>CM066156.1:4817500-6017500 GCA_033617975.1 Populus alba x Populus glandulosa | reverse complement strand
TTTTTTCTTCTAAGCTCCCCTCCTCCTCTTTTCTTTTCTTTTCTTCTTCAAGAGCTACAGTTATTATAGGAAATTATGTGTATATTTTCAGATGATGTGGGATTGGCTGGGCCAACAATTGCAAATAAATGTTGCTACAGTAGCAGTAATGAAAGCACCTCGAGGACTTGGCAAACTGGCAAAATAATTGATAAACGGGCTCAGGGCAAGCCAGAAAGAGGTCAGTATCATCCTTCTTATTTGAAGTTGAGATACAGATGTAGCTGAAAAATGATCAGCTTTTTTCCTTCTTAAAACCTTTTGGCTTTCCAAAGCAAGACTCACGAACCAAGTGCATTTAAGCTTTAATCATGCTTTTGTGTCTGTTCCACATGAACACTGGACTTCTTCTCTCCTCTTTCAGACTTGTAGTGGTATTCTAATGACATGTTTTGGTCTTCAAGTCAGTGTTGATAGCATTCTAGCTGTGTTTTAGTAATTTCGGGCACAAAAATGGTTTCTCTTTCCTATTGAAGGAAAAGGGTTATGTTCTGCAAATCTCTCTTTTCAGTCATTGTTGCTAGCGACCTTTTCTGTATCATCCTTTATTTTTTTGCCGCTTCTTAACATCTTGTAGTTCAACAATTATAATGATGCTCATGCTGCATCAAACTGACAATTAGCTTTCATTTTACATCATAAAGCATGTATGGATATTACCTCTGTCGAATAGATCCGTGTCCATCACGCGAAGCTTCCCTGGTGCCTTGGATGATACCCTTTCTTGTTGCTGGCATTTAAGGCTCTTTCTGCCTTGTGGATCTGAACCTCTCTTTTTCATTATACACAACTGGACTTGTAGATAGTGTTGTGAATTGTGTGCATCGTCTATCATCTGCTGGTAAATCTTCTTCTATCCTATGCATGATGAGTTCATACTGTTCCAAATGCAGTTATGCCGGACTTTGCTCAAGTGTACAGCTTCCTTGGAAGTGTCTTTGACCCCAATGGCAGTGATCACTTGCAGAGATTGAAGCAGATGGACCCAATAAATTTGGAAACAGTGAGTTTTTTTTTCATCTTTTCTATCTTTATGCCTTCATTATTCCTCAAAATGTGTGTTGCATTCAGTAGGTTGGTTGGGGTGTAGAGTAGATTGAGCATAGTTATTAAAAATCATGCTTCGTGTGAAGAGGGTGGAAGCAACTTTGAATTCTACCTCACCCTTTTCTCTTCGGTCTTTTCATGAAAATATATCGTTCTTGTATATAAAAATCATTGGTTTTGCCTTTATTCCTCTGAAGAAATTGCAGGTTTGGTTTTCCTTGTCACCTGGAAAACACAAATTGACTCGAGAGATTTTATTTGGCTTTTCTCAGGTTTTGTTGTTGATGAGGAACCTCTCTATCAATTTGACAAGTCCAGAATTCGAGGATCATGTGAGCATTTTTAACATTAGTTACGCATTTTACTTTCTTTAACCTTTTTGTGTTTTGTGATATTCACCTGTGATGCACCAAAATCTGAATCATGTAGCCAGTTTGCATTAAATTGGACTCATTATTCATACTTACCTGCTGTTCATGTATAATTTATGTGCATGATGTTATTTATTTCTTATTTTATCTACTGCATGCCGCAATTGGTTCTGTTCATTCATCACCATTCCAAGGATGCCTCATAAAGTTTTGGCTATTCTCGATTGTTTAAAATTATGGATTTACAATATTGGAAAACTTATGTCTCAAAAGAGTTCTCTATTTATTCCTTGCATAGGTTTGGATATTTTACTCTTTCATTGATTGACAATTTTCTTGTGGTGTTCCCGCTTTCTTGAAGGTCATTTTGGTTCTCAACCAGTAACTTTATGAAATGATATAACCAATTTGGTCCCTAGATTTCCTGTTGCAATCTCTGTATATCTGCTACGACTTTTATCAAGCACTCTTTTTAAACTTTTCCATGACATAAGTAGAATGGTTTTTAGTCATCATGTCGTCACTCATTTGTCAACTCCAATGAAATCCATGCAGAGAAGGTTGCTTGCGTCTTATGATGTTGACTCTGAGAAGGCGAATGAGATTGAGGGTGGTGCGTACATAAATACCACTGTTGATAGGTTGGGAAACCCTATTCCAGCTATTTGAACAGTGGAAATGAAAATTCATTGAACTTCCTGTATTGTGGACACAAACAGTAAAACGCCAATCTTGGAAGAGAAGGCTACGTGGATGGCATCGTTAATGAGTGAAAGTGTCTAGAAGTTGATCTGTATATATGTATGTCTTGTATAATATAGAACATGCTCTTCCTAGGTCTGTCAATCTGCAGTGTCTTGTGTGTACATACACGTTCCCATTGCTTTCCAGGAATCTAGGACAGTTTTATCCTCCACTTTATGGCCTAAGGGCAATCTTGTATAGAGCTGAGTGCTTTTACTTTTGTGTTCTCTTAGGTTTCTTGAGGTTTTTGTTTGCGGGAGCAGTATTTAGGAGCTGTATAATGTGTATTGAGCAATCAATGTGAAGGGGAAACCTTGTACAAATAATTTAAAGAACGAATCATGAACAAACTACTTACTCTTGTATTACTTGACATTAGCTTGACTGAAGTCGTCTCTCCATGTGGTGGCATGTTTTTTGGTACAAGTGTGTGCTGTTATGGAGTTTTTTTATAGTTCATTTATAGGACTGTCCATTGATTTCTGTGGGTGACCGGAGTGCTGCTAGAAAAACGCAGCAGAGTTTACCTTCTTTCTTCACTTGACTGCAGCCTCGTCTTTCCGACCACGGAGACAATGCCGCGGTTTTCAAGTTCAAACTGAATCAAATGATCTCTTGGTAAGTTGGAACACATGTTGGAATAAAACTGCTAGAGTGATATGATGACACCACTCCAATCTATAATAGCACTATTAATAGTGAAGCAATTGTATTTGAGCCATGACCTGGTACATGCATTTGATATCGTGTGATTACGGTTATGATTAATCCACACGGGGCGTTTCCAATACTTGTAGGCCTAGTCGTCATCTTGTGAGGGTCGAAGGAGGATTTCTTCTCATTGCTGATCTTAACTCTCCAGGGTGATATGATTTATGACCCCGACCATGGTCGAACAGGAGCTGCTTAAAAATCTTGGATGCCGTTTTTTGAAAAAACAATTCTAAGGAAGGAAGATGGGAGGTGTTTTCAAATATGAAAAAAGCAAGGCAAAGGTCCCAAATAGATGCCAATTTCCAGTCAATACCATTTAATTACATCCAACCACTGGCAATCCCTCCCGAAGAAGCATACCAAACCCATTTACCATGCCAAGTGGATCCAAGCATGATATCATCAATGCATCGCCACACACAACACGAAATCCACTATCTATATCCAAAACTCATGTCTAACTCGTGACCATATATCCCTGGACCATGGCCTGGAGTGGCGAAAGGGTGAATTTGCTTAGAGTTTGACCTGAGTTCCATCTCGATCAGCCTTTGGAGTGCCTCCGGTTGATTGCTTTCACCACCACCATCGCTAGCTGCACATTCATTGAGAACAAGAATCAGATTAAAGTAATGGCAGAAGTGCCAACATGACAACAAAGAAACTTAAAAGGAAAAAATGGGTTTGGTTGCTAGTGTTTAGCGGGAAAAAAAATGACTCGGACAACTTTTTCGAATAAGGAAGATGGTATGAGTTAAAATTAAGTGAAAAGTTGAAATGACTTTTGATTAAATCAAAGCGTTGATTCAATTTTGTAGTAACTTTTAATTTAGGTTTGTAACCAAACACATTTATGACTTTTCCATGAGTAAAAACAACTTAAATCAATTTACAAAAAACCATGCCAAACATAACCTGAATCAATCAATTTGAACGACAGTAATTATAGCAACAATTACCACACTAAATGAAATTGTAAGAAAGATTTGTGCAATGAAATATCACTGAACAATATTAGAGCGAGGAACCCACAGAAAAGGAGGGACTTTGAAGTTAAATAAAAAAGCAAGCTGTTTAATAGTTAGAAGACAGAAAGGAACCAACTACTTGTTGAGTGCTATACCTTGAGGTGGAATTCCAAGCGCACCAAAGTAGGGCTGCCTTTGACCGACAGGGAAACCTTGCATTGGACTTGATTCCTGCATAAAACCAGTCACCTGATTGTTGGGATGTGGAAGCGGAATTGCACCCCTGGGCAATTCACGTCGTAGGAGGGGAGAAGGAAAATTGCCACGCATATGCAATTGATGTAACATAGAATCACGCGTAGTAGGATCAAATCCAGTCAGTGCACTGCTAGGGTGATGGAAAGGGGGACAAAGCATATTTTCTGGGAATTGATGATTAGGAGTATCATGGCGAATGTTCTCCGGGGCCACTAATTTCATCTGAGCATTCATATTAGCAGGATGAGAGTCTAATGGATGGAACATTGGCCCTGGACGATTCAACTGAGGTTGAAGCTGGGGAGAAGATGGCTGGACATGGAGATTATGATAATGAACATCAGGCTCCCTCATATCATAAGGACCACGAAGAAAAGGTGGACCTTTGTGACCTCCAATAGGCCTTTCGTCCCTGAATCCAGAATTCAAAGCTGCAAGTTTCTCAGCAATGTCAACTGATGTCCCTGGAATCGGCATTAACTCAGATTTAGTTGAATTCCTAGCAAGTAGAAAGTTTCGGAGATTCAAAGGGTCACTGACTGCAATCAAGCTATCCTCTTCAGGAAATTGAATTTTATAAGACCCATCAAAGCCACCTAGCTTAGAGCTCATTTCAGTTCGAAGATGTGAGGAGTCCACTTCATTTTGAGGATCAAAGCCTAACAAATGGTCTTCAGTCCTATCCAACACAATTTGCTGTCTTTGCTTTGATGCTAAGACACCACTTCCATGACTAGACATGCTCAACGGAATTTCAACTGTTGGAGGCAGGAGACCATCATCTATTGCAGGCATGGGTAACCCATGAGACTCTGAAGCATCATCTCTAGCATATCCAATCGAGTCCCTTTGGCTGGAAATAGGTGCTCCTACTGGTTGCAGTTCCTTCATGAAAGCAGTTCCAAAAAGTGTTTCAAGAGTCAAAGCCTTACCTGAATTGGGAATGTTTTCAGCATCTGCATGTCTTGGCTTGTGAGCTGCCTTGCTTGGATTTGTCACCCCACTATTTTGTTGTCTGTCTGTAGCACTGATCCCTAGATTGGCAGATGGTGCTAAATTATTCATGCCTGTCCCCTTCTGTAACAAGGAAAGAAGGTGCTGGGATGCATGAACATCAGCTTTCTGCTGCTCAGCCTTAACATCACCACCTCCCCAGCCATACACAGGTGGTGGCAAAGCCGAACCACTTTCTGTAATTTCTGAAAGAATAGATTGTTCAAGGTCTTCGCATGTAATTACAGCTGGAGCTGCATCTAGTTTACCAGTGATGGACAATTCCTCATTATTTTCAACACTGAAAGACTTTTGATTTGATGTCAAATGCCTGTCTGCAAGTTCAAAGCTTTGGAAGGGAAAGGTTGGCAGCATGTGATCAGTAGTTTTAACCTGGGATCCACCCTTTTCACCACCAACAATTAGTGAGAGCAAATCATTTGGCCTGCCAGATGGGAGATTATCAACAGGTTTCTTTTCTGTTTCAGTAAAGAAGAGGATGAAAGAATTAGAATTCAGTAAAATAAGTTTAACTCTATGAGCAATTGTGAATGGTGGACAGAATCCAACAAAAGAAACAACAATGAATGAATTGTCCATAAACCTTCTTCACTAAACCACTGAGCAAACTTGGAAGATTGACCGGTCTGAGGGCTCCGTGAGTCATCTTTAACATCATGATGCTGAAAAAACAACAAAATATATTTAAAAGAGTGCCATTTCATGCTTTAAACTTTGACACGAAATACTACTGCAAAAGGCACTTGTTCCAATTACAACGCAGGCAACAAATTCATTTACTGGAAAGAAGAAAATTAGCAGGGTGTGAATCCATGCACTACCAACTGATGGAGAAAATTCATTTGGATTGGTGAAGTTCATCCAACCAAGTTGATAGCATTCAACTTCATACCTTTTTATGGGGATTAAAGTGACGAATACCAATACAGATAGCAAAATTACAGAGTTTTCTTATTTTGGCGAGGCTGGAATTTTACTTTTTGCACCGCAAATTTTTCATGAGACTTGTATGACACAATCTTCATGGCAACTCCGTCATAACTTTTCATTTTACTACTATAAGCGTCTACAAACCATGCTAAAATATGATGTATTCTTGATAAACCTTTTGAAAACTTGTCCAAAACTCTGGTGAACATAAACCCACAAACATGGAAGACAGGAGTTCAGTTATCTAAGGTTAGGGAAAAATTATAACCAATACCAGCTTGCATTTACATATACACAAATATATGTGAAGACAGCTACAGATTCTGAAATTGAACAAAATTAATTCAGGTACATCACTTAAAATTAGCACCAGCTGAGGAATTCAGCAAAATAGAATTTTAAAAAGAAGTGATTACAAATGTGTGCATTGAGAAAGAGAGTTCGGTTACCTCGATGAAACTGGAGGAACCAGTACCATTTAGTGTTAAAGCACTGCCAAAAAGCTTGTCCAGAATTGAGGTTGAATGGGATGAACCAGATTCACCCATATTTTTATTCCCTGGCACATTCTCAGCATCAAGATCTATTGCTTCACTGTTCTCAGAATCTATAAAGGCTTCTGGAAGATTAGAAGTCTTAGAACCAATTCTTTTACTTGAAACATCCAAAGCTGCTGCTAAATTCAGAATATTTTCGCTCTTGTTATCAACAGAAACACGAGCGCTTGGGCTTCTAGGATGCTGCGCATTCAAATCCATTTCCTCCGAAAATTGTTTTCCATCTTGATTATTTGAAGTCTCATCTAAAACATGAGTAACTTTAGCTTGCAAAAGGCTTCCCTCAAGTTCAATGTCAACCTATAGTAAATCAATAAGAGAACAGTTCATAAAAGATGATGATTTATTAACAAATAATTAGACTCAAACATCACATACAATCATAATTGGAGAATGAATCTCAAAACATAGAAAAATCAGGGCAACATAATACTTTCACAAACATATGATCAATCTGTTGATTTTTACACTGTGTTTCAACTTGATCAGTACCAAATATTATTTTGCAAGCTAACTATATAAATAAGATCTAAACCGAAATTGGTGTGTGAAGAACAAGTAAATGGCAATATATCATATAACAACCAAAAAGCTAAAAAGGAAAAGGAGACAATCAAGCAACCTTTGAAAATGCAAGTGTTTTCAACCTCAGCCAAGAGACTTCCATACAATTTTCACAGGCAGCACAAACGAAGGCAATCACATATTCATTCAAGAGATATACTAGCAATTCCATATTTTTGTGCTTAATTGGATTAGTGGATGGTACTGTGACAGCACAGCAAGACTATGATGATACACGGATTGACAATGCAATTCCATATGATAGGCACTTGCATGTTTATGGTATGTTAGGTGATCTCTCAAGCACTGCTGATTGCTGATGAGGTGTGAATGTAGAATATTTCTCCGCAAATAAAACATTGTAAAACTTACTCCATTAACCACAAGGATCCTGAGGCTTGCTAGTAAAAAATAATCTCGAGGAAAAAGATATAAACAAACAGTATTCTGGCCTGCCAACTTTTCACTGCACATGTATTTGAGAAAATATAAGAGAATCACCTCTGAGGAATGAGAATTGGTTAAAGATTTTGCTCCAGCATGCTTCTCTACTATGGCGCTTGAAAATCCTGGGGGCACAAGAGGTCTGGATACAGGAGCTTGTGAGGGGTATAGAGGCTTATCAGGATCATTAATTGGCATAGGCTGTATCACTGTCTTGTCCAATTCATTGCTTCCATTCAGAAGTCTTTTATTTTCTTTTGAGTCCTCCAGTAACTCAGTAACATCAGATGCATCTTTAGACTTTTCTGGATTCAGTTTCTGCTTTTCTTGAAAAGCTTTATGTTGTTCTTTCCTCATTGATTCAAAAGAAGCTGAAAGGACATTATATGTTAAACTTGCATTCGCTGAAGGAAACTTATCACTAAACTAGAAGCAAAGTATAATTACTTGCTCTTCCATATAAATCCCATCAAAACAGAGACATTACCTCTTCTCTTTCTTTCCTCCTCTGCCCTATCCTCACTCGTGTTTTCAGAAGAACCAAATGTTTCATCATTAAGAGAGTCAGTTTCCCTACGCGAATGAGGCATGGCCTGAAATATTACAGGGAAGAGTTAAAACAAACTTCAAGAGGAGACTTCCTGGATAAGGACTAGAGTGCTTATTAAAAGCTACACATACCACCAAACCCACTCACTAGACATTATATGTCTGATTAAAATTTGCAGGCAGTATCATACTAACAAAAGACAAAAAGAATAGGCCTAACCCTATAAGGACGAGGTGGTTGATACAGCTCATTACTCTTATTGAGCTGGAATTGATCATTAGATCGAAACTTTGGAGCTGACAGCCCTGCACCATATCCAGACGGTCTAGGAAAAGAACCACTTCCAAGAAGTCCATCATGCTCAGGAACTTGCCCAGATCGCCGAGATTGGTTGCCATAACGCCTTCCAGCGTCTAGACATATACACATCATTCATCCGGTCAATAACTATGTTACAGGATTTGTAATTCATATAGTTGCATCACAGATCAACAGTAACTGAAATCTCAGTGACAACATATATCAAATTGTAGCCGCAGAATATGACAGCAGTAAAAGACACATTGAGAATCCTTTTGTTGCTCCCAAGAGCATTATATGAGAAGCCAACTGAATTCAACACACTGGTAGCGCATGACAGATGCAAACACGGAACATTCATCAATCTACTCTTTTGTCCCAGTCATCTGGCATGACAGAAAAGAAAAATGAATGCTAAAAATTCCAATCCACCTCTCTAATGATGTCAGGGTACATACTTGTACTACGCATGAACTACAAACTGCATCCTATCTCCTGCTGCCAAGCTTTGGAGGAAGTACGAACCAAACTCAAATCAGCCATAAACTTCTCAAACCCAAGTCATTTTATAACAATATCATTCACGGTAGGAGAAGCTGGAATAACATGGAATTGGTATATATCATGGAATAACAATATCATTCCTGGGAAAATGCATGCATCTGTTCAAAAGTCTCTAAATATCACATGCCTGTGATTCAGTATTTTTCTCGAAAAATAAGTGAGTTTATTCCTTGTGATTCATAGTTTTCCGTTACTAAAAGGCCAGCTTAATCAGCTTCTCATTTCTTTGTAAACAGAGAAGAAAGGAGTGTTACCTGAGTCGCATAATAGCTGTTTACTATTTAAAAACTAATTATTATTTGAAATGGCAGAGTTGAACTGATGATTTAGAGTTTACTCAAGTTATGTAGTTTCAACGCACAACATGAGTTCGATTCTCTTGGCTGTCAGGGGTGAGCAATTTCACATTTGGACTACATCCACACACATCAGCCTGGGATTTCTCTCGTACATGTTGAAAAATGGTTTGCATATAATCAGGGTTGGCCAGGAAGGATAACAACGAAAACTCAAACACTGTCCCAGTAGTTGTTGAAAGAGCCATTTGAAAATATCATATTTTGAAACAGCATATCACTTAACAAACTCATCAAATATGAGTTAAGATCAGTACTAATGAACAGCTTAAATTATAAAATGTTCAAGATATTACTTTCAGATGCACCTTATGGAGATGAAACACCGATTTTCTAAATACTAGCCCATCAAGCTGACAGAGGAAGGGGATTCTTGCCCACTCTTGGTATAGTAATCAGATGTTCACAGCTTAACACCTTTTCCATTTAGCTTCTCATAACAAAAGTGAAAAATTAACCATAGCATTGGCATTGATATAATTCTTACAAGTAAAATATGACTGTTTAACTATTACCAGGACCCAAAAATGCGAACTAGTCCCTATGACAGAAAGAGCAACAGAATAGCAAACTTCTGTCAAGCCTTACCTGAATCCCAATCAGATTGTGAGTCACTGTCCCGATCACTCCTTCCAGAGGAACGGCTATCCCACCTTCCATGAATACCCCGAGAGAAATTACTTGAATCCCCTCTAGTGGGTGGGGATGAGCTATAATCATTACGTCTAAAACTTTGTGATGATGCACTGCCAGGAATTCTATATCGATCCTGTGAAGTGTCCCCTAGTTCACTGGTAGAGGGAAGAAAATGGGAATTAGTTTCACAACACATGAAGAAAGAAATAGCAGTACCAACTATCAGGGACACCATTTTCATTCAAATTTTGAAGAGATAAGGATTCTACAGACAAGGCTTGACCACGTAACCTACAACTTACCTTAGAAGTGATTGATCAAATCCACTTGGTAATTTTTTGCAAACATCCAATTCACTCAAGGATAGTAGAAATTCTCTTGTATATGAAATTTTTAGCTCCCTGTATCATTCAAACAACCAATATCACTTGCTAAAAACCCCATCAAAATTAAAAAGAACAACGCCACGAAAACAGAAAACATGAGAAAGAAATGTCGTTACTTTCGTGATTCATTGCTCGTTTCCACGTGCTGATTCGGTCCAGGTAGATCTCCACTTTGTAAACTCATTCTGCTAAAACTTGATTATATTGACAGCCGATCACAATTCAGTCAGTCCCGTTCTCTAATCCACTAATCATTACATGTGAGCTCAAATTTACAAAATCCTGCATCCGCGAAGCAATACCCATATTTCCTATCACCATCTCTCTGCTTTCACCAACTATATATGTCAAAAACTATTTCTCGATATAACCCAGTAAAGTTCGCTAACAAAATTTGCTAATTCACGACCAGAAATTCGTCTATCTCGCTCATCCAAAACCCATCAACACATATCCAATCAGATTGAAGACATCGAATTCAGTACCAACCAAGAAATGGCCAAATACAAGCTAAAACCATTATCTGATCCAGCTCAATCCACAATTAAATTCACAAGAGACACGGAGAAAACCTTACTTGGCACAAAATGAAGCTCGAATTTCACGTATGAACAAAAAATCACTAATCGTTCGTACTTTATTTCTTTTTAAGATCAAGAACTTGAAATCTTGAACCCTAAACCGTCTAAAAAAACGCTTGATTATAAAAATTCCTAAGATAAAGAAGTTCAAGTTTAGATCGAATTAGACAAATTCTAAATCCTAGGTTTTCATTTTAGCTAATCAATGGAGTTCCAAAACTAGGGTTTTTGTCGAGGAATGAGCTACCTGGATCGAAGGACAGGCAGAGAGAAAGAGTGCGACAGAGAGGGTGGTGAAAATCAGGGTTTCAAGCTCCGATACTTTCCATTGGATCGGGGAGCTTGGAGCTATTTTTTCTCTTTTCTTTTCTTTTTTTGAGAGAGAGAGAGAGATTGGGAGTTGCACGCGGCAAAGAGTTGCAGAAATGACGCTATTCACAATATACAAGCTAAGGTTGGCAAGAAGAGAGACTTTTAATCAAAGAACGACTACCAAAAAAAAAATTGCTGTTTGGTGGATAATCATACGCGCTAACTTAGTGCGTGTATTTTGAGCTCCTGTTTATTATTATTATTATTATTAATTAATTAACAAAAACTAAAAGAAGCGGTAATTACCTTATAAAATATTAATCATTGCAGTTTTTTTACATTTTTTTTAATTATTTAAAATTTTAATTAATGGAGATTGAGGTTAATCATTTATTACGATTTATTTTTTATATTGTTGTAAGTCTCGAAACTCGTTAGATTAATTAGTAATTAAATTTTAGTGGAGGTGCTTTTATACTCTACTACTTACAAAATACTATATATTATAATAATATATTTTTTAAATTTTATTATTTAATATTTTATTTATTAAAATTTAAATTTTATAATTGATTATTTTTTATTTTTTATTGTATTATCTTAATCTCATAATCAATATTACGGGTTTAATAAGCTAGCTTGATTGACTAAAAAAAATATTTTTGTAATTAAGATTTTTTTTCTAACTTCATCCTTTAATATTTGATTTGTTAGGGATGATATTTTATGATTTGTCTCGATTTATTTTTTATGAAGTTATTTCAATCTCATGATTTGAAACACAGGTACTACTAATTAATCGGAGAAGCATTAGGTCGTTTTATTGTATCATATTTTTAGATTAAATATTTTCCAATTTCATCAAATGAACTCGTTATAAATTGGGTTTATAATTTATTTTAATTTTTTTATAAGATTATCATAATCTCATGATCTAAATATAGGTTTGGCATGTTGTCTGAAGTTATTTTTGTAGTTTATTTTCTATGAGGTTATCCCAGCTTCATTACTCGGGTCATAGGTTTAGTAAGTTGACTTGGGTCATTTATATGTTCCTTTTTATTTATTTATTTATTTAAGTTTCAATATTAAAAAAATATCATTTTAATTTTTTTTCAATCAAGCTATATTTTTATTATTTATCTAGGTTGTTTGTTAACATGTCAACTTAATCGAGTTATATCAAGACAATATTTCAATTTTTTTTTAATTAGAAAAATATTAGCAACGTTTGGGTGATTCTTTTTATGTTAAAAGAAAATTATCCGGGCCTTAGCATGGCATGGGCCAACAATCTAATTATAAAAACCTAAAGGGCATGGAAAAATCTTTGTATGGTTTTGCCGTAGATTTGCTATAGATTATAACAGTAATATTATAGTTTTTTTCCCCAACAAGGAAAATTAGATCAACTAGACTTGAGGAGTAAAATAATATTTTCATGAGATTAATTTGTCGCTCTTTATTTTGTTCGGGAGCAACATTATCTTTTTCCTTTTCCTATAATGGTAAAATTATTGCATTGCCCTTAAAAGTTAAAATATATTAACATTAGGTATACGAGCTTAATAGGAATTTCATTTTTTTTTTTTTAGTTTAACGTGGGTGTCTGGGCCAGCTTGCGGACACCTCGACTAATCCCACGGGCCCTGAAGTTAACGACCATATAAGCCTCCAGTTGCCATCATATGAGCAACCCAGGGCTCGAACCTGAGACCACAGAGAGAGCAAACCCTTGATCCCAAGAATTTCATTTTACTATCATCAGTGTAATAACTCAATCTCTCTTGCCAACAAAAATTTTTAACCTTGATTACAGGTCTTTTTTATTTCATAATGATTTTTTTTTGTTATTATCACCTATCCCAAGAACAGTTTCTTATTTGTAAAAAAAAAAAAAAAAAACTTGTTGACTCGTGCAACACACATATCAACCTTTGTATCGTCTTCAAAATGAGTGTGCAACTAACTTTAGTGGTCAAGGCAGTGATAATATTGCATCATTTGATTCGTCCCAGCGTTCTTTTTCTTCTTTAGTGGCACGTACATGGTGATTCCATTTTACTATCATCAGTGTAATGACTCAATCTCTCTTGCCATCAAAATTTTTTAACCTTGATTACAGGTTTTTTTTATTTCATAATGATTTTTTTTGTTATTATCACCTATCCCAAGAATAGTTTTTTATTTGTAAAAAAAACAAAAAAAAAAACTTGTTGACTTGTGCAATGCACGTATCAACCTTTGTATCGTCTTTAAAATGAGTGTGCTACTAACTTTAGTGGTCAAGGCAGTACTAATACTACATCATTTGATTCGTCTCAGTGTTTTTTTTCTTTCTTAGTGGCATGTACATGGTGATTCCATTTGGTTTGGCGCTAGATCGCTTTTCTTTTTCAATTTAAAGCAAAAAAAAAAAAGAGGTTCAATCTCAATATCAAACACCCTTAAAAGTAGTTGATTATCTTGACAAAAAAAAGGAAAACAATAGCAAATGATCAGAACCTAAAGGGGAGATGCAAACAATATGAGCCAAGGCAACGAAAGTGTGAGGAGTGGAGAGAATGATACTCGTTGAAGAAAATCAGTGGTATTCACTGCTTGAATCATAGTGAATTGTCCGCAATGTAATGTATTACTGGTCTCTTTTAAGTTTTATGTTAATTAACACTGTTAAGAAATGCAAACATTATATATAGGATAGATTCTTAATCTATCGTCTAATTATCAGAGTAATCTTAATTATACACCCTAGGTATTTTTTGCAAAATTTGTAATATCGAATAATTTTAATTTTTCAACTGAATTATCATGTTAAATTCAATAAATGAAATTATTAATTATTTATGTTCTTTACGTGATTCTTTCGCTAAACAATAAAATTAGAAAAAAAAATTATATTTTAGCACAATGTGGAGAAAAATATGTGAATAAATAATAACTAAAGGTGATTTTCAAAATATTTAGATTTTATATTTTGACAACTCACAAACATGTAGCCTACTTTATTAAAAAATTGTAAATAGATTTTCCTCTAATTCCCTCATTTTGACAGGGGATCACATTAGTATTTAAAATCTATTTAGTATTGTGATAGTAGTTATTTTTTAAATTATTTTTATTTAAAAATATTTTTAAATATTTTTCTTAAAAAAAATTTAACATTATCATATCAAAACTAATTGAGAATATAAAAAAAATGAAACAAAGAAAAAAAAATAATTTTTTTAAAAGAATATTTTTGAAATAAAAAAAGCAAATGAAATACAGTGATTTAATTGAAAAATAAGATTATTTAACAGTACAATTATTATGGAAAATATTTTGGGTGTACAGTTAAGATTACCCCCTAATAGCTAGGCGGTGGAATTAAGATTTACCCTTATATATATAATACGGGAAAATTAGACACGAAAAAAAATTATAATTTTATATATTACATTGAAAAGTAAAAATTACAGAGTAGTCATGAAAGAAAAAAAAAGGAGTTCACAAGCCAAGAAGCATGGATTTTGTCTAATCATGGAGTTTTGAGTTTCAGCCATATACACCGATTTGAACCCTTTGCTTGAGTTTTGGGAGCATCTTTGAAAGTTGAAACGGGGCTCTGAATGAAGTCTAATGTTATAGTAGAAAGAGTTCAAAATGGAAAACAAGCATCATGCTTTGCTATTATACTAAGGAAGGATTAAAAGAGGGTGATCGTAAATTACTTAACTCTGCTACTCATTACCAAGTTTTATAATTACAACGAACAAAGAAAGATCTGGGTTTTAAAGAAAGAAAGAAAGATCGTAAATTAGCCAAATATTTTATGTTTTTTACATTGGATTTCACCCGTAATTGTATCTTAAATTGTAGTTTTGAATAAGTTAAAATAACCTGTTTTTTATTAGAAAATATGTTTAAAAACATGGTTAATGACCACATCCAAAGAAAAATTAAAAGTGGGTCTAGGTTTGGGGTCACTGTAAAATATTTTCTTATGCTATAAAATATTATTTTTTACTGACTAGAATTTGAAATCCATTAAGAATTATTTATTCCAGCCTAACTCACTGTATTGTCCAACCTTAACAATCAGTTTTTCCAAAATTCTTTCAATAACATCTAAACAATCTTTATGGTCAAAAGTCATTTGATATGGTAAGAAAAAAATTAGATTTAACTATTTTTTAATGGAGGGTAGTCAAAGCTATCAGTGGATGGATTTTATTGGTTTTTTATTCCTAAGATTCTCCATAAAAAGAGGCTAAAAAATAGTATTTGAGGTTGGATAATTCTGCTGATAGAATTTGACTCTCTTATTTGCCTTAATTTCCAACATCTTTTTTTGGTTTTAAACCTCCTTAAGGGTCATTTGATTTAATAAAAAAAACATTCAGGTTTAACTTTTTTTTAAATTGAGGATGACCACAGCTCTTAGTGGGAGAGTTCCAATAGTTTTTTATCCATAAAATTCTCTATAAAAGAAGCTAAATAAGAGTGTTTAGGGTTTGATATTTTTGCAATGATTTGATAGAATATGACATTCTTCATTGCCTTGGTTTCCACAGAACATGACATTCTTCTTTTTCCTGGATTTCGCATCTTTTATGGTTTTAAAACCTTTGTTTTCTTTTTTAAACTTCCTCTTAATCTAAAATTTAGGTTTAGTCTTTACATATGGATCATGGAGCAATATTTTTGTTAGTTCATTGGATTGTTTTTACAAATACACCTAAATAAAATGATAGAAATGCATCTAAATAAGATAATATTATTGGAACACTGCGAAACTTATTGAATAAAAACTTTTTGTGCTAGGTAGGGAGTGATAAAGCCTTAAGAATAAATAATTGATCATTAAAAACAACAAAATTTGATCAATTTTAAATTATTTTAATAAGTAAGTGTCTTTATTTAGTTCCATTAAAAAAATATTGTATGACTAGTAAGCATGTTAAAACCCTATTTTAATGTCAATTGCAAGTTTAATACATGTTAAGTGTGAATACTCAAATCTTTACATCCATATATATATTTCTTTTGTTATGATAGTAAATTTATTATGATCTAATAAGTTGCATGATTATAAACTAAACATGTATGGTCCTTTGTATAATTATTGCTTGTTAATTTATGGATAATATTTTTAATTTATTTTGCTAGCAAAAATCTATTTCATAATAGTAATATAAAACATAAACTCAAAAACTACCGTACTATAAAACATACATTTAATTGTCAAGGATTGAATCTCAGTTGTTTAACGTGCAGTACAAAAGCAAATGAGTGGGATTAATAAGCGAACACTAAAAAATTTACATTTCATCCTTGTAAATCGTGATTGCCGAGTAACATTTCCATCCCCACAATTTTTTAATTGAAAACTAGTTATATTTAGAGAAGGTCTCACAATATAGCGAAAACTAGAATTTTGACACGTGATATGTCGCGGGTTGGTTTATTCTTTTTTTTTTAAAAAATAAACATTCAAATGTGAGGACTGACGAGGTCAGAAATTTGATGCGTAATATGACATATTTTTTTAAAAATAAATATTAAGACAATAATAAACTGAATGATAATGATTAAATTGTGAAACCTATAATATAGGGTATGAAATCATAATAAAACTATGAAACCCACATCAAAACAAATTAAAAAAATCAATTATAATAAACTAATTATTAAAGGTTTAAGATGAAAAAAAATTAGAATGACAAGAAAGTACTCTAAGTAAACTTGTGTTGTTGGTTGGTGCAATGCTCTAGACTATACCAATAAAAAAAAACAAAGTTAAGACGATGCTATGATTTTAAATGAGATAAAGGAGATTCGGACTATGAGCATTAAGTTGACTGAATTTATGAAGTTTGATTAATTTAATAACATAAAAAGGTAACCCTAATCTAATAACATTAAAAACCAAGCAAACTTTGGCAAGTGTTCTGACCCGGGTTAATTTTCTAAAACTATAACCTGTGAATTCTCATACCTGAGCTCAATCAAGAAGCCCAATCCAATTCATAAACAATTTAATATTAAATAATAAAATTAGAATAAAAAAAATCAATTTGAAAAACTTTTGAAAGTAGAAAAATAGCAAGAAAAAGAAAAATAAATAGGGATTAAACTCGATTGTGAAAAAATGAACGATGAAATCATAATTTTTTAAAATATAAATCACCCCAGATAAAAAAAATAACAATTAAAATAATAAGGATCAAATCTAAAAAATAAATAAAAATTGAAGATAGTGAAATTAAAATAAATTTTTTAAATAAAAATTTATAATTAAAATAACATGGACTAAATTTGAAGGGAAAATAAAATGAAAGGTTATTATGAATTTTTTGAAGGGTAATGCGTAAATCAAGATGAGTGTGAAAGAAATGAATGGAAAAAAAATAATCAAATTGGTGGTAGAATCACCGTGCACATGTTACCCACTAAGGAAAAGGATATCAAAGTGAACCGAATGACATGACAAAACAATAGTTTTGACTGCCAGAGTCAGCCTCACAAGCTGTCTAAGTGGGTGTTTGTTTACGTGGTAGCTTCTGCTTTTAAAGTTGACCGTGTAAACATAATGTTTGGTAACAAAAAATTTAACCAATCTCAATTAAAAATACTTTTTATAAAATATTTTTTTTCAAACCACAACAGCTACCGCAATACCAAACACACTCTAAACATGGCAAGGCAGCTAACAAGTGAAAAGCATGCATCAATAGCTTTTTTGTTTTTTATTTCATCTATCAAATTACCACATTGCCCCTATAATTAAAAAAAATGTTACAAAGAAAACTTTAGGAAATTAAGAAAAAAAAACCTCGAAACCATGTTATGATAAATTTGTTTACGAGAGCAATTGAGTGATTACATTGATCTTTAAAAATAAAAGCAAAAAACATCTCTAGACCATGGTTAAGTGTTTTTCATTTTACCTTTAAAGATATTCAAGTAATTTTATGTGTAAAAAATTATGAAAAGATCGAGATCCTCGTAACAATTATAAAATAACAAATGAATCCCGTAAAAAAAATTATTTACCCCAAAGCCACTTATTTTTTTTCAATCCACAGTGAATCATGTCCTTGCTACGTTACTTCTACCACACCGTTTAGGTCCCCCCCCCCCCCGGTTAATAGTTAGAATCTTGTATGGTAAGAATTAAATTGTACGAAATTCATACAAAATCAAATTGTATTTGTTTCCTTGTTTATTATGACAGTGAATCGGTGTCATTGAATAGATCACCTTTCCTACACTAACACGCATAAACTTTTTCTTACTATGCCATTCTATTTTCAAAATTACCATCAAATACCTTTATTTGAATTCCATCAACTTAACCTTTTTTATGATGTGGCAATTAAATCTGGTTTGACTAATTTAAAATTCTTGCTTTGTGTTGTATTTAATTTAATAAAAACAATTTAAATTTACAAAAAAATCCTTTTACATGGCAAAAAAAAAAACAGTTGAAAGGATCATTTTCCTTGTGATTTTATAGTTTTATTTTTTTATGCATTGCCTCTGGATTAGCTTTCAAGTGCTAAAATTAAGTTCATTTCTCCAGTCCAGTAAAAAGCCCTGCCTTAATAATTAAAAATGTTAAATAAGTTAATCTGATTTTTAATTAATTAATATATGTTAAACATTGAGTTTTATATATTGTTTTTAATCTAATATTAATGTTTTATCAATACTAGGTTGACTTCATGCCATTAGAGGGTCAATAGACTGCATTCATCTTCATAATTTTAACAAAGAAAATGAAAGTTGCACCCGTGCATTATGGTGATTTAATATTTATTGCATTGGACTTGAAATCTTTTAAGAAAGGTTAATTTTTGATGATATTGTGGCAAATAATGGGGTCATTTAAGTAGATGTAAGAGTTGGATCTAGTCGTTTAACTGATAAGCCCGGATTATTTAATAGACGACGTTAATATAGATAGATAAATAAGTTATATTTATATATTTTGGGATTTCGATTACTTGAATATTGTATCATTTAAGTATTTTAGATTCCTTTAGCATGTATATATGCTTTCTTATTTGCATTTCTAGGTCTACTTGTGATTATAAAATGTTAAAATTTGTTAAGTTTGATTATTGTTGTTTTTTGCAGGTTTTTTTAAAGCGGGATAAAATTTTGAGTATAGTTCCTATATAGAAAAAACTTTACTAAAATTTTGTTAAAATTATAAAATTTTTAACTCTTTAAAATCACCGACAAAATTAAATATCAGATTAATAAAGTAAATAATAAATCTCATAATTTTTTTTATTAGATTTATATGGCGTAGTAGCCTCACTGCCAATTGTTTGGCATAACCGATCAATCGATTAATTTAGCTATATGAACTAGTTGACTGGTTCATATAAAAACTAAGATTTTATAATTTTTTTTTAAAATATATTTTATGAATCAAAATATATATTTATCAAACTTAAAGGCTAAAAAATATACTTCAATTAAAAAAAACAGTGTTCACGTAATAGTTTACCTCTATTTTTTAGTGTCAATCTATTGGCTAACTTAACTGACTATTGTGAAATGGTTGATCGGAGAGTTATGAAATTGAATTGATGCCACGACAATGAATAACAAAGATGTTTCAAAATTACCTTAAACTTGTAAAAACTTAAGAAATTTCTTAGAAACCGTCTCTTCTGACAGCCTAATTCCAAGGAGTATTTGTTTTTTTTGTAGTTGAACTTTCTTTTCAAATTACTTTACACTTGAAAAACTTTGAATTAATATTTTTTAATATACTAAAAAAAATTTATTTTAATAAAATTCCATTTTAAAAACAGCTATATTAGAGTCACAACACACTAAAATTTCACCCATCACACTCAAATTTCACGTCATTAGTTATTAAATTTTGAAAAAACAAAAAGCTGTTACTCCTACTATCTGTAAAAATATCTCAAACCAATCAAATGCCGAGCCAAATTTCTCCTAAATAATCAAATGTCATGCGCTCTTAGCATGAATTAGTTACACTAGTTATTTGACCTGCTTCCTCAGTTGAATAATTTTTTTTTTTGATAAAAAAAATATGTAAATTTTTTAAATGTGTTTTTTTAAGTCTAATTTAAAATTAAAAAGTTTACACATATATTTAATTAAATACATCAAGAATTATCTGCGTCAATAAATATAAAAAACAAAGTGTTAATGCATCAATTCAACTCGTTTCATTGCAGGTCAAATAATTTTTTTTCCTAATGCAAAAGAATTAATGCATATATGTTGTTAATATGTTTTAATTTTTTAGTCTGGATAAAAAATATAATTGTGAATAAAAAAGTCAATACTTATATATAATAAAATATAGTAAATATCACATGCATTAATAAAAACATCAAATATCTCAATCTAATTTTTAACATAACAGAAAAATAAAATGATATTGCAATTGCTACAATAAAAAACAATCTTCTTAGTCTTTGTATAATAATTTCTTAAAAAAAAGTGTAAAGAAAAATTTTTTTTAAAAAAATTAAAAGATAATAAAGATGAGAACAAAAAAAATAAAATAAATAAGCCAAGTGTAGAGGGATAAATATTCAAAGTGTAAAAATTAATATTTATTTTGTTTGAAAAAAATTGTAAAGAAAAAAAGAAAAAACTAAAAAAATATAACAAAAAAATAAAGATAAGAAAAAAATAAATAAATAGGCCAAGTATAAAATGATAAAAACACCAAATATAAAAAGATAAAAAATATAAAAAAAGCTTGCTTTCTATTAAAAAAACAAAAAAATATATAATTTTATCATTGCTATAATAAAAAAATTATAAAATTTACAATTATGTTATTCATACAAGAAAACACCATTTTTTTAATATAAATATAATAATTATTGCTTTGACTATTGAACAATTCAAAGCAACCACTCTACCAAAGATTCCTTTTAACTTGCAAAATTATTCTGTATATTATCTTTTCCTTCCACCCTTATTTCTTGCTTCTAATAAGTGCTGGAGAAAAAATCTACTACACGATGTTTCGCAATTCGCAATGTAAGAACTGCAGATACCACACTTATGAGGGAAACTTAAGTGGTTAATTATTAAATTTAATTTTTAATAATTATGGGTTTGAATTATTTTAAAATTATTAAAAACTCACATAATTATTAATTTTAAAAATTATAAAATTAATTAAAATAAACTCAAATACCCGTATCAATAATAATAATAATAACAACAATAATAAAAAATTGTAGCTACCACACAACACGGGCTGAAAATAACTTCTTTTTGTCACGACAATTATAGTTTGAAATCTAACTTGGCTTGGCGGGTTAATTCAGGATCCAATTAATCCAAGGTTAAAACTGGGCTGAGTTGATAAAATAAGATAATAAAAAATCCGGTATGATTTAACGGAATGACCCGGTAAGATCCGGTCAAAAACCTGGTTGTAACCCGTTAACTTTTGTTTTTTTTTTACTTAAAATGACATTATTTTGATTTTAAAAAAATTAACTCAACCAACTCGGTAATATGGTCAAAACCTGAAACTCGGATATAGAATCGAACCGGGTCTGAAAACTACGATGACAGCATTTATTCTTTTTCCCTGAACAAAAAGGCAAAATCGTAATTTGCCCCCTCGTATCCTCTCAGCTTGACAAAACAATTCCCAAAATTTACAGCACACCCACGCCAGCATCAGCCTCAATGGTACTTGCGTAAATAAGTTCAACTTCGAACCCATTTCACAACCCCGCACACTAAACCCTACCAACAGAGAATCTCCGAGTCCAACCCCCTCCCTTCAAACCAGAAAAATGGCCACTCATTCGCTCTTACGCTCCTTGGCGGCGTCGTTTCACGGCCGATTCCCCGCTCTCCCATCGCGCTTAATCGCACGAGCACCGTACGGAACCCAAAATGGGTTGATATCAGTGAGAACCACTGCAGAATTTGTGTTGGTGGACAAATCAGAAGCAGACAAAAGCATTCGGCTCAAAACCACATACCTTGAAACAATCGTCCCTTTGATGTTACAAGAGTTCAGTTACACCAACATTGACCAGGTAACTCTTTAAAAAATTTCCAATTTACTGATAAAGTTATTCTAATTTGCAATTTGCTAAAATCTGGATTTCTCATTTCTTAAGGTTCCAAGAATTCAGAAGGTTGTGGTGAGTTGTGGGATTGGAGATGCCGCGCAGAGTTCTAAGGAGGTGGAGTCAGCGATAAATGATTTGGCTCTTATCACAGGCCAAAGACCCGTAAAGACGGGGGCCGAGAATGCGGTTAATGCCTTCAAGAGTAGGGAAGCCCGACCACTTGGTATTTATGTTACACTCAGAGGAAATGTGAGCATTTTGTTTTTTCTCTTTATCGAATTTTCTTGTTTATGTTCATGGCTGTGGCTACACATTTCATGATAAAGTTAGCTAGGAGTCTAAACTCTAGAGGCTACATGTTATCCGGACATCATAGCGCAAGATTTCTTCTTTTGTGTTTTGGAAGGGTGTTGTAGTTTTTGATGGGGCTTTGAGGAAAATGATTTTAAAGATGGATCTGCCAGGAGAAGCTGCTTGGGTATAGTTGAAGTTACAGGTGCAAGGGTGAATGATGCTGCATATCTGAAGCTTCCTTCTAGATAAAGAAGAAATGCCAGGATGCATAATTTTGTGACAATTATTTTCATGGCTGATTCGACGATGTGTGCTTTTAGTAGCATGTAGATCAATGGTAGGGGCATTTAGCTTAGCCGATGATACTGGCTATTAGGGAAGGAAAAGTTATTGATTTTTGGAATTGAGCTTCTCGCTTTGATTAGATGATGTGATTTTTCTTGTTTGATCCTCAGAAAAAATGCTTTTAAACTCCGATTCTAAACAGGATTTGAGGCTTACTGTCAAGTTTTGAATGATAGTATATGAGTGTTTTATTTATTTTGGTTTTCACTTCTGCACGAGGAAGATATAGTGATTGCTCAAGATGATGGATTCTTTGAGTATGACCATTCACTTCAATGATGGCAATGCTCCTCAAAGAGATTTTAGAAGAAACACGGTAGATATGATGGCTATGGTCCATAGGTAGAGTCTCAAGATGATCACCAATACTCTACTGTGGGAGATTTGTTCCTTTTCAGCTCTATGTTAGAGCTTGTTTTCAGTCTTCTGTCTTTTATCACAATGGTCTGTGCTTCCGAGTAGGGCATTCTTATACTTGTACACACTCCCATGCCACTTTGATCTTGAATCAACACATCATGTAATTTGTCAGCAATTGATCTTGTTGCTCATATCCTGGTTTTACTTGCTGTTTAGATCAGATCAGATCATAACAGATTCATCTCATTACCAAATTTGTATCCTGGTGCATTTTGCTGGTTGCGTTCTTTTTAATTTTACATGGAAATTTTGTAACTTGGATCCTTGATTATATTTTACAGATGATGTACTCGTTCTTAGATCGACTTGTTAACTTGGGGCTGCCTAGAACAAGGGATTTCCAAGGTGGGACCCCAAACAGCTTTAATCAACAAGGCAACTACAGCATTGGAATTAGCGACCAGAGTGTGTTCCCAGAGACTAATTTTGATGCAGTTGGTCAACCCAGGGGAATGGATGTTTGCATTACAACCACAGCCAACACCGATCAAGAAGCGCAGAGACTCTTGTCTCTCATGGGTATGCCATTTATAGAAGGTGGTGGTGCCGTTCAGCCTCGCAAGAAGAAATCGAAGGCGCACCGCTCTGATTCAAAATCGAAGGAAAGGAGTAGGCGATGATTATAAGAGTTATTATCCCCATCCAAGTCTCAACCATTTCCATGCAGTATTGTTGGATCCCAAATTTGAAGCAACAGACGAAAGATTTATCTAATCTGTTTCCCACAAAATCTATTTTGGATGAACGAGTTCATAAAAAATCGAAGGAAGATCAATGTAATATTTTACAACGCAACATGTCGTTCTTCAAATGTCCATTATTCAGACTGCATATATGTGTCAAAGACATGTGATTATTGAGCATGCTTGGCTACATGCATTGCAAGACTCATATGCTACTGCATCACGCCTTTTGAAATTGCGGGAATTCTGAGAAGCAATTTTGTCAAGGTTGTTGATGGCCGAATACGGCTACCAACTTTTGGTGTTCGAGCATATGCATTCTCTACTCACTACTGGTGGTAGTGTTGGTTAGCGAAGCGGCGAGTATACACCAAATAACAGCTAGCATTGCTGGTTGGAATTCTTTTATTTTTTGGTTAGTTTCCAGTTTCCACGAGGGGGAGGGGGGCAAATGCATTAAAAACATGCATTAACAAAAGCTAAATCTCTTTTGAAAAATTTTATTCTTCATCCAGATGAATGTAATGATAGTTTTGCCTCTCACATTTAAAAAAAAACATTGGTTGTTGAGGGAAATGAGATCTTTTTACAAGATGTGTTAGTGATTATCAAATTAATTAGAGATAAATAAATTATTTTAATTTAATTACACAATAAAACAATTAAAATACCATTTGAATAAAAAAAGAAATAAAACTAGAATCATAAGACAATTTTGTATTTTTATAATGTTTTTTACATAATTCATAATGTTATATGAGGGGCAATTTGATATTTAACTAGATATATAAAATAAAATAAAATAAACAACACATAGTGAAATGACTAGGATATTATTAGAAGCTAAAAATTTAAAACTGGTTTCAAGAGGTTTTTTCATCTTTTTGCAATGATTTTTTTATTATTATTATATCATCTGAGCAATAATTAGGTCTTTTAATAAAAAAAATATAATAAAAAATAATTAGCCGCCTAAAAATATTTTTAAGTAAAAGCTCATTCTTTATAGATTTTTCCGCCTCTTGAAATTTTTTTTCCAAGTAGAGGCTCCTCCTCCATAGCTTTCCTCTTAGAGATTTGTAAGCCTATGCTATGTTATTGGTGATCTGCAAGCTTTTATGGGAAATAAAAACCAAGACTTTAGAATCAAGGTGAGTATATTTGAAAAGAATTAATAATGTCCTTTGCCTTGCACTTCTAAATCCGTACCATTATGAAATCATATGGTCCTGGTGCATTTTTGTATAAGAGTGTCTGTTATGTAAATTTATATAGATTTCATAGTATTAAATCATTTAAAATTTAAAAATAAATATCATTATTTTTTTTAATTTAAAGCTCTTTTAACTTTGGTTGAAATTCCACCTGATATTACTATTCCGTCCAATAACTCTATGAAATGCAGTGTTTTTTAAGCACACATTCACGAAAATACAGTGTCTTTAAATTTAATCCAACTATTAAAATAAAGAAAAATGCCAATTAAAGTCACACCATCCTTGTTTAAAAAGATTTTTTGTGCATTATTTTCGTCAATAAATTGATAAATAAATTAAGAAAACAGCCCTGTAACCTAACGGTTAAGATTTGAGATTTTTATCTAAAATTTTTATATTCTAACTTGAAAAAAAGGTGAATGGAATTTAGGGACGAGAATAATTTCTTCTCATCTTCTAACCTGAAACTCATTGAACCTTCCTTTACTATTATTTTTAAATTTTCAAAATTATTTAAACAACAAGAATTCTTTAGTTTTTTTTTTGAATAATTTGGCACGTGAAACGCACGTGCCACTGCAAGCAAAACGGGCTATCTTCATGCTAGTTCAAGAAAATTCTTTTCGTATAAGCCCACGTACGCGGGTTATAAATATGGGTCAATCCTATCCAAACAAAAACATTCGGGTCGACCGGATATGTAATTTAATACTTTACACCCCAAATTTCATAAAACACAAACATGACCGTCACTTGAAGAAAGCCAAGGCAGAAACCTCTCCTTTTTGTTTCTCTCTGCAGCTCTCAGATTCCTCGAGTATAGACCATGGCGTTTCCTTACATGGAAGCTGTAGTTGGTATATGTTCTATCTTTAATCTTTATCTCCCAACTCAAAAAATAATTCTTAGCTCATTATCTTTCTCTTAACGCTTCGTTTATTCTTCTACAAAATTTTCGATTATTTTGCGATTGCCATCGATTAGGGTTTAGCTTGCGTTAAATTTTTATTCATTTCTTGATTTTATGTTATTTTTCCTTTTATACATTTCTGTTACGGCGATGCTTATTCGAGGTTCTTAACATGGATATTGGTTTTTTTTTTTCAAGTACCGGAGTTTATTTATGAAGACAAATCTTTTCTTGGTTCCTGAGGGAAAAAAATCAGTGAAAAAGAAGAAATTTAGGTTTCAATGGTAAAAGTTTTTTTTTTTTTTTTAAATATCTTGGGTCAACAAAAGAAAAAAACATTTTGTTTTACTGTTTCTTAATGCTCATTTGAGGCTTTCTCATTTCTAAGAAACTAAAGTTAGTGACAACTTTCGAGATTTAATTTTTCCGAGTTTCTTAGGGCTACCAAATTCAGGGCTAGATGATCGAGGATGCACCATAGGTGAAACTGTGGTAACACACCTGCTCCGATAGCAGGAGCTGCTAATGAACATTTGCAACTGCTTTTGTTGTTGGTATCTTTGATATTTATCAGCTGACAATGCTACAGTTAGAGGTTATTAAGATACACATCAGTTGTGTTAGTTGCAATTTGATGCTTCTTTGTTACACTTTATTTGAATCTTTTTGACATTGGGATCAGTGGTTGGATGCTTTATGTTATGGAGATTCTAACAATTGCTTTGGTTTGTCCTGATTTTCCAGGTTTTATGATACTCGTGTATTTCTTTGAGACCTATTTGGATTTGCGACAACGTGCTGCTTTGAAACTGCCAACTCTCCCAAAAACTCTGGTAGGAGTAATCAGCCAGGAGAAGTTTGAAAAATCTCGAGCTTATAGTCTTGATAAAAGGTTTGTTCTTTATTGCAACCAGCTAGCATTGATTCTTTTAGCTTTTCCTAATCTGATTCTTAGTGCATGTTTTCTTTGATTCTCACTAAGAATCTCTTCACTTTCAGCCACTTCAATTTTGTTCATGAATTTGTTACTATACTTCTGGACTCTGCTATTTTGTTCTATGGGATATTGCCTTGGTTTTGGAAGGTAATTACTTTGCTGCAATGCTAGTGGAGCTACTCTGTGGTTGTATTGTCACCATCCAATTCTTTTTGTATCTGCAGAAATCAGGAAGCTTTGTGGTTTTGGCTGGTTTCAGTGAGGAGAATGAAATACTCCACACCCTTGCTTTTTTGGCTGGTGTTATGATATGGTCACAGGTTTGCACATGATTTCTAATTACTGTAGCTGATAATAACCACCGTATTTATGCTGCCTGCCTTCTATGCAACAGTTTAAGATTTATGATCTGTGATTTCAGTTATTTTTACTTTTCTTTTTTATCATACAATTAGTTAGGTGATATTTTTCACATTTGAATTGAGCATTCAATGTTCACAGCTATTTTAAAGATTATTAAGCAAGAATATACACAGGTGAGGCTGGGTTATTTTGTGTAATAGTCATGGTGTGTAGATTCAGAGCATGCACATTGACATCAACAATTTCCAATTCCGAATCTACATCTTGAAAGATGTGAGCTGGCGGGAGTGTTGTCAGTCTCTGTAGTAGAGACTCCCTGGTTGATGACAGTGTTTGTAGACCGAGCTAATAATTCTGATGTAATAGTATATGTCATAGACAAGACTTTTTTTTAATATAAATAATATCTGGTTTATAATATTTGAGTTTTTACCTCTTCAGAAGGGTGTTCTATAAGGTCTAAACCAATATCCTTTAATCATGCATGTTGCCTTGCTTTTTGATTGTGTGGATATTATAATTGGTTTGCTTAAATAATTAATAACACAGTAATTCTGTTATTCATTTTTTTAAGCAAAGAAATCAATTTTATTCCATTTTTGCCGGTGATTATCAGTCTTTTGCATTTTTTGGAATGCTGTTTGGATTGTGGCACCCTCGTAAGCAAATGCATGCAAATAAGTACAATTTTTTAAGTTTCTCTAACAATGCTATTTGATTGATTGTTTTGAAATATGTTTTTGCAGATTACAGATTTGCCATTCTCTCTCTATTCAACTTTTGTGATTGAGGCCCGCCATGGCTTCAACAAGGTTTGCCTTCACTCTCATATCTTGTGATTTTCACACATCTTGTTACTTGTTAGAATACTAATTCTCTGTTGGTGGATCTACCTTCCTTTTACTTGTACGTGCACTGGTATAAAATTTATAGTTGTTTGATTTCCAATCCGTTTTATATCTTATCTCTCGTGCAATTCTAATTTATTTTCCATCTGTACAGCAAACAATATGGCTGTTCTTTAGGGATTTATTCAAAGGAATTTGCCTTGCCATTCTACTTGGCCCCCCAATTGTTTCAGCAATTATTTTAATAGTACAGGTATTTTATCTGCCAGTGTTGATGAAGTGACCAGTTATTTGCAGCATTTAATCACTGTCTGTTGACAGTAGTTGGTCATTTTTATTCCTGAATTAATGATACTGATTTGGAATAAGTGGCAGCTTTTATTCTAAAAATGCTCTAACAAGTTACAGCTCTGTTACCTGCTTTTGTGAATGAACAAGTCTTCTCACACTGTTGAATTTTTATTTGCATGGTTGCAGAAAGGAGGTCCTTACCTGGCCATTTATCTATGGGCATTCATGTTTGTTCTTTCTCTTGTCATGATGACACTCTACCCAGTTTTAATTGCCCCACTCTTCAACAAGTTCACCCCTGTGAGTATTGAAAATGTGAAATTCATTTAGACCTATGGCATGCTCAATTAGTAACCCCCCCCCCTACTTTTGATGTGACAAATAGCTTCCAGAAGGAGAGCTCAGGGAGAAAATTGAGAAACTTGCTTCCTCCCTCAAGTTTCCTTTAAAGAAGTTGTTCGTTGTAGATGGATCCACAAGGTCAAGCCATAGCAATGTGAGTATTCTTATTTTAATATGTTTATCAAGGTTTCTCAGCATTACTTGCAACCTTTTCTTCCATTATACAGTGTCTTGTTTTGTTTGTATCCCTGCTGTTTCTGCAACATGAAGTTAACCAATGCTTCTTCTCCCTATTTATGTCTACCGCGTTCCTTGCTTTGTAATGAAAAGAAATATCTATTTTTCTTGGCCAAACTGTGGTAAACTAATGGCATTACTCACAGAAAAATTGCAGGCAAACTTGTACCAAAAGCTCAGGCTATCAGTGTTTTTTCTTTTTTCTTTCTTTTTTTGGGTGGTTGGGGTTGGGTTTAAGATGTGTTTGCTGGCCACCTTGACGAGTTATTTGTTTTGTAGAGTGAAGAAAAAGAATGCATTAGATAGGTGCATTACATGTGGCCAGCTCTCATTTCTCATAGTTTTATCATACATGTTTGCAGGCGCTTTCTCTATCGTCAAGTCATCTGTACTTTCACAATAAAATTGTGCTTTACTAGTCTGTTGTAGATCGAATTCATATTCTATCAACAATGTGCAGGCCTATATGTATGGATTCTTTAAGAACAAGCGAATTGTACTTTATGACACATTGATTCAGCAGGTGAGGAAGCCTTTCTTTCTGGATTTTTTTTCTATATTAACCTTGTCAAACTGAAGTTTATTCTCATGAAAACTACATATTTTTTCTGTCCATTTTTTATTGATAACCTTATTTTGTTTAAAGCAAGATGTGTGAAATATAGGCACCACTAGTGTTTTTATTGTTGAAATAGCATTGTATTAGAAATACTAATGTTGTCCTAGTTGTGTCATGCACTGAGTACATTGTTAACTTCAATCATGATGTTGGTTGCCTTCTTGGAGTTAAAACGCATACAGAATGATGAAAATGTTTGGATATTCATTCAACATAGTTGCTGGGTTCACTCAACAGCTTGAGGAAACAGTGTTGTATTTAGGGATAATGATTCTGCTGTAATCTTGCCCAACATACTAGAAGTACGAACAGTATGATGCCAGTTAGTGGCTTATGGTCAAGCTGCTGAATCTGTAGCCTCTTTAGTAAGTAGACGGCTTGTCCTTAAAAGGACTCCCCTCCTGTGCGTCTTAGGTGCTCAGCAACTTGGAAGCAACCTCTTTAGATAACTTCCTCGTGTATGTCTCCTCAAGGAACCCCTCTTAGTTTCTTAATTATGAATAACTTTCTGGACTATGTATTGCCCTGTAAAATTTTATTTTGGGGGGAAGGAAATAAAATTTTTCAGCCTTCTTTTTTTCTTGCATGTGTTGGGATGTCATGCGTTCTTTTTTAGGTGTGTTCCTAAGGGTTTATAGTGAGTGATTCCTTTTGAACTGTAGTCTGGTGTTAGGTTTTCCCATCTTCCTCACTTGTTAGGTTTCTTTCATGATCTTAGTTTCATCGAATCTTTAAACGAGCCTTCTTCATTGAAACCAGTCCTTGGAAGTCCTCCATGTCAATATACTGAGAAAACAAGAATTCCAAGTGAGCTTTTGTTTTGGAAAAATTGCCCTCTGTCAGTTCCTTGTTTAACTTCTTATACGTGAGTGTTTTCCTATACATGGAGTCTCATTGATTCCTAATATTCAGCACCTATACATGGGAAGATAATCTGTACAGCTAATATTAATATAGAGTCCTAAAGTGTACAAGTGTCTAAATTATATACGGTAACATCCCCTCTCAAATTGATGCTGGTAAGTCAACCAACAACAATTTGCCAACAAGAAATTGATGTCGTTGTCGAGTCATAGCTTTGGTGAAGATATTAGCCACTTGGAGATCAGAAGATATGTGAGGAAGAGATATCACCTGACTTTCTAAAGTGTCTTAAATAGAATGACAATCAACCTTAATATGCTTGGTGCGTTCATGGAAGACGAGATTGGTGGCAATCTGAATAGCACTAGTGTTATCAACATGAAGAGGGGTAGAAGTGGTCTGAGGAAACCCAAGTTCCACAAGAAGACCATGTAGCCATACAATTTCAGAACAAGCAGTAGACATGGAACGATACTCAGCCTCAGTAGAGGATTTAGAAACACGATCTTGTTTCTTACATCTCCAAGAAATCAAGGCATCACCAAAAAACATACACCAACCTGTAGTAGATCGACGTGTATCCGGACACCCAACCCAATCAGCATCACTATAAGCAACAAGTTGAAGAGAGGAGTCGGTAGGAAAGAACAACCTAAGAGTAGGTGAGCCTCGAAGATAGTGAATGATGCGTCGAACTGCAGCAAGATGCAGATGCCGAGGAGAAGACATAAACTGACTGACCTGATGAACAACATATGAGATATCATGTCGAGTCGTGGTCAAGTAGATAAGACTTCCAACTAGGTGCTTATAGAGAGTAGGATCATCTAGAAGGTCCCCTTCATTTTTCATGTATTTGACATTTACCTCCATAGGAGTATCAACCGAAGAAGTGTCCTCCAAACCAGCCAAAGTGATAAGATCTTGAATATACTTATGCTGGTTCACGAAAATACCATTAGCCCGATGATGAACTTCCAATCCTGAGAAGTATGTGAGCTGGCCAAGATCTTTCATATGGAAAGTTGCATGTAATTGCTGTTGAAGCTTAGTAATCAAACCACAGTTAGTGCCAGTAATGATAATATCATCCACATAAATCAAGAGAAGGACTATACCCGACACAGATCTATGGAAGAAGAGAGAAGAGTCATACTGAGTTTGTGTAAAATGGAAGGAAAGAAGTGCACTGCGAAACTTCTCAAACCAAGCCCGGGGCGCTTGCTTAAGCCCATATAAAGAACGCTTTAGCTTACAGACATCATGAGGAGAAGAAGTAGTCATACCAGAGGGAAGATTCATGTAAATCTCTTCCTGGAGATCACCATGAAGAAAAGCATTCTTCACATCCATCTAATGCAGTTGCCATGACTGTGAAGCGGCAATAGCTAAGATGGTTCGAACCGTGGTCATTTTGGCAACATGAGCAAATGTCTCCTCATAGTCAACCCCATATTCTTGCTTGTAACCCAGAGCTACGAGGCGAGCTTTGTACCGATCCAAAGAGCCATTAGAACGAAGTTTTACAGAGAAAACCCATTTACTCCCAATAGGTTTGACCGAAGGAGGACAAGGAACAATATTCCAAGTGTGATTCTCCTTAAGTGCTTGAAGTTTTGCTTGCATTGCATTTTGCCAACACTCATGTTCCATAGCCTGTTTATAGCAAGAGGGAATGGAAATAGTGGATAAAGTAGCGACAAGAGAGACAGGAGAGAAGAATCCATACCAATCAGGGGGTCGAGAAAGGCGAGTAGATCGACGAAGAGTGGTGGAAGTTGGAGCAGGATCAGGCACCGGGTCAAGATCGGAAGGGGGCACAGAGGAAGTGGAATCAGACTCATGTTGACGACGTCTTTCATATACAAAACCAGGTTTGAACCTTTCCACAATTGTTGGGGAATCAAAAAAACTAGGTAAAAGGGGTAAAGAAGCAGATGGCAACTCAACATGAGATGGAAAGAAATATTGATTTTCAAAGAAAATCACATTCATAGAAACTCGTAGACGACAAACATGAGGGTCATAACAAACATAACCCTTTTGAGGGATAGCATAACCAAGAAAAACACACCTAACAGACTGAGTAGTGAGTTTATGTCGTTCATGAGCAAGGAGATGCACAAAACAAACACAACCAAATGTGCGAAGATCAAAATATAAAGGAGAATGACCAGACAACTTAAAGAAAGGAGAAACATGATTTAATGTAGGAGAGGGTAAGCGATTGATCAAGTGAACTGAAGTAGAAAGTGCTTCACACTAAAAACGAGGAGGAACATATGATTCAAGTAAAAGAGTTCTTACCATATCAAGAAGGTGACGATTTTTCCTCTCAGCGACATCGTTTTGCTGTGGTGTCGAAGGACAAGAACGTTGGGAGATAATCCCTTTGCTTTGAAGAAGGTCCTGAAACTCATTTGACATGTATTCACCGCCAGAATCAGAGCGCAAGATTTTGATGCTGGTAGAGAATTGAGTCTCAAGAAGTGCAAGAAATCACTTAAAGACTGAAAAAACTTCAGCTTTAGCCTGGAGAAAGTAAACCCAAGTAAAACGACTAAAGTCATCAATGAAAGTAACAAAGTACTTGTAATGCGCATGAAAAACAACAGGTGCAATCCCCCAAACATCGCTATGAATAATATCGAAACATTGAGAGGCACGAGATGCATGATGAGGAAAAGGTAGAACTTTACTTTTGCCAAGTTTACATGATGTACAATCAAAAGAAAGATCAAGAGAAGAACTTGCTTTATTTCCCAATAATCCAGAATTAAACAAAGTGCGAAGTACATCTGAGTTTGGGTGGTATAGACGTTTATGCCACATTTTATGTCAAGAACCAATAACATTACATGCAAAAGAAAGTAAAGGAAAACTAGGAATAATAGTAAAAGGAGAAATGTAAAGAGGAAAGAGTCGTCCCACTTTAGGCCCCTTTGCGATCATCTTCCCTGACACTTGATCCTGTACAACACAACCAGAATGGGAGAAATGGACATCACAATTATTATCAACCAATTGACCAACAGAAATAAGATTTGTGGAGAGATTAGAAGACACAAAAACATCAGTCAAGGAAGGAGAAAGATCACCAACAACACTAATAGGCAGAGAATTGCCATCAACGGTATTAATTTTCAGATTACCATCATAATTTCTAACATTGGCAAGAGAAACAACAGTATTGGTCATGTGGTTAGAGGCACCGGAGTCCAAATACCATGGTTTAGAAGGAAATTTATAATTACCTGAGAACCCAAAAGCAGAAAGAGCAGAAATGATCATTTGTTGTACCATTTCAGGAGTAAGTGTATTCGGGTTTACTATAGGAACAACATGCGAGGCAGTAGGCAATACAGCAGAACTAGAGGCACCAACAGAATTAGAGGCACCAATTGAGGCATGATAAGCAATACCATGTTTCCTTTCAGGTCGAATGGGACAAGTAGAGATAATATGACCTTGTTTCTTGCAGTAGTTACAGAACTTCTCAGGGCAATCCCTAGCAATATGACCAAAAGCCTTACAGCTAAAGCACCGGACAACATGCATGTCTCTACCCTTATTCCTCCCTTGTGCTGCATAAGCCACAGAAACAGGTGCACTAACATTAGCCTAATGTTCCATAGCAGCCTGAGTGACGAGACGCTGCTCCTCACGAAGAAGTTCACTCAAACAGGCATCCAGAGATGGTACATGATGACGATTCATTAGATTGGAACGTGCAGTTTCAAAATCAGGACGGAGCTTCATTAAAAATTGATCTCTCTTGCTTGTTTCATGGACTGCTTGAACAACAGAGAGAGCTGTAACAGGAACATTAGCATAAACAATATTCGAATAATTAGCCCAAAGATTTTCAAAACCAGAAAAATATTCCTCAATGGAGAGACTTCCCTGTGTGAAGTTAGCCATCTCATACTCCAATTGAAAACGTCGAGCCATGTTGTCTTGATTGTAAACCTTATTTAGATAATTCCACATGGAAGCAACGGTTTTATAAGGCTTCAAATTGAGAACAAGGTGAGGCTCTATTGAGCTAAGGATCCAGGACATAACCCGAGCATCCATGATTTCCCATTTAGACAAAGCATCAACATCTTTAGGTGCCGGATTACTCCCATCAATATGACCCCACAATTCTTTCCCTTTGACAAATAATTTAAATTGAAACTCCCAAGCAAAATAATTTTTGCCATTAAAACGAATATGGAACGAGACTAACCTATCAGATGACATGATGAACCCGAAAGAAAAATAGCCCACTAGAAGATTGCACACCAGAAACTCAACAGAAAGTGCCAAGTAATTCCAAACTAGGAACCAAAACAGAGATTGCCGAAAGATGAATAAACCAGGAATCAAAATAAATACTACTGAGAATTAAAGCCAAGCCAAGAACATCAGAAACTGTAAAGAGTGAAAACCAAACCAGGAATAGCACAAAGACTGTCGAGAGGTCACAACAAAGGCAAACAACTTGCACAGGCAGCGCTGAAAGTCACAAAGACACCTTCAAGAGAAGAAAAAGAAGAAGATCAAAATAGACAAGGATTCAGAACCTGCTCTGATACCATGTCAATATACTGAGAAAACAAGAATTCCAAGTGAGCTTTTGTTTTGGAAAAACTGCCCTCTGTCAATTCCCTGTTTAACTTCTTATACGTGAGTGTTTTCCTATACATGGAGTCATTGATTCCTAATATTCAGCATCTATACATGGGAAGATAATCTGTCCAGCTAATATTAATAGAGTCCTAAAGTGTACAAGTGTCTAAATTATGTACAGTAACACTCCATTCCTGATCTTGAGGTGCTGGATTTGATCAAATCTTGCACCAAATTTTCTAACTCGGATCTGATACTTATCCTCCAGCATTATTAACCTAGAACCTAAGAATTAAAGGTTGGATTTTGCTATTTATGGGAAGTGAAATACTGGCTGCTATTGCTAGTAAATGGCCAGATTATAAACCTGATGGGTGTGGGTTACTGAATGTGGCCATTTTTGGTGGTACTGCCTCCATTTAGATCCTTGTCAGTTCTTATGTTGGAAGACATTCTCCCTGGCTAATTCAAATGGATAGAATTGCAGTGTTTGCCTTGGATTTCTCTTTTTAGAAGTTCCAAGGGGGTGTCTCCATGGTTCTTTGCCTGCTTAAATTTTTTTGATACTGATATCCATGTAGTCTTGAAGAAATATAGTTTTGCATTTTTTAACATCTACACAGTAGCTATCCAACTGGGGAGGACCTGTTTGATGTAACTTACAATCCATCCATAGAAGCATTTTCTACGTGATTCATGGAAGGACTAAGGCAATTGTGCAATATATTTACCAGTTTCTTAATTTCCTACTCTTCCTGACAGCCTGGGCAACTTTGTGTGTGAACCATTTAGGCTGTGCCCTCATTTAGACTTTATGGTTGAAATATGGCTATGCTTTTTCATAAATTGTGAAAGTGTCTTTACATCTATGTGATTCTTTGCAGTGCAAAGACGATGAGGAAATTGTAGCTGTTATTGCCCATGAACTGGGACATTGGAAACTCAATCATACAATGTACTCGTTCATTGCTGTGCAGGTATGCTGTAATTGTTTTCTTGCAAATTGATTTGTACTTTGCTCCTATTTGTGCACTAAAATCCTATTGAAATACCATATATACCATCTGAAAGGCATTTTCTGAGAGCTATCATCAAGAAAATGCTCGGAGAAAACTTTGACACGAATGTTCTTGCTCTTTGAGTCTGTAAGTCCTCGGGTTGAGATTCAAACCTCAGAGGATTTGTTCATGGGCCTGATGAGAAAATAGTGTCAAAACATCTTGGATTGAAGCACAAGAAAATTTTAATACATGCTAAAAGCCTAGAACATATTTTTGAATCTCAATTTGTGTTTTGGTAGGAGAGTTCAGTGTTTTGTTTAAGAATTTACCAACCATCCTCCTATAGGTGTCCTTTGACTTTATTTGTGAGCTTATAACCGGTGTATGATTCATTGTTTTTTTTTTTTTTTATGCTCTTATGTTCTACAGATTCTAACATTTTTACAATTTGGAGGATACACTCTTGTGAGGAACTCAACTGATCTCTTCCGAAGTTTTGGATTTGATACACAGCCAGTACTCATCGGTCTGATCATATTTCAGGTATTGCTGATATGAAAAGAATTGCTGTGTGAAGGAAAAGAAATGCTTATGGGATTTTTAGTGTGTGTTGGGGGGGGGGGGGGTTGGGTTTATATGACACAAAAGCTGGTAGTGGTTGGGTTTATCTGGCTTGGTTGCTTTTTTGCAGCATACTGTAATACCTCTCCAACACCTTGTAAGCTTTGGTCTTAATCTGGTGAGCCGATCTTTTGAATTTCAGGTAGCCTCTCACACCCTCTCTCCTTGTTTCTGTGTGTCTGAAAGTCCTTGATCTCACTTACTGTAATTGTTTGATTAGGCGGATGCTTTTGCTAAAAAGCTTGGTTATGGCTCTGCTCTTCGGGGTGGTCTTGTGAAACTACAGGTGATCTATCGAACTTTTAACCTTTTCCCTCTAACAGACCATCAGTAGTGGAGATGGAGTCCTGTATATTTCTTGCATTCAGATTTTTGTGGGATCTAAGTTCTACATTGGCAAAGTATTCTTTTCTAATCCATTTTCAGGAAATGCACATTACTGAACAGTGTGACAATTTTTTTCAGGAAGAAAATTTGTCATCTATGAATACGGATCCTTGGTACTCAGCATATCACTATTCTCACCCTCCCCTTGTTGAAAGACTAGCTGCAATTGATGAATCGGATAAGAAGGCTGATTAACAAGGGCAATCTGTAGCCATATCCTGTCCTTCCCTTGTTGAAAGACTGGCAGCTATTGATGAAACAGATAAGAAGGGACTAACAAGGGCAATCTGTGGATGGCTACCCCGGAATTAAATTTATTTCATTGCAAATCACAGGATACTGGAACGGTCATGTCAGCAGTTGTAATATTACCCTACATGAGTTTTGTTGAAGCTTAACACTTGTTTAGTTCACGAACAACTTCTCATGTCAGAACTCAATTCCCAGGTCAGAGAAGATGGGGATAGAAGGAAAGGAACTGGTGAAAATCAACAGGAAACTTTGGAATTCTAGTTATATATTTTGTTTGCATGAGCTAATGATCACAGGACCTGTTGATCATGTGTTTTGAGTCTGATATGATATGCTTGCTAATTTTGGGGGAGTGTGTTTTGTTTTGTTTTTTGGAATGAACCTTGTATCCAAAAAAGAGCTACAAAGCTCTACTTATTTCAGGTGAATTGACTATTTCCTCGCATGGCGCAAGATAAGGAGCAGTCCAGTTGGTTTTGAATGGGAATTCGTTAACTCAAGTCACGCTCTCTGTTTTGATCTTTTTGCGTATCTCGTCATGCGATTGCAGATAGATTTAAAAGCTATCTTCATTTCTGGCAACTGAAAAGGTTGCAGAGTTGCCTGTGCTTAACCACCGGATGGATTGCCATTCCGTCCTTGTTTCATTCTTAGAGCTATAAAAAGATCCCTTTTCTGTTCTTTATACGCCGCCTCTGTCCATGGATAGACAGTCGCTGTGTTACGTTTCGAATACAAAATTGTATTGGAAATCGATACAAGTAGAAACTCAATGCTGGGTTTGGTTTCGAGGGCAGCAATCCATGATACACCCCTCTCGACAAATCCACAGACAGCGCCATCTCCAATCAGATGAGAAGGAGATAAATTATGAGCTAGAAAAGAACAATAAAGAAACATGAGATGTGATGTGATGTGTAACGAAAGATTTCAAGAAAAGCACTATTGCCATTGGGCACGAAACCAACCAAGAAATCTTTTGTCAAATTCCACACAGCCCATTATTGTTATGTTGGTGTCCACTCGATTCTTACAGGACTTTCCACCACTTGGTGTTCTATAATCAACCAATATGCTTTTCCTGTTGTGTCCTGACATAAATAGATTATAATAATAATAAAAGAATCCAAAAGGATTTCTTACAGCTTTCAAAATGCACTCGCAGAATGAACTAGACAATTAATATATGTATTTCCCCTTAACTACCACCTAAGTATTATCTAAACCATGATTTCGGTCCACCAAACTAATGTGATTTACGAAAGTCTCCCCTGTGGGACCAACTTGGGCCCACACCTGGCTTAACATGAATGCATCATGTAGCGATTGATGGGAGCATGGGACCCGTTGATGAATATGGCACAACTGCCATGTGGAAATTATACACAAGCTCAGTCCTTAGTCTTTGCTACACGTATGTAAGAACTAGCAGACGAAAGAAAACATAGAACAGAGATCCCTCTGTCCTAACATCGTAATCACCTTTAACGGTCACCTTCCCTCTCTCTTTCTTTCGTCCAATTCTCGGTAGCTATGTACACGTAGATCCCCTTATTAAAACTTGCCAGATTCATCACCACGCCTGAGAGAAGTATTATGGCGCAGCTGCAGAAAATACCGCTATTTACAGCCGGCCGGAGAGAGAAAGAGACAATCAAGAGGAAAAAACGATATGGAATCAAATCTTTTTATTATTTTTTGTAAAATTCGTGCGTGAAAAGCAAACTCCTGCTACAGAATAATGACAACTCAAGTTTTCAATTGTAGATTTATGAATGGAAAGCTACGAAAATTAGCAAAAAGAAAAACTTTATTTTAAAAGAAATATACAAGTCAAGAGAGGTAAGATATGAAACGAGATTGATTTTCCAATTAATTAAGATTCTAATAGATAACAGGCTGTTTGAAATTATATTGCAAGTTGTTTTTTTTTTAAATAATTCTTTGCTTTAAAATATTTTTTTTTTTTTTTTTTAATAATAGCATCAAAATCATTATAAAACACTTAAAAAATACCTTTAAAAATATCTAAAATCATTAACAGAAACCATGTGAAACACCATCTCCGTCATTGAAAAATCATTATTCGAGCCCGTTTGGCATTGCTGCCAAACCGGCGTTTTGACAAAATTCAAAATTTTTTTTTTTGCTAAAATTGAGTTACGGTTGTACTTTTTGGATCGTTTTGATGTGCTGATATCAAAAATAATTTTTAAAAAATAAAAAAATATCATTTGCATGTATTTCGGCACGAAAAGCTATTTGAAAAGCAACCGCTACCACACTGCCAAACACGCTCTTCCTATCTTGATCATTGTGGCCGGCATTATACTAAAATTAAGTTTAATTTTTACTACTCCTTATATTTAGGATTTTAATTTTAAAATTACAAATATATCCTTCTCTGGATGCTCAACTTTTTTTTTTTTTTTTAAAAAAAAACTTAGTTTGGAATCCTAAAAGCTACAATGATTATACAATTAAAATCCGAAAGAAAAATCATATCGATTCTTTTAATAAGATAATGGTCTTGAATGTGGGTGGACAGAGCATGCAAGTGAGTGTTTTAAAGCATAAAGAACAAATTTTTAAAGGGTAAATATTTTATTCACAATCATTAAAGGGTTATGCTTTCTTATTGCCATTACATTTCACCACTTGGATTTGATAAAAAGTGAGTGGAGATCGGTCAATGCTGGTTTTACCATACTTCATCCAAATTCAGATAGGAAAAAAAAAAAAAAAACCATCACCACATACAAATCCGAAGGACAAACACGTCATTTAACCTTAAGCCAGTCCAGTCTCACTTCAACTTAGCTTACACAGACAAAGTGACAGCTCATCTTCACACACTAACCTTCTCTCTTTCCTTCCTCCAATCCACCCTTTACTATTATCCACTTGATTCCTCTCTCTCTCCGCCTTTCTTTGATTCCCTCCCTCATCTATCCTAATCGCCGGGAACCTCTTTTTTTTCCGGGGAAACCAAATGCAACCGAGCCAAGAAACTCAATTCCATAACCCTTCCCAGTTAATCTAACAACAGCCCATTTCTTCTTTTCTTATTTTCTACAACAATAATGTCTGTATACGATGGTGCATTTGTTAACACGGAGCTATCAAAACCTACATCAATCTTTGGTCTCCGTTTATGGGTAGTCATCGGAATCTTATTGGGCTCATTAATAGTTCTTGCCCTCTTTCTCCTCTCTCTTTGCGTTACTTCACGTCGCAAGAACCGACAATTTGAGCTAACAAAGACAGACACTACCCCTCCAATCTCGAAAGAGATTCAAGAAATCGTGCACTTGCCCGTGCAAGAGCACAATCATCATGCGATTCAGGTGCCGGAGATCCAGGTTGGGATCGGGAAGGTGGAGCATAGAGTGGTGTTTTCGAGCGGGGAGAGTAGAGGGACTGCTAGTGGTGGTGAGACGGCGTCGTTTGGGAGTGGAAGTGTTGGGCCTGAAGTGTCGCATCTTGGGTGGGGTAGGTGGTATACTTTGAGAGAGTTGGAGGCCGCTACTGGTGGGTTGTGTGAAGAGAATGTTATTGGCGAAGGTGGGTATGGGATTGTGTATCGTGGGGTTTTGAGTGACGGGACTAAAGTTGCTGTTAAAAATTTGTTGAATAACAGGTAAAGATCTGTTCTTTTAATTGTTTTCTTCGTTGTTTTATTATTATTTTCATGTGTTTTTTTCAGATAATGAGAAAAAAAATGGAATGAATTGCATGTTTGTCTTTGATTTGTTGCTACTTGCTAGGGGAAGATATGGGGAAGAGAAGTGTTAAAAGTTTGGATCTTATTTGTTATGGATTGAACTTGGGATTGTTTGAGATGTTTTACGTTTAGAATTACTATGGAAACTTGAAATTTATTTGCTTATTTTACTGTATGTTTTAAGTCTCCATGGTAGAAGAAAATTGCTAAGTTTTAATTACTGTGCCGTGCTTGAGTGTTTATGATTGGTGTCTTCTTTTTTTGGTTCTTGTCTTGCGTGTGGTTGGATATGTGCTGTAAAGTGACATGCTTTTGTGGGATTCCTTACTTTTCCTTGTCAAATGCCTTTGATCATAATTGAACCTGAATTGATAATTTTGGAATATGAATAGAAGTTGCTCCAGCAGACAGCAATCTTCCATCTACGTCTTGACTGCCTTTCTACTAAAATTATGCATGCATAGGTTAGTAGCTCATGATACTGAAAATTCTCAGGGGTCAAGCTGAGAGGGAATTCAAAGTAGAAGTTGAAGTAATTGGACGAGTACGGCACAAGAATCTTGTCAGATTGCTTGGATACTGTGTTGAGGGTGCTTACAGGTATGCCTATAATTATCTTCCAATTTAAAATTGAGTTTGTGCCTCATGTTGTCAACAATCTCAATGTAATTGGTCATGTTTTTGCTATGTAGAATGCTTGTATACGAGTATGTTGACAATGGTAATCTGGACCAATGGCTACATGGTGATGTTGGAGAAGTCAGCCCGCTAACGTGGGATATTCGTAGGAACATTATTTTGGGCACAGCAAAAGGGTAAGTATTCTGAATTCCATTGTAAGTAAACTCATCATCCATATGGATGCATGCATTGTTGCTCAAATTATTTGTTCTTATTTTTCACTCAAGGTATTTTGTTTGCTGCTATTGTTGTTGCAGATTGGCCTACCTTCATGATGGTCTTGAACCCAAGGTTGTTCATCGAGATGTAAAATCTAGTAACATATTACTGGATCGCCAATGGAACTCTAAGGTTTCTGATTTTGGGCTTGCCAAGCTCTTACATTCTGAGAGAAGTTATGTCACAACACGTGTGATGGGAACATTTGGGTCAGTTTGTTTCCTTTGATTTGAGTTCCGGTTTTATTTCTCTGTTGTAAAAAAAATCATTTGCAATGCAAACATTATATATGAAAGTTCATTGAGACAATGGTTGGTTGTCTTGTAATTCTCCTAAGTAGGAAAACTAAATCTTATTTTGTTGGGTTTTCTAGTTATGTTGCTCCAGAATATGCTTGCACTGGAATGCTGAATGAGAAGAGTGATGTTTATAGTTTTGGTATACTTATCATGGAGATAATTTCTGGGAGAAGCCCTGTTGATTATAGTCGGCCACAAGGAGAGGTTAGTTTTTACATATAATTCTGAAAATTTCTCCTTTCTGTCTTTTATTATCTATTGCTGTAACTATAACTTCTGGAAACAACCAAATAATTGCAGGTGAATCTGGTAGAATGGTTAAAAACTATGGTTGGGAACCGAAAATCTGAAGAAGTGGTTGATCCCAAGTTACCCGAGATGCCTGCTTCAAAAGCATTAAAACGTGCTCTCCTGGTAGCTCTTAAATGTGTCGATCCTGATGCTACAAAGAGGCCCAAAATGGGACACGTGATCCACATGCTTGAGGCTGATGACTTGCTATTTCGTGATGTATGTATGCATCATTTCTTTCAAACAAAGAATTATAATCTGTGGTGTCTAAAGAAAGAATATCTCTCTCTTTTAATGGTTCAGTTTCCTCCTCATTGATCAATTCTTGCACAAATTTTGCAGGAACGTCGAGTTGGGAGAGAACCTTCCCATTCACAGCATGATTATGAACAAGAGAATCATGCTGCTATGAAATTCATTGATAAGCAATCGGGAGAAGGGACTTCAGACACAAGTGAAGGTGAAAGTGGCAGGAAACATCATCAGCCAACTAGATGGAGATAGCATCATTGGAGGATTAGGTGACTAACAATTTTACATCTCTCCAAGTTATTGAATCTTTTATTTATTTTTACCCTGTAGGTATTCTATTGTGCTTGTTGTATCTTCTATATAAGAAAACGATAATCTGCATTTGTTTTAAGCTTAGCTTTCATACCATTTCGGATATCTTACTCCGTGGGGGATGCAGTTGTGTAATTGATTCATTATTCTTATAGAAATATGATATATTTTATTGTTTCAATTATAAAACAAAGTTACATGTTTGTATGCTCCATGGTCATCCAAAATTAGTTTTGAACTTTCTCATTGTATCTATTATACTTCAAAACTAGTCTATCGCCCAGCTCTCATGCGGGTGGTCCATTTTGTTGCTGTCCGGGTTGTTCAGCTGGTTATTATTTACTGGTGTATTCAGAACTCGCAGAACCAAAATTCAATACATGAGGTGAACTCCTGTGTGATCATTTTGCAGCAGGTGAAATGGGCTCGTTATAATCGTAAACGTGAAAGAATTTTTCAAGAAGTAGATTATCCAAATAGGAATATTACTTACCTTCCACTTATGCAGCTAGAATTTCCTCGTTGTATGGCCTTACAGCATCATTAAATCTATTATTCATTGTTCTTGTAATCACCAACAGGAGGATTGCAAGGGACAGTCTAACCATCTCAAGGCACACAAATACAACACCTTGAAGCTTTAATATAATTTTTAATCCGATCATTAAATCAGATTCATTGAAACGTTACAAGCATGCTCTTCTCGCTGTAACAACTGAGTTTGTTCGAATGCGGATTCTCTCAACAAAAGGATATTGAAATTCTACATTAGTGTTCCCAGATGGAAAAATATGTAAGCAAAGCGACGCACGGCTCCTATCTGTTTTGGAATTATGCGGCAATCAAAGAAAGCATGCTTCCTGGTTAAAATATACCGATTGGATCTATAACGCTCATTAAGCACTACAAGACAGATCCATGTCAGCAGTCCAGTTGTCACCCCATAATTTCAATTGATCGGTAAATTGATTTAAATCGGAATGCTATTGCTTTACTATTACATAGATATATATATCGGTTAGCATGGTTCCATCGTGACTCGTCACCATCATTGCCAGCCAAGAAACCAGATGTTTGTGGGAAATGGACCCGGTAACCAGCTATTTCTTCTGCAGCAAACGTACTTGCAACTCTTTTATTCATGTGCTTTCCTTGTTTTGGGTTGGACCAGCTAGCTAGGAAGCAGCCAACATCTAGTCTGGAAATGGGGTCATGCTGTGTGATTTATTTAGCCGTCGTTGCCAGAGTACATGCTTTTGCATTGTAGCCTAACAATGAAGCTTGGCACAATACCTGTCAAAGTAAATGGTTTTGGATGTATTTGATGAGTTCATTTGTCACTTTGTTGCACTTTGCTTTCGGGTTCGTGACTTGGTCTTTATGAAACATTCTAACGAGGTAATCTGTACCGGGGCAAGATCATACCTGGTGAAGGCATTTATTCGTCCTGTGATGAGTCCAATATCTAACGCAGGACCAATCTGGAGAAAAAAAAAAAAAATGCCAAGCTTGGGTTAGGGATTCCACACTTTTTTTTGGGCATGTTTTTAGCTTGGCGTAGGAGCTACTGGTCTCCATGTCAATTCGGAATCCTTCACGTGGCAGGAACTTCATTTGTCTTCCTCTTGCCAGTACTAGAAATGGTTTCATATCACTTGCAGGAGGCGACCTGATACAATTAACATTTGTCTGTATCTTGTGGGGCTGAGAAGCCTGCGTTCATGTGATCACTTTACTGGCGGATGAACAGAGTTTGTAGGACTACTTTTAGCCATAAAATATTTCATGAATCCAGAATTTGGATTTATGATCAGTAGACCTTTTCAGAGGTGCGAAATCTTTTTCTGACCTTTTGTGTGCAAGATGGGCAATGTATGGTTGAAGATACACGATACCTTGCTCAATTCTCACGCTTCAAGTCCATTGACCATAGTATTCTTGTCCAGAATCAGAAGCTTTTGAAGGGGCAAGTCTAGAATAGAATGCCTGTGTACTGTCAGGTATGTTGTTAGGCATTGCGAGGGGTTCAAGGCTGATTAATGCTGATCATTATTATTCAAATCCAAAGGTGGAGAGGACTACTGGCACCTACTTATGTTGCTCCTCAAACCCTAGCTTCGATTACTTGAAAACATATCATGTGGCAGCACCGCTGCGCTATCAACATCTGTATTGACTTTATGCTGTGCATGCTCACTTTTTTTTTATTAAAAAGAGAGGAAGAACTTAGTTAAATACATCCTTCGTGTATATACGAGCTTACAGGATGTGCCATTTCCCACAGGGCCATCACCAGTCTCCATCTTGAAGGACGAAACATCTTCATAGCATACCAGGCGGTTCAATGGAGTTTATTCGACTTGTGTGGACTAGACTCGTGTTTTGAGCTCAATTTCCAGCGCTGTTGGGTATTCATTATCCATCACAGCAGCCTGTAATCATATTAGAATTCATTGCAGTAACCAGTCATAATGTTCTGATATATGTATGAACCCCGTGCTTGTATCGATTCTCTCAAGGATCCAAGAGAATGAGCCTGGTTTGTAAGCGTTACAAGTGCATAGTGTGGTGGCAAAGGTTTGAGATCTATACAATAGATCTCGAGTTCGAGTCAAAAAAACGTGCATTACTTGTCAATATTTTACTGACTGAGACAGCCAATATTTTACTTCCTCACCTCAACTCATAAAATAAGCTTTAAAGATAGATAGGTTCTCGAATCCAAAAAAAATTAAATTAAAGAGAGGAGCGTAGCAGCACCCTTTAATTTCTAGCTGGCTCCTGTGTGGCTCGAGTTCTTTGGCGGGCCGAGTCCATTCGGGAGCCCTTTGCAATTTCAGCGTTAGCCATCTGTACCTGGGCCGAGCCTTTTCCTATGGCGACTACCTCAAGGAAATCTTCTTGGACCCATTCCCCCACAGGGAAAGAAAGTATCCAAATATATAATATTGTGGTCGGCAAACGAGGTCCAGATAGCAACGACAGCCAGGGCAATTTCGTGTAGTTAGGAGCAAGGATCTTGTCCGTTGGATCACACATGTTACATGCATTAAATATAAAGTAAAATCAATCTTGAATTTACTTCCCTGTCTCTGACCCACCATTTCTGCTCACAAAAATGCCAGTAAGTAATCTCCAAATGAATATCTATCCGTTACCACAGCCCACCACTCACATCCTTCCACGTACACATCTGTCACCAATTACTTTATAACAGCCAGTGACTTCACCTTTGCCTAAAACTTCAGCTACAAAATTGAGACCTCACCTAACCTCTCTAGATTATTCGGAAACTTTCAACAAAGCCCCGCGTCTGGACACTTTTCTCTGGAAATTTCCCATCTCTTGCAAGTGCTCCTTCAGGTACTATCTCTCTTAGAACTATAGCTAAAAAAAGGTCAATATCTTTGTTTTTTTATTTTTTATTTTTTTATTCTAGATCTTAGATTAGAGTATTGTTTTTTCTAGTAAAAAACACTAGGGTTAGGGTTTCAATATTTTCTTAGTGATTCTTATGTTTCGTCTTGACTTGATTGCTATTCCGATCTAAGGATCTGGTATTTAGGTGAGTTATTAAGTTTGAACTGTTTTGTGTATGAATTATATGCTTGTTTGATTGTGTTTTAATTTTAAGAACAGAAGGCATGAATTGAAATGAGAGATTCATAGATCGAAACTTTAGATTCGATTTGGTAGGAAAAGAGTTGGACTTTTTTTTTTTTTAAAAAAAAAATTTAACTGGTTTTTATTTTGAGTGATTTGAACTTGAAATTCTTGTGTGAATGAGATAAAGAGAATATGCATTGATTTTGTGCCTCTTTTTTCTTGCTGTGGTTATTGATTTTGAAAAGATGCCGAGCGGCCAATAACTGGATATGTATAACTGTTCTTTATAGATCTTCTTTTGTCTAGCTTTTGTTTTGAGTTCCTTTTTCAGGTCTATATGTTGTGTAGGTTGTTGATGGGGTTGGAATTTGTTTTTCTGAGTATTTGGTAAGAGTTTTTCTCGACTTTCTCTCAGGAAGGCATGGAGGCTTAAAGAAATACCTTTGTTGGAGATATGGTTCTTTCTTCTGTTTTCTTGATGAATTGTTTCATTGTGATGATAAGTTTTGCAATATATCTTGCTTGAGTTTGGGTGGGTCCTAATCGCTATCTATTGATTGTAGATCTTTTGTTTGGTGTGGTTTTTGGTTGATTTTGTGTGTTCTTTTGATGATGTGTGCAACAAGATTAATGATTTTGTTTTTCCAAACTTGTTGCAGTAAATTGTTGAAATGAGTCAACCACAAGAGCCACACCGCCCTTTCTTTCCATTTGGAAATCCTTTCAGGATGTTATCTCCAAAGGGTTCTCAGTTGTCTCCATGGCTTCTTTCTTTATTAAATACATTTGAGGAGGCATTGGCAGCGAGGTTGCAGAAACTTAATCCTAAAGACAAGGGTGATGTTCTTAGCTTGACATGGATGAAATTAGCAATGGAGTCACTCTGTGAGACTCATACTGTCATAAAAACACTTATCACAGAACTTGAGCTCCCTGTGACTGAATGGGATGAGAAGTGGATAGATGTGTACTTGGACATCACTGTGAAGTTGCTTGATATTTGCATTGCTTTTAGCTCTGAGCTCTCGCGGCTGAACCAAGGTCATCTTTTTCTTCAATGCGCCATGCATAAATTGGAGTCCAACACTTCAGATAAGTTAGTGCGGGCATGTTCTTCACTAGATAGCTGGAGACAGCACATTGGCTCCAAGAATCCAAGACTGGAAAACTGTAAATCCATCTTAGAGAGTCTTGTGGATTCCTTGACTCTGCCTAAGGTTAAGAACTCGGCCAAAGGAAAGGTGTTGATGCGTGCCATGTATGGAGTTAAGGTACAGACAGTATTTGTTTGTAGTGTTTTTGCTGCTGCATTTTCAGATAATTCAAAGAATCTGATAGAGTTGAATGTACCCAACACAATATTGTGGGCACAAGCTTATTCTGATTTGCAAACTACAGTAAATGGAGAAATTAGAGATGTATTTTCTCGTGAGAAATTTACTTTCTTGAAAGAATTAGATGACGTTGAGACAGTTGTGAAGAATTTATATCCCATGATCCAAGATGGTATGGGACCTACTGAAGTGGAAGCATTCAGCAGTTCTTTTTCAGATATGGGGAGGAGAGCAGAAAAACTTTCTCAGGTGCTAGATTTTCTTGCTAAGGAAGTAGATGGCTTTTTCAAAATAGTTTTAAGTGGGCGTGATGCTTTGCTTTGTAACCTGAGAGTGTCTGATACCGTTGCTGACCCATTTCGAGGGAATAATGGGGAACAGGTTATAGGATAGATGTTTATGTTGAAGCCGCTTGTTCTCATGTCTGATACCGCCTGTTCCATCAGTAGTGTATTGTCTTGTGTGGGCCTGTCCTGTCCTGTGTGGTGTGAGGTATATTGTAATCTTACTAGTTTGTACATGTCCGAAATATTGTCACCAATACATGAAATGTCTTGTACTGTTTCACTACTTGTTATGTTTTACCTTAACTCCCCTTCTTCCCTTTTCTCGTTATGGCTAGGAGTAGGGAGACATAGGTAGCATGCCCGCATTCTTTGATGATACACGGGTAGTTTTTTTATCTGATGTTTTTTAATGCAAAATGCCTGTATTCATTAATACATAGTTTTTGAGTCGTTTGCCATAGGATACTGGTGCCGGCCTCGTGGAGGATGCAAGGTGTGGGGTTTCCTCTTATGGAAATCCAAAAATGCATCCTCGTTCTTCAGGGCTTTTTCCTGCGTTGTGCATGAAAGTTGAAGAAGTCCGAGGTTACTGTATGGTGGTAACCACGATGACTGTGAAATTCAGTTGGGTGTCTGTTATTTCTTTCCAAAGTACGACTATATGACTCATTTTAGGAAATGCTTTTTGCTCCTTAACTGATGTATTGACTCTGTTTTGTTCAGGGATGGAATTATTCCAAGTTGATGTTTTCACATGGTAAGCATCAACGGCATCATTTGTATGTGACTTTAACTTCCTGAATGTGTTTGGGTGTGGACTTGACCTAGAGTTGGTATATACAAGATCCAAGTAAAATGACTTGATGTGTTACCTTTTGCATCATTTCGTGAATTTGAAACGTTCGGAAAGAATCAGACCTGTTGATCCTTTAAGTTTCCTGTAATTGGGATGGGATGCATCAGAATATTATTGTCATTTTACAGTTATGATCAATGCACTACAACCTCAATATTTGAGAATACTATTGAGAAGTACTTTTTCTTACATGCCTTCAGCAGTTGAATGAATCAGCACTTGGACTTGAATCAGATGATTCATAGGGGGTTTCTGCAAGAAGCAACTGCATAATCTGGGAATGCTTCGCAAAGCAAAGAAGCTTCTTTTGATTCCAGTGATGTGTTGATGGGTATTCATCTTCTCCCTTTCGTAGATCCCCTGAAGACATTTGATGCTTTGAGCACGCCAGATATAAAAGGCTTAGCCCTATGCTGTGCCAACCTAACCTAAAAAAAAATACAAAGGCAAAGCAAACAATCCAGACTAAGATCAATTGATAAAAAAAATATAATGATAATAAATAAACAGATAAAAGCATAATAACATAAATTTATTTTAAAAAATTGATCCTAGCCTCTAGATTATAATGTAAAATTTGTATCTTTTTTTTTATTATTATTGAAAGCAAAATGAAGAAAACTATAAAGTTTATTTATTAAAAAATTAAATATTAAAAAGTAAATTAAAAAACAAAAAATAAAATAAAAGATTCAAGTTCTCTCAAGTGAATTTGTTATTTTCATGACCACGTACACAAGATTTGAAAAAAAGATTTTAAAAAAAAAGATGAAGATCAAATCAGATTAAATAAATATTGAAGGATGAAATTGATAAAAATAAAGTAAATTTGTGTTAATTTTCAAAACTTGTGACTAATTATGAGCTTGAAACTAACCACATAGAAGTCAAATTTTAAAAAATAACAAAACAAAATTTTAAATCAACAAAATGCGAAGAGAAATTGAAAAAAAAATAGCAATAAAAGAGTATCTAAAACCAAAGAAATTGCTATAAAAAATTATGGACTAAATTTGATATAGAAATAATTGAAATCAAATGTTGAGGGATAAAAATAAAATTTAATTAAAAAGAGGATAAAATAAAAACAATAATTAAAAAAACAAAGATTACATTAAATAAAAAAATTAAATGAAATTATGTGATAAGGGACAAAATTAAAAAAATAATAAAAACAAAATAAATAATAATAAAAATTAAATTAAATAAAAAAATCAAATAAAATGACATAATCAATTCAAGTTAACCCGCTAACTTCACTAACACGTGCAGAATATATAAGAAACATACCTTGACAGCTTCTTGCATGTTTTTATGCAGCTTTTGCGAGTACATAAGAAACATACCTCACAATTTTCTCAAACTTCTACACTAAGAGGTTTGAACACAATCAACGTACATAGAGAAATGAACTGAACTGGGATAAGAAATCACTCCATGTCATTTGATGAGAAGAGTGCTGAGTAAATAACTAGAAACGTTGTGGCGAAGGCCTCCAAACGAAGAACTACCCACCGAATTTAATTTTTTTGAATGCATTGCATAAAGACTAAACTCCATACCACACCCCTCGGTGGTCAAATATCTACTACAGACTTCTGGCTCGACTGAAATTGGTCAACGACATAGCCAACTCACCAGCATGATAAAGTAAAATCCACTGGGGAATGCTTGGTAAGTAGGCTAATGCATCATCCTGATGCTGTGTTCTTCTTTCACTGAAGATTATTTCCCCTACTAAAAACTAGCAAAAATTACAGTGAGGCTGCTTGCTTGTGATGTGAGAAAAAAAAAAATTCGCAGATTTGGTTCGGCTTCGCTTCTCTTGGGCTTGATTCAGTTAGACTACTTCATTCTGGGCTTTTGAAGTTTATTGGGCTGTATTCCTTTTTCTTTTTTTGTGTCTCCAATTAATTTTCTTCTTTGGTGCAGTTTGGTAATGCGACTGCACCCGAGATTACAGCAAGTCGCAGTATTTTTATGTTTGATTATGATTCAAACTATTTTTATTTTGACGGGACTCATCAATACTTGTGGCCCAGCTTGTTGTTTAATAAAAGTTGGAAAAGGCAGCTGCCAAGCAATAACAATCTTATTTACTCTCTTTTGCCGTGGGCAATCTCTACTATTTTGACCGGATTGGATCCGGTCTAAACTAAATAGATTGAATTGAATTTAATTTAGTGAAATAAAAAATCAATTTATTTATTTATTTTTAATTAATTTTATTTGAAAAATGAGTATTTAATATTATTTAATAACACTACATAAACTAAAAGGAAATTGTTTAATGATGTAGCATTTACAGAATTTAATCACAATCCAATTTTGTTTCTGATGATATTTTACTCGAAATTGTTGCGCGCTTAAGAAATCAAGGAAACTATAGTTCTTATCGGATAGATTTCATATATGATGGAATTGTATATAATTTAATAAAATAATAAAAATAATTTATATAGAATATTATTTATTTCATTATGTAATAATATTAGTTAAATCTATAATATTTAAATTAAAAACCATTAATATTAATATATATCTTTTTAAATTATTTTATAACCTCAATTTGAAAAGTATTTTTAACCAAACACATTCTAAACTATTTTTTGTTTAATCTTAATTTCAATCACAGTTTTTATCAAACATATATAAATACCAAACCAACCTCAACAAAAAATAAGATAATTTTTTTCAAATCATAACCACAAAAGCTACCACAATATCAAACATACTCCTTTGTTTTTCTTACAAGTAATTTAATTAGAGGAAAATGGAGACCAAAAAATGTTTATTTGGAAAGAGCAAAACCTTTAGCTTTGAGCAAAGAAAGAGGAATTTCGGAGCTAAAACCAATTTAAAATTGGAACATAACGAAGGCCAAAATGGTAATCCAAGTATATTTCATGGCATAATCAAAGTTTATGGAATTTCTTTTTTCTTTTTAAAAAAAATTAATGGCTTGTTAAAGGGATCAAAATGTATTGAAAATTAGGAATCTTTTACAAGCTTAAAAGCTTTAATGATCCAGATTTGTTTGAGTGTTTTAGTTAATACTATCAATGAAAAAAAGTAGTAAATCCAACATGGTATTATTTCATTAAAGTAGTGCATTAATTTTTCGAATTCTAGAGTATCCTGAACAAAATTTCCCTGGATTCCATAAAAACACCGCAATCAGGAATTCAGTAATGCCATGGCCCAATAAAATATACGGTTGGAACAAAAATCACGTTTGGGGAGACTAAAATCCGGAGATGCTAATGTCAATGAAGGTTCGTGTTTGAGTAGACCTTTCCAGGGGAATGGAGAAAATGGTGGATTTTCCGGTCGGTGGAAAATAAGGAAGGTAGGCCTTGATTTCGATTGGATCTTCTCTTGGAGGAGGGAGTCTTTTTGCCTCCTTTCTGATTTTTCAGCAAGTTGAAGGTTAGTTTGGAACACGGGAACCTTCTCTTCGTGGTGATTTGAAAGCGTGGTTCGGAAGTAATATTTTAAAGTGTTTTTTTATTAGAAGATATATTAAAATAATATATATTTTTTATTTTTTTAAATAAACACATAAAAGTAATTTGAAGTAAGAAAAATATTTTGATCGGAGTATCAAACACGCCAAGCAAACATGCGTTGAACGAACCATGACTGTGACTCGAAATGCAATGCAAAGATACTTGAAATTATCAGTGTAATTTTTCTTACAGTTAGGCTAGTTTGAACAAAAATGGAGGGAGTTCATCATCATCATCATCATCATCTGCTGAGTTGTTCATGTTCCTTGAAGGAAGGAATGTTTGGTGGGTCCGTTTCCTGCGTCTTTCTCTTCCAGTTCACCCAAATCGAAAAGAATGGGATAATAGACATGATTCTGAAGTTCGGGTCCGCTTGCTCTGGCTAAATTTAGGCAGGCCTAAACACCAGTGATTTTGAGCTCGATCCAATCGAAATCAAATGCCATCCACCCATAATTTCTTTTCTTTTTTTTTCAATCAATCGCAAAATACGAAAGACCGAGAAAAGTCAGAATTCAAAGTTTGATAAATTAGAGTTAAATCACAATCACCAACAAAAACAGTGTATAGTTTCCTTCCTGTTCTCTCTAGGAAAAACTACCTGAGATAAATTAAATAAAAGTCAGCAAGCAAATTGTCGGGTCACGAGGCAGGCTAAGCTTTTCCATTTCAAAAGTCGAGCACCACACGGTCCAGTCCACCTCTACCTTTCATCTTCTCTCCCCATCTTTCTCACTCGTCCCTGTAAAGTGTAGACTCTAATAGTAGTAAAACAGCCCACACGGAAACCAGAAGAAATGTGAAAAACGAGAAAGCTCTACGCCGACTAACACGTCCGCCCTCTTTTTAAGCCCCTCTTCCTCCTCCTCAACAACAACTACTGGACTGCTTAATTAGCCATCTCCTTTCTATCTCCTTTTCGCTCTAGCTTCATTGGATCCTTTCAGGCTGCTACTGAAAAAAATGGCAAGCTTAGAGTCAATCTCAGGTGGTGATCCTAACATCAAAGGCATGCCTGCTCATGGTGGACGCTATGTACAGTACAATGTGTACGGTAACCTCTTTGAAGTTCCTACAAAGTATGTCCCTCCTATTCGTCCTATTGGCCGTGGCGCTAATGGTATTGTTTGGTAAGTCTGATTCTCACTCTCTCCTTTTCCCTTGTACGATCGTGTTTAAGTTTCAACTGTAGATTTTGGTTTCTTATAGTTTCCGATTTCGATTCTTTGAGGTTAAAAACTGTCTACTTCTTAAAATATCCTTTCGAGTTATGATTTTTTATTAGAATTTTTAGTTATCCTTTTGGAATTGGAGAAATGATGGTGGAAGTCTCAAGAATACAACATTAAGAGGCCGTTTCACTTAAATTTTATTTTTTAAAATTTTATTTTTTTATTGTTTTATGACTATGTTAAATTAAAAATAATTTTAAAAAATAAAAAATATATTATTTTAATATATATTTAAAGTTATGATTTTTTATTAGAATTTTTATTTATCCTTTTGGAATTGGAGAAATGATGGTGGAAGTCTCAAGAATACAGCATTAAGAGGCCATTTCACTTAAATTTAATTTTTTTAAAATTAATTTTTTATTGTTTTATGACTATGTTAAAAATAAATTTTAAAAAATAAAAAAAAATATTATTTTAATATATTTTTAAACAGCAACACACTGTAATCCCATAAATCCTCTTAAAACTAGTGCTAACAAAAGTTGTTAATTGAGTTTCGAGCGTGTTTGGAATACTTTAGGGAAAGGAAAATGCACGGAATCTGTTTTATTAGTTAGGAAAACTTCTGTTACCGGTGAATCGCGAATGTTATGGTCTCGTTATGTTCGACTTAATTTTGTGTGTGAAATCTACAACGTGAAGGAAGATGTGATTTTGTTGTTTCCTTCAGTGCTGCTGTGAATTCTGAGACATGTGAAGAGGTTGCCATTAAGAAGATTGGTAATGCATTTGACAACAGAATAGATGCCAAGAGGACTTTACGAGAGATTAAGCTTCTTCGCCACATGGATCATGAAAATGTAAGTTCGTTTTCCTTTGTTATTCTCACGATTCTTAGCTCAACTGAAGTTAATATCCCATGATTTTGTAGCTCAGCTGAAGTTGTTGCTCATGATTTCGTAGCTAAACTCTGTTATAATGCTAACAATCCTCATTAACTCAAAAAAATATACGCAAGTCTATTAATTTATGTGATATGCACAATGGGTTTTGTCTCCCCACATAACTTATATTGCATCGCATCTTTTCTTCTTATATATTCCGCTTGTTAAAGAATCAATTTAATCTAAAAATTTAAGTTATTAGGTGAGGTATCAAGATATGATTTTTATTATTCTCTAACATACCTCCTCAAGTGAAAACTTTTTGGGCTTGAAATTTGCACAAGCCCACATTACACACAAAATAAGGATAGTGAGATTCGAACTCGTGACCGCTTGGTCATTAAAACTCTGATACCATGTTAAAGAACCAATTCAACTCAAAAATTTAAACTGTTAGGTGAGACTTTAATATATGATTTATATTATTCTCTAACACCGCTTGTCTTGTAACAGGGAAGAATGTAAAGAAATCTCCTAGTAAGGAAAAACACTTAGTTGCTAGATTAAATACAAGTAAGTTAATAGTGGGAAGGCCGAGCAGGGGGCTGAGCTGCCACATTGGGACTGGAAATCTTTAACAAGAAAAATCCTACCCTGTGACAATGCTACTAAGAACCTGAGTTCTGTTGCAATTGAGATTCTCTTATAGGGGGTGGGATTTTTGTTAAATTATTCCGTGTTTAATTTATTCTTATTATCGAGCGGGTGATTCCTTGATAAATCAAACTTTAAGTTTTGCTTTCACAAAGCATGATGATCTTGGTGATTCAGAGGCCAGTTGCTGGATCGACTAGATTTACAATGGATTCATTTGATTCACAGCTTTCTTTTGGATTCGACGTTGTCCTTCAGACATGTGCTCTGGTAGCTCAGGATTGCTAAGTTCCTTAACTTATTTGTTTGACTTCTTTTTATCCTCATTTGAGACTAGCTTGTCAACACTATGTAATTACGTGCATAGAAGCATACACAGCATGGGTGCTTGCTGACGTTGTACCGCAGAACCTGTCTAATTTATTGTTTCTATGGTGTTTTTTTTATATCTATGGTCGTGCTAATCATTTACTGCTCCTCAGGTTATTGCTATCAAAGACGTCATCCGGCCTCCTCGGACGGAGAGCTTCAATGATGTATACATTGTTTATGAATTAATGGACACGGATCTACATCAAATAATACGCACCAACCAACTATTGACAGATGATCATTGTCGGGTTAGCTCCATTAAGTTTTCTTTTGTTTTCATGTTTACTATAAGTAATTTATACTCATAGCTAGCGGAGTTATTTTATATATTATTGTTCTTGTGGTTACTTATTTGATTTTTATTTATTTTTATCTTTCTCTAGGATATTGTTAACTTTTGGCTGGACTTTCTAGATTGCTGCATATTTCAAGCTTGAATTTTAAGCTTTACAGGTTACATTATGACAAAATGGTTCAACTAGTTATAAGCTATACTTCAAATAAAAAATATTTTAAAATTATATATGAATAAATGCCATATTTTCGACTAAATCACAATCATAACACGATGGCTTTTATTTTTTGTTTGCCTTTGTTGAGCTGAGAGGTTTATTAGCTGGCAATCTTATTTTTTTGGAATTTAGCAGGATAATGTCTCTAATAAATCACAGCTATCATTTGGCTTCACTATTCTTCTCTCTCTCTTGTTTCCCTAATTCCTACAGGCCAACCCATCACATCTATCACCCCTTTCTATCTCCTCTCTCCTTTTGTTCCCAGGGAAGAAAACTAAAGTTACCAAAGAGAGGCAAGAAATGGCTACATGCTGCTGCCCAGGGACTGCTACTGAATAAAATGCTTTCTATAACACATGCTGTAATCGGAAATTATCATTGTTTTATGAGCAAGCATTGCTAAATTAACAAATACTTCGTTGTGTGCTTGATTTTCACTGATATCTAAATTGTTTCTTTGCAGTACTTTCTTTATCAATTGCTAAGAGGGCTTAAATATGTACATTCGGCAAATGTCTTGCATCGTGATCTCAAACCCAGTAATTTGTTCTTGAATGCTAATTGTGACCTTAAGATTGGAGACTTTGGACTTGCAAGGACAACATCTGAAACGGATTTCATGACCGAGTATGTGGTCACTCGATGGTACCGGGCACCGGAATTACTCCTTAACTGCTCTGAGTATACTGCAGCAATTGATATATGGTCAGTGGGTTGCATACTTGGTGAAATCATGGCTCGGCAACCTTTATTTCCTGGAAAAGACTATGCTCATCAGCTGAGGCTTATTACAGAGGTATGTGAATTTGAAATTGTCCAGCAACTGTGCCCTACCATCATGTCGTGTTTTTTGTTTCAAAGTATCTGGCCCATCATTTGTGGACGGGAGGCCCTAAATAATTTCATTTCAAAAGCCCTAACTCCTTTCATTAACTCATGCGTGATTGTAACTTTTTAAAGTCATGTGCATTGACAATTATGATGCCCTTTGGCTTTTTTTCCAAAATTGGTGAGTCAGAGACTCTTCTCTCGCTTCCCTCCCTCCTTTTTATTCAAATGGCAGGAATTGCATTAATGGTGATTCTTAATCTGGTAACTGAATGTAACGACCAGGGATGAATCTAGGATGTGACATTTCGGGGCAAGTTTGTAAAACTTTTATTGAGGGGGCCATTTAGGTTTTTTTTTTCTTTTTCTTTTTTTGCAAAATTAGGGAGAATTCTGAAAATTTTCTGGCAGTGATGATATCTTACAGACAATAGTGAGACAAAGAGAAGTGATTAGGAACAGAATTATCCTCCCTTCTCCTTTTCATGGTCAATTATGTGAAAGTGTTGTATCTTGTGCTTAAATCAGTGTAACTTCTGTTCTGTTTTGCCAGTTATGTTTTGGTTTGTTCTTTTGTCTGTTGTGTGGGTTGCAGCTCTCTAGCTTTTGTTAGCATGCATATAGGTTGAAGTATATAGCATGCTTGTTGATAGTATGAAACTGCTCAATTTTTTGTTATCAAACTACGAGCATGATACCTTGTGCATTTGTCTTTGAAAAGCTCATAGGTTCACCTGATGACTCCAGTCTTGGTTTCCTACGAAGCGAGAATGCTCGAAGATATGTTAGGCAGCTTCCGCAATACCCCAGGCAAAATTTTGCTGCTAGATTTCCTAACATGTCTGCTGGTGCTGTCGAATTGTTGGAGAAAATGCTGGTCTTTGATCCAAATAGGCGCATTACAGGTAAGAATGAGGCATGTTAGTGATGTCAAGGACTAGTTTGTGACATTGCGGCAACAATTTTTTAAAATCAATGACTATAAACGTAAGGTAAAGTTGAACATTCAGGGACAGACATGACATTGATCATGCGACAAAACAAGAATTAATTACAGAAATAGCTTCATATGTTGTTTTTTTTATATATCTTTATGAGACATTTCCTGCAATCTTGGCTACACATTTGATCTGGAATTAAGTGCATTCATTGAATAATATTGGAGATAATTGGTATTACTTAATGAAGCGAAATTACATATATTAGTAAACTAGTAGAGTAAAATATGGTATGTCTCAACATTCTGAAATTATATCAGAATGTTCAAACTTGAGTATATTTTCTCATCAAAGAAGCTTTTATTTGACCGATGATTACATTTGACCTTTTTGCTGCTTGCAGTCGATGAGGCACTGTGCCATCCATACTTGGAACCTCTTCATGGCATCAATGAGGAGCCTGTTTGCCCAAAGCCTTTCAGCTTTGATTTTGAGCAACCATCTTTTACTGAAGAAAACATCAAGGAACTCATCTGGAGGGAATCTGTAAACTTCAATCCAGATTCGTGAGAATTATCTGATCAACTTGTCGTGTGCAGTTGGGAAGGTATCCCATGATTATGATGTACAACATTATTATATAAAATCCATCAGGTTCTCTGAGAGAAGAAGAGATAAGAAACATATTGTGTATATTGGATTTGCTTACAATTTTCTGTAGAGCTCTATGAACTGATATCTCAGATTTGTTACGTGCAAGACAGAGGACAAGCAGCATGGTTCTCAAGTTTGCCGAGCAGAATCTCTATGAAGGTTCCATCTTTAGTTGGTTTAGGTTCTTCCTTGGGCTGTGCCATGTGAGGAGTGCTCTAGTAAACATTAAAATAATGTATCTATATTTTGTATGCTAAGCTTAAAACTTATAATTGTGATAAAATCATGTTTCAAATCTATTTAAACATTTAATAATAAATAACCGATTTCAATCGAATTTTCATATACACTTTATTATTAATATTATTATTTTCTTATCAAATACATAATAACTAAAAAATAATTAATATAGTTCAAATAAAAATCTAGAAAAAATTACACTCAACATCCTATAATTTACACCATTTCATAATTTATCTCTATTATTTCGAAAATTACATAAAACATTATGAATTTTATAAGCTCATGATAGTTTACATGACACTTTAAAAGAAATCAACAAAAAATATTAAATTATTTACAAGTTTGTTATTATATTTTATATAATAACTAAAAAGTATTTGTACTGTTAAAATCATAAAATTACCATATATTTAGTAATTAAAGAGCTAGTGACGAGCCACCCGTTCCATTTAAAAATGGTTGCATCCTCATTTGTTGGCATATGATTAACAGCTTCAAAATGGGTTTTTTATGATGTTTATATATTTGTTTTGTTAAAAGTTTTCTAATAATACTGGCTATGTCATTGTCGTAGCTGTAATGCATTTTTATTGTTTCGATCTATCTGTATTTTTCTTTTCTCTTTCTTGTCATTTGATGTCATGTCATCTTTTTTTCTTCTAGAAACTGAATTATTTTATTTTCTTTTATGAACTTTAGATCCTTATAAAACAAGTATAGACTTTTGTATATTTAAATACCCGAGGAAGCTTGGTTATGTAAAGAGCAAAAATCAAATTTGTTAATTGCACAAGTAATACGCTAGAAGCATATTTATTTTTGCATTTTTAAAATATTTTTAAGAAAAATTTAATTTAATTTATGTTTTTCTTTATTTTAAATTAATATTTTTTTTGATATATTCGAATTATTTTAATATACTAATATCACAAATAAATTATAAAAAAACTAAAAATATATTATTTTATTATACTTTGAAATAAAAAAATATTTTAAAAAATAATTTTCACATTAATATCAAACAAGATTTTAGCATAAGAAATATATTTTTTTTCCTGTGTGGTATTCAAGGAAAAATCTCTTCTATTGGAAAACAATTGGTGGATCCTATTTTACCAAACCACCACCCTGCTATTGCTTCACGGGTTAAAATGTGAAATATAAAAGATAAGGCCCACTTTACTTCTCATCATTAACAACATTCCTGTAGTATAATATAATATACAAACTTAAAGATTGGCCAAATTAAATTAAAAACTAACACACACACACACAAACTAAAGCCACGCTTTTCATGCATGCACAAAACAATATTCTTTCGTTATTCATCAGCACTGTTTATAAAGCGTATCTTTTTACACTTTAATCCTTATAGTTTTAAAAGTTTAAATCTTGGTTATAAAACTTTATTTGTTTTATATTTCAATCCCTAATAATTAATATAGCCGAAAAGAAAGAGGAGAGAGAGAATTTTCACAACGATGAGATTTAGGGCTCGAATCCACCTCAAAGAAGGGTAGCTGGTTTCTGACAACGAGCGTCGTTTGCATAATTTTAATTACACTGGTAAACAAGTAATGATCAAAATACTGAAGGGTCAGCAAAGGGTCCCAAACCAAACCTGAATCATTGTCTCTGCCATCCTTGAGCTGATCTACCCTGTCCAGATAGTCAAACGCCTTCAATTTAATTCCTGACAGCTCAGCTCCTCTAGAATCTGATGATGTGTCAAACAATCATCAACATTCTCTCGATTTTTCCATTTCATCCTCCGAGGAAGTGATATAATAAAATATGTATGCATGTACGTGCGTATTCCTGTATTAATTGTCTAGGAAAACAGGAAACTAATAATTAAAATATAATAGTCTAGGAAAACAGGAAACTAATAATTAAAATATAATAGAAACCAGCTAATAATTAAAATATGTTTTGGAGTTATGGAGGTTTACGATGTTTTTAAACTGAAACAAATTGAGATTTTTTTTTGAAGAAAAAAGAAAAAATCAGATCTAGAATATGCGGTCATCGTAGGTGGATGAAAATTATTACAGGTGAGTAGATGCCCTCCCATGCCTTTGATTTTTGAAGGCAGGTGCACTGGCCTGCCGTTCAAAGTCAAGACGCATCTTGGACTTTTTTTTAAAGGACATGCATTTGGATTTCGAAACCCAAGCACGTCTGGCCACTTCTTTCGGGCTTCTCTGTGTTTTTTTTTTTAATTGTTGTATTTTTATATTTTATTTTTTTTAAATAAGAAAATTACATTAATTTTAAAAATCATTTTAGGATGCCATACTTTTCAAATAATATTGGATTTTTTATGATAATAGTATGATTAATTATATATGAACTAAACATGTAAATTTTTTTTAAAATATTTTTCATGAATATTCAATAAGAATAAAATATCCATTTTATTATTTTTATCTGTAAATTTTTCAAAGAATTTTATCAAATTAATTGTTAATAATTATATATCAACCTAACATGAATTTTTTTAAAATAATTGTCATGATTATTTTATTAGAATAAAATATCTATTTTATTATTTTTTATATAATTTTATTGAAATAATTATTGTTTTATCTATTCATACAATTTCTCAAAATGTATCGAGTCATTATTTTTATTCATTGAAACTTGCTTTTCAATCATGACATGTTATTTAAAAAAGCAATATCTCTAATAAAAAATGTTTTCATGAAAATAAAAAAGAAATCCATGAATAAAAAAAAGAAGTTTTGATCAAGGCAAGACATTTTTATCTTTAATTTAAATAATTGTAAATTCTTATGAATATTTAATATAATTTACTTTTGTTTTTATTTTAAAAACTATACTGCTAATAATATATATATATATATATATTGTTTTAATTGTTTCCTTTCTTTTAGTATCTATTTTAAATACCATAAAATTAAATAAAAATAGATTTAAAAGCGTCACACGATATCGTGCTGACATGCATTCTAGTAGAAAAAATTAAAAAAAAATAATATTTTACTATACACCATCCTCTACTCGTATACAGAATAATGCACTATGGATTAAACCGTGCATTTATAGTGCAATTTGAACTGTTAGTGGGACATGAAAAAAATATACTTTGTTTCTTAATTGTTTTCTTTCGTATTTTGGTCTCTGTAGTTTTAGCTTTTTGTATTCTGACACAAAACCTTTTTTTTTTTTCATGTTTCAGTTTCTAAATATTGCGGAAAAAAAGACAAAGTTTAGCCAACAACATTACAGCTATAAAAAGGCCATTAATCATGGAGGAGGGTTCTTCTTGGAAAGAAGGGTTTGATGAAAATGATTTGAATCTTTAATTTTGTTGAAAAGAATATATTAAAATTCTCAAAGTTTATTTTAATTTAGTCTAATTTTGAGTTTTTAACCTAATTAGAGAATATTTTGAAGTTGAAATTTAAGTCACTAAGGTTCAAATGATGTTTTTAATAAGGTCTTAAGAGAAACATGTGTTGGAATTTTGGGTTTGAGAGTCCATAATACTTCAACCCTAATTTTTTTAATGATTAAAATTGTTTTGGTTGATATATATATACTCTCAAGTGAACAACTCTATTTGATTTTAAAAGAAAATGAGGTGTGATTAAGTTTCTTCTAATAAGTCAAATTTGCTCGCTTAACCTTTTAGATTTAAGAGCACTTGATTTTTTTTAAATAGCTAGGTTTATAGGTTTAAGTTTGATTCTTTTAGCTTTTTATATTTTTTTTTCTTTATCTAGTTGTTTTATTTTTCATATATTTTATAATGAAAATGATAGGCCAAGAAGATCTGAAAGAATCCCTAAGAAGAATCCCAAGTTTTTAGCTTGAAGTGAAGACCAAGTATCAGCTTTTATATTTCTTTCCATTGCTGTTGTTTTGCATTGTTTTACTCATTCAAAGTTGTTACGTATTTCCCTTAAAATAAGGCTAGTTAGTTCCTGAAGTTGAGGCTAATTTGTTAAGCTGAAACTCTATTTATTGGAACGTTAGCAGCAAATAAAGGCAGAGAATTAATACAAACAATTGTGGTTTAGCTTTCACCCTAAGAAAGTTATAATTCGCTCATATTATATCTGCTCTTGATTGGGACCTATCATTGGTATCAGAGCTAGGTTACAATGGCGTCCAACAAAGAGAGGATCGAAGCTTTGGAAGCCGGGCTTGGTGGAGTTCAAGATGGAATGCAGCAGCTGGAGTTAGGCGTAGCAGATAAGTTGCACCATTTGGAAGAAACTATCAACAGGTTATCAGAAGCTTTTCTATCAAACAGAGAAGTGTCTAGCAACAACCAACGAGAAGGATCCTTTCATTCAATCCGAGAAGGGAACAATAGCAACAGACATAATTTTTCATCCACTATGGCAAAGCTGGCATTTCCAAGATACTCCGGAGAAGATCCAACCGAATGGCTGAGCAGAGTAGCCCAATTCTTTGAATTTCAAGGCACAAATGATAATCAGAAGGTATCACTAGCATCGTTTCACCTTGAAGGAGAAGCTAACCAATGGTGGCAATGGATGCATAGAACTTACAGAGAGGAAGGCCGATTGGTGACCTGGGAATTCTTTGAAGAAGAATTGTTGGCTCGTTTTGGACCAACAGACTGTGAAGACTTTGATGAGGCATTGTCTAGAGTTCGTCAGGTGGGATCCCTGCGAGACTACCAAAAAGAGTTTGAAAGATTAGGTAACCGTGTTCATGGTTGGACACAAAAGGCTCTTGTCGGCACATTCATGGGAGGATTAAAGTCTGAAATAGCAGATGGAATTCAAATGTTTAAACCAAAAACATTGAAGGAAGCCATCAGCTTAGCAAGAATGAGAGATGAACAACTGGCCAGAACAAGGAGATTCACACGACCTCCACTGCTGAACCGCACATCCACTACCACCACTCCAGTTAATCATCCTATTCCAGCTAATGCACCAAAGAGATTGAGCTGGGATGAAATGCAGAAACGAAGGGCACAAGGACTATGTTTCAACTGCAATAGTAAATTCACTCCTGGACATAAGTGCCAAGGGCCTCACCTTCTGCTTCTTGAGTGTCAACCTGCAGAATCTGAAATGGAAGAAGAAGAATTTCAGATAACAGATACCATGGGAGATCAAGCTGAACCAGAAATCTCCTTGCATGCATTAACAGGTTGGACGTCCCCTCAAACCATGCGAGTAGCAGCTACCATAGGGTCTCAACACGTGATGGTTTTGATTGACAGTGGATCCACCCATAATTTTTTGAGTGAGAAGATAACTAGATTGCTAAGACTTCCAGTGGTACCAACAAAATCATTTGCTGTCCGCATAGCAAATGGGGAACGACTATTCTGTCAAGGTCGTTTTGATGAGGTAAAAGTAAATGTGCAAGATATTCAGTTTTCACTTTCCCTCTATTCCTTACCTTTAGTAGGACTGGATATGGTGTTAGGCATCCAATGGCTAGAGATGCTTGGTTCTGTGATTTGCAACTGGAAACAATTAACCATGGATTTCCAGTGGGATAATCAAGCACGAAGATTACAAGGAATCAGCCAATCCATTCAGGCAACAACCTTGACATCAGTTACGAAAGAAATGCGTCAAGGTCAATTGTTGTTTGCTATCTATTTACAGTCCAATGAGAAGATCACCGGGGTGGACAGCAATCCTGACATGCAACAAATCTTGAAGGAGTACACAGATGTATTTAAAGAACCAACAACACTACCACCTCAAAGAGACATTGATCATCACATAAACCTCAAGGAAGGCACTGAACCCATCAACGTGAGGCCGTATAGATATGCACATTTTCAAAAGGCAGAGATTGAAAAACAAGTCAACGAAATGCTCACCATGGGTGTTGTTGTAACCCATTTTTGGGTCCCCATGAAAAATAAAATAAATAGCCAAAAGAGTTTAGAAAAAATAACAGAAGGCAGAAGCGCTCATGAAACAGTCAGAAAATTGGTCAAGAAATTCAAAAATACAAGGATTAAATTTTTGAAAGTATATTCTTGAAGGATGAAAGCCCTATTGAGAAGGAAAATTTGAATTTTGAGGAGAAAAGCCCAAATTTGGATGTTTATGGACTTAATTGGATTTTTATGGATTTAATTGGATTTTTATTTGAATTTATAGAAGATTTGATTGCAAGAAAAATTGATTTTTAAGTCAATTTGGGCTTTAATTTGGAGAAATTTAAGTTCTGGGGCCAAAATATATTTTTTAGGAATTTATTGGGTCAAATCAGGGGCTCAATTGCATAAATATTGAAGTTTAAGGGCCAATTAGGGACTTAATTGTGAAAATCCGAAACCAGGGACCAATTTGGAGAAGGCGCAAAGATAGAGGGGGCTGTTTGGATTTGTTTCAGGGGTTTAATTGAAGAAATTGGAAGTTTATTGATCAATTAGGGGCTCAATTGCATAAATCAGAGGCCAAGGACCAAAGTGAAAAAGGCGGCCAACAAGAGGGGCGGGGACCGAATTTTGGGGACTGATTTGAAGTTTAACCATTTAAATGAAACGGCGCGTTTTACCCAAAACGACGCCGTTTCATAAAAAAAAAAAAAAAAAAAAAAAAAAAAAAAAAAAACGAGGAAAATCAGAACGGTGTCGTTTTGAACGACACTGTTCATCTTCCTCCTTCCCCCTGTTTTAACAGAACAGAAGAGAAAAAAATTCGAAAATTCTTCCCGCGCCTCTCTCTCCTCGCCCCCACCACCTTTAGATATTGGCCGACCAGCCGTTACACGCGATGGTCCCCCACGGTTCTGCCCCTATAAATAGAAGAGAAAACCGAAGAAAAAAAAAAAAAAAAAGAGACACCCGAAGGGAGGAGAGAGAGAGAGGAGGCCGAAGAGAGAGAGAGAACCGAACACCGAAGAGAGAAGGAGCCGCAGCGCCGCCCGGGAAGCCACGCCACCGCGGAGCCACCGCAGCACCGCCTCCTCCACGCCAGGTCAGCTCCTCTCCCCCCTCTCGTTAGTTTTTTCATTTTTTTCCCCTGCATGCAGAATGAATATTCTGCATGCAGGGAGGAGGGGGGGATTAATTCCCCCCCCCCCCCTCTGTTGATGTGTAGCTGGGCCAGGTGGATCCTGGCCCAGCACATTTTTTTTCTTCTTTTATTGGGCCAGACTAAGTCTGGCCCGGCCTTGTATCTGACGGGCCAGACCAGGTCTGGCCCATACCAGCTCTCTGGGCCAAGTCCGGCCCAGATATTTGGGCCGGCCCAGCCCGAATTATTTTTATATTATATATTATATATTATATTATATGTGTGTATATATGTATATATATATAAAATATAATAATAAAAAAAATAAATATTTTGAAAAATCTTTAAAAAATATTGTTGATTTTTCTGCATATTTTTGTCAAAATTTTTTTAATTTTGGTTTGTATTTTTATACTGTAAAGATACAAAACCAGTGTTATAAATACCCGGTTTTCGTCAAAACATCAAAGATTTTCAGAATACAAAATGTTTTTGCTTTCAAAAAAATTCTAAAAAGTCCCTAAAAATGTTGTTTATTTTTCTGCATATTTTTACCAAAATGGTTTAATTTTGGTTTGTATTTTTATACCGTAAAGATATAAAACCAGTGTTATAAATACCCGGTTTTCGTCAAAATATCAAAGATTTTCAGAATAAAAAATGTTTTTGCTTTCAAAAAAAATTTCTAAAAATTCCCTAAAAAATGTTATTGATTTTTCTGCATATTTTTTTTAAAGGCGGATTAATATTGGGTTGTATTTTTATACCGTAAGGATACAAGCTCAGTATTAAAATACCCGATTTTCGTCAAAGCATAAAAAATAATATTTTCTAAAAATTGTTTTTTTGTTTTAAAATACGGCCTAGTCTCTCCAATATATATACATAAATATTATAACATCATATTTTCACACAACAAAGAAAATTTTCAAAACAATATATGTATTAACATGCATTTTGGCTTTAATAACCAGTTTATTCAAGCCATGAGAACTAGGCCAATATTTCAAAAATTCTAAAAAAATCTTTTTGTTTTCTTTTAATATTTGGGATTACGAATTTATACGTAAAACGTATTCCTAAATATTATTAATAAAATTTTGGTATGGACGTTAGAACGGTTAGGATTTTTACCCGATAAGATAAAGACCTCCTTACTGAGGGGGATTTTTCTTGAACCATAGACAGACCAACAACTAGGAAAACACAATAACACTTTAGTTTTTTTTTTATTATTTTTATCAGACAATAAAACAATGCAGCTTACCTTAGGTAAGGCGTATTTGGGGTGCTAATACCTTCCCTTTACGCAACCAGTCTCCGTACCCGATCTCTGAGACCAGTTAGGGTTCCTAGTGACCAAAATACTAGGTGGCGACTCCAAAGAACCAAATCAAATAAAAATAAAAGAAATTTTCGCCAGTCGAACCCGCAATATGAAAATTTTGAATTTTTTTGGGGGTGCGACAGAATGGCGACTCCACTGGGGACCTTGTAGACTAAGCTTTGTTTTTGTCTGATTTATTTGTGTTTGCCTGTGCTTATTTTTTATATGCCTTTCCTTTTATTTAATCGCGTATTTGTTTTTATTTTTACGCGCATTTATTCATGCATTATATACAATTGTCTCATGCATCACTTGCCTTAATTTTGAAAAGCACACACAAGCCTTAAGTTAAGTGGGGAATTAGCGATTTACCCTAAGACTATTGGTCAGGGTTTAAATGCGTGAAACACCCAACTCATATCTGAGTGCCTGCTTGGTAATGGTGGGCATACGTGTCTTAACTGTTCCTTGCAACGCCCCTATACTTCTTTACGAAGAACGTCACTGGGCAGATATGAGAACCTTCAAGACTAGATAGAAAAAACTACCCACTCTCACTTAATAAATAGAGCTTGTCCTTAGGATATGTATCTTATTTGCATCAAGATCAATAAGGATAAACTCATCGCGCATCACTTATGCATCACATCTTCATCACATATTTTTGTTTATCATATACATTCCAGATCGTGAAACATAGGTCCCACATCCAGAGTCCACCAAACCCGGTCCAGATCAAGAATGGAAAACGAAGAAAGAGCTCACTTAGAGTCGCACTACCAGACCGAGTTGGAATCTGTGAAAAATGAAGTTTCTCGACTGACCAATCTGCTTGAGCAACTTTTAAGAGCGAAGAACGGGGAGGGAACATCTACCCAACCACCTATAGGAGCGCCGTCAGTTCATGTCCCGGGGATATCTCAGAACTTGGGGGCAGATTCAGCGACGGGGCAACACTTTGCACCTGCCATTCCCATTCAGCCCCCTCAAGCTCACATCACAGCAGATGGGCCTTCCGATAATAGGTCCACTGGTTTTATGAACGATGACAAGATATCAGCTTTGGAAGAAAGGTTAAGAGCAATCGAGGGAAATGACTGGTTTGACCCCATGCGAGCGTCTGAAATATGTTTGGTACCAAACATCACGGTACCAAAAAAATTTAGGATACCGGAGTTTATAAAGTACACTGGGTTGGAATGCCCAAACACTCACCTTCGATCTTATTGCAATAAGATGGCTGAGGTGATTCATGACGATAAGTTACTGATCTACTTTTTCCAAGATAGTCTATCGGGGTCGGCGCTAAGTTGGTACATGAGGCTGGATAATGCCAAGATCAAGAAATGGAAGGATTTAGTTGAGGCTTTCCTTAAGCAATACAAGTTCAATTTGGAAATTGCTCCAGATCGAATGAGCCTTATGTCAATGGAAAAGAGAAGCCAAGAATCAGTAAGGGCTTATGCGCAAAGGTGGAGGGACGAGGCCATGCATGTGCAACCCCCTTTGATAGAAACGGAGATGGTGAATTTGTTCGCCAATACATTTAAGGCACCCTACTATGAGCATTTAATGGGTAGCTCATCTCAACATTTCTATGATGTTGTACGCATAGCGGAAAGAATCGAGCAAGGGATTAAAGCTGGACGCATAATTGAGCCATTGGAGACAAAGGGTTTTTTTGGAAGAAAATTAAAAGGTCCCGTTAACAACTTCGAAGGTGGGTCCAATGACAAGATAACAGATTCATATAACCCACAAATACCTACCTCTCATGTGGCCCACGTAAACTTTAACAAACCTTTTTCCCCTAATCGAGCAAATGGCCAGTCAAACACCCAAAACAACCACCAACGACCAAACACAAGATACATTTCAGAACAACTACCGCCATTACCCATGCCTCTGAAGGATATATATGCCAAATTACTAAGCATTGGACAAATAGCTCCTATCCCTACATTACCACTACAGCCACCATTCCCCATCTGGTATAAGCCCGAGTTGACTTGCGAGTACCATGCTGGTATTCCTGGGCATTGTCTTGAAACGTGCTACGGTTTCAAGAACAAGTTGTTGAAGCTCATCAAGATAGGATGGGTGTCATTTGAAGACACACCCAATATCAATTCAAATCCATTGCATGGTCATGACAAAAGTGATAGGGGATAAAGGTTGGAAAACCTTGGTCAAGAGTCGTCAATAATGAAGAAGGCGAGATCGAAGGAGAAGACAAGGAAATGCAAGTGGGGAAGGAAGATGAAGCATTGCCTCGGTTGACTTTCCACACACTAGAAGAAGTTTCAGAACGGGTTGACCCAAGAACTTCTCGTAGTTTTCAAAATGTAAAACAACTTTATTTGCCTTAGCATGTTTTTGTCATTTGCTTTTGTCTTTGCTTTTATTTTCTCTAGTGAGCATTCAGAGCTCATATTGCCAGCCAGATTTTTGTGTTTGTCTTTGAGCTTACCTTTTCTTTAAATAAATGATGAGTTTATGCATTTTTTTTTTTAACAAGTTTGAGTGTTTACAAATAAAGTATCAATAAAATGATTTAATATGAAATTTAAGAAAAGCTAACCATAAAGTACAACCCTATCTCTGATAGCATGGATAAATGTTTAAGTGGTCACTTTGTAATTGTCTTTTAAAGAATAGAGTTTATCAACCATAACAATGGCATTTTGAAATAATAATAAAATCATTATCTATTCACTCACTAAAAAAGTTTATCACCGGCTGAATGAATTGCTTCTCTATATAAAAACCCAGACTAATATCGCACCCCTATACTAGGGGGCAAGACGGGATGTTTTATGAAAAGTTTTACGATTTGAAAACCAAGCTAAAGCATTTGACAAAAGCATGACAAAGAGGCAAATACAAGTCATACATTTTAAGAAAAGGACTACTTGAAGAAAGTCAAAGACCTTTTCTACAAGAATATGATAGGCAACACGAGAGATGAATGCAGCATACGACTTCAAAAGCAAGTTCATGTTAAGAAGGAGTCTCATGAACTAGAAGAAGAGGCTGGGACCTATGTTTCAAAACCAGGTATAAATGCATGCATTGCATCTAATCATGAATCATTGCATATATTTTTTTTTTTTTGGATCGTTACAGGAGGAGATCTTAGCGCATTCCAACAAGATTATGGACGAAGAAAGAATCATTAAGTTGATTCTAGAACAACAAGAAGAGAAGATAATGGTTTTCAAACCCTGCCAGCAGGAAGAACGACATCGATAGCATTCGGTAAAAAGGAATCGCTAGATGTGATTCCAAGTTGTTGAGATCGCCAGAAGGGATCTCGTATTTCGATGGAGGTCGCCAGAAGGGACCTCATATTTCAGTTTTGAATAAAAGGAATCACAAGATGGGATTCCAAGTAGTTTGAGATCGCCAGAAGGGGTCTCGTTTTTAAATATTCACCAATGAAGGTCGCCAGAAGGGACCTCAAATTTCAGCTTTGGTATAAAAGGAATCGCCAGATGGGATTCCAAGTTGTTTGGCTAAAGGAGATCGCCAGAAGGGATCTCATATTTCGATAAGGGTCGCCAGAAGGGACCTAATATTTCAGCTTTGAATAAAAGGAATCGCCAGATGAGATTCCAAGTTATTTGAGATCACTAGAAGGGATCTCGTACTTCGACATTCATCAAGGAAGGTCGCCAGAAGGGACCTTATATTGAAACTATTTCTTAGAAAAGCATGGAGTTTACTAAGAATTATTCCCCTTGGGTTAGTCACCCATACAATGAGACCCTCATTTTTCTTGGGTAGGTCACCCGTACAATGAGACCATTATTTTTCTGAGTAGGTCACCCATACAATGAGACCATTCTCCATCATTTTTCTTGGGTAGGTCACCCATACAATGAGACCATCATTTTTCTGGGGTTCGTCACCCATACAATGAGACCATCATTTTTTTTGGGTTAGTCACCCATACAGTGAGACCATCATTTTTCTTGGGTAGGTCACCCATACAATGAGACCATTCTCCATCTTTTTGTTTACCTGGGTAGGTCACCCATAAGAATGAGGCCATTCCTTCCCCTGGGTAGGTCACCCAAAGAATGAGACCACTCTTCCTTTTTTCTGGGTAGGTCACCCATACAATGAGACCATTATTTTTTTGGGTAGGTCACCCATACAATGAGACCATTCTCCATTTTTTTACCTGGGTAGGTCACCCATAATAATAAGGCCATTCTTCCCCCTGGGTAGGTCACCCAAAGAATGAGACCACTCTTTCCCTTTTCCATTCGGGCAGGTCACCCATCATAATGAGACCACACACACATTTTTTGTATCGGTTATGGGTAAAGAAATCGCCAGATGGGATTCCAGGTTAAAGGAGATCACCAGATAGGATCTCGGATGGATTTCCATATTGATCAAACTAAAGTAAGAATTCAGAGGATTGCTGGATAAGGATCTCTAGATGGCTAAGTTTTGATCATAGTTTTTGGGCTAAGGAGGATTGTTGTAAAGGACAAAGTTTCAGATAAATCAAGCTTCGACCATATCAGTTTCGGGAGTTCCGTTTTGGGTTTATCTTTATAACACTTACTGCGCAAAACCCATGCTCCGTAAGTATTATAAAGAGGGGGCATCTGTTGTAACCCATTTTTGGGTCCCCATGAAAAATAAAATAAATAGCCAAAAGAGTTTAGAAAAAATAACAGAAGGCAGAAGCGCTCATGAAACAGTCAGAAAATTGGTCAAGAAATTCAAAAATACAAGGATTAAATTTTTGAAAGTATATTCTTGAAGGATGAAAGCCCTATTGAGAAGGAAAATTTGAATTTTGAGGAGAAAAGCCCAAATTTGGATGTTTATGGACTTAATTGGATTTTTATGGATTTAATTGGATTTTTATTTGAATTTATAGAAGATTTGATTGCAAGAAAAATTGATTTTTAAGTCAATTTGGGCTTTAATTTGGAGAAATTTAAGTTCTGGGGCCAAAATATATTTTTTAGGAATTTATTGGGTCAAATCAGGGGCTCAATTGCATAAATATTGAAGTTTAAGGGCCAATTAGGGACTTAATTGTGAAAATCCGAAACCAGGGACCAATTTGGAGAAGGCGCAAAGATAGAGGGGGCTGTTTGGATTTGTTTCAGGGGTTTAATTGAAGAAATTGGAAGTTTATTGATCAATTAGGGGCTCAATTGCATAAATCAGAGGCCAAGGACCAAAGTGAAAAAGGCGGCCAACAAGAGGGGCGGGGACCGAATTTTGGGGACTGATTTGAAGTTTAACCATTTAAATGAAACGGCGCGTTTTACCCAAAACGACGCCGTTTCATAAAAAAAAAAAAAAAAAAAAAAAAAAAAAAAAAACGAGGAAAATCAGAACGGTGTCGTTTTGAACGACACTGTTCATCTTCCTCCTTCCCCCTGTTTTAACAGAACAGAAGAGAAAAAAATTCGAAAATTCTTCCCGCGCCTCTCTCTCCTCGCCCCCACCACCTTTAGATATTGGCCGACCAGCCGTTACACGCGATGGTCCCCCACGGTTCTGCCCCTATAAATAGAAGAGAAAACCGAAGAAAAAAAAAAAAAAAAAGAGACACCCGAAGGGAGGAGAGAGAGAGAGGAGGCCGAAGAGAGAGAGAGAACCGAACACCGAAGAGAGAAGGAGCCGCAGCGCCGCCCGGGAAGCCACGCCACCGCGGAGCCACCGCAGCACCGCCTCCTCCACGCCAGGTCAGCTCCTCTCCCCCCTCTCGTTAGTTTTTTCATTTTTTTCCCCTGCATGCAGAATGAATATTCTGCATGCAGGGAGGAGGGGGGGATTAATTCCCCCCCCCCCTCTGTTGATGTGTAGCTGGGCCAGGTGGATCCTGGCCCAGCACATTTTTTTTCTTCTTTTATTGGGCCAGACTAAGTCTGGCCCGGCCTTGTATCTGACGGGCCAGACCAGGTCTGGCCCATACCAGCTCTCTGGGCCAAGTCCGGCCCAGATATTTGGGCCGGCCCAGCCCGAATTATTTTTATATTATATATTATATATTATATTATATGTGTGTATATATGTATATATATATAAAATATAATAATAAAAAAAATAAATATTTTGAAAAATCTTTAAAAAATATTGTTGATTTTTCTGCATATTTTTGTCAAAATTTTTTTAATTTTGGTTTGTATTTTTATACTGTAAAGATACAAAACCAGTGTTATAAATACCCGGTTTTCGTCAAAACATCAAAGATTTTCAGAATACAAAATGTTTTTGCTTTCAAAAAAATTCTAAAAAGTCCCTAAAAATGTTGTTTATTTTTCTGCATATTTTTACCAAAATGGTTTAATTTTGGTTTGTATTTTTATACCGTAAAGATATAAAACCAGTGTTATAAATACCCGGTTTTCGTCAAAATATCAAAGATTTTCAGAATAAAAAATGTTTTTGCTTTCAAAAAAAATTTCTAAAAATTCCCTAAAAAATGTTATTGATTTTTCTGCATATTTTTTTTAAAGGCGGATTAATATTGGGTTGTATTTTTATACCGTAAGGATACAAGCTCAGTATTAAAATACCCGATTTTCGTCAAAGCATAAAAAATAATATTTTCTAAAAATTGTTTTTTTGTTTTAAAATACGGCCTAGTCTCTCCAATATATATACATAAATATTATAACATCATATTTTCACACAACAAAGAAAATTTTCAAAACAATATATGTATTAACATGCATTTTGGCTTTAATAACCAGTTTATTCAAGCCATGAGAACTAGGCCAATATTTCAAAAATTCTAAAAAAATCTTTTTGTTTTCTTTTAATATTTGGGATTACGAATTTATACGTAAAACGTATTCCTAAATATTATTAATAAAATTTTGGTATGGACGTTAGAACGGTTAGGATTTTTACCCGATAAGATAAAGACCTCCTTACTGAGGGGGATTTTTCTTGAACCATAGACAGACCAACAACTAGGAAAACACAATAACACTTTAGTTTTTTTTTTATTATTTTTATCAGACAATAAAACAATGCAGCTTACCTTAGGTAAGGCGTATTTGGGGTGCTAATACCTTCCCTTTACGCAACCAGTCTCCGTACCCGATCTCTGAGACCAGTTAGGGTTCCTAGTGACCAAAATACTAGGTGGCGACTCCAAAGAACCAAATCAAATAAAAATAAAAGAAATTTTCGCCAGTCGAACCCGCAATATGAAAATTTTGAATTTTTTTGGGGGTGCGACAGGTGTCATTCGATCCAGTACCAGCCCATTCTCGTCCCCGGTTTTATTGGTGAAAAAGAAAGATGGCACTTGGCGATTTTGCACAGACTACCGAGCACTGAATGCAGCTACCGTCAAAGATAGATTTCCCATACCCACCGTAGATGATATGCTTGATGAGCTATATGGTGCAGCCTATTTCACCAAACTAGACTTGAGAGCTGGTTATCATCAGGTACGAGTTCATGCTCCCGATATTCCAAAAACTGCCTTCAGAACTCATAACGGCCATTTTGAATATCTAGTGATGCCTTTTGGTTTATGCAATGCCCCATCAACTTTTCAAGCCACTATGAACTCCATATTCCGCCCTCATCTTCGTAAATTTATATTAGTCTTCTTTGATGACATTCTTGTTTATAGTCCTACTTGGGAATCCCATCTACAACATGTCAGGATCACCTTAGATATTTTGCAACAATATCAGTTTTTCATTAAAGCTAGCAAGTGTGATTTCGGCAAACAGGAATTAGAATATTTGGGTCATATCGTGACACACCAAGGAGTCAAGGTCGACAGCAAAAAAATTGAGGCCATGGTAGCTTGGCCACAGCCTGTTAACATTACTGAGTTACGTGGATTTTTAGGCTTGACAGGTTACTACAGGAAATTTGTTCAGAATTATGGGCTGTTGGCTCGACCCTTAAACAATCTCCTCAAAAAAGGTAACTTTCACTGGACTGAGGAGGCAGGAGCTGCATTCAACTTGCTGAAGCAAGCCATGACAACGACCCCCACTCTCGCCATGCCTAATTTTAATGACACTTTTGTTATTGAAACTGATGCCTCAGGTGATGGAATTGGTGTTGTTCTTACGCAGAAAGGTCGTCCTATTGCATTCATGAGTCGTGCTTTAGGCATCAGCAAACGGACGTGGTCCATTTATGCTAAAGAAATGTTGGCAATTGTTGAAGCAATTCGGTCTTGGCGGCCATATCTCTTGGGGCAAAAGTTCTTCATTCAAACCGACCACAGGAGCCTTAAATATTTCTTGGAACAGCGTGTGGCTACTCCAGAGCAACAGAAATGGGTTGCCAAGCTGTTGGGTTACGATTATGAAATAATCTATAGGCCTGGACGTGAGAACTCAGCAGCTGATGCTCTATCACGGCGTCCTGATAGTCCTCTTTTGAACTCCATATTTGTTCCTCAGTTTACTCTTTGGGAGGACATCAAAAGAGCTGCACAAGATGATCCATATATGCATCAAGTTACACATCGATTAACTACTGATCCTGCTGGTCCATACTCCATGCAAAATGGTTTATGTTTCTATAAACAAAGAGTGGTAGTTCCACAACCTATCCGCAACCTGCTGCTACAAGAATTTCATGACAGTAAAATGGCAGGACATTCAGGAGTGTTGAGAACCTTCAAGCGATTAAGTCAACAATTTTATTGGCCATCCATGTATCGATCAGTGCAGGATTACATCATGCAATGTGAAGTTTGTCAACGCGCCAAAACTGCAACTCTTGCTCCAGCAGGATTGCTTCAGCCTCTGCCCATTCCTTGTCAGGTATGGGAAGATATCAGTTTGGATTTTATTGAAGGTCTTCCCTCTTCTCAAGGCAAAGACAGTGTTTTGGTGGTTGTAGATAGACTCAGCAAGTATGCTCACTTTGTAGCTTTGTCCCATCCATTTTCTGCAAAGACAGTAGCTGAACAATTTGTTGAACACATTGTCAAACTCCATGGCATGCCGAAGTCCATCATTAGTGACCGTGATCCCATCTTTATCAGCAAATTCTGGCAAGAATTCTTCACAATGTCAGGAACCCAGCTCAAATTGAGTTCTGCCTACCATCCCCAGACGGACGGACAAACTGAGGTTGTGAACCGTTGTGTTGAACAATACCTCCGTTGTTTTGTCCATCAATGGCCACGCAAATGGTGTAGTTATTTACCTTGGACTGAATATTGGTATAATACTGCTTACCACAGCTCCACAGGGATGACACCCTTTCAAGCATTGTATGGCCGACTTCCTCCTTCCATTCCTCTATATTCGGATGGCTTATCTAGAGTGAATGAAGTTGATCAAAGCCTTTTACATCGGGATGAGTTACTCCAGCACTTGAAAATGAACTTGGACAGAGCTGCTAATCGCATGAAACAAACAGCTGACAAATCCAGGCGTTCTGTTGAATTTCAGGTTGGTGATATGGTTCTCTTAAAGCTCCACCCTTATCGCCAACAAACCGCATTTAAACGAGTTCACCAAAAACTTGCAAGTAAGTTTTACGGGCCTTATTGTATTGAGCAAAGGATTGGCAATGTTGTATACCGTTTACAGTTACCAGCCAGCACACGAATCCACCCCGTTTTTCATGTTTCTCTTTTAAAGAAATATATTGGGGATCCTCCACAGGTTACATTAGAGTTGCCCCCAATTTCTGATGAAGGTGCAGTTGCTATCATGCCAGAGAAGATCCTTGACAACCGTTGGATTAAACAGGGGGATAAATTTATGGAAGAAAGTTTGGTCAAATGGCAGCAGTTGTCTGATGATGATGCTACCTGGGAGAATACCACGTTGTTACAGGCACAATTTCCTTCATTGAACCTTGAGGACAAGGTTCCTGTCAGTGGGGGGAATATTGATAGGCCAAGAAGATCTGAAAGAATCCCTAAGAAGAATCCCAAGTTTTTAGCTTGAAGTGAAGACCAAGTATCAGCTTTTATATTTCTTTCCATTGCTGTTGTTTTGCATTGTTTTACTCATTCAAAGTTGTTACGTATTTCTCTTAAAATAAGGCTAGTTAGTTCCTGAAGTTGAGGCTAATTTGTTAAGCTGAAACTCTATTTATTGGAACGTTAGCAGCAAATAAAGGCAGAGAATTAATACAAACAATTGTGGTTTAGCTTTCACCCTAAGAAAGTTATAATTCGCTCATATTATATCTGCTCTTGATTGGGACCTATCAGAAAATCTTTTAAAATAAAATTATCAAAATAATATTTAAAGAATTATCCAGTTATGCTATAATTTTCAAATAAGTTTATAGTTTTTTATTGCAATATTAATATTTTTTTATGAATATTCTATATGAGCCTAATGTACTTAATTATTTATATATATATGTGTGTGTGTGTGTGTATACTAAGTAAAATATAAATAGTAAGCTATGTATTTTAAAAAACAGTTGCTTCTCAGAAAAAAAAAAAAAACCTATATAAATTACATAGTAGAAAGGTAATACTTTGTGTATAATAATTTATTTCTTTTAAATAATAATTTAAAAGATTTTTTAATTATAATTTGTATAAATTACTGTTGAATATTAAATAATTGAATTACTTGTGATTCACGGGAATATAATTTTAAAGAAGAAAAATCAGCATGAAGTTCACATTCGAGACGTGGTTGCCCCCCCTGGCTCTTTAAATATCGGAAGTGCTTTCCATGTGAAATTCAAAAATCATTGAAGTCCCTGGAAGATTCACTCGTTAATCTCCAGACAAGGTTTTGCTCTTTTCATTGAAATCTGCTTACTGTCCGTCCTCATTGGCTCTTGTATTCAGTCCATATTTACTGATCTTAAACCTCCTTTCTCAATACTCTAAAATTTATACAGGTTTGCCCTAATTCCTAGCCTGGGAAATCTTCTTTTTCTCCATACCTTGAATTAATGGCAGAGCAACTTCACATAGTGATGCTTCCATGGATTGCCTTTGGCCATATGATACCTTTCTTTCAACTTTCCATAGATTTAGCCAAAGCTGGAATCAAAGTCTCCTTTGTTTCAACCCCAAGAAACACCAAAAGACTCCCTAAAATTCCTCCAAGTCTAGCAGACTTGGTGAAATTTGCAGAGTTTCCACTACCAAGCTTAGACAATGATATCTTGCCAGAAGATGGAGAGGCCACGGTTGACATTCCTGCCGAGAAAATCGAGTACCTGAAGATTGCATATGATCTCCTGCAGCACCCCTTGAAGCAGTTCATCGCCGATCAACTTCCAGACTGGATAATCATTGACACGATTCCTTATTGGATGGTAGATATTGCTAGAGAAGAAAAGGTTCCTCTTATTCATTTCTCTGTTTTCTCTGCTGTTGCAAATGTGTTTCTTGGGCACGCAGAGTGCTTAGTTGGCGATGGTCAAAAAAGACTTAGGCCGTCATGGACGAGTATGACATCGAAACCAGAGTGGGTTGACTTTCCCTCCTCGGTAGCTTATCGAAACCACGAGGCTGGTGGAGTTTTTGAATGGCTTTATACAGGAAATGCTTCTGGGATCACGGATGGTGGAAGGGTCTCCAAGATACTCCATGAATGCCAAGCTGTCGCGGTACGCAGCTGTGCCGAGTTCGAAGGAGACTACTTGAATCTATTTGAAAGGCTGATAGGAAAACCCGTGATCCCTGTAGGTTTGTTGCCACAGGAGAAGCCAGAAAGAAAGGAATTCACCGATGGGAGGTGGGGTGAAATCTTTAAATGGCTTGATGACCAAAAGCCGAAGTCCGTTGTGTTTGTAGGGTTTGGTAGCGAGTATAAGCTAACCAGAGATCAAGTATATGAGATTGCTCACGGGCTAGAGTTGTCTGGATTGCCATTTCTGTGGGCGTTACGAAAACCCGGTTGGGCCAACGATGATCTTGAAGCTCTGCCTTCAGGATTCGGTGAAAGGACAACCGATAGAGGGATTGTTTGCATGGGATGGGCGCCGCAGATGGAAATCTTGGGTCATCCATCAATCGGGGGATCATTATTTCACTCCGGGTGGGGTTCTATTATCGAAACCTTGCAGTTTGGCCACACCCTTATTCTCTTGCCATTCATCATCGACCAACCTTTGAATGCAAGGTATCTGGTTGAGAAGGGTTTAGGTGTTGAAGTACAGAGAGGGGAAGATGGGTCGTTTACCCGGGATGGTGTAGCCAAGGCTCTGAAACTCGCAATGGTATCCGAGGAAGGAAAAAGCTTGAGGGAGAAAGCAAGTGAAGCTGCTGCGATTTTCGGAAACCAGAAGTTGCATCAGGATTACTATATTGGTAAGTTTGTTGATTTTCTCAAAAAGAAGAAGTGAAATGTTTGAAGGACATGGTCACAACTCGCAAGGCAGATTTGATCATCACCCATGCTTGACATTTTATTTACGTGCTTCATGTTCTCGAGTATTCATGTGTGGAATAAAACAGTTTCTTTTTTAAAAAGAAACCTCTTCAAAATAGCTATTTGAATGTACAGTACTATGCAGCTTTTAGCTGCCTTTATAATAAATTCATGGGCATCTGCGCACTGCGTTAATCTGCAAACCATGGTGTTCGATGAGAAACGGAGAGAAAAGATGTGAAATAAAAGACTTCATTTCTAGCTGAGCTAGATTAGACCGTCAGCGGTTCAGCCTGGAATGGGATTGTAATATATCTTCTTGGTATTTCAGTGTTCCATATATTTATAATTAGGTCTTTGCGGTGCCCTTCAATTCTATCCAAGCTGAAAAATGGCTAAAGATCTTCACGCAGTCATCTTTCTACGGATTGCCGATCCATTTCACTGGTTGAAGCTTGAAATATAAAACATAAGGCTCACTTCACTTCTAATAATTTACAATATATTATCAAAAATATTAATAAAACAATTTATTAAATTAATTTATCAAACTTGCAACATAAATTTATTTTAAAAATAATTTTTTTTATTTAATTATATGAAAATAAAAATTAACAATTGCAACAAAGTAACCACACAAAATAAAAAAATAATTATAAAGAATATCTAAACATCTCTCATGTCTAAGAATATATATATATATATTCATTCATTCATTCATTCATTAGGTTAATGTTATCAAGGCTAATAGGATCTAAAGTATCCATTGTTTTGTTCAAATTCCTACCAAGTATAGACATGAAAAAAAACAACATGAATATAGTCCATATATATTAGTGATAAATCTAATTTTAAAAATTTAATATCATTATTAATGAAAATAGTAATTATTATTTTAATATTATTATTAATATCATTGTTATTGAAAATAGTAATGAAAAAGAGCTTTTTATACCTGAGTGGTTTAATTAATCAAATTGAACCGGGTTCAATTTGATTCAATGACTTTTCAAACCCGAAACGAAATATGTGAAATAAAACCAAAACATTTCAGCTAAAATTTATCCAAAAAATTTAGAATGGATCGAGATTTAAAATAAAATAAAAATTATTTTGTTTTATTTTATTTTTTAAATTGATATATATGAAATATTTTCACAATTCCAAATAAAACAAAATAGAATTTACAATCTTGTTTTAAAGGATCACACCTCTCATAATAGAGATAAAATAGAGACATCAAATTTTAGAATGAAAAAAGAGTTTTTTTCTTTTTTTAAAAAAAAAAGAATGCTAAAAGGTTATATTTGTGAGGCGAACGTTTACACCATCATTTTAAATGATTTTCGCCGGCTCCATGCATGATTGCGTCAACTCATTTTCCTTTTTGTAATTTTCATGGGTCCTTCAGTCCAAGACCACAAAATCTCTGCCATATACACCAACCCCCATTTATTTCATCTGGACTAACCGCTGGCTTTACATATGTACTGGATTTCATGCACCGACACAGTGCAATATTCATGCATAATAAAGATCCCCGTCACTCTTTTATTTTTTTACTGAAAACTTACCTTTTAATAAAATATAAAAAATATTATTTTAATATATTTTTAAATAAAAAAAATACTTTAAACTGTGCACTCTCAATAACCATATTAATCTTACCTTGTACTTTAATAGCATTTTATAGTATGATTACAATTTTTCCCTTAAAATGTCTAAAGGCTAGGTTGTGTTGGTTTTTTTTTTTGTTTTTCACTGATGAACCCAATCTAACTTATTTCTGTTCTCTTTAAATCCACATTTCTTCTTCTAGAGAGAGAAAGAGAAGAGAGCTTGGAGAGATGTTGAGAGGTGTTATGTGTTAAAGAATAATATAAATTATATTTTAAAACTTTACTTGATAACTTAAGATATTGGGTTATGATGGTTCTTTAACATGATATTATGGTCTTGATAACCAAGTGGTAACGAATTCGAATCTCACCATCCCTATTTATTTTTTTAAAAAAATTAAGCACAATGAAGTATGATATTATGTAAGTTATCTTTATTGTTTTGAAAATCACATAATTATTATGAACTTTAGAAACTCATGGCACTTTACATGACACCATAAAAAAAATCAATAAAAAATATTGTATTATTTATAAGCTTGTAATTATATTGTATTTAATAGCTAAAATCATTTATAGTGTTAAAATCACAAAATTACCATACATTTAGTAACTAAAGACATGGTGTTGAGCCACACATGCCAATTAAAAGTTGTGACATGCTTATTTGTTAACATATAATCAATAGCTTTAAAGTAGGCTTCCCTTGAATAATATTTAGAGAATTATTATTATAGCTCCGTCTCAATCTTTTTTTTTTTAATTTTTTTTCCTTTTCTTCTTTTTTTTTTCGTGCCATATCATCTTTTTTTTTTTCTAGAAATTGAATTATTTTATTTTCTTAATCCTTATAAAACATGTATAGACTTTTGTATATTTAAATATTAGGCTGAACATTTCCGGTTCGGTCCGGTTTTAAATTAAAATAAATAACTAAACTGATTTTTTTTTTTTTAATTTTTTGAACCGAACCAAAAAGCAGTTCAAATCGATTGATTTCGGTTTGGTTAGGTTTGGTTTTTTTCCTTCCAAACCGGTTCAAACCCAATGGTCCTCTACCAAAAAAAATATTCCTCCCTCTATTTTGGATCATTGGCTAGGTCTAATATGGCTTTTGAAGAAACAATACTCCAGTCAAGTTGTTTTGCCCTCCCCAAAGAATTGTCTTCTCAGATGCTGAAATTTGAATAAGAAACAAACATGTTTTAATTAGAAATCAGAAAAGGAGGAGCCTCTCTTCTATTTTCAAAAAGAAATAATTGAAAGTACAATAAGGCACTGTTTGACAAATTATTTGAGATGCCTTCAACTTCTGGTAAGCTAGGGATTGCTGCTGTTGGTGGAGACTAACGTAAAAGATGGGATTTTTTGACGGAAAAGAGATTGAGAGGGTTTTCTTGGGGGACCCGATAATCCTCTACTTTGACTGTTAGTAGAGCCAACCACAGACTCAACAAGAGAACTAAGATCCAAAGAAAACCCAAAGAAACCAAATCCATGAGAGAGGGGAGAAAAATCAAAGCAGAGCAGAGAGTAGAGGGAGGGGAGAAAAATCAAAGCAGAGCAGAGTAAAGTGAGAAACTAGTAAAGTGAGAGATAATGAGATATGCAGAGAAAGGGGGCGGCGGCTAATGGGTGAATGTTACTTTAGGGTTAGAAAATATTCTATTTATAGATGTTTTTTTTTAAGTGCTGGCTGGTTGAACCAGTTCGGTTCGGTTCAATCGGTTTCAGATTTTAGAAACCGAAACCAAACTGAACCGAAATTTTTTTGTGATTTTTTTATCGGTTAATTCGGTGTTTTTTTTGTTCGGTTTTTTCGGTTTTTTTTCCGATTTTCTCGGTTTAATTAGTTTATCGGTTTTTTTGCTCACCCCTATTAAATACTCGAGGAAGCGTGGTTATGCAAGGAGCAAAAATCAAATTTGTTAATTGCAAAAGTGGTATACTAATATCTCATTTATTTTTATATTTTAAAATAAATTAATTTTATTTATCTTTTCTTATTTCAAAATATTTTTTTAATGGATTTAAATTTTTTTAATACACTAATGTCACAAATAATTTTTAAATTTTTTTTTAAAAAATTTAATATATATTAAAAAAATAATTCTTACCGATGTCATGATTATTTTTTTGACGTGGTATTGAAGGAAAAATGTCTCTGTTCTACTGGAAAACAATTAGTGGTTCCTATTTTACCTCGTTTTTTGGGGCTGGCATTTTTATCTCGTGAGCTGGCTCCTCTCCTCTCACGACTCACACCGTACCACCACCCTGCTATTGCTAGCCAGCTTCACAGGCACTCTTATTAAACTTGGCCCGGTCCGGCAGGTCGACCCGGTGGCTGGACCGGTCCGGGTTTAATAAAAGACCGGTTGTGACAACAGCCCGGTCAAACCCGGACAAATCCGGACAAGACCTGGTTTTTTTTTTTTTCAAATGTAGGATAAAAAATTTCTTGGTTTAAATATTTCAACTTAAAATTACAACATAGTATTTGAAACCCATTAGTATATATATAATATACTCTAAGTTTCCAAGGGAAAAAATCATGTTTTTTCAATGTGGGATAAAAAACCTTTTGGTTTAAATACTTCAACTTAAAAGGATAACATAGTATCTTTTCAATGTGGGATTTAAAGCCCTTTCATATATATATACTCTATGTTCCCATGAAAAAAACTATGTTTTTTCAATGTGGGATTTGAAACCCATTAGTATATATACTTTATGTTCCCAAAAAAAAAATCATGTTTTTTCAATGTGGGATAAAAAACCTTTTTGGTTTAAATACTTCAACTTGAAAGGATAACATAATATATTTTCAATGTGGGATTTGAAACCCATTAGTATATATACTCTATGTTTCCAAGAAAAAAAATCATGTTTTTTCAATATGGGATAAAAAACCTTTTGGTTTAAATACTTCAACTTAAAATGATAACATAGTATCTTTGTAAAAAAAAGAAAGAAACCTCTTCAATATATCTATTTGAATGTACAGTACTATGCAGCATTTAGCTGCCTTTATAATAAATTCATGGGCATCTGCGCACTGCGTTAATCTGCAAACCATGGTGTCCGATGAGAAACAAAGAGAAAAGATGTGAAATAAAAGACTTCATTTCTAGCTGAGCTAGTTTAGACCATCGGCGGTTCAGCCTGGAATGGGATTGTAATATATCTTCTTGGTATTTCAGTGTTCCATATATTTATAATTAGGTCTTTGCGGTGCCCTTCAATTCTATCTCACCTGAAATGGCTAAAAATCTTTACGCAGTCATCTTTCAACGGACTGCCGATCCATTTCACTGGTTGAAACTTGAAATATAAAACATAAGGCTCACTTCACTTCTAATCATTAACAACAATTAGTTTTTTTTTTTTTGAAGAATGCTAAAAGGTTATATTTGGGAGGCGAACGTTTACACCATCATTTTAAATGATTTTCGCGGGCTCCATGCATGATTGCATCAACTCATTTTCCTTTTTGTAATTTTCCTTGGTCCATCAGTCCAAGAACACAAAATCCCCATTTATTTCATTTGGACTGGCCGTTGGCTTTACATCTGTACTGGATTTCATGCGCCGACAATGTGCAATATTCATGCATGATAAAGATCCCCGTCACTCTTTTTTTTTTCACTGAAAACTTACCTGTAATAAAAAATAAAAAATATTATTTTAATATATTTTTAAATAAAAAAACATTTTAAACTATACACTTTCAATAACCATATTAATCTTACCTTGTACTTTAATAGCATTTTATAGTATGATTACAATTTTTCCCTTAAAATGTTTTAAAGCTAGGTTGTGATGGGGGCTTTTTTTGTTTTTTCATGATTAATTCAATTTAATTTTTTTTTATTTTTTTTAATCCACATTTTTTTTAAAGAGAAAAAGAGAGGAGAGCTTGGAGAGATGCTAAGAGGTGTTGTTTGTTAAAGAATAATATAAATTATATTTTTATACTTCACTTGACAACTTTAAATATTGAGTTAAGATGATTTTTTGACATGGTATCATAGCTTTGATAATCAAATGTTCATGAATTCAAATCAAAATGATTTTTAAACCCTACTAATTTTTATTTTTTATAATAATTTTAATATATATTTTAAAAAATAATCATTACCGGTGTCATGATTATTTTTTTCACGTGGTGTTGAAGGAAAAATGTCTCTCTTCTACTGGAAAACAATTAGTGGTCCCTATTTTACCTCGTTTTTTGGGGTTGGCATTTTTATCTCGTGAGCCGGCTCCTCTCCTCTCACGGCTCACACCGTACCACCACCCTGGTATTGCTAGCCAGCTTCACAGGTGGAAATATGAAATATAAAAGATAAGGCCCCCTTTACTTCTCATCATTGACAACATTCCTAGAATATAATATAATATACAACCGTAATTGGTGCATCGAACTTCAAAGCCTAAAGATTGGCCAAATTAAATTAAAAACTAAAATATATATATTAAAAACTAAAGCCACGCTTTTAATGCATGCACAAAACAATATTCATTCATTATTCATCAGCACTGTTTATAAGGCGCATCTTTTTACACTTTAATCCTTATAGTTTTAAGAGTTTAAATCTTGGTTATAAAACTTTATTTTTTTTATATTTCAATCCCTAATAATTAATAAAGCCGAACAGAAAGAGGAAAGAGGAAATTTTCAGCCAGATGGTTTGAGCCTCAGAAAAAAGATCAGAATTTAACAAGTTTATTTTAGTTTAATTTAATTTTAAGTTTCAACTAATTAAAATATGTTTTGGAGTTATGGAGGTTTATGATGTCTTTAAACAGAAACAAATTGAGATTTTTATTTTGAAGAAAAAAGAAAAAAATAGATCTAGAATATGCGGTCAAAAATTATTGCAGGTGAGTAGATGTCCTCCCCTGGTTTTGATTGTTGAAGGCAGGTGCACGGGCCTGCTGTTCAAAGTCAAGACGCATCTTGGACTTGTTTTTTAAAGGACATGCATTTGGGACATGAAAAAAATATATACTTTGTTCCTTAATTGTTTTCTTTTATATTTTGGTCCTTGTAGGTTTAGCTTTTTGTATTTTGGCACAAAATATTTTTTTTTTCATGTTTTAATTTCTAAATATTGAGAGAGATAAAAAAAAATTATTAAAAAAAAGAAAGAGAAAGATAAAGTTTAGCCAACCACATTACAGCTATAAAAAAGCTATTAATCATAGAGTTGGGTTCGACTTGGAAAGAAGGGTTTGATGAAAATGATTTGAATCTTTAATCATGTTGAAAATAAATTAAAATTCTCAAAGTTTATTTTAATTTAGTTTGGTTTTGAATTTTTAACATGATTAGAGAATATTTTGAAGTTGAAAATTGAGTTACTAAGGTTCAAATGATGTTTTTAATAAGTTCTTAAAAGAAAAATGTGTTGAAATTTTGGATTTGGGAGTCCATAATACTTTAACCCTAATTTTTTTTATGGTTAAAATTGTTTTGGTTGATATATATATTCTCAAGTGGACAACTCTATTTGAGTTTAAAAGAAAATTAGATGTGATTAAATTTCTTTTAATAAGTCAGATTTACTCGATAAACCTTTTAGACTTAAGAGCACTTGACTTTTTCTAAAAAGCTAGGTTTATAGGTTCGAGTTTGATTCGTTTAGCTTTTCACATTTTTTTTCTTTATCTAGTTTTATTTTTTATATATTTTATAATGAAAATCTTTTAAAATAAAATTATCAAAATGATATTTAAAGAATTATTCAGTTATGCTATAATTTTCAAATAAGTTTATAGCTTTTTATTCCAATATTAAATAAGCTATGCATTTTATTTTTAAGGTAATTGTCTGTTAGAAAAAAAACTTATATAAGTTATACAGTAGAAAGCTAGTACTTTAAAGATATTAATCTCTCTCTCCTAAATAATAATTTAAAAGATTTTTCAGTGGTAATTTGTATGAATTATTATTAGATATTGAATAATTAGGTGTGATTAAATTTTTTCTAATAAGTCAGATTTGCTAGCTTAACCTTTTAGACTCAAGAGCACTTGACTTTTTCTAAAAGGTTAGGTTTATAAATTCAAGTTTGATTCTTTTAGCTTTTCACAATTTTTTTTTCTATTTATTTGTTTTATTTTTCATTTATTTTATAATAAAAATCTTTTAAAATAAAATTATTAAAATGATATTTAAAGAAATTTCCAGTTATGCTATAATTTTCAAATAAGTTTATAGTTTTTTATTGCAATATTAATATTTTTTATGAATATTTTATATGACCCTAATGTACATAATTGTTTATATATATATATATTTATATATATATATATATAAACTAGAATAAAATATAAATAGTAAGTTATGCATTTTATAGTTGTTTGGTAGAAAAAAAATTTATGTAAGTCACATAATAAAAAATAGTACTTTATATATAATAATCTCTTTGTATAAATTATCATTAGATATTAAATAATTAAATGATTTGCGCTTCACGACAATATAACTTTTAAAGAAGAAAAATCAGCATGGTTGCCCCCCTGGCTCTTTAAATATCGGAAGTGCTTTCCATGTGAAATTTAAAATTGAAGTCCCTGAAAGATTCACTTGTTAATCCCCAGACAAGGTTTTGCTCTTTGAAAAGTTTAGGCTCACTTTCAATTGTTAAGATCACCCTTCACATATAGATGATTTGAGTATAGCAATTTAACAAGTTTATTTTAGATTAATTTAATTTTGAGTTTATCAACTAATTAAAATATGTTTTGGAGTTACGGAGGTTTGTGATGTTTTTACATGGAAACAAATTGAGATTTTTATTTTAAAGTAAAAAAAATTAAATATTGATTCTGCGGCCATCATATGTAGATGAAGAGCGTGTATAATAGTGTGGTAGCGGTTGTTTTTTATATAACTTTTCGTGTCGAAATACATGTCAATGATATTTTTTTATTTTTTAAAAATCATTTTTGACATCAACACATCAAAACGATTCAAAAAGTACAAACTACACTCAATTTTAACCAAAAAAAAATTCAAAATTTAATAAAACGCCTGTAGAAAATTATTGCAAGAGAGAAGATGTCCTCCCCTTCTTTTTTTCTTTTTTTTTTAAGGCAAGTGCACTGGCTTGCTCTTCAAAGTCAAGACGCCTCTTGGATTTTTTTTTAAAGGACATGCGTGTTAATTTCTAAATAGTAAGTTATCCTTCTTATTTTTAAAGGTAATATTCAGTTAGAAAAAAAACTACGTAAGTTGGATAATAAAAAACTAGCACCCTAAAAATCATCGAAGTCCCTGGAAGATTCACTCGTTAATCTCCAGACAAGCTGATTAGGTTTTGCTTTTTTCATTGAAATCTGCTTACTGTCCGTCCTAATTGGCTCTTGTATTCAGTCCATATATACCGATCTTAAACCTCCTTTCTCAATACTCTAAAATTCATACAGGTTTGCCCTAATTCCTAGCCTGGGAAATCTTCTTTTTCTCCATACCTTGAATTAATGGCAGAGCAACTTCACATAGTGATGTTTCCATGGATTGCCTTTGGCCATATGATACCTTTCTTTCAACTTTCCATAGATTTAGCCAAAGCTGGAATCAAAGTCTCCTTTGTTTCAACCCCAAGAAACACCAAAAGACTCCCTAAAATTCCTCCAAGTCTAGCAGACTTGGTGAAATTCGTAGAGTTTCCACTACCAAGCTTAGACAATGATATCTTGCCAGAAGATGGAGAGGCCACGGTTGACATTCCTGCCGAGAAAATCGAGTACCTGAAGATTTCATATGATCTCCTGCAGCACCCCTTGAAGCAGTTCATCGCCGATCACCTTCCAGACTGGATAATCATTGACATGATTCCTTATTGGATGGTAGATATTGCTAGAGAAAAAAAGGTTCCTCTTATTCATTTATCTGTTTTCTCTGCTGTTGCATATGTGTTTCTTGGGCACCCAGAGTGCTTAGTTGGCGATGGTCAAAAAAGACTTAGGCCGTCAGCGACGAGTATGACATCGAAACCAGAGTGGGTTGGCTTTCCCTCCTCGGTAGCTTATCGAAACCATGAGGCTGCTGGAGTTTTTGAATGGCTTTATACAGGAAATGCTTCTGGGATCACGGATGGTGAAAGGGTCTCCAAGATACTCCATGGATGCCAAGCTTTCGCGGTACGCAGCTGTGCCGAGTTCGAAGGAGACTACTTGAATCTATTTGAAAGGCTGATAGGAAAACCCGTGATCCCTGTAGGTTTGTTGCCACAGGAGAAGCCAGAAAGAAAGGAATTCACCGATGGGAGGTGGGGTGAAATCTTTAAATGGCTTGATGACCAAAAGCCGAAGTCCGTTGTGTTTGTAGGGTTTGGTAGCGAGTATAAGCTAACCAGAGATCAAGTATATGAGATTGCTCACGGGCTAGAGTTATCTGGATTGCCATTTCTGTGGGCATTACGAAAACCCGGTTGGGCCAACGATGATCTTGAAGCTCTGCCTTCAGGATTCGGTGAAAGGACATCTGAAAGAGGGATTGTTTGCATGGGATGGGCGCCGCAGATGGAAATCTTGGGCCATCCATCAATCGGGGGATCATTATTTCACTCGGGGTGGGGTTCTATTATTGAAACTTTGCAGTTTGGTCACACCCTTATTCTCCTACCATTCATCATCGACCAACCTTTGAATGCAAGGTATCTGGTTGAGAAGGGTTTAGGTGTTGAAGTACAGAGAGGGGAAGATGGGTCGTTTACCCGGGATGGTGTAGCCGAGGCTCTGAAACTCGCTATGGTATCCGAGGAAGGAAAAGGCTTGAGGGAGAAAGCAAGTGAAGCTGCTGCGATTTTCGGAAACCAGAAGTTGCATCAGGATTACTATATTGGTAAGTTTGTTGATTTTCTCAAAAAGAAGAAATGAAATGTTTGAAGGACATGGTCACAACTCGCAAGCCAGAGTTGATCATCACCCCTGCTTGAGATTTTATTTAGGTGCTTCATGTTCTCGAGCATTCAAATATGGAATAAAACAGTTTTTTTTCTGGTTAAGAAACCTCTTCAAATTAAATAGCCATTTGAATGTACATTATGCGGCATTTAGCTGCCTTTATAATGAATTCATTAATCTGTATAATGAAATGGGATTGTAGCCCTTAACGAAAAATCCGATTCCAATATCCTTAGTAAAATGGCTAAAGATCTTAATGCAGTCATCTTTCCATCGACTGCCAACCCATTTCACTGGTTGAAACTTGAAATATAAAACGTAAGGCTCCCTTCAAAGCTTGAAGATTGGCCAAATTAGTGATTAGGTATTTCATAATTTGGTAAATTAGAGTTCAACTTCAACTAAAAAGAAACGTGAGAAGAAACATAAACTAGCTTTCGATGAGCCATGGAGGATATTGACGGCAAACCCTCCAACTCAGTTTCACTCAGCAGAAACTAGTTGCCCTAAGTGATGTGGAAGGTAGGGAAAAGCTGGGAATTTTGTGTTTTTCATGTTCTGTATTTTTCCTTCAGCTCGCATGTTGATTGAGGCAGACGGCAAAAGCCTAACCCAAAACATCTTTACCAATACAAAGGACACGAGAGTGCTCGCTTGTATGCAATGAGAAGAGTGACTTTTCGTTTCGCGGAGATTCTTGTTGTTTCCTTCCCTTTTTTGGGCCACCTCTTCTCTTCCCGTGTTCCAGTCCTCTGCAAAAGGTTAGATTGTTTTATTTGTTGAAACAGGTTTTTAAAAAAAAAACATTTTAGTGAAACTTAAGCAGAGACAAAATAAACCAAGAAACAAAAATAACATTCCGATGGAGCGACTAAAATTGAGTATTTCAAATCGTGTTTTGTGATTTTTTAATTTTTTAATTTAAAATTATTTTTTAAATATTTTTAAATTATTTTAATATATTAATCTCAAAAATATTTTAAAAAATAATCATTGGAATATACTTTAAAAATGAAGCCTGCCTAAGAATTGCGCGTGCATATCTCCGAAATTATACAATTAAAAACTCATCAAAAACCAATTATTAGTTGCCGTGTCTGGTCCATCAACATCAGTTCATCAACGATTTAAAAATGTTATCTTTCCAAATAAACGACAAAGTAAATTGTTAATATTCGATGATCAACTGGGAATTTGGAATACAATCGCCAGGCGTTGGAAATCTAGACCCTTGATGATGATGAGTAATGATATGCAATAGCGACAAAACAAATGAAATACCACAAGCTTCTAGTTTAGGCCCGCGGTATTCTGTGAATGGTTTTTGTTTTTTAATATAAAAAATACCTAAACGTGTTTTATAACTAAAAAAATCATAATCATTATCTAAAATTCAAAATTATAATAATTTTAATGAAAGTATACTAAGAAAACATAACAATAATATGATTTTTATCTATTATCATGATGAGTACCATTAATCTAACTTCGTTGGTTAGTTTTTAAATACTTTTACCTGAATCCTTACTTAACTTTAATTTTAAATTAAACAATTAAAAATTTAATTTAATATAATTCGATTGATTTAATGTATCAAAAGTATAATGGAAGATTAGGATAAAACATGAATTGATTTTTTTTTTAAGACACATACTATTTTAAAAACTTTTAAAACAAATATTAAAAAAATATTATATTGAATTGATTTAGGAGCACGAGCACGAGACATGAACTCAACTAAATATTTTTTTTATTTAATCATTGACAACAAAAATAAGCAATTGCAGAAAAGTTAACAAACAAAATTAAAAAATTTGTTCAGAGAAAAGTCAAAATTAAATGAGATTTTAAAAAATAATATCTAAAAAACTCTCCATTAATCTAAGAATTAATATATATATATATATAAGTTTTTAAAACTGAACTTGCAATTTTGACATAATTGCTAGGGATAATTTTCCCTTATATTTATTGATAACTACTATATTCAGTTTCTTGTTTTAATTGTGCTCCTCCCTCCTCTATCTCCTGTTCTTTGAGGACTTGTTGGGAAAAATCTATTAAAATGGAGATTTTGTAGTCACGCCATTGTATTATTGTCACGTCACTAATACCGTTCCCTTCGCTCCCATCATTGATTTACCTGTGTTTATTAATTAATTAATCTATTAAAATGGGGACCACACCTCTCGTAATAGAGATAAAATATAAGACATCACATTTTAGAAAGAAAAAGGAGTTTTCCAAAAGTTTTTTTTGTTTTAAAAATGCTATAAGACAAGGTAAGGTTGTCAATTTTGTTCTGTTCCGTCTAAAATAACAGAAATATTTTATAACAATTCAAAAAACAAAACAAAATGGAACAAATTTCATCTCATTTTAAATCTCGGTTCGTTCCGGATTTTTCGACTAAATTCCTCTCGAAACGTTTCGGTTTCATTCCATATGTTCCGTTCCGTTCTTTAAAAGCCAATGAATCAAATTGAACCTTGCTCAATTTCATTAATTAAACCACCCGATTATAAAAAGTTTTTTTTCATTACTATTTTCAATAGCAATGTTATTAATAATAATATTGATAATTATTATTACTATTTTCATTAACAATGATATTAATTTTTTAAAATTAGATTTATCACTAATATATATGGTTTATATTCATGTTGTTTTTTTTTCATGTCTATACTTTGTAGGAATTTAAGCAAAACAAGGGATGCTTTAGATTCCATTAGCCACTTGATAACATTGACCTAACTTTATATTTAAATATTTTTGTTAAAATATTTTACTTTCATAATATTTTGATATTTTGTTAGTTGAATTACTTTAAGTTAAAGATCTATTTAATCTTGACTATTTAGAAATATTTTAAATTTTAAAATTATATTTGCTTGGCATTGTGTTTGTATTGCATAGTTTATAATTAATTTATTTTGAATTTGAATTATGTTTGTTGAATATATATATATATATGAACAGTACAACCCCGAAACGGCACGCCGAAACACTCCGAAACTGAAACATTCAATTCCAATCGAAAAAACGAAACACCTACCAAAACGGAATTGACAACCTTGCTAAAAGGTTATATTAGGGAGGCGAACGTCTGTTTACATCATCATTTTAAATGATTACCGGCGGCTCCATGCATGATTGCGAGGCCGTTTGGTAACGTGGCTACGGGTGAGGTTCACCTGCAGCCACACAAATTTTCGTTTGATAACAAAACAAAACCTGCTTCTTACTAGTAGGGCCCACTCAATTTTAAATTGAAACAGAGGTTTTGGAGAAGCATCAAAAATGTTGCTTCTCCTGAAGGAAAAACGCTGGAATCCCTAAACTTAAATCAGAGTTGTTTTTTTTTAAAAAAAAACCAAGAAAAGTTTACACTGTACAGTGCGAGTGAATTTTCACTCGCACTGTTCCCTAAACTTAAATCAGAGTTTTAGTTTTTTTTTTTTAATTTTGAAAAACCAAGAAATTTTTTTAAAAAAAAAATCAGTGCAATTAAAAAAAATCAGTGATTTCACTCATACTATTCATGTAAACGTGAACACATTAAACTACTTTTTGTTCAACCTCAATTTCAACCACAGTTTTAACCAAACATATATTTTTTCAAACCAACCTCAACTAAAGTACTTTTTATAAAACAATTTTTTTAAAACCACAATCACAATACCAAACACACCCGCATAGTGTTTGAAAACCGGTTTAAATTGTATTCAACATAGCTTTTGGAACGGACATTATGCTGCATTTAGTTGACTTTATAATGAATCCATGGGCTCCTGCGCACTATACAAAACTCATTGGTGTCCGATGAGAAACAAAGAAATGATTTGAAGAAAGACTCTAACTGAGCTAGACGAGGCCTTCAACGGATCAGTCTAGAAAGAGATAGCAGCCCTCATCGAAAAATCAGATTCCAATATTCTTAGCAATATCTTCTTGGTATTTCAGTGTTCCATAAATCCAAATATATTTGTAATTAGGTCTCTGCTATGTCCATGAATTATATCCAAGCTAAAATGGCTACAGATCTTCATGTAGTCGTGCTTCCACGGACTGCGCCTTGGCCAAATGATGCCATTTTTTCCGCTCACCGTAGACTTGGCCAAAGCTCTCCTTTATGTCAGAAGGGCCGGGCTGTGGACATAGAGAGAAATAAAGATGGATCATTTAGCAGGGACAGACCACGACAGGCCTTGGTGTCGAAGGAGGAAGAGAAACCGAGAGTTCGAGCTAAAGAAGCCGGTGCAATTTTTGAAGATCACAAGCTGCATCAAAACTCCTACATCGGCATTAAGTGATTTTGGTTCGAAGAAGTTTGTTGGCTGCTTGAGTGATTTGCCATCAATATCATACGACTTTCAGATAATACAGTTAACAGACTGGAATAGATGCAATGATTTCTAATGAGATTTAATTTAACCCCCAGTATTTTAATCTTGTCCAATAGATTTCAGTTTTATGACCTAGTCTCGCCCGTTCTAAATTCAATTTGACTTCCAAAAAATTCAGGAACATCGCGGTTTCCCTTAACAAAGCAATGATACTTATAAAGAGAAGAGCAGAAAGAAGAAAGAATAGAGAGAATTTCAAGAGAAACTGTAAAATTCTTATTTCTTGATTGATTTCCTAAGTTTCTGTACAACCCTCCCTTTTATACAATCAATCTCCCTCGTTCTAACTACGAACAGAATTCTAACTAACTGGATTGCTAACTACTAACAACTTGCCATGTAAAAAAAAACTTATTTTCTTTTTATTTAGTCCTTGGAAGGATCAATTTTTAATTCAATAATATCCCATATTAGTTACCAATCCAAATCCAAATCAATTTATTGGGTGTATTTCAAATGCTACAGTATAGAAATGCATAATTAATGTCCTTGTTAAGCACTATGTTGTATTCAGTAAGCATGCTACACTATCTGCATGCGTTATTTCGGTTCAAGAAGGCTGTATTTGAAGTCGACGCTCTTTAAGACTGCTGTGATAGTCTATCGCTACACAAAGCAAGAATAATCCTAATGAAGCATGTTTTGACTTTTTGGTTTTTTCTTTACAAAAAACGAAAGAAAGAAAGAAATGATACCTTTTCAACTGAACAAATGGATTCAAAACTTTCAACTACTGTTGGTCAAGAAAGTTGAAAACGCGTCTTCTTCAGTCGACTAGAGTTTTGCATCTTGTCAGCCGTTACACCACAACAGTTTTTTTTTTTTTTTTGGTTCTTTTCAGATGCACCAAAACAACTCGAACACAAGAATCAACATTGTGATACAGGTTTCTGCACAGTATGATATTCAAGTTGAGTGCGTGTAGAGAAGGGTCCAAGCTTCACCATGCGGAATCTCGTTTACCAGCGTTGTCACTGTATCACTGACTGGTAGTAGTGATGCCTAATCTAGCACCATGCTCCTTTATTATCCTGACCGACTGCAGAAGAATGTCTTGCTCCGTGGAGTATAATTCATTTTTGCTCTGCACTCGGAGCAGTACAGCATCTATTAGTAAAAACAGTGATGACAACAACAACAAAGCCTTAGTCCATACCACATGATTATAAACATATACTAGCATAACAGAAAAGGATGGTAAAAAATGTGCTGACATGCGATGGACTCTTTGAGAGGACGACGCATCCAAGAATTGAGATTCAAAACAGAGCTTCATGAGAAGAAAACCAACAGAGCTTCATGAGAAGAAAACCAGATCGATGACTAAAATCTTCTTTTATTCAATGGTAAGCATCAAGAGATGAATAAGCAGTTCATTTGGTCCTTGCAAACAAACAAAAAAAGGGAATGGCTTCTCTGCAATTGCCTTCGTTATATTTGTATGGCGATATTTTGGAAATGTCATCAACAATATGAACCCTCAAGCTAGCGTGTTTGGACATGTTATAAATACAATTCTGCCCTACATAGCTTAACTGAATTTGTTGCCAGAATCCTTATGTGATAGCATTGAAGGTTATAAAGGACTAGGGTCGCATTTATTAGCCAACAGAGCAGTGACAGCTATTAAAAAAAAATGTCTTTATTCCTTGGTCAGCATGTCTTTTAAACTAGAGAGTCAAGCACAGAAAACAGTTCCAATTAACAGCAAACTAGATATATAATGTTCAAATTTCAAAGAATCAGAGCCAGGTACAGATGAAAATCAGCAAGTGAACACAGCTCATTTGCAAGCATAACGGTCAACTTTCTGTCCTGCATCAAAGTAGAAAGAATCGATGGGGGAGATTGGAACTTACCATTTGTTTGAGATTGCACCCAAGAGTCAATTCTGCAAATGAACTTTCTATTCTAGACAAGTAACAGTAAGGAGCCTCCTTTCCCAAGAAAATGTTTGCGTTGGATTTTAGCATGTTCTTGATGTCATTTGATATCTGGGGTATCTTCTCCACATCATCAACTGTCACAGGAATTTTGGAGACCATCACACGCCATTGGGCACGAGACTTGTTCACAATTACCTATAACTTTATATGTCAGTCATCAAAGATTATTCAGGTAACAGTATTGGTATAAACATGGCAAAGAAGGTGCTCCTGAATAAGCATTCAAGATGCCAGCTCGTTATTAGATACCACTATAATGTGTGTGCACGTGTGCAATGCACATGTGGAAGGCACATATATGTGGGAGAAAGATAGATTAGATGATATGCTTCTTTAGATAATGTAAGGTATCTGAGTGGATGCATATAAAAAAAAAAACACACACCCACAGTTCATTCAGAGAACCGGATCAATGATGGATATTCATATGGCCACTTAAATCAATCAAAAATTAAGGATGAGCCATCAACCACTGAAAACTTCAACATCCAAATAAAAGCATAAGAAAAAGGAAATATAAGGCTTGAATATGATGACATCAGCAACTAGGTGTGTGATGTAAATATCCTTGGCAGAAACAGAGATAGAGTCCATGATAACACAGCCTTAGACCATGGTTTCCCAAAAAATACAATATGACTTGTAAGGAAAATGGCCTACCTGACTAGAAAACAATGCATTTGGAACTAAGACAGGGAATTTCTCAGCATTCAATAATGAAGTGGTGGTAAGTCCCATTTCGACCACTTGACCTTCTACAGCTCCAGCCTGCAATCAAAGAATTTCAGTGACTCTTTAAAGAGAAAAGGGACAAGCCAAATGGGCTTGCCTAAAATTGTTGAGATTATTACAAATGCATACGAAGAATAGCTTCTCTTCCATTTTTCACGAGTATTGACGAATAAAGAATCAGAATGGATAGATACCCTTTTTCTGGTAACAAAATATATATCTGCAAAGTCATGTAAAAATAAAAATGATAGTGATTATTGGTTGGGATACTATCTGTACAACTATCATGCTCATTCCTAACATGTTCTACCACTAGTAATGAGGGGCTGGATGAAAGGTGCTTGGCAGTATAATTCATTACAAGATGTTGGCAGGAAAGTAACAACAAATAAAAGCATAAACTAAGTTATGGATGTCTGATGAAACAATGCTCTTGGACATTGTGAAAAGAAACTTCAGAGAACTTTTCACAGAAAACCATAATTTTGATCTTTACTCATGGACTATTTCTTTATAAAAACTTTTCACTATCCAAAGACAAAAACTTCAATCAAACAAGGACCAATGACATGTTCTCACCTTTATTGTATCTCCAAGTGAAAAGGGCTTTGAAAATTGCATAGACAACCCACTGAGCACATTCCCAAGGATGTCTTTGGCAGCAAAAGCAGTAGCAACTCCTACATAATTTTATAATAATTAAAGAATCAGGTTTTTATATATGATTACAAAAACACAACACTACGATACAGCATATGATTGACCCTAGGAGAAAAGTGCTCGGGTGGTCTGGATTGAGATATCATCAATAAGATGCATTTAGTTTTGGGTAAAATGTATGAGGGACCCATGTACTATTGGTCAAAGCACAAAGAGTTCCTGAACAAACTATTTGGCTCAAACAGTCCTAGAACAAAACTGGAGGTAAAAATTAGTTCTTTTGCTAAATGACGTTAGGTTTCCATCCAATTTGGGTTAGGTAAAATCACGTGTCTAGCATGTGACACCATAGTCCACTTTATAGAAGGATCCGATTTCGGTTGAATAATTTGTTCAGGGATTATTTGTGCTTCGACCATTAGTATAAGGGAGATTGGAAGTTTTTACCTTAAACAAATTGGATGAGAACCTAACATCATTTACCAGAAAGACTAATTTTTACCCCTACTTTTGTTTAGAGATTCTTTGTTCTTTGACCAATGGTACAGGGCCACTCGTACATTTTACCCTTTAGTTTTCAATGAGAATTGTAAAACTATCAAGCAATAACTAGCATTCACGTGAAAAAAGAGGTGATAAAAAGATGTTAAGGTGAACAAATAACATGACTAGAGTCTTTTTAGCCACTAGTGTAAAAAAAACCTAATTAAAATAGCAGACCAAAGTCCCAACAACATAACTAAAGAGAATCCCTCCATTCATATGGCGGGCTTCTGAAGAGAACAAACAGTGTTACACATACATGAAGTTTTGGTAGAAAAGTCTCCACAGAGTGAAAAGAAAAAATGGCCAAAACAATTCCATATTGCTCGCCAAAACTAAGTGGCAAGGGAAGTCAACAGATAGATAGGGAATAGAGAAGTAACTTTGATTTAAGAACTTATAGAGTTAGTGCGTGCATTCAAGAAATCTGTTAAGCATTTAAAAAAAAATGTTAGAATATTAAAATTGCACTACAATCACATATAAATCGGAATTTGGAAGCATAAATAGAGCAAGAATAAGAAAATTCAGAAGATTAGTTAAATAGCAGAATTTTTCATGCCAAATATTCCCATCATCACAATTACTGCATGTGTAAAGGCACAAGCCATTTACTAACACTGACCTCCAATGCCACCCACAGTCAGTATAGACTGCACTGCAACCCCACAAGCCTCAGCTAAAGCCATCAGTCCAATAACAAAAAGACCAACAGAAGAAACTCTATCAAGAGTTAACAGCTTTTCCTGATCAACTGTTGCAGAAGTTATCACACGATTAAACACATTTGTCTTCCACCGATGCAGAAACCATACAAAAGAAAGAATAACAGCACCCCTCCATGCTTGTGCTATATACTGAGAAGCAATTGTAGTAGGTGCCACCATCACAGCACTGCAAATCAGAGTCCAGATATATTAGTCACCTAATGAAAAATATAAAAAGAAAATATAAACATTCACATATCATAAAGTGGAAAGGATTATAGTTGGAACTACTAACATTTGTGAAAATGCCATAAAGGTGATTGCATATCTTAAAGGATCTTCCAAAGCACCCCAAATGCTCTTCTCATATGACATTTGTTCACCAGATGTGCCTCCAGATAGCAAAGCAACAGGAGTTTGCAATGAATACTTGTGAAATCGCCTCAAAAGTCTAGGCATCACCACCCAAGCCACAACAGTACCGGTCAAAGTCCAACCAACTGGAACAACCACATTTTTAAGATATGGATGCGAATCAAGCAACTGCTGAACATAAGGGGTCAGTTCAGTGGAGATCTCTTTAGCCTTTTGCTCAGAATAAGTTACTGCATGCACTGCACTTTGCCAAGCTTCTTTAACCTTATCAATCCAGTCACTTCCAATACCACCACTGTTACTAACGTCCACATCACTTCCACCGGAAGAAGCTGAAACTTCACTAGCCCCAGATTTATCAACTTTGCCACCAGAAGACCAAGAGAATGATCTACAGCTTAACCCGGGGCTTATTGAAATGAAAGGAACAGCACTTCGAAGCAACACATTTGACGAAGTTGACAAAAATCCTCTCATGGGTTTTTTCTTATAACATTGGTTATTGACACAAGCATCAGATCTCATAGCTATAATATTTGACAGATTTGCAGCCAATTTTGATTCATCTTTGTAATAATCTCGATTTATGATAGCAAATGCTGATCTTAGACTACTTCCATTAACATTATAAAATCGAAGCGATTGACGTTGTGAAGTGGGGTTGATGGAATTACAGAAAGACTTTTTTAGCATTGAAAACCTAAGTCTAGCCATTATAGCAACTTGCAGCATGATGAATTCAACTAAACCATTTCATCAAAAGAATAAAATGTAACCAAAAATTTAGTACCAATTTGCAACCAAGAACTTGTCAAAAGGCTCTCAACCTGCAAAACACAGAGAAAAATAAAAAGATAGGAATCAGACAAACTTACTTGAAGAGATTAAAAGTAGTATAGATAAATTTGGGTCTAAAAACTAAAATAAACCACCTTAAACAGCACTTTTAAGTTTTAACTATCGAATAATAAAATGTAAAGTTTATAAAAAGAAGAAGAGGAAGAGGAAGAAGATTAAAAACAGAAGCATCCGTAAACCGTAAACCCTAAACCTGTGCTGCAATCAAAATTTTACAGGCGAGCAAAATGAGAATTAGCTTACCGAAATGAGAATTAGCCAGATCTATATTTTGGCTACACAAGGTTTTGTAACTTTTAGAGTATAATCCTCGGTATTGATAATTAAAAAAAAAAAAAAGAATTAGTGGTGTGTTTTGCTATGAATTATTGGGACTGTGGTATATAAACTTGTAGTATTAACTAGATTGGTGTTCAGCTTCACCGCTGGTCATTAAATTTTTTTAACGTAAAAAAACATTTACAGGTCATGATAAACTAGTTGGTTCCGAGTTAACTAGATTAGATAACTCGAGATAACTCGAGGTAAGGGAAAAAAAAACACAAAACTGAAGGGCTCAATAATATAATGTTAAAGGATAAGTATATAAAAAAAAATGTAATGTCCAAGATAAAAAAAACATGTGAAGACTATCGTCATGTGATTTAATATCAAGATAAAAATATTAGATTTTTTATTAAAAGACTTAGTAAAAAAAAACTGAAGTTAAATAAAAAATACAAAAAAAAAACATTACTTAACTTGAGTTATCTTGAATTGACTGGCACTCAGAGTAACTTGAAAAAAATATAAAAAAATCACAAAATTTAAATGCCAATAATTCAACATTAAGAAATAAAACTAAAAAGATTAATAATTTTATTAAAAAATTAAAAAGAAATCCAAATCAAATTAAGCTAACTCAACCATCTTGAATAATCTTACCAACAAAAAAAGATAAAAACAAATAATTAAGTCCCGGGAGTATTCATCATTCTATCTTTATTGGGGCTATTTGCATCCCTGGGGTGAAATCATAGTTTTGAAACCCAGCTTAGCAAGTCGACTTTGAACCTGACCGATCCGGGGTTAGAACCGAGCAAGACCCAGTCAAAACCCCGGTTGTAACTCGTTAACTTTTTTTTTACTAAAATAATATCGTTTTAATTTTAAAAAAAAATAAAATTAACTCAAGTGACCTAATAATCCGATCAAAACCCGGATTTTGAACCCTGAACCCCGTCGGCTATCAAACTAAGTTTAAAGACTATAGGTGAAACTACGAGAAGAGAGGATGGTGGATTCTTGTCCGCCATTTTCTCTCCCACTCCCAAGCTCAAGAGTAAACACTAACTCTGATCCAATTGTATGTATTTTTTTTTCTTTTAATTTCATCCAGTGGATACTTGATTAAAAACACTTTTGTATGCTCTGTGGATTTGTTTGGAAACACGGTTGAAATTAATTTTTTAAAAAATATTTTTAGATTATTTTGATATATTAATATAAAAAATAAATTTTTTAAAATGAAAAAAAAATATTTTAATATATTTTTAAATAAAAAATATTTTAAACTGTAACTAATAATATACTTTGCTTTGGTTTACCGCACTAGAAGTAAATTAATTTGTTCTTTAGGACTGTAAATCTGTAATGCCAATCACATAATATTCCATGTTTTTAATGTTCAATTTTACGATTTTGGATTTGAATCTTTCCATCATTTGTAAAGTAGACTTGACTGGAATAATTTTTGTGAAATCATAGGTTAAAACCAGATTTACTTGGACTTGTTTTGGAATTTTTTTATATATATAAAAATTTTGTTATTTCAAGAGTTTTTTTTTTAGAAATAAAACATGAATTGATAAGAGTAAATTCCCAACTAGTAACCCAGCTTAAAAAAATAAAAATTCATTATAAAAAAAAACAGCTGGTATGAAAATACCTAGATGATTAAAACTAAAAATAGATTTATTGGGATATTAGCATAAAAGAGAAATAAAAAAAAAAAGGAAAGGAGAGGAATTGGGGTGTATTTAGTATTGCGGTTGCTGTTGTGGTTAGAAATAAAAATTATTCAATAAAAAGTACTTTTAGTTGAGGTTGGTTTAAAAAAATATATATTTGGTTAAAATTGTGGTTGAAATTGATGTGGGGCAAAAGGTAATTTAATGTAATTGGTTAAAAAAAATATTTTTCAAATTGAGGTTATAATATATATATCTATATATATATATATTGATGGTTTTTAATTTAAATATTATAAATTTAACTATTGCTATTATATCATGAAATAAATAATACTTTATATAAAATATTTTATATTATTCCTTTAAACTATCTATAATTCCATTACGTATGAAATACATCCAACAATGATTATAATTTTCATAATTTTTTTTAAGAGCGCAACAATATTAGATAAAATATAATCAAGAATAAAATTGAGATTATAATAAAATTCTGCAAATACTATGTCATAAAGCAATCTCTATCTAATTTATGTATTGTTATTGAATAATGTTTCACACTAGTTTTTCAAATAAAGCACAATTAAACATTAAAAATAATTATTTTTATTTTTATTTTACTGGGTCGGACTCAATTCAATATATTTATAGCCTTGAACTGGATCCGGTCCGGCTGGAACAGTAAAGAATGTTTTCACTTTTCACGTGAACAGTAAAAACATGCTCCAGTGTTCAGTAATTCTTTCAACACGAGAAGTAATAAAATGCTACTTCTACCAAACCTGTGGCACAACTGTAAAACCTGTGGCACAACTGTAAAATTGATGGGCCTACTAGTATAAAATACTATTTTTTAATCAAATAGTATTATTAGTAGTCATGGGATACTTCACCCGCAGCCACGCTACCAAACCAGCCAAATTCTAATAGCTGGTTCAAGTTACACCAGCCTGGTTGGGTCCCAACACTGTAAGAGCGACGCGCTGGCTCTACCTCAATACCATGTAAGCACGTAAAGTGGGGCCATAACCAAAACGCGGACACCAAATGACGCGTTGACAATGTCTCGAAAACCCAATTCAACTCGTCCCTAATTCACAATCACAAAAATAGATACAAAAGCTCTTCAAATTTCCTCTTCACTGTCCGAAATCTCTATTCTTCAATCTCTCTCAAATGGAGGAGACTAACTCACACAGAATCCATACTTTCTCTCTGTTGATTCTCACCTTCTCTCTTTTCTCCACCCTCGCTCTTTCCAGATTCTCTCCCACAGACAACCACCTCATTTCGTGTGGCTCCACCGTCGACACCACCGTCGACAACCGCCGTTTTATCTCCGATTCCAATCCGAACTCGCCACTTCTCTCCTCGGCACAAACGATTCCGCTCACCAACCAAAGCCCATCTCCTTATTCTATCCAGATCTACAACTCCGCAAGAATTTTCAAAAAACCTTCAAAATATGCTTTTGAGATTAAGGAACCAGGGACTCATATGGTAAGGCTTCATTTTCACGCTTTTGTTTCTTCCAATTTGGACTTAAGCGATGCTCAATTTCACGTTTTGGTTAATGGATATGTTGCTTTGAGCAATTTCAGTGTAGGGAAATTTAGGGACTTCATAGTTAAGGAGTTTTTTATATGGGCTGATTCTGATAAGATTGTGATTAATTTTGTGCCTGCAAAGAAGGGTAATTATGGTTTTGTTAATGCAATTGAAGTGATATCTGCACCTAAAGATTTGATTGCTGATGTGGGATTTCTTGTTAATGGAAATAAAGATGAGAAATTTGTGGGATTAACCAAGCAGGCACTTGAAACTGTGCATAGGATCAATATTGGAGGTCCAAAGGTGACACCTTTTAATGATACTGTATGGAGAACATGGATTCCTGATTATGAGTTTTTTAAATCAAGCAATGATTTGTCGAAACTGATGTACTTTGGTGGTCGTATTCATTACCAAATTGGAGGGGCTAGCAGGGAAGTAGGTCCTGATTTTGTGTACAAGACTGCTCGAGTGATTACTGACACTAATGGCGCAGTGCTTAATCCCAATATGACATGGGAGTTTCCAGTAGATGAGGGTTATAAGTATCTTGTTAGGATGCATTTCTGTGATATTGCTAGCATATCGCTTGGTTTGATACATTTTAATGTCTATGTTAATGGGTACCTGGCATATGAAGATTTAGATCTTTCGTCTATTACATATACGCTGGCTTCACCGTTTTATGTGGATTTTGTTGTTGATGATGATAGCTCTGGGGTTTTGCGTGTGAGTGTTGGACCTACCAACAAGACCATGGCATATGGAGTTGATGGTATTTTGAATGGGATGGAGATCATGAAGATGAATAATTCAGTGGGGAGTCTTGGTGGAAAGATGTGTGCAGGTATGGTTTTGAAAAGTTGGCCTAGAGGAAACATTGGTGTTCTGGTTCCATTTGTTGCCGGTTTGTGTTTGTTGCTGAGTCTAGCTCTGGTTATCCGTAGGAGAGCAGTGGGAATGAGGAACCCTGTTTCCTGGTCCAAATTGCCTACAGAGGTCCCAGGAGTTGACTTAAATCATGTTAATCTACATTTGTCTGGTAAAGCGTGATTTCTGTTCTATAGCACAGGTTGTTGTATGATATAACTGGTGATGCAGATGCTATAGAATGATGGTGTTCTCACCTTCTCCTATTTAAGGTCATAGTAAGTTCTTATTTGAAGTATCTAAAGCTTAATGTACCTGGCCAGTATTGTAATGCTAATTTGTAAGCAAGCTGTTTTTGTAGCATATAATATACTGTGCAACTTCTATATTTTGTAATGCAGGATGCAATATCTTCAATTATCTCTTGTACTTTGCGACCCTTAAATAAGATTCCAGCTATTTTACTGAAAGCATACCCATTCAACAGTTTGCTCGAACTTTTCAACCTTAAGTTGTGTTGTTTGCAAGCTTGAACCGAGCTTGGCTTCATTCAATTGATTTCGAAAGGCTGTTTCCGCTTTGGCATGCTGATACGACGAGAGGAAGTAAATTATGCTTAAGGTATCTCAGCTAGGGCAGACAAGTGATTACGTCATGAATTTCTTCTTGTTAGGATGGTGTTTCCCTTGATTCTTGTTCAAATTGCAATGATGTTTCTATTTTTGTAAAGCAATCACATGATTTTGATTGCATGGAATCACGAATTTAGCCTGCACATATTCATGAATTGGCACTTGAAAGGTAGAGAGTATGCCTTGCGGAGGTAAAAAAAAACTGACAAGTGATAAATTATGAGAAAACCCTTATTGCCTTGAAATAATCCTGAAATCATTCAAGACGTTAACTACTTGCTGATTTGTTTTCCCAATTTACAGCGGTGCCTGTAAAGCATCCCACTACTGCTAGATGATGTATCGCATTGCTGTTGAGTGGGCCTCTATGGAATAACCCTAAGGGTGTAGAGATAAACTGTTAGAAGGCCCAACCTTTCTTCACGGCGATTTGAAAATTTTCTTAACTAATATGAATATTATCACATTTTATAGTTTTTTTTTATTATTTACATGAATGTTCAGACTAGCTTATATGAACTTCGATTAATATCACGAGCCCTAAATTTAATGACCATATAAATTTTTAATGATTTTAAAGTTTGTGAAATTCAAGCTAATGACCTCTAGAAAATAAATTTAAATCTAATCAATTAAGTTGCATTTCTTAATTAGTGTTATTATATTTATAATTTTGTTTGGATAAAAATGGAATAGAAAGGGGGAATGGAGGTTAATGATATTTTAACCTTATTTAGGAAGAAAATTTTTTAGGGAGGGGAAGAGAAATGAAGGTTTGTTTTTAACCTTCTTTACCCTTCAAAATCTCACCCTCGAATTAGGAGGTAGTGGGTTGGAAGGAAAAAATATATTATATTTTTTTAACATTAATTTATTATTTTAATCTTGTTTCTTTGAAAACTCAATTTTATCCTTTTGATAAATAAACATTTTCAATCTTATTTATACCTTCATCTCTTTACCTCCAAACTAGAAAGGAACTAATGATATTTAATACATATTATTTTCCTTTCACATTTTTGCCCATAATTTTTTTTTTCTCCTCCGTCCTTTTCTTATCTATCCAAACTAAGGGAAGGTAAAAAAAATTTACATCCCTTCCCTTCCTATCCCCTCCCCTCTTCTCTCATCGCAATTTTTTCCCAAACAAAAGATTTAGCAAGAAATTCCTAACATTATTCACTTTCTTTTTTTAATATAACAAGTGTCACTTTAATTAGTAAGTGTTGGCAGAATTGTGGGCTGCAAAAAAAAAACTTTTTAATTTTCTTCCAATTCAATTTCTCCCGGCGAAGCAACATATAATCATACAAAGAAGCTTCAGCCACCCTGTTACCTCTTCCTCCTTAATCCAAACGTAACGAATTTACATGAATGTGAACTGAAATAAATTTTGTAGCGATGGAATATTTGTTAAGGCCATCGGGGTTATGTGGGACTCGTAGAAGTCTCAACTTTTAGGGCTAAATTCGATTCATGACCCAGGCCTGACGGCATGCTTTTAGGCCTTGAAGGATGGCGGTCTCCGGTAATTTGAGTGGTGAATGTGGAATTATTTTACATAGTTGATGTTAATGCATTCGTAAATTACAAACTGCAAGAGGTGGCTTAGCGAGATCTCATATTCACACGTCTCAAATTTTTAAACGCGGTCACCGTAAGATTCAAGGCATGTTTCTGATGCGTAGTGATTGATGATGAAGAAGTATTTTTGATGCTATGTAAAAAGGTCTAAAATCGTGATTAAAAAGGTTCAATAACAAGTGGTAACCCAATAATAAATGGGTTCAATGAGCTTTAGACTTTATATGTTAGGGTTTTGTTACTAGCTGAGCCAAGTAAAAATAAATCTAGCGAGCTGTCAGATCCAATATACTTGGATTTAATCACGTATTGAATCCAAGTAAACATTGGTCCTGTGAGTTGCCATACTCAGCGCAACTATGTTAGGCTCAAGTTAACGTGAGCATGACGAGTTACCACACCCAATATACTTGGATCCAAACAAATACTAAGCTTAAACAAACACGGACCTGACAAGTTGTCAAACAAAACATACTCAAATTCAGCCACAAGCTGAGCCCAAGTAAATGTAAGCCTGACTAGCTATCAGACCCACCACCTCCAAGCTTGGTTACGCACCTAGCTCAATTTGTCTTAAGGTCATTATATACTCGTGTTACGGTTATAAAACTCCGTTTATTTACTTTTGAAACTTTTAACATGAAATATTCATGTCATGAATATTCATCTTTCTATATTTATAGGTGTATAAAAACTCTACCAATGACATATTATATTTTATCTCATTGATGATGTGTAATGAATATTTGTTCGTCATTTATGCTATCAGAAAAAAATAACTCTCTAGTTTCTCCTCTTCATTATAACAATAGGGTTCGTATATTATAAATATATTTGAACCATCTAGATAAAGAGTTCACAATTTATTTTCACTAAGCATTCATACTTTAATTTATAGAATATTTATCATATTAAAACAAAAATAAAGATTTTTGTTCTTAGAATTTTAAAGTATTTCTTATTTAAAATCATTGATTGTATTAGATGAAAGTCCTTAAATCCTAACAAAATGAACCGTTTGAAATGTGCTAGGATTTCCACCATCTATTAGATATTTTCGTTATAAAAAAAGAATAATAATATAAACATGTGATTGTTCACTATACAAAAATAAATAAATAAATAAATAAACCGTCCATTTTAAATTTTGTAACATTATCACTTGATGAAAACATTTTCTGAACTTCAGAGTTTATAAGACGTGCAGAATTTAAATTGGTCGGTCCAAGAAAAACAATATCAGTGTTTATGTGTGTTTATGTTTTTCGCGTTTATAAGCTTGTAGGTTTGTACATCATTTTGAATTTGAATTACGAAAAATGAATTTTTTATGAATAAGCCAATTAAAATATGGATGATTCACTCAAAGATTCAAGGGTAAATACTTACCAATGTGTCAAAATATTGATTCAAAATACTTTAATTGTTAAACTAGTTTTTTTTTTAAAAAATAAATATTTTTTAATATTTTTTTTTATTTGATAATAATATTTTTTTAATTTTAATTTTTTTATTCAATATTTTTATTAAGATTTTTTTAATGGTCTTTGAAGGGTTTTACTTTCGTTATACCTCGTCATCATCCCACCAATAAAGTATAATAATTCAAGACAGAAACCTGGGGTTGGAAATATGTGCCTGCCCATATTTCTAACAAATTTTTTTTTTATTTTTTTTATAAAAAATTATTTTTTTTATATTTTGAATTATTTTAATGTACTGAAAAATAATTTTTTAAAAATAAAAAAAAATATTATTTTTATATATTTTAACATAAAAAATATTAAAAAAAACAACTATAATCACATTTCTATTCAGACCTAAATCTTGTGCCATTACAATAAGAAAGTAGTTAGTCTTTAATTTATGGCCTGATCATAACCAACGTCCTGAGCCTTCCTTTTGTCTGGAATTAACTTCATCTTAGGAATCTTATTGGAGCTGGTCGGTCTGGTTGCTAGAGTTTCTTCCGTTTTGATAATTCTGATTGATAGATATTGTTTCCATATATATTATCGCTCAAGTCATCAACGACGTTTACTTCCTATATATCTCTCAAATGTTTTCGTGGTTTTATTTCGTAGTTTGGATTTTTCTAATATATATCCCAGGGGCACAAGTTAATTTATATAAATGAATTATCTTACCTTCAGCGGGTTCGTTTTTATAATAGTATAAAATTCTAAAACATAATTTAATTTAATATTATTGACTAGAAAAATTAAACCCTTGTTTCGGATTGCGGTTCAAATGAAGGTTTTTAAATATTTTTAAATTGTTTTGATATGTTAATAAAAAATAAAAATTTAAAAATAAAATAAAAATATTATTTTAATACTTTTAAGAATAAAAAACAACTTTTGCAATCTCTCGAGCGAGGTTAGGAAAGCAATGTTAGAAAAACTATTTATTTATATTTCCTGAAACAAGTTTGATGTCATTAGGGAGGGAGGCATGCGTCAGCCATATTATTTCCACGCATTACAAAAGGCACACGAGAGCCACGAGTCTGTCACGCAGCAACGAGTGCAAAGATTGCTCAATGCACGACGCCAGTCATTCTAAGTCATTTTAAGTCTACCTTGTTTTACGGTTTTAAAAATAATTTTAAAAAAATTTAATTTTTTTATTTTAAATTAATATTTTCAGATTATTTTAATATACTAATATCAAAATTAATTTTTTAAAAAATTATATTATTTTAATATATTTTTAAATAAAATATATTTTAAAAAACAATCTCAACCATTTTTTTTTATGTCAGATTCAGCTGCTACGAAGAAATATATGCAGATCACAGTAGCAACCCTCAAAATTCCCAAGAGTTTCGAGAGGATGCATCGAAGACAAGTGACCATTTTATGGAAAATTCTTGGCTGGTCATCCATTTATAAGATTTCAATGCGAAACCATCCTATTTTTTACTTTATATTTTTCTGAATTTACTTTCTAAAAAATCGGCATATATATGTCCCCATCTCTTGCAGTTGCAATTGAATTGATCAAATTAATGAAGACAATCTGTTTCATGCATGTTTTTATTTTTATTTGTTTTTTTAAACTATTTTTTATATGAAAATATGATGAAATAATATATATTTTTAAAAATTATTTTTAACATCAATATATTAAAACAAAAAATACTAAAAAAAATTCAAACTTTTACAAGCCACCCAAAAAAAAATATTAAATTTCAAATTGGAAAAGCATATATTTCATGAGAACATTAAGATACATTTATGATTTCTGTAAATAAAAAGAAAAAAAATAACTATGACACTTGCTAAGTACGTAGTTCTATACGTACAATTAAATGAATTGTACCGAAAAATATTATGATCATAAATGACATTCAATGCGATGATTTTGCAAGTTATATCAGTATGATTTTTCTTTTTGCATGGAATAAATATTTATCTCTTCTTTTTTTGAATTATGGTATAAGAAATAATTAATGTTACTTCTTAAAAAAATAAATAGATGTTGGAGACTTACTATACATCTTGTAAAAACATTACATTTCTTACATCCATACATCTTTCTACAATATTTATATTTATATCAAGATCAAAACTTATAATACTTCTACCAATACAATCAATTAAAAATAAACATAGTGCCTCTTAAAAAAAAAAATGGTCGCACTAGAAATTAAAGCATCAGCTAAATGGATATCTTTACCTTTAGAGGCAATAAATAATTTTACCGAACAAAACCATACCACCCTAAGCCATATATATGATCCACAAATTTATAATAAATTAATTCCTACAAGCAAAAAATTAAGTAGTCATTTAATTAAGAAAAGATATGGTTCATGAATATCAATCGTAAGATATATATATATATATATATATATAGCTCGTCGAGAATTTTTTGCGAGTGTGATCGAATGAGCTTATTATGATTCCCATCATCAATCGTGTAGTGTGGCATGAGACTTGCCATGGAAGTGAAAGTAAACGCATCAACTTGTACCATACAGATAGCTAGCTATCACTCAAAATTAACACTTTTCTTTTCTTTTTTCGATAATTGAAGGTCAGAACAATCGTTGACTCCTGAACAATGACACATGCCAAGTATCGGGCATGCCCCATGGCCCCGCCTATTGTCAACCACGTAGGATAATGAACCCATAGAAACCTTGTTCTGCCTGCAAGAGGGAGGGAGGAGACGTGAGCGGTGAACCATGCTTCATTTTCATGTACTGCCAAGCCTACATGACCTATATGAATAAAAAACCATTACATCAATTCTTCACTATAAAAAGGGCTAATTCCATTTACATTCTGTGTGTCTCCAAGCTCTTAATCAACTCAAGTCTTTCTCTCTTTTCCTTCCCCGTGTCTGATCAGTGAGAGCAAGAGAGCACAGATTCAAGACCGCCGTCTCCACGTAAAGAAATGAATATGATCTGGTCAGGTATAAGGCTACTGCTGATGATAGTGTTGCTGGGATATGCTATGGTGTGGATTGTGATGCCCACCAAGACATTCAAGAGAACATGGCTCCCTAATCTCCGAAAGAAGCTTAATTCGTCTACTTATTTCGGAAATCAAGGTTTGCATTGATTAATCTTTCCTCTACACTCAACAGAACATTAGTTATTGTATTTCTTTCCCACTCGGAAAAATAAAAAAAAGTGTTTGAAATACATCAAGTATATAATAATATTTGTTTGATGCATCTTTTGTTACAGGCACGGGATTTTTGGTTTACTTGTTTCCCATTCTCTTTGTTGCTGTTGTGGGCTGTGTTTATCTCCATTTCCGGAAGAGGTCTGATGACAGTAAGCTGGAAAGGTAATTATTAATGAGAGTTTCAAGCATCCGTTAATTTTATTTTTTTCTTATTAATTTATTAATAATTTTGATTTCTACTTATTACAGCAATGGCAAAAAGAATCGTCTGGTCACGTTGAAAAAGCCGATGCTGGTAAAAGGCCCCCTGGGCATTGTTTCTGGCACAGAGCTAGCCTTCTTGATCATGTTCGTGGCCCTATTAATTTGGTCATTCTCGGTTTATTTATTTAATGGCTTTTCTAATATCACCCCACAGTCAGCAGCAAAAAAGGGATTGAAAGTGTAAGAACTTCTTTTTTTTTTTAATCACAAATTAATTACCACGATATAAATACTAAGGATGACCTTCTCATTGACTTGTAAGAAAAATAAATTAAAAATAATGGCGGTGAACTTCTTGGCAGATGGCAAGCTAAATTGGGCAGTGCATCTCTGAGTCTAGGGCTTCTGGGAAATATATGCCTTACGCTTCTTTTCTTACCGGTGGCTCGAGGATCATCACTGCTGCAATTGTTCGGTCTTCCTTCTGAGGCTAGCATCAAGTACCACATATGGCTAGGTCACACGGTTCTGGTCTTCCTCACTGCTCATGGACTTGGTTACATCACATTATGGGCTGTCAGCAATCAAATTTCAGCGGTAAGAAGATTATTTTATCTTTTTAATCAATTACACTTACAAATGTAATATTAAATATTCATCTCATTAGTTTTCCTTTTTATTTTTCCTAACCAAGAATGGAAAATAATATCTAACCAAAAGTGCCAAATAATCTATACATACATGCATGAGTTAAATATAAATTTGGAAACATATTATTTGTTTTTTTTTTTTCAAATTGGTTTTCTTGGTGCCAGGCTGCCTTGCACATGTATTATATAGTTTTCTTTAATCAGAAAAAGTTATTATATAGTTTGTATTCAAAAATTTACTTTATAGTTTTTCTTTTCTGATCTCTGATAGATTATCTGTATTATTTATAAATAAATAAGTTTGAATAGTTATTATATCCAAATCAGAATAATTTTATATAGAGTTTGATAAGTTATAGAATTATCTATCTTTGTCCATCGCACCAGTACTAAATATTATAAGTACCCCCCTACATTTTTTTTAATGAATGTCTAGATAACTAAAGCTGAAATAAAACTAGTTTGAAATAATGATTAAAACAAATATAATAATGTATTAAATAACAAATTAAAGATGATAATAAACATTCTAATATTTCTAATAATTCTGATTTTGATAGAAATATATTGAAAGATCAAGAAAAAATAGAATTTGATGAATTATTGTACATCAAAGGCTAATATTTATATTTTAGTGTTACAACATTGCAATGTATTTGCTAAACAATTTCTATCATTATTACAGTGTTTTTAAATCCTTTTGTTTCAAAGTGTCCTATGTTTAACTTGGATGATGACTCTACTAACTTTTAATGAATAAAGTAGCATTGATATTATATATATATATATATATATATTAATTATTTATGAATCATTTTATTTTGAGTTTAATTATATGTGACGTGATTTGAAATTATATGGTGGTGGGATCGAGATCATATTCATGTCCTTTTTGCTAATGAAATCCTACACTATTTTACGAGGAAACAATTTCCCAGTGAAGGTAGAATATTCCGAGAGTTTGTGTCTTAATGTCAACCAAAAAAAGGAAAACTCAATCGTGAGTATCCGCCATCCACGTGAATAGGAAACTTTCAAAACTATAATACCTCTTGCATAATTTCTTGAAGAAAAACAAAACGTAAAAAGGAAAATCGAAAAGGCAAATCTCACGAGTTTGGACACTCAAAGTAAGCAATACGTCCAGTTATGAAAGAAAGCAGCAGCAGCACCACGAGCACTAGCACTAGCACTAGCACTAGCACTAGGGCTCATTCTCAACAATATGCCTTTGATTAACAGATTACATAATATTGTTCTTGTTCTTCTCGCTTCTTTTTGGAGATCAGACCCCACAAGTCAATTTCTACGGTGGTCTGCTCTGCTTGCCGTAGGAAAGTAGTTTATTTGTTTTGTTTTTTATGTTTTTGGCGTTTTGTATATTAGGGTAGGGATATTGCTTTCTGATCACCTTTATCATGCATAAGGTGGTCACTTCATTCATAAATTGGATGGTGAGGATCATCTTATGGGTTGACTTTAGGGCAGGGAATCTACTGGGTAGGGCCCAGACTGGAATGTGCCTCTGAAATTTGATTGTTCTCTAGTGTTTCTTTCCCTTCCGTTTGGAGGTGAACTGGGCCTAAGGTTTCCATCATGATCTTGGGTTTTAGCAGGCATCCACTGAAATTCAGTGATTACTCTGCCAAAACTGCCCCCACCAAAAACTTTATTCGCAGACCAAGTGAGAGCCATTTCACGCGGTACTTGAAAAATTCCGTACGTTGCAGAAAGGGCTTTACGTAAGTGGCTCAAAAACTCACCAATGAGTGGACGGTGTTTTCCGGGAAAAGAAAACTCTTCTTTCACATTTCGTTTTGTCTTAGTTGCCAAACAACAATAGCTGTGTTGATCAGTTTGTGATTAATTAACAGTGACACAGCACGTACGTTTATATGATTTATCTACCATTGATTAACATGATACTCTAAATAGTATTCTCTTTAATCCTAGTTAACCTGTTGTTTCAGCCCTTGGGTATATAATATGTGCTTCCATCTTCTTTCTTTTGAGAAAATAATTACATTGTCTGTTAATTTGACGTTCTGCCATTCGAAACAAGAACCTTGTTGGTTTTGTTAAATTTATGGCCTTTATAATGTCTTACATGTAATGCAGATGCTAGAATGGGCTAGAGACGATATATCCAATGTGGCTGGAGAGCTATCTTTGTTGTCTGGACTTGTAATGTGGGCAACAACCTACCCTGGCATCAGGCGGAAAATGTTCGAGCTCTTCTTGTACACACATTACCTCTACATCCTCTTCATGGTTTTCTTTATATTCCATGTTGGCATCTCTTTTGCCTGCCTTATGCTCCCTGGATTTTACCTCTTCTTGGTTGATCGTTTCTTGAGATTCTTACAATCACGACAAAGAGCTCGCCTGGTTTCAGCCCGGATTCTGCCGTGTGATACTGTAGAACTCAACTTCTCTAAGAATCCAAGTGAGATTAATTACCAGAATTTATACTTCTTGTTTTAGTTAATCGGGTCGAGTTCTTCATCTTCTTTTCTTTTTTAACTTGTTTTCTGATTTATATTGCCAGGGTTGAGTTATAATCCCACGAGCATCTTGTTTATCAATGTGCCTAGCATTTCTGGCCTGCAGTGGCATCCTTTTACCATCACTTCTAATAGCAATCTGGAGCCTGAAAAGTTGAGTGTTCTCATTAAGGGTGGTGGAAGTTGGACCAGGAAGCTACACCAGATGCTTTCTTCACCTTCTTCAATTGATCGTCTTGAGGTCTCAGTTGAAGGACCATACGGACCTGCTTCAACACATTTTTTAAGGTTTGGGCCATAAAAGAAACATTATCTTGTTGATTCTATATATGTTTCAGCAACCTTCGATTTAGCTCTTGGCCAATATATCTTTGACTTTTGTGTCTGAAATTTAGAATTAACTAAACCTTTGTATTTAGGCATGACCAACTAGTGATGGTAAGTGGAGGCAGTGGCATTGCTCCTTTCATTTCTATAATTCGAGAACTCATCTTTGCGAGCACAACGTACAAATGCAAGACACCTGAAGTAATCCTAGTTTGCGCATTCAAGAAATCTTCAGAACTCACCATGCTAGACCTCCTGCTTCCAATATCCGGCAGCCCATCAGATATTTCCAAGCTGCAGTTAAAAATAGAGGCTTTTGTAACAAGAGAGAAAGGGCCGACAACGGATAGCTCGAAGACCCCTCGAGCCATATGGTTCAATCCCCACGCAACCGATGCACCTATATCTGCCATTTTAGGCCCCAACAGCTGGCTCTGGCTCGGCGCTATCATATCATCTTCTTTCATCATTTTCCTCATTATAATTGGCCTTATTACTAGCTACTACATCTACCCAACCGATCAAAACACCGAGGGGGGTTTCCCATTGGCGTTTAGATCTTTTCTCAATATGTTGGTTATTTGCATATGCATAGCCATGACAGCAAGTGCAGCTGTTCTTTGGAACAAGAAACAAAATGCAAGGGATGTTAAGCAGATTCAGAACGTGGAAGGGCCAACACCAGCCGGATCACCTCAGCCATGGGTGTACAGAGCTGACAGAGAATTGGAAAGTGTCCCTCATCAATCTCTTTTCCAGGCTATTAATGTGCACTATGGTGAAAGGCCTGACCTAAAGAGTATGCTAGCTCTAACCAGGATTATAATGATTTGGTGCCTGTTTTATGACTACAATTTTCTCATTAAGCTTTAACCAACCCTTCTCTTGATGCAGAAATCCTGTTTGAATGCAAGGGATCAAGTGTGGGGGTTCTTGCCAGTGGTCCAAAGATGATGAGACATGGGATTGCAAACATCTGTTCATCTGGTTTAGCAGATAATCTGCACTTTGAATCCATTAGCTTTACCTGGTGATTTTGCTCACCTTTGCCGAAGTTGCCTGTTCTACTTTACAATCGCTTTCCGCTTCCTTTTTTCTTTTTCTTTTTTTACAGCCGGTGTTCTTCTCTCTGTATTATCAAGATGTAATATTATCCTTTTTCTTTTTTTTCCCTGAATAAATCATATGTAATTATCTGATGTAGATCTTATGATCGAAAAGAATAAAATCGATGCGTTAGTAGCCGATGATCTTCAATTATCTAGCGTGCGGAGTTCCATCTCATTGCCCAAAAAATACATGCGGAGATGTTTGGGAAAGTAATGTCTTCGGCAATGGTAGGAGGCTTCCAAGTTTTTTATGATTAAAAAAAGAAGGAACAACTTACCTAGGTTTTTTTTTTTTATCATTATTATTTTCTTTTTAGGGCATGTGGATAGGGGAACAGGTTGGTGCTAAATGAAATAAAATCTACAAGCAATGCAAAAACCGTTTCATTAAAATTATTTTTAGTTAATTTTGAAAACTAATCAATTTACTTCTAAAAAATTACTAATATCACAAACTTTAAAACCACTGAAAGCTTATCTAATCAATAATTTTAGAATCTCAAAAAATTAGTTAAAATATATATAAATATTCACAGTAACCAAAAAAAAAAAAAACCTGGTCGTAAATTGCTATTATTCTTTTCCCTCTTCCTGAAAGGCTCCCGGGGGGGCGGTGGCGGGGGTAAATGATCCAGTAGGATAGGTGCAAGTGGCCAAAACCATAGCTCAGACCACATTAGGTAGAACACGGAAAACCTAGCAGTAACCAAATGCTGCGGAAAAAGCATTCCTTTTATTTAGATGTTATACAGCAGTAAAAATGATTATACACATGAAAAAATGAAGAAGAACTAACTCCCTTAGCAGTTCTAACCTCTCATATCTACAATAAAGATTTTGTGATTTCAACGAGATGCGTGATCAATAGTACGATGAAACGGCCATCCTTAACATCATGTGCACATATTCTCATCTCTTGGTCAAGTAACTATACAAGTGCTCATCTACTGCAACATGGTATGACTGGAATGTGAGGCTCAATAACCTATCAACCGTGCTTCTTTTTTTTATGAGACACCTGGTTAGAGACCCAGACCCGTCCTCATTTCTCTTGCGAGTCTGCGACAGATGAAAGTCTCTCTTCTAAGCCTTCAAGCAGATCATGGTATTCAGAAAATGCAGGGTGCGACTGAAGAACAAATCAATAAGGCGGGGTGAGACTCCATAAAAACAACATTATTATTTTCATTAATCAGCAATGCTCTAGAAGATGGTTACCTGAAGGGTGACGCTATATGCTTTCCACAACCTCATATCACGCTGGAAAAGATCAAAAAGAACCTATTGAAAAGCATCACACAAGGAATTAGCTTGGACGGCAAGCCACGTGCCAAACTTGGCATCAGACCGCACGGGTTTCTGTGCACCTGTGTATTTAATAAAATTACAAGTGGAAGCTATGCCTCTCTACATGTGCAGTTATTGTTGGTGGAGAGGGAGGGAGGTTGAGGAAAGGGCAATCAAGTTACAAGAACAAGGCCTATATGAAACAATCTTAACAGATATCATGAGCATGTGCATAAAGAGCAAATAATTGGCAACATCTTAACCCGGTCAATTGAACGGAAAAATGCCCTGCTAGTGCAGTAATGCGTCTCATCAGTTCCGTAATTAATTATAAGTACCGCATCACAAGAAAGGAAGTTCAAAACTTCCAACGCACAACTAGGATTACAAAGATATTGTACCCCAGAAAGAGAAGTTATAAGCTTCAAGCATAAACCACACAAATCAGACTTCAAAGAAGTTTGCAGAATTAAACGATTCGCCTAAAGATGGAAGGAAAGACAAACAATACAGAGCAAGCTGGCATACTCATGAGACGACAATAAATGCCAAAGTACTATACATAAATAAAGTTGATTATACCTCAGTCCGTCTTAGGAGTGTGGCAAGAACAACTATCCATTCCTTGAACTTGACGGAACACATATGAGCCAATAGAAACTCCGCATCCAACCGGCTTTGCAATGTACCCATTTGAAGCTGGAAACATACAATAAAGGTTCTGAGGATTAAATAAAACCCAAAGAAAATTTTCAAGTAATAATGATCAAAACATTGACTATGGCTTGGTATTGCTTCAGGCAATATAGAAAATATGATAATGATATGACTACTGGTGTAAGATATGTGATATGTCTCCTTAGAGTCTTAACTATAGGTACATGTACAAGAATTTTGATTTCAAATATTTTGTTACAAGCTAAGAATATTGTGATTAAAACAAAGAATACCACTGGTGTACCACAAAATGGCTTTAAAAAGTTATTTAACCTTACACATAAATGAGCAACAAGGCAAGAGGTTATATAGGAGTCCCAGTAGGCCATTTCTAATTTTTTTTCCCCCCAAAAAGAAGAGATGAGAGAAAGAGAAAGTCATGCTATGCAATCAATCTAAAAGAAAGAAAGTTGAGCAGTGAAGAATTTTAGGATGTTCACCTTCTGTCCAATTAGTTCCAGTCCTGATGCAAAATTCTCTAAGCGAGCACTACCATATCTTTCTCGTTGAAGGTATTCCTGCAATTAATTCACCATCTCAAAATACTGTACAAAAAGCAGATCATCCTTCAAGAAAACTGTAGGTTTTGCTTACCACTAAATCAAACTGGGTGCCTTTTACAAAAGCCACAAGCTTGGAAAGCTCTTTCCCTGACATCAAATAACTAGCATGGCTTTCTAAAATGTTCTTCACAGAAGCAACATGAGCACTTTGCTCTTTGAAGGAAGTACTGCTCCAAAGAAAAGGCACCTGATTAATTAGTAACTTTTGGAAACTATTGCAAGGGTCTGAGAAATGCAAACGAGAACAAGGTGAATATATCAACCTCTTGTCCAATGATGGCTTCTTGTAACTGGAACGGAAAAGAAAATAACCCAAAAATCTGGGAGATAGTCTATCTGAATCAGGTGGAGTCTGGTCATATTCCTTTCCAGACCTGAGCAGGAAGCGCACCTGATAATGACAGCAAAACAAAAGGAACTAAATGTACTAGTTGAGGTAACATATGTTGAAGAATAATCATGCCCAGAGTAATACCAGTTCTCCAGCAAGCTCATATAAAGATTCATCGAGTGTTGCCTGCATAAGGTTGGTAAACCTTGTCAAAGATGTAACATAGAGAAAACCAAAAAGAAAGAGGAAAAAGTAGCTACTGTAAACTACTAGCATTTGCCTACCTGCAATAACCGTAACGCACAGTATTGACTGACTGCGGGACCTTCAAGTTTCGCAATCACCTATAACATTTGCAAAAAGAAATGACTTAATCAAACACCATTTTGACTACAATGCATTTGTTACTAATTTGCATGCATAAAAAGCAGAATGCAGCTCTTGAATCTCATTCATAAATTATGGCCTTGAGAGAATGGATAAGCTTCTTTTTTTCCTTTTTAATATCACGGTGACTCCTGTGCAAAGATTAGAATACCTGTCTTCCCAGCCATCACAATCCCCCAGTAAATAAACACATGATATTTTAAGAATACAACCATTCAGTCACAACAATTTAAAGCATTGAGCATTACTACTGAGTAATGCTAGGGATACTAACACTTTTTACAAACACATATAGCATCCATGATACAGGAAAGGATTTAAATCACAGTGATGTGACTTTAAGCATTTAATGATATACTTGCTATTACAGAATTAATCAAATTAATAATATAACACGGTTAGAACCTATCACCAACCACCACATTATTTAGTAAAAAGAATATGTTTGCAAAAGTTCTAGTATCTCTAGTATTATTCATCACCATAAAAAAAACCCTATCTAATCAAGAAATACAACTGTATGTGTTGTTTAAAAGAGACAGCATAGAACTATACTTAAGTTTACAGTCAGTTGATCAGAATTTGTCTTTCTTGGCTAAAACTTGAAATGAGAAGAGGAAAGAAAATTAAATAAAAAAATCTTATATTCAAGAGCTATGCATAAAAAAAATTAAATAATACTTGGAAAAAAAGGACTTAACAACAATAGATGTTCAAAAGAAAAAACAGCAATTCTTACAAGTATATAGCAAGCTGCAGTGCGGTACCATCTCTGTTGGAAGCATTCTTCAAACAACCTTAAACATACAAACAATGAAAAAAGTACTAATATAAAAAAAGTACCAGCATTGTCTACCCCAAAGCAAAATAGGGTAAAATAAGAGAGAGAAACCCATCGTTTTAACTTTCAAACTCGTGAATGAAACTTAAAAAGCTATCAAGATTGCAATTTCTCCCAGGCTGATGGGGTAAAATGGAAGGAATCCTTATTTCTACACTTACCATGCACTAACATCAAAAGTCAAAACATTTAGCTCTCCTATTTTCATAACTTTATAATGTGTAGAATTAATAATGTGTGATAGTAACCCAATGAATAGCCTGATTGGTAGCGGAAGGGCTAAACCTTTCCCTGAATGAGAACGTTGCTCTTCCCTAATCATATCAAATAATCAACAAAGAATAATGTGTAGCAAATGAAGAATAAAAGGATGCGGTAAACATGAAGGCATGATGGTGTTAGAACAATATTAGGAAATAAATTATCTTTTTTTGCCAAGGCCAAACTATGCGCTAAAAGGGGCAGAGACCTTGCATGCAAATACCTAACCATGTCTATCTAGTACCTACAAAACTGCCCAAAATCTAGAAGAAAGCAACAAAAGAAAACAAGGACTTCAAAGCCACACTTCAAATACTGGTGAATGTGTAAATACCAGCCTTCTTCAATGCACAGTGTTCCTGTCTAAATATCTTTGAGAATTACCATACAAAAGCAAGGTAAAACTCAAAAAAGGTATCTCTGTAAGGAGCAGAAGTATTACTCTGTTGATCTTCCAGCAGCAGAAAATAAATCTGCCCAGTGTCGACCATCAGTTTTTCTTGCAACACTCACAACTACATCAAAATACTCGGAGAAATTTCTGATCAAATCACAAGTCTTCTCCAAAAGAGAGCGGTTGCCAGCATGTTTAGGGACTGATATCTGGTTCTTGTTTGCATTTTGCCTGCAAGGAAGTAATTTAAATTAGAAAGTCAATAACAGAGTTCATACTGATTGTTTAAATTAAAACATATAGACATATTGCAATTTCAGTAATATCTGACTTCCAGGTAACAATTCTAAGTATTGATCTTCTAATTATCATACATGACATGATTCAATCTCTCTTCACGAAATACACATACCTTGAAATCTCTGCATCAAATACAGTAAAAAGAAGCCACTCCAGGCAATGGGAAAAGTGAGGCTTTTCTGCAGATAATTGTGCTAACCGTAAAGCCTCCTCTTTTTTGTCCCTCTGGCAGACAGAGAAACAGAAGGAATTAGTATAGTAAGCCTTAAAGCTAGCAAGGAACATGAGCATTCAGCTTCAGCAACTGATTTGTTTCAAAACAGGACCAGCATTTTTTTAGACAAAAACAGGACTTGCATATAGACAAGCACCTTTTTTTTACCACAACAGAAAAACCCATATAGCCGACCCAGTTGGATTGGAATTGTACCATCATGGTAAACACTACAAGGTAAAAACCTTGTAGCTGGTACTACCACGTGGTAAAAACCTCGTGGAATTTAACTTGACGACTTCACTATGGCAAGTACCATCATGTAATCAATTACGTGTTATAATTTTTTGACATGTGATGTCAACGGAGACCCTGGAACATGACAAGCGGAGACCAAAAGGCAGGAACACTAGATTGGAACAAGCATTTTATTTGCTCACGTTATCAGTGAGCAGTGAATCTGTGATATCTAAAACTTTTCACATGAAAAAAATACATTTCCATCCTCAGGGCCAATTTATTTCTATCTCCAAAGTGAAAGTAACACTGCAGAAGTAAAGTACTAACAGCCAAAACCAGAGAAGTATCCAGATGCTGGCTTGACAATTGCCCACCTCACAGCCTAACTGCTTAGTTGATTGACAAAAGCTCATGTCATATAAATTGATGATTCATTCACAGAAATTATGTTTCACATGAACCGAAGCAAACTTCTTATTTCTAGGGGGTAATGATTACCCCCCAAATTGGTGTTTTTGGAGGGTAAAATTTAACCTCAAAGCAATTTTTTCAGTGTCTCCTTTTTTTCTCAAAATACACACCAAATAAATTTTTAATTCTCTCACCAACCATTACTGATAATTTAACTATGTTCTCTCTCTTTCTAACACGCTAAACATCCTGCAAAACTAACTTTTATGTCCTTAAAAATTACTCTTTTCATAATTCACCCCCTTTTTTTAACCTAGTACTAAACACCACCCAAGTAAAAATCATAAGGTAAAGAAAAGAGAAGTAGCAATAAAAGAGTAAAAACGTAGTGATACCTGAAGAAGGTGTCTGAGTAAGCAATGCAATATAGTTTGAGCTTGAGAAGATGGCTCAAAGCATGGAAATTCAGTGCAAGCTGAGAAGGACATTCTCTGGGAGACACAAACAACAACCCCGGCATTTGGAAGAAGCCCTAGAGGATACGCTTCACGATCAAATTCCAGCTCTGGATCCAACTAAAAAATATATCATAAAATGTCAATTTAGGCCTATTCAGGATACAGCAATCAAGAACCAGAGCCAAATCACTGAAAACCAAAAGGACTGTTAATATATATACATACACATAAACACAACTGACATAGATGGATGGAATACAAAATAAGCTAAATCAAATACATGTAGCATCAAATAATGAAAGACAGAGAAAAAGATATAGGTTCCTTATAAATAAAGACAAATAATCATAATGCTAATATCGCAGTCAAACCAGAGTTTGAAGAAAGCCAAGTCCATTATACTGACTAACTCAATCAAAGCTAATCTACAGTGCTTGAAATTTAACTTGAGGATTACACCAGCAAGTTCCTTTTTCTATCTATTCAACTTAGAAATTTTGCAACAAAAAGAAATGAATTTGCATCCAGTTAGTAAACAAAATTCAAAAGTCCTGTTCCATTTGCCAAAAACCACAGTATAGAGAGCCTTGATGTTACTGATTACATACATACCTGCAAAAAGTCTTCCTGCATAAAAGGATCAGCACCTGGAGATGGATACCAAACCTGTAAAAGAAAGCTTCCAATAAGATCTACAGGTGAGTACAGTAGACAAACACTAGAGGTGGCCAATAATAGAAGCTAATTATAGCTAGTAGTACATGAAAATAGATTATAGAGTTTAGCACTAAATTACTTGCATGCCTCGGTGGCCATAATCCAGCCAAGAGACTTCCTCAATTAGACTTGTTTTCTCCTCTGATTGACCGCATGTAACCCAAAATAATTCAACAGAGTCGGTGAGCTCTCTTTCACGTCCATCATCCAAATCCAAAAGCGAAAGTTCCCCATTTGTTCTCAATATCAAACATCTACTAAAGTGGGCAGCCATTCAGAGACAATTGGTACACAAAAAAATTCCATCAATATTTGCAAAGATGAATACCTTGCAGGCTCTCTGTCCATCGAATCTGAAGATGAAATATGATTGTTTGAGGCCAACTCTCTCTGTTCAGGGATGAAACGCATAGCTGCGGGATGGCTCTTTGCAGTCATGATAGAAAGTTCTCGTACTGTAGAAAGCTGTTTGTCATTTTATCACTTGAATGTATGAAGGATAAGGTTTCATTAAGAAACTCTCAATCAGAGAGCAAAATTAAACTTCAAGAGCACACAGTAATCAAAATATTCATATATAACAATTACAATGTCTAATAAAAAGAAGCTGGAAAATATTCATTTACCTGCAAATCTGGAGTGCTAGAAGGAGTCAGTTCACCTAACAATCTCACATGGAATATGTGGACATCAAATGGGCGATAGGTGACAAGTATATGGTCTTGATAGACATCCATCACCATTGGTTTAGCAAGCAACGGCTTTCGACAAAGCAAGGAGCTCTGGTCAAGATGGTATCTTGGATAAAAAAGTAATTCATACCTGCAGAAAACCAATTATTTGAATAATAAACTATAATACTGCAGGGCCAAATAAGATAAAAATTGTAAATATACCCAAGACACAAACCAAGAATGAGTAGTGCCATAGAGAAATAGCCTAAAAAAACAGCAAGGCCAGCACTAAGCATCGCCTAGGAACTTTGTTGGACAAATAGGAAAAAACATTTTGAAGGCTTTCTCCAGTGGCATCTCAATTGTGGAATCCAGGGGCTTTGTTATGGCAAACCTCACAGCAACTTCAACTTCTCAACAACTATTCTTCAGTTTGACTTTACTCTATATATCTTTTTTCAGTGTAGTATCAAGTCCAAGTCCTTCTATGACAAGGAAGAATCTGGTGTCCATAAACATCTATATAATCTCTATATTTTTTTGTGTAGTATCAAGTCCAAGTCCCTATATGAAAAAGACGAATCTAGAGTCCATAAACACCTAGTAATCTAGTAGTTTCCTAAGATTTTTTATAATGGACTTGCAGATATTTATTATTTCCAAAGGCAATGTCTCAAGCACTGTGTCTATATACCTACCACATAAATCCTAATTCTTCTGATATCAAAGAAATGAAACGAAAATCAGAATTTCCAGATTCACTTTCTTCCCAGCCCCAGATCAGTATTTGCAATCCCCAGATTTTGTTCTTTTCTTGTTTAAATCAGCCCCAATTCTCACCCACAGAATCAGAAGGGTTCAGCTATGGACCTAATCATAATTCAGGGGCTAATTATAAAGCATAAAAACTGTTAGAATTGAACAATTCATGAATCAATAGAAAAGCAGTGGGCACCATCTGATGCAAATTAGTCAAATAACTGAAAATTTTCCTACATCAAATTGTTCCCACTGCAGATCTATATATACATGAAATACAGATTTTGTTTCTACAAAAAAATACCAACTTAGAAGTTAGAATAACCAAGCATATATGTAAACAGACATTGATAACTCACGTGTTAGAAGAATCAATGTAGTTGCAAACAACAACAATCTTCCCCAGCCATAACAACCCTTTGCACTGAATCTTTTGTTCCTGAGTAATATCTCCAAACACTCGCCACTTTTTCAACCGTATATCATATAAGATCAATCCATGGAGGCCAGCAACAGCTAAGTGCATTCCATCCTTGCTAGCTGCAACATGTTGAACTGGCCAGTTTTGGGAGATATAGGAAACCTGAGCCAAAGCAAGTGCATATCAGCCTCAATAAAGTACAGAGACAACTAACTGGTGATAACAATCAACAGCTAAGTTTGCTTTCTGAACACGTAACTGGAAGGTTTAGATGTAAAAATTTGAGTTCGTCAGTATCTTCGGACTGGACAACAAGCAACCGATCTTCACCATAAATAACTTGACAAACATATGTCATTCCTGAAACTCCTCTGGAAAGGCAGCATTTTCCAAATGAAAATGCAATAACTCTTTCCAGAGATCCTTCTTCAATCACATAAAGCCTGTAACCATATTCATCCCACTGCATCAATGAGGTGCCATTCATCAATGGTTCATATTTACGATCTTGGTTTGGCTTAACCTTTGGAGAAGATACAGAACTTAAACCAATTTGACGAATTGTTGACATCAAACGACAGCCAGATACAGACCAGACTGTAAGACCTCTTAGCTTCCACCCAACAGCAAAAGCAGAATAATCAGGTGTCCATGCAATAGAACTGACAGGACCAGTATCATCCACTGAATAGCTGCAAAATAATTAAAACATGACAGAGAAGCTTTCAAACTTCGTGATCTAAAAGTCAAAACAAAAGAGGCACGTGACCTAGCTTCAAGTCACAAACCAGAAGCAGCTGATCATGTGAAAGTGAGGAGGTTAGTCTGAAAACCCTTGGATAAGGTAAATAAGTTTTTTAAGGAACATCCTCATTTTATATCGTTTACATGTGGAAGCAAATGATCATTTCAGAGATCCAGAAATTTTGAGCTCAGTGTCTACAGAACAAACATCTGACCTATTGAATTACATTACCCCTACAGTAACTCAAATGATAGGATGCAAAAAACTTACCCCCAGTCACACAAAGACACAGTACGAATGAGAGATGCAGATTCTGCGAGGTCATATAACTTAACAACCCCTCTTCTGGTACCAACAGCAAGGATTTGTTGATCTGAAGCTACTGAAATGCATACAGCATCACCAGAACCCAACTTTTTTTCAGCTTTGATATATTCAACTTGCTTTAAACCTTTCTTGCTTATAGAGCATGATACTAGTTGTCCATCAGAATACAAGACAAACAGCAACCTCATCAGCAAGCAAAGCTCCAGCTGCACAATAGCAGTCTTCCTGGTGATATTATGATTAGATACCGAATCTGTTGGAGCCATTCCAGAAGCAACACCATTACCTAAAGAATGAGGTGAAACAGAGGCATCACTGCTGTCACGTGAACAGGGATCAAGTTCGAAAGCTCCATAGAACTGTTATGAGATTAAGATAGAATCAAAAAAGAATTCACTCAACAGCCTCTGTTAATGGACTTGTAACATTAAATAAAATAAGCATCGCGAGTAATAATAATCAATGCCTTTTCTATCTGATTACCTCCCCCTTCCAGGAGATACTGTATAAAGATCCATTGGAAAGTCCTAGTAGCAAATGTTTGTTATCACTTACAAAATTGCTCCTGGACAAAAAAAAAACAATATCAGAGGAAAACTATCAAGACCGAGAGTAAAAGCTTGTGAGAAAAGAGAGAGAGGGGGGGGGAGACCATGTGAAAATAAACAAGAGCTATATAAATTTTTTTTTTTTAAATCTCAAAAGCACTAGCATTATATACAACAGTACCGGAATGAAAATGGGCAGGCAAGGTTGCTTACACTGTCAAGTCCTTATCTGCAAAAGGCACTTGCTCACTAAGAAGAAGAGATACATTAGCAAGAAACAAACCGGAAGGTTGCTTCCCTCCTATTTGTATTCTTTTATCAGAGAACTGAACCTTGAATATATGTAGAAAGAAAGATGATGTCTGCAAACAATAAAAAACATATATATGAGCAACACTACCAGAATTCACTTTCCATAAATTCAATGCAGGCTTTATTTTCAGACCAGGAGTCGAGAAAAAAAAAATTAAGAACCGCTCTATGTGCCATTTTGTCTATATCTATCCCAGTAAAAAATAAAATAAAATAAAACAAGAAAGAAGATTATTCCCCATAAAACTAAGTAGTAGTGCAATAATTTGGTCGATAGCACCAAGTTCTGGTTTCAATTGTGCATCCAGTGAAGCTACCTAGCTAAACTCACTCTTGACACCTGCCGATCTTCCAATTTCAATAGAATCTTAACAAATGTGGATACGTGAACCACGTTATTTCTAAAATGTGATTCGACCAGAACCATGTACATGCATTTGCAAATCGTGTAATAGGTAAATGTATGTGAATATATTACACGAGAATAATCAAAAATTGCCATAAACAATGCAATAGTATACATAAAAGAAATCAAAATGTAAAAAAAAAAAGTAATACTGACAAGAATGGCGATCAATTTGGTATCAGGTCTCCACACCGCTTGTAAATTCTCGCCTTCTCTCTCCAACGACTCTGCATTCCTCTTGTACTTGCCTAACCTCACTTTATGCTGCAGATAATCACAAAAACGAACAAAAATTCACAAATCTAAAACCCTAGTTTTCCACAATCAAAGAAAAACAAGCACATGAATGTGATCATAAACTCCGTGTAAATGTGAAAATACCTGAGAGGAGCTCCAGAGCTCAAGGTGAGTAGGAGAGACAACGAGGAAGAGACGATTGATGACTTTGAAATAAATGATATGCTTCTGTGAAGAAGGACAGAGTCCTTGTTCTAGAGGTATAACCTGCGGCCATCCATATGCCATATACATCTTTGATTCGGTCTTGATGCTTTGGTTTAGATATCAAACCAGTAGTGATGTATGGAATTTGATGGAGAGGTTATTAGGGTTTGAGAGACAGGGAGATCTGTTGCATTTGCAGGGAGAGTGATGCAGCAGCGTAGGGAAAAAAAAAAAAATTCTCAATTCCATTCAGTTAGATCTCGCAGATCCATTTCAGTTATTAAGTGTTGGTTTTGTTTTTTCGGGTCTTTAGTCTTTACCATATTTGAGTCTTGATGGAAAAACGACGTTGCACCCAACTAAAGGCATTGAAGATTGAAGAGGAATTTTACACGGTGCGTTTAATTTTATTTTATTTTTATATTAGGACAATGGTTGATTTTAAAGATTTTTTTATAAAAATATATTAAGATAATATTTTTATATTTTAAAAAAATATATTTTTACTATTATAAAACAATTCAAAAATACTAAAATAAATTAAACAAAACAAATTTAAAATTTAAAATTTATGAAAAGCATGATGAGACCATGGAGACAAACAGTTTTTTAGTCTGTAACTCTTTGTCCATCCTTTAAAAAACAAAAATCTCAAATGATATATTTATTTTTGTATTTAAAAAACATTTTTAATATTATTTTTACTTAAAAATTAAATTATTTATAACTTTTTATCGTTTTAATATATTGATATTAAAAATAATTTTTTAAAAAATATATTATTTTAATTTATTTTTAAATAAAAAATATTTTATAAAGCAATTATTACTATAATTTCCAACACTACATTAAAACAATTTTTTTATATATTTTATTTTTAATATCATTATATTAAAATTGTTTAAAAATAATATAAAAAAATTAATTTAATGTTTTTTTCAAACTTTAAATATTTTTAAAAGACAGCAAAATACAGCTATAAATGTGACACTAAATATGCATGTTTTACTGTAGCTGTTGCTGTTTCTTATATTAAAAGTGTATTTAGCAGTATGATTCCGGTTGTTTTTTAAATAACATTTTGTGTCAAAATATATGTCAATGATATTTTTTTATTTATTAAAAATTATTTTTGATATTAACACATTAAAATAATTTAAAAATACTAAAAATATATTAATTTAAAATTAATAAAAAAATCAAATATTTTTAAAATACACAAACAATCAAGTCTTGGATCATCACATTCAAGAGGGGTGAAAAGAAATAATTTTTTTGCAGTGTATTTAAGTGATAAAGGTCTTGTACTTTGCTTGGTATACGATCGTGAAAAATCTTACGAAGTTGTATGAACATTGACCAGATAACGTCGCCCCTTAAGATAATAAACAAATTTCTAAATCAAAGACTTGCATGTCATGCATCTTTTTTGTCGGTCAATGTTTGTTCAATTTTTTATCTATCAATTGGAACGCCTTTCAAAAAAAATTACAAGTTTTTTTTTTGATGATTTTTGGAATTAACAAAGATGGTATAATAAATTTTTTTTTATTTTTTATGTTTACATCAATACTATCCAATTTAGTTTCGTGATAATAAAAATAAAAAAATAATAAATAATAAAATATCATAATTATAAAAAAATAATTATTTGTCATGTATAGTGTTGATGTAAACATGAAAAATAAAAAAATTAATTATGAATCAAAACTTTCAAATACTCAAAATATCATAATTATAAAAAAAAAAACATTTTAAAACTTTTAATTTTATTCATTCGTATTTTTACTTGCCAAGAAAAACTATTAAGATACTTTATATAAAAATAAATAAATAAATAAACCCTAGTCCACTAATGTTTTTTTCTTATACTAAGATATGTATGTATAGCATGACAAAGTACCATTTTTTTTTCTTTGATGGATGATTATCTCCATAACCAAGATTTGCGTCAAATTCTTTACCAAAACTAGGCTAGACCATATAATTTTCAGGCTAACACATGTAGATCCACACTCCCTAATCTTTGTCTTGTTTTTTCTTTTCTTCTTTATTTATATATATATATATATATATATATATATATATATATATGTATGTATTTCATACATCTCTCAATTTAAAAATTGAAGTGTTTTTTTTTCTAGTTTTTTTCTAACTATAAATATTTATGTTAGTTTATATGCATCTCAACTAGTCTCTCGAGATCCTATAGTTAATAACCAGTAGCTCTGATGTTTGTAATACTAAAACCAGTAATTTTTAGATAATAAAATTAAAATTTAACTAGTTAAATTATATTTTTTTAAATTAAAAGTATTTTTTGTTTTCATACGAGGCTGGTTTTCAAAGAACAAGCAAGAAACAAAAGGTTAAAGCCCATCATTAATCCACCACCCCAATAATAAAAAGTTTGATTTCTGGGTGAAGTTTTTCTCATAACCCCATCAATTATATATCTTACCTGATAAGCTAAATAATTATATTTATGATACCATACATAAGTAAAAGAATTAGTATGACGATATTGTTAATTTAGCAAATAGACAACACGATTTAAAAATATAAATGAAGCAATTAAGATTTAATTGACCTAGTCTTGCATTAATATTCTAATTTTTTCATAGTAAAAAGTTGTATGGAGTCTTCAATATTTCAACATCGTGATTTTTATGTGCATTTTTCCATGGATGTGATTCAAGTGGGGTAGATGATTTGCAGTATTTAAATCATGGGATTTATGTTTAAGGAAACCAAGTGTTATAGTTTAGTGCGAAGTAGACATTTAAATGTAAACGAATAAAAATAATTATAATGACAATATCATGGAAAGAGGTTATGAAGAAATTAAAACTTTGGCCGGTATATTTTTTAGAAGGAAACTCTTAAAGATAATTTTTAAGTAACAAATTTAACAGGCAAAGGAGTTTTATTACCAAGCTAGAATGCTATAACTCTAAGTGAAAATACAAAGGTGACTTGACTAGTTATTGTTTTAAAATGATAATTTTAGCGTGGCAGTAAGATAAAAATAAGTAAAATCTCCCCCCAAAATCTTTTATTAACGTTGTAAAATTTAAATGAAATGACCCACTAGTTTCGAGATGGATCGGCCCATGCCTCTGGGCATTATTTGGAGTTGTAATTAGAGGTGGTTTGGAATGTAATTCAATTTAAAAAATATTTTTTTTATTTAAAATTAATTTTTTAATAAATTATTTTTATATGCTGATTTTAAAAATAATATTTTGAAAATAAAAAATATATTATTTTAATATATTTTTTAATAAAAAATATTTTAAAAAGTAATCATTATCATATTTTTAAATATCTTGCAGCCTAAAAACAATTAATATTTTTCTAGTCATGCAATAATCTTAAGCACAACATAGATAAAAAAAATATTTCGTAGAATCATAAATATTTTTTAATTAAAACTTACACAATTCCAGGTTCGTCCTAGTCTGATAGAGAATCGAATGGAAATATTGTAATTTCATAATTATTAATGTAGACTGTTGTTTAACGTAATCTCATAATATACACGCGTACATATAATAATACATACTTTATATTGTTACACATGCTTGCATTGTAATTTACTGCTAGGTGAAATTGATGAAACTCCTTTTTACTCGTCAAAAGGGGAAAAAGAAAAATAAAAGGAAAACCATTGATTAAAAACTCGACATTAATTTTTTTTTTTTTAAAAAAAAAGAAGAGCGGTAGATAAAATTGTTTAGGTGTATTTGAAAATATGATAATAGTTGTTTTTTTAAGTGTGTTTTACTTATAAATATATTAAAATATTTTTAAATTTTAAAAAATTATTTCTGATATAAACACATTAAAATTATTTAATATATATATATAATAAATTTAAATAAAAATAAATTCAAATTTTGTTAACGAAGCCACCAAACATACTCTTAAAGTCTCATGATACACATATTAGCCCAACAAAGATTTATAAGATGGACCAAGAGATAAAATACAAACTAAATTTGAGACCAACAAATGATGACAAGGCCCATAGGAAATCCACACGTTGGGCTGTCTGGCTAGTAAACGTGCTTCACAACTTCAAGTCCTCTTCAGATGGTATATCTGAAAAATAATTATTTTATTTGATTAAAAAATACATGTGCTCCAATCGCCTCGAGTCGTCATTTTCAACAACCCATAAATAACAACGGCCTCATACAGGCTCGAAGTTCCCGTTTTGCAACTAGGATTTTATTTTATTTTTAAATATTTGGGATTTTTCTCTCTAAAAGTTATTATAAAATATACTAGGTAAAATTATAAAAACTGTTTTGAAAGCTGATTAAAAACTAACTGCCTGTTTGTTTATTTTTATGAAGAAAAAAGTGTTTTTGAAACAATAATAATTTTTAAATAAAAAAACATTTTGAAAAAAAAAATCACTCCCACAATATCAAACAGCTCTCAAAATATAAGATATAAAATGAAACTTTTGAATTTTTAAGTTTTATAAATTATAAAAACATTTTAACCACAGTAATATTAAATACTTCTTATAATTAGTAATAATAAATACGTCTTATAATTATAACAACTACAACCACATTACTCAATCTTAACCGGGAAGAAAATGTGAAAAGTTTCAAGCATGGGCAATAATGCAACCTGCGGTGTGGATTTTTTTTGGTAGAGCAGTGGGCGGTGTGGAAATTAATGCCGCCCCAAGTCATGACAGTTTGACATGCACAGAGGGAATGTGCATAAATATCGAGACCCAAACAGAGTGGAGAGAGTTTGATGCAAAGGGATCGTTCATGTCATAGCAATGCCCAAAATGCTAGATTGCATTAAAGAGTATTTATTTGCTTCCCTTTCCCACTCAACCATTTGGTCCTCCACTTCTGGACTGTATAAATGCTAAATTTGCTATTCTTTTTCTTTTTTTAAAAAAATAATTACATTAAGTACTCGCTGACATCATATCTAAGTTGATTTTGTTTCTACCATAGTATTGAAATTCAGACTAGCAAGTTGACCCGGGACCCGGTCGATCCGCGACTGGAACCGAGCCAGGTTAAAGAGAGAGAAAAAAAACCCGGCTTGACTTGGCGGATTGACCCAATGATCCGGCAAAGACCCGATCAAGACCCGGCTGCAAACCTACTTTTATTTTTTTTTTTACCAAAACAATGTCATTTTAATTTTTTTAAAAAATTGACCCGACAGATCCGGTCAAGACCAGGTGACCCAGTCAAAATTCAGGCCTTGAACCGGGCCGGCCACTAGGCCAGATCTTAAAACTATGGTTTCTACATAATAAAACTTTTCCGGTTCAAGAAGAAAACAAAAGGAAACATGTTTGCACGAGACATACGCACGTACGACTCACCGAAATCATGCTCGAGCAGAGCCTTCAACGTTTTAAACCCAACTTCCTCACGACGTACAGGTGATGGTTTCGTGCTTGGGGACTAGGGCGTTGGGGGCGTTTTAAAATGAGCATGGAATTAAATTTTTTTAAGAAAAATAATAAATATAATGCTATTGATAAGATGATGATGATGATATTGATTGTTGTGATAATGAAAATGAAAATAATTGTAACATTGCTGGAAGATGATGGCAGCAAAATAGTGCTATGAATTGATTACTATCCCTAAACTATTTTAGATAATTTTATGGGCTGGGAATATCTTTTAACAAGTAAATTAAGTTTATAGATTGAATATACTAACCAAATCTTTGTAAATTATTTATACAAAACAAGCACTCTTCTCATGAGTGATAAAGAGAGAGCAAAAAGTCTTTCTCGAACGTTTAATTCTCAAAAACCCACGATCTCAAGTAAATGTACATGAACCAGTTTAATGGGTTTTATTTTGTGAAAGAGCTCAGCTCTCATGGGTAAAGTATATTTTTTATGATTAATTAATGATTTTTGATGTATGTGATTCATTGAGTTCTTAATATATTAATTAAAATATAAATTATAATTATAAATAAATAGAATTAAATAAATCAAAAAATTTAACTTATTATCAGTTTTGATTAATTTATATTTGAAAATGAAATGTACTGTCTAGCAACGTGTCATAATTCTCTATTAATTTTATAAATGATTTGACCTAACATTTCAGTGATTAATTTCTCAGTATATTTATTATTTATTCATCAATAATATTTTGATTTATATATTTTAGTATGGAATGTGTCTACATATCTAATCATATTTGTTCACAATATTATAATTATTAATTATTTAAATAAGAATTGAAACTCCATTTAATTTTCATTCCATGAATTTATTTGGTAATAGCATCACATTCTCTCAAAATATGGAGTACGGTTTTTTGTTTTCGAAATTCAATTAAAATTTGTCAAAAACATTCCAAATCCTTGGAAAAAAAAGGTAGAATTTCCCCCCAGAAATTAGCTGATCATACAGAATCAGAGATCTCCGAGAGCATTGGCTAGAACCAAGTGGTGAGTTAATAAAATTGAATGACGCAGAATAGAAACATGTCCCCATCAAATATATATATATATATAAAAAGAAGGAGGAGGAGGAGGAGGAGGAGGAGGAACGAAGATGTGAAATGCAGTTTAAGATGGAGGCACGTTAGGAAGGAAAATAAAACAAATCAGGAGTCAAGATCGAAGCCCACACTTGAGAGAAGATAAGATTATAATTGAGCTGCTGGCCGGAGGCCTGTGGTTGTGCATGCACTAGAGACAGTTGGATAGGAGACAGAGATCAGACATCTTGGTTTTGCATTAGGTCCCATGTCAGTAAATTTCAAAGACACACAGGAAAATCCAACTATCCTTCACATCAAATCATTGTATAAAAATTTAACTTTCAGCTTTATACATGGCCTGCACTTAACTTAAATAATGTGAAAATCCAACCAGATTCTGTTAGGTATAACATGAGTACATTTTTGTGCCCTATTTATGAGCATTGCACGGGAAGTCTCTGCGTATGGAAGAAGCTCTTTTTTTTTCTTTTTTTCTTTTTTCTGATTTGCTTTGGGATTCCATTTTCTCTTAGCTTGGGATCTTGTAGCATCTGATATATATACCAAAACCGTGGAGAGGGAAATTTGTTTACTCGCAAACTCCCTTGTCCTTTTTACTTTTCTGTGTTTTGATCTTGAGAGAATTCCTTTTTCTCCTTTGAGAACTGCACTGATGATTATAATTTGGTGAATTTCGGATTCATTGGAAGCTAGTCCATGAACCAGTGAACCACGAGCCATCACGCTGGCATGATCCAAACACATTGATGTCCTTTCCATTTATAAAGATGTTGAGTCGAATCCTGGTTGTGCGTCTAGCTAACCTAGCACAGGCCCTAGAGCTTACCCTTTCTCCATTCGAGCCAACTTCACGCATGATGATTCGTTTTTTGAGCCAGCCCCACCACGCTAAGAGTCAAATTTTTGTTCTGTCATTAGGAATAATACTTTAATAATTTCGCTGTTTTCTGTTTTCAGAAATAAAAGGTGTTGCCTTTTTTTTTTTACAAGATAGTACCGACACGCTGCCATAAATCTTTTGTTCGTTTGTTGAATTTAACTCTCCTCGTAAAGCAAGATCTAGATCCCTGAGTTCTTTCACCCTCATACTTTTCGTGATTCATGGATGTGAACTGTCTGAAACTTGAATAGATAGTGAGTGTGTGCGTGTAGTTTGCCATTTCCCTTCATCAAAACGACGCACCTATATATATATATATACATATGAAGTTTTAACTCTTTGTTTATTTACTCGCTAGCTAGGTCTTAGTAGATCTTGGCATGCACAACAGGTTTGATGACAATTTAACTACTTGCGAGGAATCAACAGCTAAATACTTGGACAGCGATGTTCGAGCATCTGGGACAGGAGTGTCTTGTCCTAGCCAGGCAAACAGCTGCAAGTGTTAGATAGGATTCATGGTCATGGTGCGCACTTTCATCGGCTGAATGTTCAGAAAAACTCGAGCTTGAAGGATGGTCTCCTGATCCAACCATGAGGGCTTGTTGGTTGGCCAGGGTTCGCACCACCGACGATATTTGTCCTGCCTCTTTCCCTCCCTGATCCCACTGGCCTGCCACTCTCGAGTATTAAAAGGACCGCCGGATTCTTCTTGCCTTGCCCCCTTATCATGCTTGGACTTTTGAAATAGCCTTTGCCCCACATCGTCTATTTCAATTTGGTCCTGGCTGCCATCACTTGGACTCGGCACTTTCTTTCAACAGTACCACCTTTTTCTTTTCCTTCTATTCTTTTCATTTATTGGAAACTAAATGATTTACTTCAGGAAAAAAAAAAAGAGATTTTAAAAGGGTGTTAAGAAAATGTTTTAAAAAAATTGTCAATAGTTATCCCTATTTGTTTTTAAATGAGCAACATTGAATATAAATCATGATAATTAAAATATTATCTCTTTTCGTAGCTGGTCATACTTTTCACTAAAAAAATAAAATTTACTTTGAATTAAATTTTTATGGTTTTTATTGTTTTGACATTCTAATATGAAAAATAAATTTTAAAAAATATATAAAATAACACTTGAAAACAACTCCTAACACCATATGAAACACTGTATATTAGGAGGTTACAAGGCTACTTTACAAAAGTATTGGAAATAAAAACTAAAACTTGGACCTTTATCGATGGACGGGAATAATAATTCAGTTCTTATGATGATAGGTTTTGGCAGGGGAATGGAGTTTCGCAGTTGTCCTCTTCTTCCTCAATGATTCCTTGTATGAGAACATATATTATAAGTGTCCACTAAAAGTATATTTTTAATTTTTCAGGCGAGGGTTTAGTGAATAGAAAATGGTCAATCTTCTCCCTCAATCCTCCAACATTTCAAGCACTGAAAGAAGATTAATTTTGAATTTGCTTCGAAATGATGCCAAACAACTTTACATACAGGCCATCTAACACTCAAAAAAGTGTTCGATTATAAACCCTTTTGCCATGGCTTTTTCTAGCTCATAGATATACTATAAGTAAGCCTCCTTGGAATGGAAGGTTCCTTCTTAAGGTCCTGTTTTTTTTTTATGTTTTAAAAAAATTAGTTTTTTTCAAACTAATATTTTTAGGTGTTTTCAAATCAATTTAATGCACTAATATAAAAAAATATAAAAAAATTTTATTTTAATATATTTTTAAATAAAAAAATATTTTAAAAAGCAATTATAATTACATTTTCAAATGAACAACATGTAAATAAGACCATAACTAAACAAATATTTAAAATACTGTTTAGGAACACAGTACAAATCATGTTCCTCAAAAATTTATTTTTTTTATTAAAAATTAATTTTTTTATATATGTTTTAAATTGTTTTAATACATTGATTTTAAAAATAAAAAAAATATTATTTTAATATATTTTAATATAAAAATATTTTAGAAAATAACTACATGATAATCCCAAAAAATATTGAAGTAGCTAGGGAGCCGAGTCAACAATGATTAGATGCGGGATGGAGAGATGCGCAATAATATTGTAATTAATGCCATTAATGGACCTCGAGGGAGCATATCGTTGATTGATTGCTTTATTCTCTTAAGACGTACAGCCAAAGCAGACCACACATGGAAGTGCTCGAATCATTTAGCATTATGACTGAGAAAATAAAAAATATGTGCATTAAATAGCTATTTAATGCAAGCGGCCATTGATGGTTAACAATCAGCTGGTGGTGGTAGTAAATGATTTTAAAATTTAAATAATATATTTTTTTATTTTTTAAAATTTATTTTTAAATATATTAACAGAATCTAAAACTAAAAGCATAAAAGAAAATATTTTAAGGAAAAAAAATCAAACTTTTTGAGAAAAACAAACTGCCACTTAATGCACAGCAGACTCTCCCTCAAGAATGAGTGAAAAAAGTTTGCCTCGCCATTTGCTAAACTTGAACCTTTTCACGATGGGCTAATCCATGTACTAATAATGGCTCCGATTACTAACTACTAGCGCACCTTATCTTTTTAATTTACCGTCAACAAGCACATTAGTCAGGATTAAATTTTTCAAAATAGTTAAAAAAAGAGAGTCAAGAGTGCACATTTTTTTTTCTTTTTATGGTGTTGTTAGCCTGGCCAGGCATGTTAGTCTTCTAATCTCCTGAATCTGAAAGTTATTTAACTCATGTTTTTAATTAAATTACGTGCGAGTTAACTTTATATAAATTAATCAATTTAATAAATCTAAAAAGCAACCTTGAGAATTACTAAAAACATTACTTAACTTTTAACAAAAATATTAAGAAGAAAAAAATAACAATTAAAAAAATTAAAATTAAAATTAATTTAAAGAACAACTATAAATTTACTATAGGAGGATGGAATTGAAAATAAAAATAAATTTAACAAAAAAGATAAAACAAAAAAAAAACAAGGACTAAACTAAAAAACATAATATACCATAAATTTAGATTGAAAGATGAAATTGAAAACTAATAAAACCTTTACAAGATGGTCAAGAAAAAAAAATTAAAAAAAAGATCAAATTGAAAAGAATGACAAACTAAGATTGAACAAAACAAATAAAAGTCTTACAAAAGGGTAAAAAAAACAGAAATTATAAATCAAAAGAATAAGCTCGGGAGTTGAAATATCAATAAAAAATAGGACTAAGTTGTAATTTTCAAGGGAGGACAAAGAAAAGTAAAAGAAAGAAAGAAAGAAAGCTCCACTAGCAACAAACCGTTCCACAACTAACAAACCGTTCCACAACTATTGATACGTGCTATACTAACAAGAAGAGGATGCGATGATGTTTCCAACAACATAACAAAATGTCATTATTTGGTTGCTTAAAGTATTGCACGTGCCGCTCAAGATGCTTGGGCACGTGCGCCAACAACTTCTTCATTTGAACAATAAAAAATTATTCTTAAAATACCAAATTGTCTTGATGAATCTGGTGATAGAAAAAATAAAGTGAAAATACTAAAAACCCCATTGACGCGTGGTTTGATTTTTTTTTATTTCAAGCGTAAACTTATCATTCTACTATATTATAAAATAAAAGGATGTAAATATCTTTGATTATAGCTTTAAACTTATCATTCTATTGTATTATAAAATGAAAGGATGTAAATATCTTTGGTTCCAACTTTAAACTTTTGGCTTGGAGAGTTAATTTTATTGTGCTTACAAGATTGAAAAAATACATTTATACCTTTGGTTAGTCTTTTAATGATTAATGAGCAGTAGTGAATATGAAGACATGTCCATGGTCATGGTTAACTTGCCTTCCCATTTAGATATTTTGTTATACTTTATTATAGTTACTCTTGAACAATATAGCCAGCTGTTTTTTTCATAATCAACCCATTTAAAACCTAATTAAAAAAAGACCTAAACTTTAGTATTGATGATAAAAAAACAGGATAGTTTGTTGAAGTTTGTTGTTTAGAAATGATAAGGAGTGCCATATCATTTGGGTTGGCCTAAATGACATAGATGTTTTTCTTTCAAGTCCCCTGACAATAAAATGATCCTTATCCCAGTCAAACTGTAACCAAACTTAATGTTGTATAAATTCTCAAAAAGTCCAGTGATTGGCACACACTACAAAGCATAGTTATTATTCATAAAAAAATCAGTACCATGATACATTATCTGATGCATGAGTAAAAATTATCAGTGTTGTGCTACCTTTCTTGCTAATGCTATCTCACTCGATCTATTTTCTTAGAAGACATATAGCTTTTCATTAATAGCTAACCCTAGGCTTCTACTTTTCTTTTAATTACTATCTTTCGCCAACCTATCTTCATAGAGGGCACCACTTTTCACACCAATCATCATTAGGTGCCAACCTTTTAACCAATAGTATATCAAGACACAACAATCAATGACTTAAATTTTCATACTATTTGCAATGAAAAACCATTATTTTTCATTATTACTTCACTCTCCATGAAATAAACTCAAGTGATTGACGTGTATAAATATCCCAGGTCATCCAACAAATAAATCTATTTAAAACATTACACAAGAACACAAAGTCCATTAAAGGACACATTATTCACTCTCCCAAGCTTTCTTTCTCTTAGTTGTATCTTGGCTTTTCTTTTCTATATATGAATAATTACATTTTATAAAATAAATTGTATATAAATATACGATATAGTAAATATTTTTGTTACCACTACTCTTTTTATATCTCATTCTTTTTTTATAAGTGATCAAATAATTATATTTAATTTTGTATGCCTATGAGATAAACTTGAAAAACAAATAAAGTATCAATAGGTGATCTTTCAACTTATTTTTTAAGGCATGGTCAAACTCTAAGAAGTATTTCTAACTAATTTTTTTTAACACTACTAAATATATATAAAAAAAACAACTATTTCTTTAAAAAATTCAATTTCCATGAAACTATTCTCCAAAAAGAAATTGCTTTTCTACAAATAAATGAGTTGTTAAATCCGTCATTACAAGACATTGCAGCCGTTGAAAGAGGAATTTTGTAATATAAGATGCGGTGCTTGATTCACCAAAGCAGAGAGAGATTTTTCATTCCTGGCAATGCCTGATGACTGTCCTCTCAGTTAAAAGACACAAATCACCACAAGATCATCACTTCCTCTCTCTTTCCACAATTACAGCACGTGGCACTTGTGCAAAATGTCCTCCTTTTGAATAATAAAACCGGTGGCTATTTTCTAGCAACTTACGGGTTTACGCGGCTTCCACAAAGTGAAACTACAGAACTACCCCTGATCACCACTATCACAGACCAGTCAAATCGAATCCAATTGCGGTGACCCACCTAAGATCCCAACCTTCTCCTTTTTCTATTGGCCTTGGTAGAAACACCAAACATCACAGCTGGTGACTCTATCACTCCCTCACTCCAGTCTCTCTGTCCTATATAAGAGTATAGAGGCACTCCCTACATCCCAAAACTGAAGCAGCTGAAGCAGAAGCTTCCCTTCTCTCTTCCCTTCTCTTTCTATAAATTCTTGAAGAGAGGCCCTTCTCTCTACCATTATCTATCAGAAATAAAATCCTTTTCTCTGTCTTCCTCTCCTTTTTTCAGCTAAATGGGGTTTCCAGTTGGGTACTCGGAGGTTTTATTACCCAAGCTGTTTGTTCACGCACTTTCCTTGCTGGGTTTCATCAGGGGCCTCGTTTTGTGTCTTTTTACCTACGTGGGTCTCTCAGATTTCCTTGAGACTGACAATATTTGGCCCGATTACCCGACCCGAACGTCCTTCTCCCCGTCTCCATCAGCTGCCCTGATCCGGGAAATCTTGCCTGTCATCAAGTTCGAGGACTTGATCGGCGGAGATGGTGATTGCTGTGACTTGCCGGAGAGTTGTGCTGTTTGTTTGTATGAGTTTGAAGGAGAGGATGAGATCAGGTGGTTGAAGAATTGTAAGCACATTTTTCACAGGGCTTGTTTGGACCGTTGGATGGATCATGACAGGAACACGTGTCCACTCTGTAGGACTTCGTTTGTGCCTGATGAGATGCAGGGGGAGTTTAATCAGCGGCTATGGGCTGCAAATAGTGATGATAGTGATTTTTACGATGAATAGAGTCCTGTTCCGGTTTCGTAGAGAGCTTGATGAGGTTGTCTGAAGTGTATATATACATGGAGATTTGGCAATTCAGCCAGATAAAAGAATTTTTTTTAAAAAAATGTTTCTATCTGGGCATGAACTTCTGTCAGTATTTTATTTTATTTTATTTATTCTTAACTAATAAATAGGGATTGAAATGCATAATTGATGGTCAATTTCTTGATGCCGGGGTTGGTCTTCAGGAGCAACGGGTCAGCTTCATGAACTGGGTACACGAACCTTTTACCCATATGATTAAATGGGTTGATATGATTAGTGTGGGTCTAACAAATAACATTGATTATTAGCTTAATTTGTTAATCTACTCTATCTGGCGATCTCTTCTGAAAAACAGAGCCAAGTGTGTTGATTTTAGTGAGATTTTGGCTGTAAATCCTCCTGGCCTACCGTAGGCCATAGGGCATCAATCTCCTAGTTTACAAAAGAGAGAAAAAAAAAAAAAACTATTTTAAGAGAGCCAGAAAGCTCTTTCAAGGTACATATTTTATGAAAAGGCTGATAAGCTTGGCTAGTCTCTCCATGGAACGCTCTCTAGTTTATCACTCTAGTGTTTTAGGGGAAAAAAAAAGTTACAATTATTGGAGTTTGGATTGTTAGGCGGATGGTTAACCCTGTTGGCGTGCAGGCTGCTAACCGATGGCTCGGATCTTGTCAGTTTATGTTACGGAATTCCAGAAACTTCAGCCCCGTCTCGTTCTATAATTTCCCCCTTTTTTCCTCCTTTTTTTTTTTTAATAGCTAGTACTTTGCCTGGTAGTTTGTGTTTTTTAATGATTTAAAAGGGAGTTTTGCTTAAAAAAAATAAAATAAATTGATATTTTTTAATGTTTTTTTATGGTCTAATGTTAAAAATAAAAAAATATTTTAATATATTTTTAAATAAAAAAAATTTTAAATAGCATTTCGCATCACAGTAAAAAAAATATAAATGGCGTTTATGATGTGTTTCTACTGTTATTTTAATTTCTTATCATGTCATGTCTTTTGATTAGCCAACACGTTGATCATGGTTTGTGTTAAATACGTCACGGCCAAGTCTGGTTGTCAGGTATCAAATTTGAATTTGAAGACTTTTTTTAAAAATATATGTGTTTGCTTTCTGACAATAGAATTAAAAAAAGTCAATTTCAAATTTACCACTTGAGTTTTTTCTTCACTTCTTTTTTGACAATAAAATAATAAATAAGATCTAACTCCAACTTAGCACTTGTGTTTTTTTAAAACACATTTTTATTACTTGACAGTGGAATTTTTTTTTTGAGATTTTGACATGCCTCACCCTAATGAATCTCATCTGAAAATAAAATAGAAAGCCATAATATTAAATAATAGTAGAATAACATAATTTAAAACTAACCGCTAGAACAATCCATAATGTCAAGCATTACATCAATATAATTCAGCTTTAATTAACAAACATTAAGTTTTGTATTGCATTTTTACTGTTCACTTTACCGATTTTTGCCCTAAATTTTTATTGAAAAAAAACCAATCTAAGAAACTTTTCAAGACATAAAATTAGCAGTTAAAATAACAATAATTAAATCTATTTAAAAAAACAATTGAAGGATGAAATAACAAAATAATAATAATTAGAAATCACCTCAGGTACAACAAACAACAATAAAAAGAATAAGAACTAAATTTAAGAGATGAAAAAATTAAAAAGTGATAAAATTAAAAATAATTTTTCAAATAAGAAATTCACAATTGAGAGAACTATGACTAAATTTGAAGAGAAAATAAATTGAAGGGATAGTGTGGATTTTTCAATGGGTAGTATGCAAAATCAAGGTGAACAAGAGAGAAAGAAAAAAAAAAACATAAATGTATACAAAATTGGAATTAATCACCATGCACACACCACCAAGAAAGAAGATGTTAAGATAAATCAAATAATACAACAAAAAAACAAATACAGCCATTAAAGTCAACCACACACATTGTTCAAAGATAACTGACATGTGGTTAGCACAAGTCAACATATTTTTTATTTTATTTTATTTTATCTTGAAAAATACTAAGCCCTTAAATTCAAAACTAAAAAGAATTGATAATAAGGGCAATAAAATCATTATATTATTTATAGTAAAATGAAAATCCTATAATCGTTTATAGTAATGAGAATTACTATATAGATGATAAAAGGAATTAAAAAAATTGGAACCACTAAAAATGATAAGAACAATTTCAACTAATTTGAAAAATATTTTTTTCTTTAAAAAAAAGAAGTAAATATAAATAATTATTTAAAGAGTAACAAGAGATTTTTCACGCAACATGAGATCAGAATTAACGTGGTATGTTTCAATATAAGGAAATAAAATACTTTGTTGGATCATTATGGGATGGCAGTGTGATTCCTCTCTCAAGCTTATCTGTTCAAAAATGGCACTGCAATCGTGTTGGTGCATCATGCGCACCATAGCGAGGGCTGGTTGTAAAAGTGGTGGGGGTGCCTTGATAATTTTGATGTTTGGTGGTGATAATGATCGGCTTCTGTGAGTAGGACAGGGCAGACTAGGTGCATCACACCGGTTCAGAATCTGTCAATTCCCTCTGATCAGACCGCCTGGATGCTAATTTCTTCAAGATTTCCTAGTCGAAGGTGAAAGGCTTGACAACATTGAAAATGCGAATTCAGACTCAAGAAGATCAGCTTATGAACATCACCATCTGATCACAGCAGGAAGAGAGAGAGACCTATCTCTGGTTCGGAGCTGTGCTCGAGAGGGGAGGTTGTCGAGTGGCCGGAGATGATAAAGAACCTGTAAATATTAGATGCGAGAGAGATGTACAAGAAATTAAGATCTTGGCCTGGATTTATACTCAGAACATTTAAGCAAGACGAATGGTTGCAGTCCTTGACGCAGTTCTCTACTCCCTTAATTTATGAAAATTAAGGACCACAATGTCATTTTGCTAAATATATCAACCCTTAGAATAATTTATGAAAATCTTAAGATTCTACTCCCTTAATTTTAAATTCTATTTGGCACTCCTAGCAAGCACGTGAGAAGCTAATATTATCTGTATTTTTTTTCCTTTTCCCTTTTTCTTCTTCATTTTTATCATGATGTTAACGAGGTTAATTAATCAGCTGCCGTTAAAAAATCCATCTTTTTACTGTTTGGAAAGCAAGTTTTGATTTCTTAAAGGCTATAGGAAAAGAAGCCGGACCCACTTAAGTGCGCGTTAACGACATAAAGGCTTAAACCCACTTTAATTCCCACTAAATGGTTGTTTCGGATTAAAATTTTTTAAACGTAAAAAACATTTTCAAGCATTTCGAACATTTTTTTGATATAAATTGTTTTTCAATAATACGTGGTTGACCTGAAAACATTTGTTGATTTGATGGGTTAAAAAATTAATAAAAATATAATTTTATTAAAATAAATTAAGATAATTTTTTTTTATTAAATATTAAAACAATAATATATTAAATTAACAAGAGTGAAGTCGGGTTAACCGGCTAAAATCCATATAAAACAAATTATAAAATTATAAAACTTAATTCTTAACCAATACAATGTTAAATAATAAAATTGAAAAAAATTAATTAAAAAAAAACTTACTCGAATCAATCCGAGTAAATTTATCAAATCCATAACTTGAGTTCTGAGATTAGGTTAACTGAATTAACCCACAACACGGGTTGTGAAACTGATACAATAACATTGAAAACAAAACATAATATACTTTTTATTTTTTTAAAATTATTTTTGATATTAATATATCAAAATAATTAAAAAATACTAAAAAAAATATTAATTTGAAATAAAAAAAATAAATAAAAATTTAAATTTTTTTAAAATACTTTTAAAATATAAAAACAAAAAAATCAATCCGGTCTATCAATTTGGCTAAGAAACTATAAGAAAAATGGTGATGAAGATGACGATACCACAATTCCTGATTGTGACTGACAATGAGAATCCACACCATTCATACAATTGCAGGGTATCCGAAACTATACAGACAATCACTCGATCAAAGTGCACAAATCCTGACAATGGGCTAAAACCTATCTCTATTTTCTGGTCTTCGTAAAAAAAAAAAAGCACAAGGAAGCAAAGCCTAGCATAACCCTAAATACGCAATGAATTGAAAATGGTAAACTGTGGTGTATAAGCGTTCATCAAGTGTCTAGTCCTCGTTAATTAAATCAACGGAGGATAATGCCAATGCTTCTGCATAAATATTTACTGGTAAATTCAACTAGAAAAAACCCAAAACCTTCTTAGTTCAAACTCAACACTGAACCATTGACTTTTTTTCAACCAACACTTAAACAGTATGAACAATCTGAATAAAGGTATTCGATGTTCCAGACTATACTTCTCCATCAATAAATCCTCAGGCAAAGTGTTCCTAAAGTTTTAGGATAATGGACAATCCCGGATACAATTACTGAACTATTAGTATCTAAATAAAGAGCATAAAAAGACTCATAACCATGGAAGATTGAGTAGAACAAGCATGTTTTCACTGGCGTGTGACTGCATTTCAATCCAGTTCACCTTGAGTAGCCATGTGGAGGATATGCATGAGGTTGTGGATAGGCAGGAGGGTAACCTTGAGTTTGCGGGGGTGGAGGATAGCCATAAGGCTGGCCATATGCTTGTTGAGGTGCGTAGCCAGCATATGGAGGAATTGGCTGATCAATACGTGACATCTGCTGCACCGAAGGAACTGCCATAGCAGGCTGTGGCCCAAACTTGCCATCTCTCTTGTCCATCTCAACCTTGTGCTGGGTCTGCATAAACCAGGAATTTGCAGAAAATCATGTAATTGTAAAACGATTCTTTTAATCCACCAAGGAATTAGATGAGTAAGATTGATAATTTATCAATCTATTAAAAGCCACTGGTTGCAAAAGTTGGGCATCAAGATTTTGTGATGTGTGACCTTTTCAATCCCGTTTCTTAAAGAAGAGTAACTTTTAGATTATACTAATAAATTATTTCAACAATCCTAGATGACCTAAAGCAGGTCCTGTTGTTTTGGCTACAAGAGTAACATGCCGATCCATTCAACAGGCACTTGAGGTTTTATTTATAGCATACCTGAATACATGCGCAGACCCTGCCAAAACAGAAAAAAGGAGAAGAATTAATTCAATGATTTTGAAGTCTCCCGAACATTGAAATAAGTGAACTAAATTCCTTACGAGCAATAAACCAAATCAGATAAACAGCTCAGCATCTGGGCAAGGTCTCCAATTTCATCATTTCCAGTTATGCAAGCAACTAATGAACATATACATGCTAATTGCTGCAGGCAGAACATAAATCCCTACAAAAGGAAGCATGTCATAGTTGAGGTAGCTTTCTGAAAAATGGAAGAGCTATCCATGCGAAAACATCATCCACAATAGAGAGAGAGAGAGAGAGAGAGAGAGAGAGTACAATAATGCAGTTGTCGCATTGTGTAGTTTGTATATTGAATTCATCTTGCAATAGGAAGCGAGTTGAGGCAACTGAATTACAGAAGCAGCAGACGACCTGAAGAATAAGGGAAACAGGAAGAGAAATTAATCTTCAAGGATACTTATTGTCGGGTGGGTGGACAGCATGTTAAAAACTCTGATGATCCATAAACAAGAGTCCAAAAGAAAGATTCTCTGCCTATCCCTCTAGTTGTTGACAAGAAGTTGGGGAACTCCATGAATAGATGAAAAAAGAACAGATCAGTGTCAAACCTCAGTGCCAAGGCAAAGTTCAGGACATTTACTTTCTCCGCACTTCCCACTACATGGAAGATAGCCAGCACAGCAGACATACCTACAGGAGAGCAGATGCGAAATATATGCTAGTACTCGCTTTGATTCTAGTCAGAGTGGAAACCCAAGGAGAAAGCAACAGCAATTACCTTGACATGTCATTGTAAAGAGCTCGTTTGCGCAGCATGTATGAGACACATGGTCCACTATCACAAATAAAACAAAACAAAAACTTTTTTAATCTGATAAATATTCTCACATCTTTCACACAATTCAAAATTTTCAAACACAGCAAAAGCAACACTGGCAATCACATAAAACCTCAAGTAAGCCAGAGTCCATGACAATGACAATTCGTTTTTCGAAGTCCAACTTCCATAGTGATGTGTTTTTATACAATAAAGGAACTTCTTTTCTCTTGTTAGAAAAAATCTTTCCATTTAATCTATATCAGGCGCTCAGTTTCCAGGCATTAAAAGCTTCATAAACCAAATCCCACCAGCTCAAAAACTAAATAACACAATAAACTTGTAGCCATACTCGGTAGAAAACACTGCTTTCATCACTCTCCCGATCTTATTAACAAGCATGAAGCAAAAATATCTTTATTTTATCCTGGATTTTAGTAGCAACCACTACAAATAACTTCAATCTTCAAATGATTAAGTCATACGTGTTTGCTAAACAATCCATGACACTGACCAGGAGCTGCAATTTGAATCATTATAAACTCAAAACCAAAAACACTAAACATCATATTCCTGATCGACAAGAATATATGAAAAACAAACTCATATAGCAATCCCACAATCATAAATTCTTTCAAACAAATTAAAAAACTGATCCAAAAAACAAGATCCAAATGCAGTATCTAAGCAACAGTGCATTAAAAAGATGACAGAACTTACCAAAATAATGAGAACAGACAATCTGCATACCAGTCCACCATAAAGCAGAAAATCAGAACAGAGATCAAATGTAAATAACAGTATATTATCAATAATATATCAAATTTTGCGATAAAATAAAGTATAATTATAAACAAAAAGAATAAATTCAACTGCCAGGATAAAAAAAGAAGAATATTAACCGGAAAAAACATGCAGTTTGGACGAGTCCTAAAAATTAACATTTGGGTTTCAATTTTATGTTTATATTTTTACAAACAACCAAGCAGATGGCTACAAAAATAAAAACAAATGGCGCTAATTTGTTTGGCAGCTGAGAAAACGAGAGGGAAGACAAATTCAACCTAACGAAAATCTCAGAGTCAACTACGCCATAAAAAAGAAAAGCAAGATTAGGCTAAGTTTTGACGAAAATTCTGTTTACAGAGCATTAACAGAATCGCGTTCAGAAATCAAATCAAGATTGAAAAAATAACAACGAATCAAACAAAATAATAGAACCAGTAAAAGAAATTCTAAACGAAGAAACAAAACAAAACGAAAAGAAAAGGTGTGGGGAAAGAGAGAAGAGTGCATACAAGGAGTATCGGCGGAGATGGTGCTCAAGAGATTGGTGTGCCAGACATTCCTATAATTCTTACGCGTCTCCATTTTCTCAACTTGATCGTCCAGCCCCATTTTCCTCTGGTTTCTTAGAGAGAGAAGAGAATGGGAGGGGGGTCTTGTCAGGTACGGGAAGGAATTGTAGCGTTCAGTATTGTGGTCTCGTAAAATAAAAAAGAAATAGTACTACTAGCACACAATGCGGACAGGGAAGGCTGCGTCGTATTTTTTGAAAATGTTTTTTTTTTAATATATTAAAATAATATTTTTTAAAAATATATTTTTAATTTTTGTGTCTTAAAACAATTTAAAAACATTATCTTTAAATGAAATTAAATTAATTTTTCATAAAATACCCTTTCAAACACAATTACAAACAGCTCCGAAACAGTAGCGTGGAAATTAGAGATTTGTACAGCTGGAAAACGCTCATGGGCGTAATAAAATTAAGACCCTCTAGAAACAATTTGACCGTTTAATTTGAAGTTGTCATGAGTAGAAATAAAATACCCTTCATTCTCACCTCCAGTCCAATCCATACCTATTCCAAGGTTTAAGGCTTTCATTCCGCACGTCCTTATACTCTTTGTTTATTGTTTAAAACGCCCCTCGATTATTCCTTGTTTTAAAATTAACCTTTTATTTTAGAATTTTTTCAATGTTGTCACCCCACTTGAGTTGATCGATAGCATATTGGCACGCGTTCAATAAGTCATGACATGAGTTGTTTTAAGGTAATAGCTCAGTCCTTATTCTTCTTGATTTTTCCAGTAGATCCTTTAACGTTTTCTTTACTTGGTAGTTTTTTTTTTATTCGATCAATTGATCATGGATATGGCTGTTTTTATGATTTTGATTTATTGTGTTGTTATTGTTTCATGTTTGAAGGGTTTATTGGTTGTTTTGCGTCCGATGGAAGGGTTAAATTGACGGGATTGATATTGTGAGGATTCAATTGTTGTTTATGGGTTGTGGAATTTTCCAATGTGAATTGCCAAGTTATTTTAGTGGTCGCGACAATTTTATTGTGGGCGGAGTGATTTCTTAGTTTTATTTGTTTATTTAATTAAATATTAGGAAGGTATTTGGTAAATCAAAATTTCATTGCTATGTATTATCTTTTATTCACCTAAAACTACTTTTTTTATATATAATCATGTGTTCTAAGTTTATCAAGAGCCATTAAAAAACAATTTATAAATAATTTTATAATTCGCATATATCCCTATGATATATTTCTCATGAGCATTTCAAACATAATTACAACTAGAGGGATTTATACTCGCCAAAAAAATATATATATAAAAACACAAGTTTTTTAAAAAAACAAAAACTCTATAAAAAAAAACACGTTTTTGTATGACTCTTACCTCAATATTTTTTTTAAAAAACTCTCCAAATATTCATAAATTAAGGGATTCATACTAAAAAAAAAAAAAACATAACACTGAATTCTCTTCGAGAACAATTTTTTTTTTTAAGAAACTTCTCAAGCATATATATTTTCTCTATTGATTTGATGTCTTTGAAGTTTGAACATTAAAGTTATACCAGATCAAGCCTAACACGCCTTGTAAAGTTCACCTGCAACACCTTGAAGAGAGATCAAGAAACATATTCAAAGTATTCATCAAGTCAAGCCAAGAAAAGTATATCAAATCTTCACCGTGTTCTCTTGAAGCATCAAATCTCTAGCTTTGAAAGATCCGGATCTTCAAACATTCTTCAAAAAAAAAAATATCAGTGGGATGACAATTCTTTTGTGAAGAATTGTAACATTTTCTGCTTTCTTGGACAATTTTGCAATGGAGCTGGTGAGCTAGTTTCCCGGCCCGCGCAGCTGGATTAAAAAAAAAAATTGAATGCGAAACAAAAGTTGTAAAATAGATATTATAATAAAAATAGATATATGTAAAATTAAATATTAATTAAAAATTAAAATATTTGTTTAATATTGTGATAATCTTATAAAAAATAAAATATATTATGAAAATCAATTAAATAATAATAAAAAAATTTCAATCCAAAAGAACAAAACTGAAAGATAGAATTAAATAAATAAATAAAATTATTTGTATTGTTATCAAATTCAATCTAGGGGTAAACCTTAAAACTCCTAACTTGATTTATTGTCCAGTTTAATTTTAAAATTAACTTGCATAAAAGCTGTTTCTATAAGATCCAATCTATGTGGTGGTTCTAAAAATAACATGAATAACCGATAAAAACATGGTGGGCTTTGCAGCTTAATTCATGAAATACTTAACCCAAATCATAAGCCCTATCAAGTTTAAAAACTTTGTCAAAAAAGATTTATTATTTTATTTTATAATATATTAATAAAAATAAACTTGAATACTAGTCAACTACCAAGAAGTTTTTTGAAAATATGATGATCTCAACCCAAATAAATCATGTTAATAAATTAAAAATTAATAAAATATTCAATGATAAGATTGAAGAAAAAAAGAGACTAAAAATACATTTAATGGAATAAAATAAATGTATGGAAAGAAAAACAACAGGAAAATATAATTAATAAAAAATAAAATTAAAATTAATCTCTTTCACTGTCATGTCGATGGGGGAACCCATAGTCGTTGATATATATATATATATATATATATATATATATAACAAACGGTTATATAGTACTCGTTGTGTCCAATTTAATTAGCCTTCATGACTTTTGAAAAGTCATTATAATGTATATTTGACTATTTTTATATAACGTTTATTCATTTCTCGAAGAGAAACCACTCCTCTGCCTATCGGGCCGACGCCCCTCGGTTATTCAATGCCATTATTATTTATTACAGGGAAAAATGTCATAGATAGACAATTCGGTCTATTTTTCAAGTCAAACTTCACTCTCTTCTTTTTTTCCCCTTTATATTGTGATTGTTATTTATTTATTTATCAATTCTTATCATCATCATCATATCTAATTAATAACAACAATAAAATTATTCTCTTTTTAATTTTAAAATAAAATAACAAAATCATTGATAACAAAACAGATTAAATTGTATTTTTTTTAATTAAAAAACCAAAAAAGCATTAAACAAAAAAAAAATAGCTTTAACGTTGCAACTTAGCCCATTAAACTTGCGATTTGAGTTATGGACTCATCCGGGTTTAATACAATTTTTTTCTTAGATATTTTTAAAATCTAAATATTAAATATAAAGCTAGAAAAAAGCACAAAATCACATCCAATGGCTAATGCACTTGGGCTTTTAAAATATAAGCCCAGACATGCGGGCTTTTAGACCCATGTTAGCGTGCCCAAACCTTTTATTTATTTTAATCTATTCAAGGGGTGTCATCCACCTATTTTTTAAAAAATAAAAAACAAAACATAAATGATATTTTTTTTGTTCAAGCAAACATGTTGTTTATTTACCTAGATTTCAGCCACTATCATGGTGATAAAAAAATCAAGATAAAATATTTTCAGCTCAAAAAATATATTTTAACCCAAAAACATTATGCAAACACTCTTAGAACATTTACAAACTAATTCACCAACCCAATAAACAAAAAAAAAGGTTTAAATTATAAAATCAAACCTGATAATTTTTTTCTTCATTTACTTCAATGTGTTTTTGGGCAATATTGAGGTTAATCAACCGACATAACACTCATCTCATCAAGTAAAACTTATTGACACTAATTTTAATTATTTTGGTGGTTGAAATAGGTGCCAATGATGATTTTTATTTTTTATACTGGAATTTGATGGTTTTCTCTCTCATCAAACAAACTATGAACTAATAAATAAAAAAATAAAATTTTGTACTAAATTAAATATTTGATAACTAAAATGATTGATCACCTGTTATTTTAAAAAAAAGACCAAAATTAACTTTCTATATAAAATTCAAAGTTGCCATATATTTTTCCTGCCTTTGTAACTTTGAGCCTCTATTTTTTAATTCAAACATTTCTTAAAAAAAAAAAAAAGCAATTGATATAAATTTGGGCTAAAAAGGGTGCAAATGAGTAGAAAAAAAATTAAAGGATAAAAATAAAAATTTAGGAAAAAAGAATGCTCCAATTCATAATGAATATATAAGAAAGTGATCAATAAAATGTAGAACAGAAAAATGCCACACAACTTAATGTTTTGTTAATTAAAGCTTAAATTATATTGAGGTAGTGTATGATATTATAATAGCAATTATGTATTTTTTAAAATATTTTTTGTTTTGAAATATATTAAAATAATATTTTTTATTTTTTAAAATTTATTTTTAACATCACCATTTTAAAATAATAAAAAAATAAAAAATATTTATTAAAAAAAATGGCAAATAGGTATAAAAAGAGTCAGGGACCGTGATACTCTTCTCTGGGAGCTTTATCCACCTTGAAAAATCAGCCATTATATTCCCTATCGGCCAAACTATTTGGACTCTAAACCACCAACATTCTGAATAAATCTGCTCTGCTACATGAGAAGCCAAGTAGGGGCAAAAAATCAGCAAATATAAATTAAACAAAATGTAGTGTTTGTTTCTGCGGATTATCTGTTTTTAAAGTGGTTAAGAAACTGTTTTCTACTGGAAAAGCATAAAATTGATGCTTTTGAGTTTTTTTTTTTTAATATAGTTTTGATGTGATGTTATAAAAAAAATAAAAAAATATTTTATTATATTTTTAATTAAAAAAATATTTATAAAAATAATACCACACTACATTACAAAACAAACACTTAGACTAAAATTTCATAGTTCTAACTATTACGAAACCTAAAATATACAGAAAAAACACTATGGATATGCATTGAATTATCGTGAATTGTAATAATAAAATTACGACACTATTTTTGACCAAAAAAATATCAAATAAAATAAGCTTATGGGGTAAAATGATCTTTTTATAAGATTAATTTGTTGTTTTTTATTTGTCAAGGAACAATTGTATCTTTTTTTTTTGTAATTATTAAATTATTATATTACCCTTAAAAGTTAAAAGTGCTAACGTTGGGTCTAGGGGCTTTGTTGGATTTTCATTTTACTATAAACAATGTAATGACTCCATTGCCCTTACCATCAATGTTTTTTCAACAAAGCTGTCAAAATTAGAAGTGGAAAATGCAATGCACTGCCTAGCGCATATTCTCAAGACTGCTTCTGTGCGTGGGACACTTCTCGTGCATAAACTAGTTGTTTAAAATTACGTAGTGGGGATCTCAAAGTCTGTTTATGCCTGTCTGTGAGCAGAGAAGATAACAGATGTTGCCCATGATGTGTTTCCTCACGGGGTGTAAATCAATTCGATATTGATTATTTGTTATACCAAAAGGAGGAAAATCTCTGCTGGGTAATAAAGTCCAGGCTTGTCTAGCTTAAGTTTATATAAATAAAGGGTTAATTTCAGTTTTTTCTACTTTAGTTTATATGGCTGAGCAGCTCCTCTTCCTCTCTTCTCCTGCCCTCTAAAACCTAATCTTTTTCATAACAGCCGTTTAATGGTCATCGGTGAGAACCATTGCGGCATCCTCACTCTTTCTCATTCATTCATGTTTTTTTTAAAATTATTTGGTTTTTTATCGTATATATAAAGAGAGAGAGATACAATCTTGAATTTCGACTGTATATTTTCTTGTTTGCTGGGTTTTTTTCCTTTTATTTAAAAGTCTAATGTTTTTTTTTTCTAGTTTGACGAAGGAGATTGATATTACTCGAACGGTTTTGGATCTTTTATCAATAGTTTGACATTTTATTTATTTATACAGTGACTCAAATCCATCTATATGTATAAGATGTAATTAATATTTATACAGTAGTCCAAATGAAATTTTAAAGAGTTTTCTTTGTCGTTTGAATAATTAAAATGATTAGTTGTTTCTGGGAAGACTATTATACAATATTAGTGTTGTCAATTATTTCTTAAAACAATAAGTTATAATTCTATGGATATATTATGAAAATATTTATACATTTATAATTTTTTCAGTATAATAAAATTGCTACTTTCTTTCTCAAAATTTTTTATATGGGCAAGTAGTTTATAGTCAGTAAATTATTTAATACAATTAACTGTTTGATATTTTATCCAATTAAATATTATAAATATTAGATGATCATATAAATCATATCTTGGGATCTAATCTAACAATTTAAGCTATTGAGTTGAGATGATTCTTTGATATAATATTAGAACCTTGATGACCAAGTGCTCTAAAGTTCGAATCTCACTATCCCTATTTATTTGATAAAAATTAAGCCCAAAATAATGTGGACATGTGCAAGTTTAAAACCCAAAGGGCTTTCACTTGAGGGGATATGTTATAAAATAATATAAATCATATTCTGGAATCTCACATACAGCTTAAGCTATTGAGTTTAGTGATTCTTTGACAATATCAACTAAATTACTAAAAACAAATTGATAAAAAAATTCAATCAATAAAAGTGTGAGATACTAAAAATTGCATAGCCAGATTATTTAAATTGAATCTATAAAAAAATAAGTCATTTAAAAGAAATTACAAATAGGATGTTACTCAACTTGCCAATTATATGTTAATTTTAATTGGTTGACAAAAAGCTAATTATGAATTCAATTTTAGAATCAAATTTAACCTACCCTTTCGCTTCTCCATTGCTCTTTCTCAATCTATTTTATTTTTATCGACACTAATAAGTGGGCTTCATTAACAAGTCTCAAAAATTAAAGAAATTGTTATAAGAATATTACTTCCAAAAATTTATTTTTGTTGAATTGGAATTGCTCATTCTTCACTCTTTTTTTCCTTTTAGTCTTCACGTAAAGTTAATTTCATGTTGATTTATATTTTAGTGTATAGTTATCAAAATCTATTTAAAAATCATCGGATAAATATGCGACAAGTCACTAGATTAATATGGATAAATTATAACCTTGAAATGTGTAGTTTGACTTGCCAGACTCTAGATTTGCTTCTTAGAGGTTACCAGTTTGAGTCTCACAAACTTTAAGCTATTGGAGGCTTACATGGTCGTTAACTTCAGGGTCCGTGGGATTAGTCGATGTTAATCAAACTTCAAGGCCAACTTTCACGCCCGGACACCCACGTTAATAAAAAAAATAAAATATGGATAAATTATTTTTATTAAAATAATGTTATTTAATTATTATTTTTAAAAAAATTCCTTAAAATTAAACCTAGGTCACAATCAACTATGTAAGGCCAATTAAATTTTATTATGTCAATATTGTTTTCAATTTAATTTGAGATAAGCCGCTTCTAATAGGAGGGACTAACTAATGTTATGCCTAACATGTGGTGCAAGGCCCAGGCCCGATTAAATGAAACCTCTAGCTCCAGCACCTGGGTCCTATTAGGTCTGAATGAACATACTAATAAAGCAATGCAAAACGGGCCTCCAAAATTTGTCTGTCGCTTTTAGGCTACTATTTGAAGGCCGAAGCCCAACAAACTAAGCTGGAAGTTCACTCATACCGTTACCAACCTAAAAACCTAACAATTAACAAAACCACAAGCACCAAAAACCCTAACAATTAACAAAACCACAAGCTTGAGAAATTGTTTTGTAGCATCCTCCTAATGAACACCAAAATGGAAGAAGAGATTGTCATAGCATCCTCCTCAATCGACGGCGGCATAGGTTGCTGGGACCTCCAAACAGGAACCGAACACCTTCGCTATAAATCCTGCGCCTCCCCTCCTCACGGCCTTATTTCAGTTGGCCGCCGCTTCCTCGCCTCTTCCCAGTTACAGGACCCTAAAGCATCTTCAGGCGCCATCCTCTACTGGTCCTGGTCTAGGGTATCTTATTTTATTAATATGCACACGAACTGTTTGATAAAACTCTTCTAAATATGTTTAATCTGATATGTTTTATTTCCATCCATTGATTAGCCTCAGGTGGAGGTTAAGTGCTTTCCTGAGGAGCCAATAAAGCCGCTTGTTGCTAATAGTGAAGGCACTTATCTTGTTGGAGGTGGTTTATCTGGGAATATTTACTTTTGGGAGGTGGGTTTTCTTGCTCTCTCTCTGGTTTTTAATCTCTTTTTTGTTTGTTTTGACCAGCTAAAATTAGTTGTATAAGAGTTGGTTATTTGGGTCTGGTGATATTGATTTGTGTCGTTTGGGTTTTAGGTTGCGACAGGTAGATTACTTAAGAAATGGCGTGCCCACTACAGGGCTGTCACTTGCTTGGTTTTTACAGAAGATGATTCTCTTTTGGTTTCTGGTTCTGAGGATGGATCTGTCCGAGTTTGGCCACTTCTCATGTACGCTCTTTTGGTTTTTTATGTCAATGCTTATTTGATGCTCCCAATTATTGAGTATAATTGAGTCTTTCTATATGAGTTAGGATATTTGATGATTATCAAATGGAGCAGGCAAGCCAGCTTTACGAACTTAGCTTTCAAGAGCATACTTTGCGCGTCACTGATATAGTAACAGGTTATGGAGGAGGCAATGCAATTATAATTTCAGCTTCCGAGGATCGAACGTGTAAGGTTGATGTGATCTTTGTTGAAAACAATTATCTTTCCAATTGTTATTTCTGAACTAAATGCCACATGGTTTTGTCTATTATCCTGTGCTTGGCACTCTATCATCTGAAACATATTTGGTTCTTTGTATGTATTATGATGTAGTTTGTGGAGCCATGTGTATTTGTGCAAGCAATGCACTCTTCCAATTTTTTTTAAATGCATGTTTTTTGCTTTTAATTTGTTTCATGATATGTGCTAACCTTTTATTCATTTCAATGTGGATTGTGTTAGGTGTGGAGTTTATCTAAGGGGATATTATTAAGAAATATAGTGTTTCCCTCAATAATTGATTCAATTACGTTGGACCCTGGTGAACATGTATTCTATGCTGGTGGCAGAGATGGTAAAATACACATTGCTGCGCTCGGTGCTGATAGCTCATCTATCAAAAGTCATTGGTTGCATATCATTGGTTCATTATCTAGTCACAGGTGCGTGATTTTTCTTGAAGATCCATGTCATAAATGCGGGCCATCTTCTAGCATGAATCGTTTTGTGTTACGAAGTTTTCATTGAGCATACCATTACAACAAAGTAACTTGGCCTCTTGCATTTATATTGGTATGTTAATTGAAATTCTAGGTGCTTGCTTTATAGTATTTAATTATGTGGTGGAGCTAGGCTAGCCATGGTGATTAGCAGTTTCTCCAATTGCTGTCCTTCATTTTCATGATGACATTTACCAATTCTTGCTTTTGACAACGGCCTGGATCTTGAGATTGCTAACATGCTATATTTTAGAGACGTTTCTCATTGATCTGCAGATTTAAATTTCACTCCTAGGGAACCTTGTGTATTTTCTTCATAGATTTTAGAGACATTCATAGATTTTTTCAAATCAAAAGACAAAAACTTGGTTTCCTATGCTATTTTGAAGGTTCCTGCATGATCTTTATATGTTAGTAAGCATCATTCATCAGCATTTAAATATTTTCTGTTATCTTTACTTACACATATTTTGTACCGAACAGTAAGAATGTAACTTGCTTAGCATATAGTACAAATGGAAATGTCTTGCTTTCTGGATCAGAAGATGGCATGATTCGAGTTTGGGACCCAAAAACGCATAACATAGTTCGGGTGTTCAAGCATGCAAAAGGTTTTGCTCTAATTATCTAAACTCCTGCTTGCTTATTTACATATGGTTTTTGACTTGTTCGTAATTTTTATCCATTCATTCTATGCCTTCATTTATGTGTCGTGATCTGACATAACATGTATCTCAGGTCCTGTGAACAATATCCATGTTCTTAAGCGACCAGCTTACTTGAACCCTCGAATGTTATCAAATATACAAGCTTCTTCAAGAAGGCATGGATTATCATTACCACCTCCACTCAGTAAATATATCAATACAATGGATGAAAAAGTCATTAGTGCAGTCGTTAATCTCCAGGCTACTTGCAATAACCCTCTGGATGCTTCATCCATCAGCTCTCAAGTGATTAATTGTCAAATCAAAGAACTCCAGGTTCTTAATTTCTCAACAATATTCATTCTTCACTTCTTTTTTTTTTATGTAGATCACCGCACTGAGTTTTTCCATAACTGCTACTGTGATGAATGTTGTTTTGGAAAGAGCTCCCTAATGATGTCTGTCAACAGCGTAGAATTTCTATAACTAATCTACAAATGTTGATTCCAGCAACAAGGTTCAGCTGCTGCAGCTGAAATGGAGGTGGAGAAGCTAAAGCTTGATTGCACGCAATCGATGCAAATGCTTCAGAGGTGGAAGAAAACGTATGACAACTTGCATGAATTTTGCGTGGACGAGCTTTTAGAGGGGGGTAATGTGAAAAGTGCAAATTAGATGTCAAAATGAATGTATAAGTATTTCTCTTTGCATGAATGGCTTCAAAGTTTTTGGTGGTGTATTTACCGATAATCCGATTAACCTCCTTTTTAATTCTTTGTTATCATGTCCTTCATTTTTGAAATTTTCATGTGTCGACCATAAAAATATAGCAAGTCATCCTGAAGGCATGGGGAAACAACGTTAGAGTTTTTTGATTATTATTGAGATTATTTTTGGTGGTTTTGTCTGCCTTGACTTTAGGGGTCTCGTAGTAATTTTATTATGTTATTTTCTTGAATCAGAAGCATTTTAGTATTTTTCAAGATAAAATAAAATAAAATAAAGTATATGTTAAAGCATGATAACCACGCGTCAGCTATCTTCGAACAACACATGCAACTGACTCTAGTGGTTGTAGTTGTGCTTATGCCATATTATTTAATTCGTCGTGTATCATTCTTTTTCTCCTGGATAGCGTGTTCATGATGATTCAGTCCGGTTTAATGCAAGTTTAGTTTTTCTTTTCTTTTCTTTTCTTTTTTATTCACCTCGATTTGCTCACTACCCTTTGAAGAATTCACATCAACCCTTCAATTTCTTCACCCTTCAAATTTGTTAATAGTTCTCTCAATTGCAAATTTCTTATTTGAAAAAATTATTTTTAATTTTTTCCTCCTTTAATTTGTTTTCATCTCTCAAACTTGGTTATCATTTTTTTTATTGCAATTTGTTTTACTTGAGGTGATTTATAATTTTTTTTTTGTGATTTCATTCTCTATTTGTTTTTTTTATCAATCGTGTATGATTTTTGTTCTTTTAATTGCTAATTTTATATCTTGACAAGTTTTTTAGTTTGAATATTGTTTTTTTGATTTTATCTTTCAACTTTAAATTGGTTGGAATTTGAGTTTCTTAATTAATCCAAGGTTTTATATTTAACGAGCTATGATTTTGGAATATTAACTTAAATTTGAAAATTCATCCAAACTTGCTTTATTTTGCATAGTATTAAATTAAGGTTGTTTTTTTTATATTATTAAATTAACCGAGCTAATATTTTGCTTATTTCATGTTATTTTGGAATATTATCCCAATATTACCTTGACATTTTTCTTCCTACATCTTAAAAAATTTTCCCTAAGCCGGGTTGTTGTGCCCACCGCTGATTTAGATTTACTAAAGTCATATATTTTTTTTTAATTCTATATTTCTTTTTTGTAACAACCCAAAAATAAACATATAGAAATATATACATGTGTATTGTGTCGACTTTATCTGGTGCAGTGTTTTTTTTTTAAATGACAAAGTCTTCTTTGTATCTTTAATAATAAATTATCAACTCGAAGAATTTCTCAAGTTGCAAATAACAACCAGAATGCTTGTCCCATCATATTAGACTTCACAACTCAACCAAAACATTAACTTCCCTTCGTTCTTTTTTTAGAGTTAGCATTATAATTTTCCATATAGCAAAATTATAAAACTAATTAGTTCATAGCAAGCATTAATTTCTTAGATATGTTTAATTTGGCACATAACAAAACTATATACTAACTTAATATAGACAATATCCTTAATTACATTGCCAACCAAAGATAATTTAAACATTTAATTTCTTAAACACACATGTTACATAACAACAAAATATTAACCCTTCCAAATACATAATTGATTTAAATAAAAGGTTTCTATCTATGAATCTATTTTTCATCTCGAGAATACAAAGTACTTAGTAACATATTCATATGACATGTAAATATTAGGTAAAAATTAATTTTTACACTTTGCAATAAACAAACAAATAAAGACCATTTAATTTATATTTAATAATACAATTAGTATATCATTTAATGGAGTAACTTATCATTAATATGTTAATGTCCATATCAATCCTTAACAAAGTATTTTTTTATTAACCAGTATTTAACATGGCATTATTTTCATTAACTAGAAAATAATCTTTGACATATCCATTCAACATGACATTATTTACATTCTTTTCCCCCCATATTTTTCACTAAATTATAATTAAAAGAAATTCCTCATAGAACTATAGAAATAAACAAATAATTTATTTCAATGTACTGAACACCTACATATAATACATGTGCATGTGACGTGGTCTCTTGCTACTGGCCTAACTCCACACCTCACTTGTATTTTTGAGATCACGCCGTTTCTAGTACCGTAATCTCAAGAAGAAAAAAAAGAAAAAAACAATAAGTTAAATCGTTTCCAATAGTACAACTTGTTGAAAATATAAAAACAACGGTGAACGCTGTGCTAATCCACCAATGTAATTTTAAAAATAAATAAAAAAGTTAAGTAAGTTAAGTTGCTAAACGATGAAAATAAAATATTGGTTGTGCTGCAAGTAACAGCGTAAACTATTGACTTGAGTGATTATGTTATTCTAATCAGCGTAATTCTTTGAAATTTATTATGTTACACTGTAGAATTGCACGTTAGGAACAGCATAATTTATAAATTATGCTATTCCAAATAGCACAATCTTTATATTTTTAAAATAATAGATTGCGTTGGTGCGAATAACACAATAAAAAAACATGTTGTTTTTTTAAATATTATTTTAAAAACATAATTTGATAATTTTTTTTAATTATGTGTTGTTTTCTTAAGGTATTGTTTGTTTTTGCATTTTAAAAATGTTTTTTTAAAAAATAAATTTTTTAATTTTTTTCTTTATTTTAAATTAATATTTTTTAATGTTTTTAAATTATTTTGATGTGTTATATCAAAAATAATTTTTAAAAAATAAAAAAAATATTATTTTAATATTTTTTCTAAGTAAAAAATACTTTGAAAAATAATAAAAAATTATACATTGATTCAGACTGATTTTGAACTCGATTGTTTTTTGTTTTCATGGTAATTTTAAAGAAATTTAAAATGTTTTTTTATCTTTTTATTTATTTCAAATATATATATATATATATATTATGTATGTAAAAAAAAACATACTGATATCATGATGCAAATGATCTCGAATCATTACAACCAAATTGCAAGTTGCATCAGTTCGGTAAGCAACAGAAAGCCAGTGGAACTGCGGAGGCTATCCAATCTAGCCTACAATACCTTTATTAAAGTGCTCGGGTAGCTACATCATGACAGCTGATTCCAGGCACGCACATAATAATGGAACCACTAATAAATTTACAACTCTTAAAGTTATTATTTAAAAAAAAAATTAAAACAGTTAATTAAAATTTCCGGTGAAATAACACAACTAAAAAAGTTTAATGAAATAACATAATTTGTGTATATCACAATTGTAAAATACAATTTTTTATAGCTTATTACTATTTAGAATAATGATTTCTTTTTTAAAAAATATTAAATGAACATGAGAGAGGACAAAAAAAAAAAACATTAAAGACATATTGAAACTCCTATAACAACACCATCAATATCATTAAAAAGATTCCAATAAAATCCTGAAAGGTGTAGCTGAATTGGTTAGGTTTTAAGTTTGCTTTTTAAAAATTACCAGTTTGAGTCCCACAGACCTCAGGGTCACCGGAGGTTTGTATGGTCGTTATATTTAAGAGTCATGGGATTAGTTAAAGTACACGTAAATTGGCTCGGACAATCACATTAATAATAATAATAAAAAAAAATCCCAACAAGATGAATCTAACGACATTAAAAAGTGTCACCGACAATAATCCAAGTTGACCGCCCTTGCCACCTAAGACAAGTGGGCCACCCTCCACCTTCTGGTAGAGGGTTTGGTCCACTCGGGTTAATGCTGACGACATTTCTTGGTATTATTAGATTTGTCTTGTTGGTATTCCACATTTTCGTTTGTCTTCATTATTTTTTTTATCTTCTTCTCTCCTTTGCATATTTAATATTTTTTAAAATTATATTTTTAATTCTAATATATATAAATTATGTTTTTTTTTGTAAAAAAATTAAACTAGGTTATTTCACCAATAATTTTTTTATTTTAAAAAAATATTTTTAATTTGAAAAAAATATTAAACTAATATCTTTTTAATAATTTTAATGTATAAATATAAAAAAATATATTTTAAAAAACATCTTCCACTCTAATACCAAACGTACACGAAATCCCATCACCAGCAAATCTTCCCCTTTAATGCTTAATTATTTGTCCAGGGCTCTGACTCAGACTCTGACTCTGACTCAGACTCTGTTTCTTTTTTCTTTTTTAATTTCTTTTCCTGGTTTCTCTTGCCTAGCTGGTTCCATAAAGCTACCTAATTTTTCTTGGCTCCTTTTCAAACATATTATATATTTATATTATATTCTTCTACACGTCTGGCTTTTAAGGTCTAGGGTTACCCGTATTCGTGGCTGACTTTCTCATGCTATTGATGAACCCTAAACAAACTTCCTGTGATCTTACTTCTTTCACCAATGTAGGCATTGGCTAATTGGTTAGCGGCTATATTCATGTTATAGATATGTCACTGGCCGCCGTCAAAATCCAAGTAAAAGATCTATTTATCTGGGTTGTGCCCACCAAATCTGAAAACATATATCAGGAACCCGAAATATTCAACTACGTACCTTTAAAAAAAAACACAATTAGGGTTTGTTTTTTGATACGTAGGTTATAGCGAGTGTTGAATGCCACAAGGCGTCTGATTTAAAGTGATCTGTAATCCTTTCCCTCCTGCTTCAGACTAGAGCTATATATCAAGAGCTAGCATCGTGTCTTAAATTTATAGCAGAAGCTAGATAGTTTCCGTGATAAGCAAGAGAAGAGATCTGAAGAGCATGAATGTGTATGAAGCACGTACAAACACTAAACTAAAAGTGTCTAAGTTACTTTTTGCAAGAATGTACATGAAGCATATAACAAATACAGAGCTTTGTTTTCTCTAGCTAGGATGCGATTGGACTGCAGCATTCAAGCTCAGCTTGAAGATAATATCAAGCTTCCTTTCCGATCTCTAGTCTCTGTATAAGGTCTGCCTCATTCACAGCTCGCTATAACAGAGGACTTTTCGAGAAAGAGATCTTGTTGTTAAAACCCCGGAGGTATTCCATTCTTCTCTGGCTACTTCTCTGCAAGTCGACCTGGTCTCTCTCCTTCTTTCTACTGGATTTTGGAAGGGCCGGTTTGTTGATTCTCTGCGCTCTTGTTTCGATCGGGATATCATGAAGAGCAGGAATGACGAACATTTTGGATTAGATAATTATACTTGACATAATAAATAGAGTAGAGCTCTATATACAGAATCAAGGACAAACAATATCTTTCTTCTGTAATTTTTTAGTAGAAAGAAATGTCTGTTGTGATTGAAGTCTTGCATCGATAACAAGATGACCAACAAAAGAATGTTGTGATATAGATATCACTGCCGCAGAACTCCTCTTATTCAATTTCCCTAGAAAAAGAAAAGGAAAGAAAGAATAAGCGCTCTATTAATCCAGAGTTTTCATAAAATCCCCAGATATCAGCTAGAAGCGATTCAATTATTCTAGGTGACAGTCAGAGTGATTCTGTATGAACAGTAAAATGCTTTGAGCAGAAGCTCTAGCTTTTAATGCGTTTTTTTTTTTTTTTTTTATATGCGAGGAGAGATTAAGCAGTCATATCATGTCTTCAATAATTAATCAAAAAAACAAAGAAAAAGCAAAAAGGAAGGATATATACGAGAAGAAAAGGGCTTTTTATCAGAACCTTTCCACTATATATTCATCGATGAGCCACCAACAAAATATTTGTGATCAGGAGTGGGGTAAGATTCTCAGGTAAAGAAAGATTAATTAATATATCCATGAACAGTCAAGCATGAGGTAAAGGAATATTTATGGAATGTGGTACTGTTCATGTGTTCATTGCCTTTATGTATACGCTTGAAATATTTGATGTTTTTTAATCTATTAATCACACTCTTTTATGAACCAAATTTAGAAAAAAAACTTTTTACCAATTCCAATATAATGATTGTTCTGCTGCTTTTGTGATCTTTGAATCGCATCTTCATCTTTTTTTCTTATAGCCATGGGAGAAGCACATCTTCTCATCTTGAAATAGAAACAAAGGTAAGTGGCCGAACATTTATATTAAAGATTAATATAAAATTATTCTTGAAATCTTAATCCACAATTCAATCTTTTAGTTTAAAATAATTTTTTAAAAAGATATATATCAAAAATTTAATAAATAAAAACCCATAAAAGTTTTAAATAAATTTGTACTTGAAAAAACATTCTTATTATAAAATAATATAAAACTATTATGTAACCTTAAAATTTGACACCTTGTCTCAGGTTCCTGGCACAATATATACTTTTCTTCAAATTCTGATAGGAGATTAGATACAAAACAAATGGCATGGGGACAAGCCCAGCAGCAGTCCTGATATTTGACACATTAGCTGTTTTTTTCTTACATCGTGGAGCTTCCAATTAGTACATTACTTTTAACAAAAGATCAAAATCAGCAACCCTTTATGATCAGCAAGCATGCCATGGCCCATCCATTTTTGTGTTTTAGTGGTGTCTGCATCTTTCTTATTAATTTTTACTTGGAAAGATTGTGCATTTTATATTCTCTAATTCAGGCCTCAGGGATGCATGAATTGCAGCTCAACTTACCTCCCCGGCCCCCTCAGGTTTCGCTTCTTTCTTTTCCATGGGTCCTTCGTTTTCAACCACTTAACTGGTCTCGCCATAGCTGCTGCGTGTTGCGTTTTCTAGCCATAGCTCTTCCAGTGATTAAAAAAGCAACGTTGGTTTTCTCTAGGGCACAATCCCTACGCTCACAGTCAGCTCAAAATGGTCTAGCAATTAGCATCCAAGTTTTGTTTTGCACAGGCTGGGACCCCTGGGCATGGCTCTTCCTGTGGATAAAAAGAAAGGTATTTCGTTAGAATGCCCTCTGTTTTTAATTGCTTTAAAATGCCTTTTCCTTAACAACTCACAGTTATTTGTTCTAATTGCTTTTAGAGGTGAAAAAAAAACATACATACATATTCGTATTTCTTGTTTTAGGCATTTACGTTTCTCTGTATTTGATCGATCATCTGCTAGCTAGCTATCCATTCTGTGCCATGGCCGCATGCACATGAGTCGATGTTTGACCGATGCCTCGGGATGGATCCATTAAAGGAAACAATATACAGCTTCAATTTCCTCAAGGCCACAAAAGAACATTGCCTATGGTAACAAGCTTTTTTTTTTACTTCCCCGAGTATTTTTTTTTTCCATGTATGCACGCTATTATTCATAAGATCTTAGAAGACAACCTCTCAAGTTTTTTTTTTTTTTGAGAGGACTGATTAAGGCAAACAACAAAACTCTCTCGTCCTTCCTCGTGTTTTTTTCATCTGCTGACATAAATGCTAATATATATATATATATATATATATATATATATAGAGAGAGAGAGAGAGAGGGGGGGGGGTAATGAGGGGCATTTCCCTTGATAAGGCATTCTGAATGGAAGTAATATGCTTTCACCTCGCAAAAGTATTCTACTAGCATGCTTTTTCTGAAAGCCTACCTCCAGGTGACACGTAAGACACTAATCTCTGGTATCGGATTGTGAGTTATAAAGCCTTGGTAGTCTCCATCGTCTCTCAAAGCATCAGAGCCGTCAATCTTCTGAGACAGCAGGGACCCACTAAGTACACTCATCAAATCCATGTTTATGTGGACCAAACGTGCTTGCCACCTTCTCCACCCGCGAGTGGGTTTGGAGCGTGAAGCCCACGCATCCTCTATCTTCCCTTTGTTCTAGGGGAAAAAAGGCGTTAGGTTTCACGTATTTTTAATCAATTTTGAAAAGCTTCATGTTACCCAAAATACCCCTTCATCCTGATACGCTCGGGGTAATGATCACGTGGGCAAGCTCCTACGGAGTTTTACCAGACGGAGAAGGCCATTGCATAAATGAGGAGAGATTAACTGTAAATAATGCAGCTCTCTATTGTTACTGCAGCACACATTATCAATTATGGAACGCCGCTACAGTTGTAAACTGCAGTTTGCTCACACGTTTTACATCTTATTTGATTTTATGTTTTTTTGCTTTTGCGTGTACAAGAGCAGTAATTAGTCAAATGAATTAAAAAGGGGTGGTTTTGGTGGTTGGTATTTTAAAAATAAAAAATAATTATATTCTTATATATAGAAATTAGTTAAGATCTAATAAATTTTTAAATACCAGAATTTAAATATAAAAAAATCATATAAACTCATTTTTATCTTTTTTTTTATTTCTCGTGGTAAAATCGTTCAATTTTTATATATTATAATGGTGGAAAATAATAATTTAAAATTTTGTTATACTAGATAAGAAAATAAATACAAAACACACAAAAATATACTTGATTTAAAATATGAAAACAAACATATAATAAATATGTTTTTGACATAATTTTAAAATGGAGTTTAATTTTGAAAAAAAAATATAAAAGGACATGTAACTTCTATTTTCTCTGTTTTTATATATTTTTTTTATTTTAAAAAATATCTTTTATTCCAAGAAAATAACTAAACACCACTTGTGTATCTGACAGGTACATGAAATTTTACTCTCCAAATGGCTAAATTACTATTTGTATGTAGAAATCTTAAACTAAAGTTCTCAAGTGATGAAAGTATAAAGTCTATTTTGACAATTTAGACAGCACGCTGGCTTTTAATTTCTAACCCGAGTCAAAAAAATGGGAAGAACTTTCAAGAAATGAGTGGATGGCAACTGAGAGCAAGACAGATACACCTTACCTTAGCAAGGACTGACCTCATACGATAGTCGCCCATCTATAGATGCTTTGGACATGTATCATGACGTGTAATAGCGGCAGGCTTTTTTCCGTTTGCTCAAATCTCCAGTGTAAATAATAAAACAACGTAAGGACAAAAATGTCCAAATAAAGAATATTAATAAAAATCGAAACATATGAAGGGCCGAGAAAGCAACAGAAAGTTAATAAGAAAACCCTCAATATCGAGTTCTGTGAGATCTGCAGCGAGCAAAAACAATAGCAAAGAGAGCCAGCCCCCTCTTCCTCTCCTTCCTTCGCTTCCTTTTTTTCCCTTTGAATCCCAAAAAACCTTGCCCTCCCTCTATCCGTTGGATCTAATATACAGATACAACCACCTTCATCTTGTAACTATATAAACCCGTAATTATTATTCTCTTCTTCAAACATGAGGATTCGAAAGAACGCAAAGCTCTCATCTCTCATGCTCTCGCAGGGTTCTTCAGGAGCTCAGCCACTGCAGACACACGTTTGCCAGCTAAACCAGTCACCATGGGATGTGATTTCTTTCTCTCAAGAAACTTATTACCCATCTTCTTCACTCTACCAGGTAAGTTTTTTTGTTATGAAATGTCTCTCTTCATTTCCTTCACTTACTTCTTTTTTTTGACAGATCTACTAAAACCCTTCCTCTATTTATCCTCTCTTTGCCTGCATTTCCTCCTCTTCTTCTTAGGGTTTTTCAGATATCAAACATTAGGGTTGCTTTAAAACCCTAAATTTTCTTGGTTTTGTCGTGTATTCTTCTCCTAATAGATTATTAGGTTAATGGGTCTCCCTCATTGATTACTCTTTGGTTCTTCTATCTATCAGTTCGAAGGAGAGGATAGCTTTAATGGAAATGGTAGCTTAGGTGATTCTGTTGGTGCTGTTGAGAGGTAATTTAATCTCTACTACCAATTTTGATATATCGTATTGTTTAGCATTAGGGTTTTTGGAATAGCTCGATATTTCGGAAGTAATTGTTGGAAATTCTTAATGGAATGGTAAGCTTGTGTTTGCGGCTGTTGAATATTGTTGGATTATATAATTATGCGCAGTGTCGCGTCGATGATGATGGAAGATTCAGAAGAGAAAGGAATGATGAAAATGAAGGTCGATCATATGGTTATTGTTGACGATAATTATGAAAATGAAGGTAACAAGAGATCAGAAATGTTCGGTGATTGTGAAGAAATGAAAATAGATAGCGAATTCAAGCTCAAGAAATGCAACAAGACCGATGGCAAAGGCTGGCATTGCAAGAACGACACTAAAAATGGGCGCACTGTGTGCGACCATCATCATCATTTGACATCTCACAAATCATCATATAGCAACATCAACAACAACATTAATGGTAGTGCTGCTACAAAAAAACCCGATAAGGTTGCTTCTATTATTGGGGCACGCCGTGGTCGGGCAAAGTCGGCCAAAAAAGGGTCATCATCGAGCTCAAATCCGTATGAATTTTACTATTATTCTGGGTTTGGGCCGTTGTGGGGAAAGAGAAGAGGAGATAAGGATACTGTCAACAAGAGTGAAGCCAAGGAAGTCGATAATGGTACTGTTATCGGTTCCATGATTCCAAATACGACACCGTCTTCAAGTTATTCACCGATTGAAAATAATCAAGGGTTTGATTATGTTGATGAGGATGACGACGACGAAGAGGAAGACAGTGGCAAGAAACGGATGCGGAAACCCGTGAAAGCGAGGTCTCTGAAGTCTCTTATGTGAAGGGTTTGGAGGAGGGGCAAGAGAGGCGAAGATGCTGCGGCTGCTGTTTTTTTTTTGTTTTTTTTTTTATTTTTATTTTGTTGTATCGAAACTATCGGGTTTTTTTTTTAGGTAGAGGAGTTTTTGTGATAATTTCGTTGCACATGCTGTTGTGTATTATCATGCGTGAGTTTAATGTTTTCTCTGTAACATGCCAGTAGGAGAAGTTGTGGGGTGTGAGACGAGTGTACCTAAAGATTGTGTAAGTCAATGGTTTGAAAATGAAAGGGTAGTTTGGTAACCTCGAGTCTTTGTTTGATATTTTTCAACAGCGACTTAGGGAATGTAGGTGCGCAGATTTTTTAGATATGGAGTGACGTGGCGCGTTACATGATTGTTTTGCAAATAAAATAACATGAAAGGGATTATCACATTTTGTAATTTTCTCTTCACATCAAATAGATTTTCTCAGCACGCCCTCGCTTTTATTTTTATCATGACGGAAGCAGTTGAATTTTCATTGTAAAAAAGAAAAGAAAAACCCGTTACGGAAACATGAGAGAAATAGTACGATGCCTTGTTAGTAATATTGCTTGTTAGCCAATTTCATGAGTTAACTTCATTCATAAATATGTTTTGATTTTAACAAAAATGCAATGAGTTATGTCGGTTCCAATCACGTTTTTAATTTTTTTTATGTTTTATTTTATTTTAGTGTTAATGTGCTAATATAAAAATAATTTTTTTTTAAATAAAAATATATATATTATTTTAATACATTTTTAAATAAAAAAATATTAAAAACAATCTCCACTGCCCTTTAAAAAATTAACTTAATCAAATGTTGGTTAACATATTAAAACAAAGGAGGTATTAATTAATATGAGTAATTGTCTTGATTGTACAAATGGTCTCTTTGACCATCAAGATTTTTAACTTCATGTGGTGATTGACGTGGATAGTTGCTTTACATGAAAATTAGTCTTTGATGTATGAAAGTTGGTTTGAGGATGTCTCTAGTCTTCTAAAAAATAAACAATATTTTTTTTTATTTTCACATACAATTGCATGGAAATCATTGAAGCGTGACTATTTTTAGTTGAACTTGTTTTTTAAATTATGACAAGACTTTATTAGAAATATAATGTTACAAAAAATATTTCTAGACACTTTTGGAAAAGATTTATTAAAAAGAAAATGTTTTCCCTACATAATCATGGTAGGTTTTTTGTTTTTTTTTAAATACGATTTGTTCCAGGTTTTGTTGCAAAAAATAACTTGATATTGTGATAAACAATGTACATGAATAATTCGGTAAATTGGTTATGCACGTATAACAAAAAATTGTTTTAAATGTCAAATTTTAAAATAAAATAAGATTACTCAATTAATTTAAATAAAAACCAACAACATAGCATGTACGATTAAGCTAGTTAATAAAAACATAAAGGAACTCGGTGTTTTACTCTAGAGGATACAAAATGTTGTGTTGAAATAATGTAATAATGCTTTACACTTCTTAAATAAAACTATTCAACTGACTATTACGAGTAATATAGTTTTTTTTATATAAGTTTATTAGTTATTATTAAATTAATTGAGAGTATCTCAAATTTTCATATTTAAAAAAGATTGATTAAATCACTTTTACAAACAAATTTATTTAAGCTGATATCTAAATGTTGCTTTATACTTTCATTATGATCTTAAATTATAATGAAATTTATTGAGATATAATTTAATATTTTAATGAATATAAAATATTATTTAAAAATAAAAAGTTGCTGACACATGCAAAACACGCATCAATGAATGGGAGACGACCATGCTTTTTAGGTGGCACTTAAGGCATTTCTCGGTGGCCAAACATCGCCTTCTACGATGGTGTATTAAAAGCGTCCTAACATTCTCATTCCAGCAGTCAAGTGCATGTACATGCCAGGGCAACGGTTGAGCTTTGATGAACTTTCTTCTTCTTCTTCTTCTTCTTTTTTAATCTCTTCATGCCTCAAGTTTTGTGATTGCCCTTTCAAAAATTAAATGTCATATCAATTTATATTTATATCAATTTTACTCATTGTTATTTTGAATGCTATATGTCTTGATTTTAATGCCTTTTGAAGTTGATCTTGTTTTCCAATCTGTCCTTTAGTATTTGATTTTATCTAATTTTTATATATATTTTGGTTTTTATTTTTCTAATTGCTATTTTTTTATCCATTTTTCTCTCTCTCTCTTCTTAAAAAATTTATCCCTCATTATTTTATCTTATTTAATTTTATATCAAATCTAGTTCTCATTCTTTTGATTACTATTTATTTTATTTCTTAATTTTGGATGACTTGGGTCAAGAGTTTCAAAGATTAGCTCAACTTGATTTCGGTAATTTTCAGGTTATTTTTAAATTTTTTTTTCAATCTCATCTTGTTACATTATGTTTATTGTACTTTGAGTTTCATGAGTTTTTATGCCTTCTTTTCTCTTTGGAATTATCTCGATCTTATATCTTGGATCATGAGTTAGCCAAGTTAACTTAAGCTTTATTTCAATTTTTCTAATTTTTTTTAGTTTCACATTTTATCATATAGTTTGCTTGAGAATTGACCTTTATTATTTTACTCAACTTCACGACCGGGTTGTGAATTTGACATGTTGGCTCGAGTAAGGTTTTTTTATTTATTTTTTTAAATTGATTTTCCTAGTTTGTTCTACAATATTTGATTTGATAGTAATTGAACTTCATATATTTTTTACTAGATTATTCCGCTTTTATTCAATTTTTTATCTTGTTATCAAATAAGATCACTTGAATCTTTTAAGAATATTTAAAGGATATATTTTTATAATATTGATAATGGTTCCTTTTCTTTTATGAGTTATTGTTGCTAATTTTTTTTTATATAATTATATTATTAAATTAACATAGCTAATTAACCCACTTGAATCAATGACTCTAATTTTTTTTTTACCTTTTTAAAAATGCTATCACAATCTGACTAATTTTTTTTACTATCACATAAAATTTAATCTTGCCGGATACGGCTAGCCACCGATGACATGAAAAGTTGGTTTTCCCTTGGGGAAAATGGCTGGGATTTTTTTACTTGGGAGACCCGTCCTGGTTGGAGGGGGTCTAGACTCTGGATCAAGTGGGATAATGGTTTTTGATACAAACCAAAATTAGCGTGGAAAAATTAATTACAAAAAACAAAATTCTAACGATGGGCCTGACCGACCATGTATAAAAGTCTCATCTTTCAAGACAAGCAAAACGAGGCAATTTCTTTTTTCTTTTTTACAATTCACTTAATGGTCATGTTTATTATTATTTTTTATTTTATTAATATGGATATCCAGGTCAGCTTGCGTGCATTTTAATTAATTTTACAGATCCTAAAATTAATGACCATGTAAATCTTCAATAATCCTGAGATTTGTATGACTCGAACTGATAACTTTAAAGAAACAAGCCTAGAATTTAATCAGTTAAACTATACCATTCAGAATTAAATTCACTTTGCATTCACGTTTTATATACATGATAAAACTTAATCTACAAGTGAGAGAGCCCCGTGACAATTTATATTAATTACAGTAGTATATATATGCCTTGTCAAAAAAAAAAAGTAGAAAAAAAATTGATATCGACTTTAAGTTACCCATAGCATGCCCATTTGAGCTATACGAAAATTGTCACAAAAATCCCATCATTTTTAACAAGAATCATCCTATTTAATCCTTGAATGCGACAGAATAATACGAAAAGTGAAAGTTAATGGTGTAGACCATATCATATAGTATAAAATGCATCTAGTACGTATAGGTTTATACTTTATATTATAATGCTTGCTGGGCTATGCTGACTTTACTTCACTGTAGTATCGGTGACTTGGTTTGATTAAACTAATCACGTGGTCGTTTGCCAAAAACTTAGTTTTCACGACTTTGTTCTATTTCAGAACTCGAATTTCTTTCCTGGCGTTTACTTGCAATTTTCTAATATTTATTATGCATTTCAAGACTTACTAATTTAGCAAGATAATAGAAAATACCTAAAGAGGTCGGCTAGGGTAATAATTAACTAGTTTGTATGTTAGAGTTAGCTATGTTTTAATGGAATTCATTATTTTTAGAGGTAAAAAACAAATTTTGGGTTTTAGAAAATTATTTGGTATTGTAATTAAATCTCAAAATATATTTTGATTCTTTTTCATAAAAATAAATCTTTCTATTAGCTTATCTTACCAATACAATAATTTTAATTGGAATCATTGAATCAATTTTTTTTTTAATATTTAATTATAGAAAGTTAATAAGAATATTAAAATAATATGTCAATATTTTATGTAATTGAAAGCTGAAAAAATTATAAATATTATAAAATCATGTTAAAAACTTATTTAAAAATTTCAACAATAAAAAATCAATTTCAATGGAATTCTCATGAACAATCATATATATAAAAATTGAAAATACTTATTAAAATAAAAATAAAAATTTATAATAGTATCTAAGAGGGCATATCGAATTTGATAAATCGTTTTCAGTGTAAAAACCAGTATTTGAACTCGTGATTCTTGTTAAGAACCTTAATTGAATGACATACTACATGTATTTATTATAAAATAATTTTAAAAAATATAATAAAATGTCTCAATATTTATATAAATAATAAAACAGACCCAAGTTTTAAGTAATTTTCTAAAAAGCTACCATTCATCAATTTGAAAAAAAAAGAGTTCAGAAACCAATAAAAAAACAAAATTATCCGAATGGAAATGGCACATCATACTAGTACCTGTGTGGTGAAATTGTGTAAGCGAGCCAAGAAACTGAGTCGACACACGAGTGTCTGGGATGTTGGGAGGTGAGAAGACAAAGGAATTTACAGACCAAATTTCGCGAATTACTTAATTTCAATTTGGGGGGGACAAAAGGGCACGTACCCTCACCCTTTTGGTTTGGATTCTTTGAAATCTAAAGAATAAACTCCCAGAAATGAAAAGAAGAGCACGCTCCTCATGCGAGCGTGGGGACAGAAGTGGATGGCTCATGTCAGAAAAGGCTGCAATCAGATGGCTCATCTTTATTTCACTGTTGATTATTTGGCAATCAAATAAATGTACCTTATTTAATTATTTGAAGCAGGGTTGAATGAAGCTGCTGAAGGCCCCATTTGGGAAGTTAGGAGCTTTTGCCACATTTGGGAGTGCGGTTGAAAAAGAAATTGGTCAAAATTTATTATTTTTATTTAAAATTATTTTTTATGTTTTTCGTTTGTTTTAATATTAAAATTTTAAAAATATTATTTTTAATGTATTTTTAAATAAAAAAAACACAGCTCTTCATTGCATAATGTGTTAAATTATGCTTTCAAAGTTGTTCCAATGGCTTTTTTTTCCTTTTCCATTGAATGGCAAAAGCTGAGCTACAAAGCTATAAATTTTACTACTTATTTTTAAATATTCTTATCAATATTTTTAATAAATTGATAAGAATACAAAAACAAACACTCTACCCTTCCCAAACAGGGGTCTAAAAATTCATGTATTTAGTAAAAGTGGATAGGGAGGATACAAGATCATCCTAAAATACTTCATGAGCATCTAGCGATGCATGGCGCAAACTAACTAATGATCTCAAAATACTTCATTAGCAGCATAGAATTGAAAACGCCAACTACAAAGAGACTCGATGAAACCCTGATAAAGTGGGAATTATATTAAAAATGTCTCAATGTTTCAGTTTCAAGTTGCTGGAAATTACAGTTTATGAAGAAATTAATAGCTACAGATGTAAAGACTCTTCCAGTAAACATTATGTAGTGCAATGATGCATGCAAAGACGACACAGTAGCAGCAGAAAGCTGTATATGCCAGGAGATTAGTAGTTGTGGAAGTGGTTGCTGGAATGCTCGTTTCACTTCAGCACACTGCAAGAGAGAAGCAATGATCTCAAAATATGTAATAAAAACGTCAAAAGCTTCATCAGCAATCCGAGGTTAAGTTGTCTGCGTTTTCTTTCGCTGATTGGAGGAAGATGGTTCAAGCAGCTCCTACCTTAGCCCAGACAGTTCTGGACACAAAATGCATGGCAAACAAAGCAGAACAGCCAAACATACCAGTGCTTTGAAGCTCGTAACATGAAGACAAGACAAAACCTTTAAACAATCTTTTGACAACACATTCATGGAATCATCTTATGGAAAAATTTGCTGATACTTTCCCCCATTTAATGGCTTCTGTTATTTCACCATTTCCTTTCTCTAGAAACGACAAAATTTAGGGGGTATTAATACTCCCTGAACCATCTAAGTAAAAGGTTCATAGGTTTTCATCTTTTAAGATAAGAATACATATATTTCAAAGCATTAATAAACTTAAAACTCAAGAACAAACATTGTTTTTTGAATTTAAAGCTCTTTTAAATCATTTATTACCTCAAGTCATTTTATATCTTTTTCATAAATATATTAACTTTTCATCGGAGAAGATCTTTAAATCTCCTCAATTAGAACTGTTTTTTTAGGTATTCAAACTTTTATTATTAGCCTGGAGTTCCTTAGATTAAAAAGAAAAAATTAAGTATTTGAATATATTAATTAACCACTATCCCAAAATACACTTAATAACCTTATTATAGTTACCTATCTTGGATTTTGGAACATTATAAGTTATGACACTAGATGGATTTTTCATTAATTCTCCCTCCTTTTCCGTCTTATGTTGTGGGGGAAGGGTTGTGGGTAAGCACACTTGCTGGAAAGAAAAATTTGCCTTCAAATTGTATAAATCCAAATCTAACAGTTTCACTTCTAGGAAACCAGATGCTCTCCACACCATTGATATGCAGGGGAAAGAAAGTGACGACAATGCCTCTAGACAAACATCAATCCGGAAGAAATTAAATCACTGGAAAAAAAGCAGTATGGAAGCACATGATGACAACATAATATATATATATATATATATATAGTTGCCAAGCATAAACAATTACGAAGATGTCAAATATCGTTCATGTTCATAGGAAGATCAGGACTTGTCCAACATGAAGTCAACAAGAAACATGCTGAACTTCGAACACTCATGATTTGTTAAGTAACACCTGATTGATTCATTGAATAGCTTGTAATTGAGCTAATTCTGACTTAAGCTAAAGCATGTTGAAACAACAATGTAGCATGGTTGGCCTTCTTTAAGCAAATTATTATTTGATATTCCAAAACAAAATGGCAAGCAATATAAGGAAGTCCCATGTACATCTCGTCCAAAAAGAACTTACTTGTAGAGATAGGCAGCAATGCCTAAGATTATAACCAAGAGGATGATATCAATACAAAAGTTGCGACTGGACCTCATCTGTTTTAATATCAAAATGCAAACATAGGAAAAATGAGTAGCGGACTTGAAACAGGGGGCAAAAATAGTTTTCAGTTTCGAATTATCAAATTAATGATGCATTTACCTTGTTGATAGTATCCTTAAGTCTCACATTAGTAGTTTTAAGGTCAGAGGCTGCTCGGTCAACCTGCAAGAATGTCAGAGGATTACTACTGAAATTTGATGTAACCAACCGTTCAAGTTAAAACATCAAAACAAATAACTACCATTTTGCAATGAATAATATGCACAGCTCCTACCATTATCTAAAGTATTAGATGATCGTTTTATGTTCAACGTAATGATCATTACTTCTAAGAAAAATATCTCTTCCCAGTAACCAAATCACGAATAATAACTGTGATTTTTTTTTATTAGATCAAAAGCAGATATTGTTAGAGTATAATATAAATCTAACATGATATCTGAGTCTTGATAACCAAGCGATTATAAGTTCGAATCTCACCATTCCTATTTATTTAATAAAAATTAAGCATAAGATAATATGAGCCTGTGTAAGTTTTAAAGTCAAAGGGCTTTCACTTGAGGATGTATGTTAGAGAATAATATAAATTTTATCCTAAAATCTCACTTAATAATTTAAATTATTGAATTGGGATAGTTTTTTTTCATGTGTATACTATTATTGCCCCAGGGGAAAGCCCACTTGCCACTATGCTATAGCTGTTGAATACCTCCGGTAAAATGTACAGTTCAAAGGACTATAACACCAGGAAAGTGGAAAATACCTTGTCATCAATTTCATCCATCAATGGCACTTGTCTGTCCACCTCCTGCAGACAGCATTCGTAATTCAGTGATAAACAATATTCAAAACATTTACCACTCATCAGAAGTTCATTGAAAATAGGACACAACCAAACCTCATTCATGTCATGGGCCATGTTTTTCAGAGTGTCCAAACCTTCTGCTATAACATCTAAACCTTGATCCTGCAAGAAGTCAAATCAAATCCCAGAATAGATCATCAATAACTTCACTTAAGTTTGCTCCATTAACCCTTGTTGCACTTGAAATCATGACCCTTTCCGATCACGATACAAGTAAGAACAAAGAAAAAGCACAAAACACTTGCCTGTTTCACTCTCCGCATTTCATATTCCTGCCTAAACTGATCCGACTCTTCAGTTTGCTGAAAATACTCATCATCAAATCTTCCATCTGATCCAAATTCGAAAAAAAAAAAGAAAAATCATCGAAACTTCAACTACAATCATCCCATCCACGAAACAAGAATAAACAATCAAAAAACCAATAATCAACTCCAAAATAAAAAATTCATTTTTTTACCATAAGTTGAATCAAATTTAATTCCTCCATGCGATGCTGAAGGCGCAGAATCTCCACCTTGTTTAGCTGCACTAATATTTCCATCTGCTACAGCTTCGATTCTATCTTTTAATGCAGCAACCAAATCACTTCTCACCTCGCGCTCTTCTTTCGATAGCCCTTTCACCTACACCCAAAATTATTTTTATCCCATTAATCTCCATTGTTTCTAAGAACAAAAACACGTTTTTCAAATAGCTAATCAGATATAATAAATTTACAAAAACAACCTGCTTAAAAGCGAGTCTCTGTAATTTAGGGATTTCCTCAAGTAATCGAGCCTTTGTTCTTCGAATTTCTGCATTCATAGCAACAGCCGTAGCCCTGCTTTTCTCTATTTTCGCTGCCTCTGATTTCTACCCAAAAAAAAAAAAACACCCTTTATTTCCCTTTTCAATTCAAAGAAAACAAACAGGGAATAAAAAAAAAAAAAGGGAAACCGAGGTGATATTTACCTGGAGAACAGCATCGAGGTCGGCCTCAACGACTGCGTATAAGCGAGCGAAAGCATCGTCGCCAGCAGCGTTAAGGTTTTTCTGCTTATCGACGTCGTATTTGTCAAATTTCTTGCAGATTGAATCGACTCGCGTAACCAAATCGATGACAGTCATTTTTCCGGTTGGATTAAAACTGAAAGTTGTGATCTTTTTACGTGTTCTGTCTCTGACAAGTTTCGTTTGAGCGGTTTTTTTGTTGGTTTTAAAGTTGTTTTTGTTTGGACACGGAACAGAACAAAGGGACGGCGAGAGTTTCGAAGGCTAAAATTCGGTGGGTCCTATGTCTAAGTCCTTACAGCTTTAAGATGGCCGCTTGATAATGACACGTGTTGACATGGAAGAGTTCTTTTGACCAATCGGATGGTTGCGGGACAGGAGAAGGACACACATTCTTCCTTTTCTTTGTCTTTTCTAAAATAAATAAAAATAGTTTTTTTGGATTTTTTTTTAAAATAGATAGATTATGAAATTAAATATGAGACTTATAAAAAAAATATAATAATATTTCTATCCATACTGAACTCTCTTCTGATTTTTTACTTTTACTTATATTTGTTTTTATAAACAAAAAAATTCACATACTTAAAAATTATTTAAAATATAATAAAAATTATTTTCAAAATATTTTTAATTTATTCATCAAGTTTGTATCATATAAATATGGAAAAATTTTATGATGATAAAAAACACATTACTATGAAAAAAATTAATAGTGTTTAAAAATAAATAAAAATAATTATTTTTATGGATTTATTTTGAAGAAAAATAGATAAATGATGAAATTAATTATGAAACTTATAAAAAATATAATAATATTTCTATCCATGCTGAATTCCTTCCTCTCTTCTACTTTTATTTATGTTTATTTTTTTTATAAACATGAAAATTTAAATATTTAAAAGATGATTAGGATGTGGTATTAATTCGTTTTTAAATTAATTTTTTGCTTGAAAATATATTAAAATAATATATATTTTAAATTATTTTTTTAAATATTAATAAATCAAAATGATTTATAAAAATAAAAAATAATTTTAATTATTTTTTTATAAAATATTGTTTGGAATATAATTTTAAACGGTTAAAAATAAATTTACGAAAAAATGTTCAGCAAAAGTGACATAGCTCATGAAATAATCAACGTGTACCCTCTGATGTAATGCTGTTTCCATGTGGAATCAAAGATTCTACCTTACAAACCGTCCTCCCCTGTCCTTAGTCCTACCCCCAGGCAAGTGGCGCGTGATAAAAAAACTCCATCATTTGCACGTGTGGTTCACTCTCCCCCAAACAAACCTAGACAGAAGTCACCGCACTCAAGTCAACAACTAGACGTAGTCACCTTACGCGAAATCACATTAAACAAAGAAAGAAATCAGCTACACACGCCAAACAAATGCTAATTTATTACAGTAACCCCCTGCTTAATAAATCACATCATCTCTTATCATATCATCATCGTCATCATCATTTTCTGCACTAAAAAAATGGCAGAGAATTCGATTCTGTTCTGCTTCCCTTCTTGTTATTTTACGATCCTGGCACGTCTTTTCGTGTTCTTTTCTCTTCTTTTTTGCTGCTCTCATTCAGCAAATCAGCTGGGTCCGTACAATACATTTACTGTTTCCAGTTTTAGTTACCCAACAACTAATGTCAGGCCGTTTGATTTGCGTTACATACGAGGTCCGTAAGTTAATATGAACTGTCCCTTTTAAGCATTTGATTGGCCGAGTCTTTGTTTTTTTTTTCTTTTTTATATGGATTAGTTTTGTTGGCTGTTAAATGATTGCTTATCGTCTCAAAAGTTCTGAATTAAGTGAAGAATTTCGTCCCAGTTGTTGAAAGATGATTGCTGTTTTTACTTTTATGTCTTTGCTAGTTGTTGATTTTGATTAAAGTTCGGCTCTTGTTTGATTGCTTATTGTTTTCATTGATCTTGAGATCATGAATGGAATTCATGATCTGAATTATTGTATGATTCAAATTGATTCTGTTTAGTGTAATTTATTTGAGCCCATGAAAGTGAGCTCAATTACTCATTTCCTCTACTTGAATATTGTTTTTATTGAACACTATGATGTTCATATCCCCGTATGTAATTTCTCTTAATCAGTATGTTAAAATTTAGGGACCTCAACATCAAGATTTAAAATTTACTGAAAGTGGGATGGCTCTTTCAAACCTCAATTCAATCTCTTCAGCTTCTTGGATTTTGCAAGATGTTGGTTGGAAGATATTTTAATCTTAGCTTTTCTGGTGTTGTGCCTTGTTCCAGTTGATTTGCCGGCGTGGTTCTCTTCTGTGTCCATATCAGTGCAGTCGGACGTAGACCTTGTGAGTATGTTTTATCTTAGCTTCTTTTGTCAATCTTATCAATTTTTTGAATTTTGCAAGAGAAGAAAACAAAAGAAAAGAAGTGAACTGTGCATTTTTCGGATGGCTACTTTTGATGCCTTCATTTTAATTGCTATTATTTAATTGGCTTGCACGGATTGTGGACTTGTGCTATACAAATTGCCTTTGAAAATCGATGCAATAGCTGATGTTGATTGTTAATTTTGCTCATATCATGTCTTTGATTTCTTATTGGCTCATGGTTCAAGTTTTTCACAGGATGCTAAAAGCATATCAAAGGTTCCTAAGAGCACACTGCCCCTCATCTGCATCAGAGATGGAAGTCCTCCTCTGCCAGATGTCTTAAACAGTTCCCTTATAGAACTAGGTAAAAGAGAGAAACAGATCAAATTGTTTTAGTTTATCCTCATGAAGCTCTTTTTTCCAAAAGAAGAAAGAAGAAAAAATAATCAAATGTGTTGCATACCTTTTATTACTTCCTAGCTTCTTTTTTCAGTTGTTCCAATGAAAGCACCTGACTATTTTATTCTTGCCCACTGAATTCTTCACAACAGTGGTGTACATGAAATGCCAGAACCAGCCTCTTTTTTCTCTGATAGTCCTTTTTCTGTAGTCTTATTTCTGCTTTTGGTCGGGATGAGTGAAAATCTTTTCTTTATTCAGTCTCATTGTTTGAATCAAATGAAGGAAAGACTGAAGTAGCTGTCACTGTTTTGGTGTCAGGATCCTTCTCTAATGGCTCATTTCAAAGAATTCAAGGTCCTCAGAATGTGCAGTGCTATCCAATGCAGAGAAATATAACAGCGACACTCACAAATGAGCAGGTATGCCAACAATCCTTTCCTAATTGTGGTAGGTGTGGATTATTTCACAAGTGCTCTGTTCCCTTCATGTCAGCGAGCAGAGTTTAAATTATAATATTTTTATGCAGATATCTCCAGGAGTTTGGTATCTAGGTCTTTTTAATGGCATCGGACCTACAAGGACACAATCAAAAATGGTACATTTCATTTAAACTAGCTGTATTAGTAAGCATTCCTTGTGATGTCTCTTTTGAATTTTGATCAAATTCTATGGTTCCAGTGAACTTCTTAATCTTAGGAAGCTAGCCAGCATGTTGCACCAGCTAAAAGGAATATAGTTGACTAATAGGAGCACTGGCTTTAGTGAAATAGCTGCTGCTGTTCACTAGGAGAAAAGTTTGGCCAAATATAAAAACTTAATGTTGAAATCACTTTGATAGGCTGAAGTTGATTTTTCATTTGTAATAGCAGGATGAACGCACCCTCTTATTTCCAATTAAAGGGAGAATCAAAAAGTTTCAGAAATTTCTGATACAAGTGTTTATAGTAGCAGAATTAGAAAGCCCTAGAATACTGAAGTTGATATTCTGGACAGACAGAATTCGTTCTCCTCTTTATAGTCACATTTAATTGGTTTTTGTTAATAACAGTGTGTCTTTGTGGCTGTCTTGGTGTCTTACTGGTTTATTTCCTATAGCCTTTTTCATTCTAGTTCTTTCTTTTTTTAGTACCTTCCCCCCCCCCCCCCCCAAAAAAAAAAAAAAATCAAAGGACTCACATTGGGACAACGATGAATATTGCTATTATTTAAATATTGAATTTACTATAAGTCATTTGGCATTGCAGATTGTCCGTAGCCCATCATACTCCTTTAGTGCCAACATCAGTGTGGAAGGATGTGCAACATCAACAATGTGGGGACAGTATTGCAACCAGACAATTGACCCTTTTTCATGTTCTCAAGCTTACAGCTACAATCTGACGGAAAATTTTTCTGGTGCTAACTTACAGACAATACAAAATGTGGTTTCATGCAAAAATTTTGAAAGTTATTGCCATGGAGAAGGTGAGCCAAAAGTATATGCATTGGAGGTGTTGGGAATAGCAGAACAATTAAAAATTGTGGCAACAAATGTCAGTTTCACTGCTGCCCCAACAAATAGCACTGGTAATGCTAGTGTTGCTAACTTAATGTATTTCGCTCGGCATGGTGCAATGCCTTCAATGGTACTGTATGATTATTCTGGTGACATAAGTAAAGCTCCTCTTATCATCCGTACACCAAAGGTTGGTCGATGGTTTGTTACTATTTTACCCACCAATCTTTCGAAAGAAGTTGGAGGGATTCAGAATTCTAACATGCAAGCTTGCTATTCCATTACATGGCAATTGCTTAATTGTCCAGTGGGGAAGGCTGGATTGAATTGCTCTTCAGAAAAATACATGCTTCAGGTAAACTGTTCCAGGAATCTGTGCTCTTTGAATCTTGATTATGAATATATTCCGACATGCAAATCTAGTTATATGATTTACTTCAGAATTATCTGAATCAGATACTTGGATTTGTTTATATTGGTGACCCTGATAGTGGGGTTTGTATGGATGAAGTTGCTATACATTTTATGCTCCTATGGTAGCAGAGAAATAGGCATGATGCTTGAAACCACAGAAAAATATTGAAACCTAGAATTTTAATTGAATAGAGAATTCAATCTTTAACATGGATAAATAATTATAGTTATTTTTGCTTACATGTAAATTTGGTTAGTGGGTACATACACCACCATGAATTCCCACTGATCCTTGCCTGTCTGAGCTGTAGAAATTTGAGTTCATAAACCATAGAATGGCTTGATATACAATCTGGGCTCCCCCTCCCTCCCTCTAACTCTCTCACACACATACTCAAAGGATGGGTGATGGTGATGAAAAGCATGTGTTAGCAATTGTGTCTAACAAAATGGGATCAAGATTTTGTTGCAGAGATATTGTGTTGGAAGCACTCTCTGTACTTCACAATAGTTATTAATTGACTTACTGATTGTGGAGTGTGATATTAATATCAATTGTACCTCTTCAAGAAGAAGTTTGTAGATATCTTGTTTTACACAGCACCTTTTTGTTTTATTAATGCTTGATGGAAGTTATCCGGGCATTTTCTTTATTCATTTACAAGCCAAGACTCATTCTTGCAGACAATTCTCAGGCGAGACTCCACCCCCTTTGAATCCTATTATTTGCCCCTTAGTGGAAAAGTGTCCCCAGATTCAGCTGATTTTCCTCTTGAACCCCTTTCAAGCAATTCCTCATACAGCAATGAAATAGATACTTCTTGGATGTATTTTCTCTTGAACATTCCTCGTGGTGCAGCTGGAGGGAACATCCACATCCGGATGACTTCAGACGTGAAGATAAACTATGAAATATATGCTAGATATGGTGGGTTGCCATCTCTTGACAGTTGGGATTATTATTATGCAAACAGAACAAGAAGCAGTGATGGTTCCATGTTTTTCACGTCGTATAATTCAACTGAAGAAAAGATTGATTTTTACATTCTATACGTCAAGGAAGGAACTTGGACATTTGGATTAAGGTCTTTAAATGCCACCATCATCCCTTCAAATGATCAGACTGTCATGTCAGTCTCTGTTGAGAGATGCCCAAAAAGATGCTCCTCTCATGGGGCATGCAAAGTAGCTCTGGATGCCAGTGGATTGGCTTCATACAGGTTTTATATTCAGCACTTCCAAAGTATGACACTTATCCACCCCCCTAACTTCTCATAACTTTGCCTTTTTATTTCTCAGCTTCTGCTCCTGTGATCGAACACATGGGGGATTTGACTGTAGCATTGAGATTGTATCACATCAAGGTACACATTGTTTTTTTTCTGGTTTTAAACATCCTTGTAGGGGTCATTACCTAGTGAATGGTAAAACTCTTAGAGCTTGCAGCCACCGAGAGTAGGTTTGAGTCTTGTCAGTCGTCACTTCATGCAAAAAATGCTGAAAGGCTGGACTCTCTCCAAATTCTCCTAGGACACTTCAGTGGGGATATAACTTTAGTTTTCTTTTTATTTTTTTAATATAAGGCATCCTTCCTTGCAAATTCATCCCTGATAATTCTTTTCTTCCAATACTTCTGGAATCACTATCATGTTGTTCTTACGGCTACGCTTTGTCGCATTGGAAGTAAGCAGAGCTTTGAAAAATCGCTCACTGCCTATGTAACTTCTTAAGCATGCAAATGGTTGCTTTAAAAGAAAACTATTTGTAAGGCTTTCAGAAAACTGGCAAATTTAGAACAGGAAGTTTGAAATCATGGTCAAACTGTCACCATTTGACAGAGATCTATGTAATTCCTCTTCTTTTTCCTGGGTTGTGAAAGATACTTTAGGAAGCCTTCTGAGAAAAGCATTGATCTCATCTAACAAACTTGGATTTATGAAGTATAGACCTCTGAATGAATTAGCCAGTTGGAAGTTGCAGGAGGCCAGCAATGGCTCTTTGACTCGAGTTTGTGAGACGAAATTGGAGAGAAATGCGCTTTGCACCTTTTCTTTCACTCTTTTTTTCTTTTAAGAATTCCATTTTGCATGTGAAATGAGGGTCAGGAGTTATTATCATGTAATACAATAGCCCCCTATTCAAGTAGCTTTAAACTTATGTAGGTCACATATGGCAATCGATTGCTCTAATTGGATCAAATGCTGCAGCTATACTTCCTGCATATTGGGCTCTTAGGCATAAGGTAATGCTATAGTAAATTTTTTTATTGGATTGACTATTTTTTAAATTTTGAAAGCAAAGATTAAATCTTATTTCTGTCATGGTGAAACACTTTCCAAACAGCCCAACCTTTTACTGTAATTGGTTTTTTAGTAACAGTGTACGATTGATTTGCCTTGCAACCAACAAGAAGAGGTGAGTGATGATTCATGAATCTCAATGATGTGCCAGTGGTAGATATCAGGGATAATCTTCATATCTATACCAACCCAACATTCAGCTTTGGAGTTGATTTCTTCAATTGGAGAAGCTGAACCTTTGATCCCCACTATTTAGTTTAACATTACCAAACTGACCTTTTTTTTCTCAATGCAGGCATTTGCAGAATGGGTTATCTTTACTTCTAGTGGAATTTCAAGCGGATTATATCATGCATGTGATGTAGGCACCTGGTGTGCATTATCCTTTGGCGTCTTACAGGTACATCTCAATTTTCCTTGCTTTTGTATGCACTATTGATGGAGAATATGATTTCTGACGGCCCTTGAAAGATGATTTGCTTATATATTCTACTGTAATAATGCCAAGAAAAGTATCTCAGAACCAAGTGAACCTAGGATTTGTGTTTCTTTTGACATGAGAAACACAATAAACAAGCCTTGAAGCTATTTGAGGAACTTTAGTGAGATATTTAGAAACAAAAATTTATTTTCCCTTTTTCAGATCATTTGAAGGAATGTGTTTGTATTAGTTTAGAAAATAAGAGTTGTATAACATTCAGCAGTTTTGAATCTCTCTCCAACTCAAATGCCTTCATTCTTGTATAAATTTATATTATTGTCTATTAATTTATTTATTTTAGGAAATGTGAGATCTTAGGTTTACTGGCTTAAGATGTTATTGACTCATCAACTGGAATGTTTCAGTTCATGGACTTTTGGCTGTCTTTCATGGCAGTGGTGAGCACTTTTATATACTTAACCACCATTGATGAAGTCTCTAAACGAGCGATTCACACAGTTGTTGCCATCCTCACAGCCCTAATGGCGATAACTAAGGCAACCAGGTATGTTTCAAGTTTGTCTGATGCATTTAGCAGGGTACAGTGGGAATTTAAGCATGTAAGGTTGATTAAACTCTGCAGGTCTTCTAATATTATTCTTGTGATGGCAATTGGGGCACTTGGTCTTCTCATTGGATGGTTGGTAGAATTCTCTACCAATTTAAGTTCACTTTCATTTTCAAGGGGATTCTGTTTAAATATGCCCACAAGGTAAGCATCTTTTTGAGACCACCAATGAAGATTTAATATCATGCTCAAATGTGATATATAACAAATAATGAGCTGCGATAAATGCATACATTGACGTCAATGTATTAAAATTAAGATTTTAATGAGGCTCGTGTGCTTGAATTTCAGTTTGTGCTTTTTCTCGCCATTTTTTTCTCGGAAATTCTCATTACTTTTGGAACAAAATAAGTTGCAGATAAAAGTATTTTTACATTCCATACTGGAGGGTGCATGCATTGCTTGAAGCTGTGTATACCAAAAAAAAAATGTGGTTTTCAATTTAAAGAAAACCGAGCTTGTCTTTTATTATAGGTGGGAAACCATTGGAGCCCAGCTCAGTACTTTAGTCAAGACACTTTTGAGAAGATTCCGATGGGGTTTTGTGCTAGCAGGGTTTTCTGCCCTGGCCATGGCTGCAATAAGCTGGAAGCTGGAAAGCAGCGAAAGCTACTGGATATGGCACAGGTACTATGAAATACTTTAGCAAATATAATATGGTTTTATTAATTGTTTATGTCACTGGTTTATTTTTTATAACTCTTTCTCTGATGTTTGGCATGTAAAATGGTTTGCAGTCTGTGGCATGTCACCATATATACATCTTCCTTGCTGTTCCTTTGTTCAAAAGTAGACATTATTATAAATAGCGAAAATCAAACAACCCCGGATGGAAACTATGGGTTGACGCGGCAGGATTCATTTTCAAGAGCTGAGCCATAGTTAGAGGGAGGAGGAGAGATTTTTGCAGAATTTAGCTCTCCACTCCTGAAAGAAAATAAGCCATCTCAAGTACATACGAGAAAATGTAGCCTGTCCATACTGAACAAGACTTCTTCGATTGTATCCGCTAAAGCAGCTCTTACCGAAGTAAACATGCGTCCTACTACATCAACAAAAGCCGTATTGCCAATTCTTCTTCTCATAAATATGAACCCTTTTTTGCCAGGATTTTTCTTCTTTTACATTTCTGTGTGTGTACAAACAAAGATAGGTTCGACAGGTTAGGGAATTAAGAAAAGATGGAAATATTGAAAAGATTTAGGGGGAATAGATCCACCATTGAATTTCTTGATCTATCAGTCTTGTAAGATTATTTCGGTTATTTGATACACTTTTCTTATTAATGAAATTTAACTTATTCATCATATTTGACTATTCTTCGCTCTTGACTACTTGCAAATCAGATCTTAAATTACAATGATGAGAGGTAGTTGGATGCCAGAAAAGTCTGAATCTGTTGACTAACTGGAAAATGAACAAAAAATATAAAAGCTGGATTTTAGTTTTGGAGGTTGTTCAAGAAGCATTGATGTCTCTCTCACGGACAAAGTTATTGGTCATTAAATGAAATGAAATTATTGTACCTTGACATATAAATTAGCAAGGGTATAGATGGGACCTCGTCCTCAACTAGAGAAGTGTCAGCTGCTTATTGCAATCTGAATAAACTAAATGCAGGAGAGAGATTGAACCAGACATCCGGTTTCCAACTTGGACGCAGTTTGCATGCAAACGGTGATCACGAGAGGAAATGTTTACATGTAACTCCTCAAAAAGTGGTAAAAATATTGCAAGCCTGTCGATATACAATATTAATCACATAGTTTACAATGCTTATGTTCTCACACAACATCCATTTGACATCGATTTCTCAAAATGGTATGTCCTGGATTGGGGGATAGTCTCGAAGAAACATTTGTCTGCGACAATACAGAAAAAACTACAAGCCCCGTTCTGTTTAGAAATGTTGCAGAATGGATGGAAACAACATGAAAGATTAAAAAACAATTGTAACCAAAAAGATGAAACAGTAAGCACAAAATCAGGTGGAAGCAAAGGCACTTCGTCACCTTAAAATGATTTTCCTATATACATTCATAACTTCAAAACGAACACCTCCTATGATCTTGCAAGCAGTGGAGTCTTATTGAGCAATATTGTGCCATCTTGGAAATCGCTCTATGGAAAGCTATCAATCCTTTTTCTACTCTGACCACCCTGCACAATTACTCTCGAATCACTTGTTCGTCTTAAAAAGCAACCTGCTTGGCTTTTTTCTCTTCACATTATCATTTCTGCAATACTAGGCAGCTATTTGATTATTCTTCTGTTATTACTGAAATACTCCCCTGTGATTTAGAAGAAAGAGAACGAAAATCTGAGGCTGATTGTTCCTTGTAATCCTTACGGATACTCCAAAGAATCTCAGCACATTTCCTCATGCTTGGCCGACTCTGCCTGTGAGGAGCCAAACATTGCAAGGCCAGTTCAAGAATCTTTTCCAGGGCCAAGTTATTTGCAGCGGTACATTTTAGTTTGGGGTCCAATATTAAAATGGCATTACCTTCTGCAAACTTCTTTACTGCCTGCGCAAAAACTGACTGAAATCAGAACAGATCTATTATTGATTGCTTTAATTCTCTTGGTACACAGTTCCAACAAAATGTGAGATTAGATGGGAGGGCTGGGATTGCTTTCTAGGCTCTGTTAAGGACTTCCATGGTGGGATCCATCAGATATTGCTAGCACTGGATAACTATAGAGCAGGAATTTTATAGTTTTACATGACATAATTAATATTTAGTAAGACTTTTATTGAGTGAAGAAACAGAGAGAGAGAGAGTATTGTACCCATCTTGCAGTTATACGCTCCTTGATTTCCCTTTTTGCTTCAATAGGGCGCCTACCTGACACTAGTTCAACCAGCAATACACCGAATGAATAAACATCACTCTTCTCAGTCAATTGATAAGTCCTCAAATATTCTGGGTCCAAGTAGCCAGCAGTTCCTTTAACTTGGGTAGACACATGGGTGGCACCTGAATCACTATCAGCTGCCAGTCTAGCAAAACCAAAGTCAGCTACCTTGGCTCGAAAGTTTTCTGTGAGGAGGATGTTGGAGGACTTTATGTCCCTGTGAATAATTGGGTGATCTACATGGAAAGCCACAATGATCCAATAAGATATCTCAAGCTTTCCTGCAAGTGTCAGAGAAATAGCAGAAGCTCTAACTTTGATACAAGTAAAATTAGGTTGGTTGCAATTAAAAGAAAACCTGTGTACATGTGAAGATAAGTGATTGCATGAGCCACATCAATTGCAATATCTAGGCGCACGGCAAGGTCAATAACATTTCCATGAATACCTGCATCAATGTCATTCGTGAATCAACAAAATTCCCACATTTGCAAACATAAATCTTCATCTGCCACATCCAACACACATGAGCGTGCACACAGACACACACAGGCATAGAGAAAGGTTGCCAAGAACTCACAATCCAAGTGTTCTCTGAGAGTTCCATTGGCAACATACTCCACAAGAACAATTCTTTCATCTTCATGCTCCAGATATCCATAGAACTTTACTAGATTTAAATGCTCCACCTGTGCCAGTGTTCGAATCTCACTTTGAAATTCTACACCTAAATGCTTATCATATACACTCTGCAGACACAGATAACCAAGCAATCTGTGAAACCTCAGAATACTCACATTCACTGAAGCAGAAAAAATAAACTGCAACTTTCACCAACCTTCTTGGCACGTTTGATGGCAACAACAGTTCCATCTTGGAATCTTCCCTTGTATACTGTCCCAAAACCACCTTGTCCAATCTTGAATGTAGGAGAGAAGTTCCTTGTGGCTGCATAGATTTCCTCCATGGTAAAATTTACACTCCCAGGTTCTCTCCCATGGACTGAATTGGCTGGACTGCTATATATACCTCTTCTTGAACTTTGTCTCCTTTCATTGCCACCAGAAGTACTAGATGCAACTGAAAGGAACAAATTTGAGTAGTTCATTCTAACTCTACAAATTCATTTCATATAGAAAAAGAAAAAAAGAAAAAGATCCACCATGTACTTCAATTATGCTTCAATGCTCTGAAACTAAAGCGTTGTCTCACCAATTGTTAAATAAACTTAAAATCGGATATACAAGTCTACTTTCTTTCTTTGGTTTTTTTAGATTAATTACGCTTTTTTGAAATGGGCCAAGAACCCCCAGTTCCTGTTGCTTTGGAATAATACCAAATCTGCTTATTTAATCTGTTATTATCATAATAACACATTGAGATTCGGCCCAACTTTTACCATAAAATCGATAAATAACAAAGAAGCAAATCAAATTGGTGTATATAACAAGTAATGCCTTTAAAAAGGGAAGGGCAGGGTACCAAACATATTTGTTAAGGTTTCAAGAAATTTATTGATAATCAAACGTTGTCATAGCATAACAATAAGTAGACAAGAACTGATCTTTGATAAACCATGCACATTCAGTAATTTCTCATTTATATCCAAATAAAAACTTATAGTAAAAGAAAATTATTCAAGGATCCGATCCCTTGCTTCCAACACAACATTTAAGCCACGATTTGTTTACACAGAAGATAGATTAAAAACAAAACATCATTACTGTGTTGCAATCGCATTCTATAGTCCAACCCAAAAAGAAAAGTCTCCAAAAAAGACTATATCATATGAATCAAGAACCACATCTCAAGTTTCTTACCTTTTCCCTCAGCAAAAACCTTACCGCAAAACAGTAAAAAAAAGTCAACAAAACAAACAAGGAGTTTACCGGAGGGAGCTTTTAACTCTTCAGAGTAACCAAAGTCCTTTGAACTGTTCGGCTCAGGCTCGGGAGGCGTGAAACAAGCAACAAACACACCGGCCATTGATTTCGCGGCCACCGACAACGGGTTCCGTTTCTTCAAGGTGGAGCCGCTCGAGTAGGAGGAGGATGTCGGGGAGTATGGAACACTGTCCGGCGTATACCCTACGCCGTAGGCTGGGGTCCGGCGAGCGTTCCGAGAACGTGGGCTCTTCATTGTTTAGAGAGGGGTGTGTAGAAATGGCGGGTAGCTGTTGTGTTAATAAAAAAAAAAGGGAAGACTTTGATTTTTCAAAGGTGGGTGTGGCTAACGTGAGCCGTTGAAGTTATGAATGGTAACTGGCACCAACTATAATTAAGCTTGAGCATCGAAGTTTCAATTTGATTATTATAAATGATTAGTCTGAAGGCCCGCTGTATTATTTTCTTAAATTGAAAGCTTTTCTCTTTTTTTATATATAAAATATGTTTGTTTTTGTGTTTAAAAAATATTTTATATAATTTTAGATTGTTTGATATTAAAAATAAATTTTAAAAAATAAAAAAACATTATTTTAATACATTTTAAAATAAAAAATATTTTAAAAATTAATTATTACTATAATTTCAAACACTACCTTCCTTAATAAGTTATTAAAAAGCTAAAATAATCTAGAAGAATAAAATTATAACTCTAATAACAAGTGTGAGTATGAAATTTTAAATTGTTTATTCTAGATACCGAACGGGAAAACTTCTAATGAGTTTGCATAAAAAATAGTAACACGCCAGTGTTAGATAATGATGGTGAGCAAAGGGAGAGTAGGAGTCAATGATAAAAAAATAAAAAATAATAATAAAATTGGCAGAGTCAGTAGAACTTGTAATCTAGCAGTGGAGTCTCTTTATGGAGAGAGATTAAGATTCGACTTGCAATAAATTAAAAAGGAGAACAAAACCAGAAAAGAAAACCAATTAACAAGTCAAAACACTAGGATGAATAAATGAATAAGATTAAAATGATACCAAAACATTTTGACTTGTTAAAAAAAGGACCTAAAGATTGATCGACTGGTATTCCACATAGAAACAAAATTATGTGTTGGTTATTGACGCTATCAACACTCTAAAAATTAGAAAAAAGACGTTAAATCATGAGGCCGGGAATGTGGACAAGCTTCTCTCATTGAACCACAAAAATCCCACAAGGAAAAGGATGTCTTATTGCTTGGTTGTGCCCTGAGTCAAATCCCAGCACTTGGTAGCAGCTTGTGGCCTTCATTTCACTCATAAAGACACCGAAACATCTTGGCCTGTCTTAGTGCTGGACAATTTGCACAGAGACAGAGAAGGGCTGTGATGTTGCACTTAGCTGGCACATGTCAGTTTCAGGAGTGTTTTGAGGGTCTGTGCTCTATTCAATTTGTCCCCAAGTTGTAATGGATGGTGGTTTCTGATCCTTTCCTTGTCCAAATCACAGTTGGTTCACACCAAAAACCCTGAAAGAATATAACGTTTAGTTGATCAAGAATTCTTGCAAAATACTTCAGAAACAGAAGCTGAGTGGTTGATCACTTCAGCAGGCCCCACAGATCCTGGGATAATAGAATTCACAAAAACCTCAAATTCCGTTACTGACAAGCAAGAAATCATCTGGATTGTCTACCTTCTTTGTTTCTCAAGCCAGTTTCACACACTAACACGGAAACAACGCATAATAACTCTTATGACAGAAACATTAATTTGATTATATTCTACCAAACCCTTCCAGATTAAGGAAAAAATGATAGCCGTTGCAAAAGAGAGGTCGTGTCCATGAGGAAAAAAACTCCTTTCAGACTATTCATTTTGTATTATGTTCGTGAATTAAAATTAAAATTAAAATTAAAATTGCTTGCAGCTTTAAAGAGCATTGCATGTGCAGAATTCGTACCACACAAATGCACCACAGAGGTGGAGCTTAACAGATATAGAAACTACATTTATATCATGAGAGTGCACCGCACATGAAGATAGAAACTCCTTACCCTTTGATTAGAAGTCAATCAACTGGTCTGTGCAGTTAGGATGGAGATTGTCAGATTTATAAACAGTGATGAGCACTGAAATGGCAGTGGAAAATGACAGGGTTTTGCAGTTTGTTGAAGATTGCCAGAGTTTAAAGGGAAACTTTCCATCAACACCTGTTTTACAACAAATAAAAAAATGGATTGGTGTTAATTTGAATTGTTACTAGGGAGATGTGACAATTCAATCACAACCCAACCAACTTTTAGTGGTAGAAGGCGGTTGATGTTTCTATACTGGATCTCTATTACCTAACATATGCTGATGTCAGCAACACAAAGAAAAGGACGTATGGAAGACATTTCTAGCAAGGATGTTGCGATATTTGCATTATGGAAATTATCCAAATGACTTCAAATATGCATACTACTATCAGATTTTAGTTGAGCCACTTGTTCGATGACTCTCGAGTGAGCAAAAAGCTTGAGACCTGAGTTGCGGTTTAACTTGCCTTCTACATCTGGACTGTCTCGCCCAACTAGGCCCAGTAAGATGAAAGGGGGTTAGCCTTGCTATCAAAACATTTTCTGCGGATTTCATGTTAGGAACAACAAAAAAAAATTAAAATTAATGATCATCACATTTGCAAATACGCATACCTCAAGACAAGAACCAAACTGATAAACACTCACCACCAGTCGAGAAGCTTGTTTCAAGCCAAGGCATCAGATCAAAGAGAGGACCTATAACTGCACGTTCATCCCAAACATTGTCATGCATGGCATGTACTTGGAAAGAAAATATTGTTCTTGTATTACCCATGGAGCATTTCCTAACATTACCATACACTGATCAAATTTTGACAGGAACTTCATCTATGGTACCAGCATATTCCATCCAGCTACAACCTGGAACTCCGTGACCACACCTATCCCTCATCAGTTTGTGTATTCTTGCCGCATCATGCCAGTTACCTTCAGAAGCAAAGACGCTAGACATAAGAGTATAATTTACAGGCTTGTTTGGTTCCATTTCAAAAAGCTTTTCTGCAGCCCATTTAGCTAATTTTACTTCTCCATGGATTTTACATGCCCCGATAAATGCTCCCAAGGTGTCTGAGCTATACTCAATTGACATTGAATTCAAAATATTAAAAGCCTCATCCAAGAGACCGGCTCTACCAAGAAGGTCAATGAGACAAGTATAGTGCTCTACACCTGGCAAAATATGATAATCTTTCATTAACCTAAAGTAATGAAGCCCCTCATTTACTAGCCCTGCGTGACTACAGGCAGAAAGGACTTCCAGAAAGACAATTTGATCTGGCCATACACCATCAGCTAACATCTCCTCAAAAATATCAATACTATTTTTTGGAAGACTGTGGAATGCATACGCCCCAATAAGTGAAGTCCAAGTGACAAGATCAGGCTCCAGAACTGTGCTAAAACAATGAAGTGCCATTGCAATGCTACCACCCTTGGAGTATGCATTTATTAAAGCATTTGCAATTGATAAAAAGGCATGGAAACCATTTTTAAATACATAAGCATTGACTTGCATAATTTCGCAAAAGGTCAATGCACTGCTGCATGATCTAATAATGCTAGCCAGAGTAATTTCATCAGGTCTTAAATCTTCTTGAAACATTCCAATGAGAAGTTTCATAGCTTCTCCCCCATCTCCAAGGCGACCATAACCCACAACCATAGTGTTCCATGAGACTACATTTCTAGCAGCCATCCCATCAAAAGCCTTGCGAGCATCATCTATATTTTCACTCTTTGCATACATATCAACAAGGCCACTAGCCACCAATACATCTAAATCAAAAGACAGTTTGATAGCAAGACCGTGGATCTGTCTTCCTAGGTTACAAGATCCCAGAGTTCCACATGAATTGAGCATACTAGAAAATGTAAAACCATCCGTCATAAAATTCTCCTCTTGCATTAACTTAAAGAAACCGGAAGCCTCTTCAGCTAAGCAATTCATAGCATAGCAAGACAACATCACATTCCATAACACCAAATCTCTACAGTATACTTCGTCAAAAGCACGCCTCGCTTCCTTGACTAATCCACATTTCCCATACAAATCAACCAGAGCACTGTTGACAAAACTATTCACTGCAAAACCCAATTTCACTATAAAACAATGCAATTCTGTACCAATCTCGACATCATTTAACTCCAGACATGCGCGAAGCAACCCATTAAGAGTTATGGCATCAAAACCTACCTTATCGAGCAGCATTTTCCTAAAATAACAAAAACTCATGTAGACACTTGACTCGTAATCACTGCCCCTGCAGTCTACAAGCCCGCAAATCACAGTATTCCATGTAACCACATTTCTCACATGCATTTCGTCAAACAATCTGTGCGCATAATTAAAGTCCTTGCATTTTATATAAACATTCAAAATCTGATTTTGCAAGGACAATACATTACAAAATCCCAACTTTATAACATGTGAATGTACTTGTTTTCCTTCACGAAGAAAACCCTTTTTGGCAGAGAAGTTTAGGGCTCTGGAGAAGAAAGAATGGGTTGAGTGGGGATCGGTTAAGTGAGTTGACTCGGGAACGGTTGTTATTGGTCTGATTCGAGTAGGAGGGAGAAGTGAGCGAGAATTGGTGAAAAGGGTTGTTGTTTTTGGCGGCATGATTTGGTTTCTTGGAGAAGGAAATGGCGGGAATGGTAACTGACGTTTGAGAATGGACGGTAGGGATTGAAAGAAAGTGGGATGTGGAGATCATCGGAAGATGCAGTACGAATTGAGCCCCAGAGTTGATGTGGGAAAATTATGGAGTTAGTTGCTGGAACTTGGAAAAAATGATTAATTAGCCCTCAATGGTTTTAAGAAATATATATATATTAATTTAATCTCTATGTTTTTAAATCCATTTATAAAATTCTTTGTCTGTTTTATGCTCTTTTCTAGTTTATTTTGATTTTTAAAAAATAGATAATATGAAAAATGGATGAAAAAAACATTTTTTATGACAAAATTATGCTAAAGTATGCATGATTAGCATTGGTCAAGGAACTATTTAATTGTTTTTCATGAATTAATTGATTTATTTTGATAGATTATAAGAGCTATATTATAACCAACTCTCGTTTATTCTATATTCTTTGTTGCGAGGTTGGACTTGGTAGCTTATGGTTGTCAAATTTCTTTCTTTTCCGGTCTTTTAAAAGGTAGATTCATCTATTTTATTGTCAAAACTTTTCAATAAGTCCAGCTTTTAAAATTATTATTTTTTCAAATTAATTTATTATTTTTTTTATTAATATGGGTATTCGGATTAGTTTGTACATACCTCGATTAATTCTACAAACCCTGAAGTTATACTTTCAAATATAAGGCGAACAATTTACTAAATCATTTACAATTATAATTCTTACTTATAGCATCTTATAGTTATTTTTTTCTTAATATGTCTAGGAGAAACAACTTGAATGTCTTCATATTTTAAGGATCACATGTCCTGTATATTCTTATATATTTAATTATATATAATCTATCATTGAGAAGTTCTTAGTTCTCTAGTCTATTATTCTGTCAAATTTTAATCGTCAAATTAATAGGAATACATCACATGATTTGCACATGACCAAGTTCATATATATATGAGTTAGGGTTTTATAAACTGAGATTTAATACACAATCTTGACAAGTTTACGTGCAAGTTGTTCTACTCGCGACATGTTTTGGGAGGAAAATCCCTGACATTTCCTTTTTTAAATAAAAATAACAAGGTGCTTTGAATATGTGAGACTTGAACTTGACCACGTACAAGTTACATGATGTACTCTTGCTAGTTTTTATAATGAAAATATGGCATAAAAACATACAAGACGCACGGAAATTTAAAATTAATTAATTAATTAATTAATTAATTAAATGTAATTAAATATACAAGAACAGACTAGACACCATCCTTGAAATATAATAATATGTTTGAAGTCATTTCTCCGTATTTTGACAGTTAAACGTCAACTTAAAGTTTGATATAGTTTATGCTTAAACATTATTCTACTTTCATTAAAAATGTTTAAAATATCATGGCTAAACTGAGAAAATAAAATAAAAATTAAAAAAATCAAACTGTTAAAAAAAAACTGATTAAAATTTTAAAAAAACTGACAGGTTCGGTTTTATAAATCTAAAATCAAAAAACCAGACCAAACTGGTTTTTTTTTAAAAAAAATCAAACCAAATCAAAATCAATTAATTTGAACAGATTTTATTTTTAAAAAAATTATTTTAATTATTTTTTTAATAAAAAATAATCACCTCAATAAAGTATCAACAAGGAACCATAATGTCATGTAACTTCTCCCCCCTCTAATATTCTTCTTCTTCTTTTTGTGCAAATATACGCGGATTAGGTCCATATACTTTGAATAAAACTTGAGGAGTAGAATTTACACTCTTTATGCTTTCTTTGATTCATGATCATAAATATTAATGAAAGAGAAGCAGAGACAACGTATAAATCTTTCCCCTTGATCCCCATGCCCCCGTAATCTTCTTGTATATGCTGAGCAAGAATCTTTGACATTAAGATAACTTGAAGCACAAGTAATGCCGTCGTTCAGGGATCACGAAGGCAGACTTTGCGGTCTTCGTCTTCTAGTGAGTGGTTGCAGATACAATTACAAGGTGCAGGTTGTTTGCAGGAAGTGATGTTGGTGGGACTTTGTGTGGCCACGAGACCTTCCTGGAGCCGAGGGCCTTGAATGGCTGAAATGTGCATCAAGTCAGTAATAATATCCGAGATAATGCCATTAAATTATTTTCTTATAATAACAAGTGGGCAAAAATTATAACTACATATCCAGGGGGGTATTGTGGAAAGTAATGGCGTGTGTTTGGAGTATAATATTGATTGTTTGTCACTTTAAAATATATTAAATTATTTTTTTTATTTTTAAAAAATTATTTTCAATATTACTACATTAAAATAAATTTAAAATATAAAAAATATTGATTTAAAGTAAAAATAATTGAATTTCAACAAAAATATTTTAAAAACATAAAAATAAACAGAACATGTTTTCAAATAAAAATAAATAAATCTAATAAAAAAAAAGCCGAAACCAGGTTCGCCACCTGGCTTTCTATTCAATCTCTAATTTTAAAATTTAACTTAATTAAAAATGTATTGAAATCTACTAATAACGTGTTAGACTTCTTATTTTTCTAAATTTTACTGTTTCACATGAAAGTAAACCATTGAGATTTCATGAGTATTTGATAAATAATGTTGTGTTCTTCAACTAAATTCAAGATTTGTTTGAGAGTATGGTTATAATTGTTTTTTAAAATATTTTTTGTGCTAAAATATATCAAAATAATATATTTTTTATTTTTAAAATTAACATATAAAAAAAGATATTATTTTTTAATAAAAAAAATTTAGAAATAATTTTTGAAAATTAAATTAAAAGGTGATTCGGTTTCATTTTAAAAACATGTAGGAGATATTGTCTGAAATGAAAAGACAAATTTAATCTTAATTTTTTTTTATTCGATTAAGTATGAATTCCAATCCAGATGTCGCATGACAAGAACAATCAACGCAGATTGATTTTCCATGGCCCGCATCTATCCTTTTTTTCTTTTTTCTTTCACAAAAATTAACGAGAGAAGGGTGCATGTCCACGTAAGCCAATAACAAACACTGCAGCGTGCTTATCCCGTGACATTCGAAGGAATCCACCACCATGTTTAGGACCCTTGTCGTTTAGCTAGGCCTAGACAACCTGTTTTTTTAAAAACAAAAAAATATATATTAAAAATTAAATTTTTTTTATGTTTTTAAGATATTTTATACTGATCTCAAAATTAATTTTTAAAAAATAAAAAAATAATAATTTTAATATATTTTTAAACAAAAAATAAAATTAATTTTTTACAAAATACTCTTTAAAACACAATTCTAAACCAGCCTTGCATTCTTTTACACATGATGTTTGAAAATTTGGTGTGATTGAGTATGGTGTTTTTTTTACGAGGCCCGTAAAAAAAGGTAAGGAAAAGCATGAAACTCTAACGCATTTTGTGTATTAAATGGAACTATACATACAAAAAAATAATTATACCACCCTCTTAATTCTAAATATACAGAGAAATGTGACTTTTATTAAATTCTTCATTTTTTTTCATCTCCTGTATTGCACGATTTTCCTAGTTTTCTTATAAACTGGTATGATTCTTATACTGGTAAGGAAGGTGTAGAATTGTGAGAAAACTTCATAAAGATAATAGTGTCGGGTGCGGGACTAGAGAGTTGTAGACAGAAGTCTCGTCCCTCCCAAAATTCAGAAAATATAACAAACACTAGGTGACGAGAGGAAGTTTCTTTTCTTAAAGGTTACTGTTCACTACATCAATTATTTTTCTTTTTCTTTTCTTTTATCTGTATTTCTTTTTAAATTTAGTTTTTCTTTATTTTTTTTATTGTTTAACGTTAAATTTATTGAAGATTGAGTTTATTAATTTATTTTAACTTATTTTGTATAAGATTATCCATGACCTGGGTTAAAAATTTAACAAATTAACTTAGTATTACGACTCGACTCATAAATTTAACAAGTTAACTCAATTAACTCGGGATTTTTTTGTCATTTTAAATTTATTTTTTTCCCTTATTCTAACATTTCATTGTTGAGTTGATTATGAATTAAATTTTATAATTCATTTTAGTGTACTTTTCATGAGGTTATCTCGATCTCATTGCTCGGATTAAAAGTTTAGTTGGTTAATCAAATTGACTCAGGTTATTTTTTTCTTTTCAATTCAACCTTGCAATATTGGATTGATTGGAAATTAAGTTAAATAATTTATTTTGGTTTATTTTATATTAGATTATCCTGATTTCATGACCCGAGTTATAAGTTTGACAGTTTAATCTTAGTTGATTCAAGTTAGTTATTTATATATTTTTTAATTGATTTATTTTTAATTATATTAATTGAGAACTAGATTTTATTATTTATTTTTTATAAATAGTTATCATGGCTTTGTAACTTAAATTATAAATTTAATATATTAATATGGATTTACGTAAACGGATAAAATATATTTTGATCTTGATATTTAAAAAACATGTCCTGCACCGGTGAAAAATCTCCATCGAATCCTTCTCATTGTTAAAAAATTAAAGAAAAATGATATAGTTTTAATCTCTAGGATGTCCTTTTTTATAGGGCCTTGATATTATTTACCCGCGAAGGAAAAAGAAAAGGCCTGGTTAGTTGAGTAGGAGCACGTGCAGCGACCATGAAAACATCGCAGTTAATGCAAGTATACATAATTCTTCCCTGATCCATCCAATTTGACGATAGCGTGTTTTGCATAGAGTTATAGTTATTTTTTAAATAATATTTTATATTAAAATATAGGTTAATAATAAATTTTTTATTTTTAAAAAATTATTTTTAATATCAATATATTAAAATGATTTGAAAACATTAAAAATATATTAATTTAAAATTAATAAAAATATATATATAAATTAATTTTTTAAAAAATATATTTTCAAAACATAAAAATAAATAAAATAGATGGAATTCTTTTTTTTTCTTTTCTAGTTTTTATCGACATTTAAGTAAATATAGATAATAAAAATAATTATAGAAAACGAGTACTGTGTGCATTGGCACGAGAGTACCGTTACTAAAATACTTTCGTTAGAAATTTTTATTTTTTGAAAAATTAATTTTATAAAAAGTAAATTCATGGAAAATATATTATTTTTCAATACCTAGCAGTACAATAAAATAAAAAGGTGGGAAACAGTTTACAGAATTTAGCTATACAATCAAAAATAAATTAAAAAATAATTTATTAATTTTTTTTAAGTTTATCAAAATAATAAAGATGAAGTCCGATAGATGAAAAGTTAGAAAATAAAATATATTTTAAAAAAAAATTAAATTATTTTAAATAAAATAAATAATAATTAAGAGAATATAAAATATTTTTTTTATAAAAAAACAAACTAAAGAAATGCTTTAAATATTTACAGGGCTGGACATGAAAATGTAAAATGAGAAACAGAATAAAGAAGGAAAAGAGAAAAGGCTACAAACACTAAATTGCTGGCTAATAAGTTACGTGAGCCGCCCACAGAGAAAGAAATTCTAATCACATTAAAGAAGGTTATCTTTAGCCATCGTAAGGCTGTCAGTTGCCATACTTCCTTTTGTATTGATTGAGTATTTGTACTCTCTATTTTACTATATAAGGGTGCTTTCATCATAATAATACCAACATATTGGAGTAATTCTTTCATTCTTTAAATCCTATAAATTAAAGAGAAAAAAATAAAACATAAAAATAATTTACTTTAATTAATTAGATGCATTTAGGTCTTTTTTCTTATATAATTTACCTTATCTTAATCATTTAATTTTAATCTCAAAAGTTTTTTTTTATATATAAAAGTTATTGGATCATGGGAATTCTTGTATATTAAAAGATGGTATGCCGCGAGCCTAGTAATTGTTTTTTTGTTGAGAACATGCATAGCATATAGACTTTTCTATTTTTATTGAAACAGACCAGGAAGGTGGAGGAAAAGGGGCTGCGAGGTGTAGTTTGGTAGTGGGATTCAATCGTGTTTTTTAAAATATCTATTTATTTTTTATTCTAAATTAATGTTTTTAATATTTATAGACTATTTTAATATATTGATATAAAAATAAATTATTAAAAGTAAAAAAATATTATTTTAATATATTTTTTAAAAAAAATATTTTAAAAAATAATTATTTATGTACTAGTAACTACCCTCCATGTTAAATTATTCAAAATAAGATGATTTTCTGACGAGAGTTATTTTGACACATTTTTATTTATTATTATTAATGTGGATATTCGAGTCAACTTGTATGTATCTCGATTAATTTTATAGGACTTGAAGTTAATAATTATATAAATTTACAATGATTTTAAAACTTATAACACTTAAACTAATAATTTCTAAAAATAAATTTAAAACTCGACAAATTACACTACAGTTGAGTTTTGAGGCACTCTTTTACTCACCGAGCTTGTGAGATACGCTATTCCACTCGCGAATTGCATGCTAATAAGATACACAAGCATGCCTTTTATTTCTTTCTCCTTTTAGCACGGCAGAAAAAAGGTTCCAAGAAAAACAATAAAAAAGTTGGATATACACAGTGTTGCATATCAGCACGTCAATGACGTATTCAAGATTGGAGAACAATTTATTTATCGTTGAGATTCGAAAATTAACAAGATAATATCATTTTTGCTAAGGCTAAACCATAAAAAATTGATTGGAAAATAGACCAAACCCATCTACTTCCATACATACTTAACAATTTATTAATAATGATCAGGTTGCCATAATCTTTCTGAGATACCCATTAATTAACTAGGCTAAAAGGCACGAGTCGACTCAGACCCAGACTCAATGGGATAAATGAGTGGGAATGCAACAACAGAACAAAGTATAAAGCAACAAAGGTGAAATTACAAAATCACTGCACTCTTCAGCTCATCTCCTCCCTTTCCTTTCCTTTTCTTCTCACCGAATCGAATTTTGCTTCCGCATCTCTCTTCAGGTAAGCTTCACCCTTCTCATCACCTTCTTCTTCGTCTGATAGATTCTTCTTGCTTTATCACCCTTCTTAGTAACTGTTTAAATTACTGTTTTCTTTCTTTCCTTTCTATAGCCGGCGAACCTTTCAGATTAGGGTTTATTTACTCTCTTTGCCCATTTGGTTTCTGAATTCGAAGCATGTGTTGTGTGCTGATAACTTGTGTAGTGTTAATTTTGTGATTTTTAAGCTCATGTACGTGACTCGTTTTAACTTTACTGTTCACTTGATGGAAATAACAGGAAGCTATGCTACAACCATTGGTTGAATAACAGTAATAAAATTGCAGGGAATGGGAGGTTGCTGTTGTTCTTCAAGGAAACCTCATTTACACGGAACGCCCGTGTATTACTATGTTAGTATTATTATTAATATCTTCGTTCTCCTGAGTATATATTTATGTCTGCTTATCGTTTTTTTTTTTAAATGTTTACATTTTTTATAATGTTCTAGTAGAGAGTGGCTGATTTTAATGTCGCGTGCTTATATTGTCTTGCGTTTATTGAAGTGGATGTTGAGCGTTGGGAAATTTGGGAGTTGGATTTAGCTGTTATTGATTCCCGAATCGCGTATAGGACTTGGAACTAGCAAGCAAGAGTCCTAGGATGTCTCTGAGGGTCTTAAACATGGGTTGAGATTGTATCATACATGATGGCATTTGTGATTTGTACGTCTCGGTCTTGAATCAACTTTACTTGGATTGGAAAAGGAAAAGACACTTTTTAATTATGTTTTGTGATAATGGGAGAGTTTTAGGTTCAGCATTGCACCTGTAGAGGACAAAGCATGTTAAAACCAGCCGTGAATATAAGCTCAAAACCATGCCTTGCACTATTTCACAATCTATGCCTTGTCTGGCAGCAAGATAAATAGAGAAAATTCGTGATGCTCTTCAAATTTGCTCCATCATTTTTCATGAGTGATGTATTGATGGAATCGTAGCAAATATATTTCTATATGACCATCAACGAAGAGGGGGGAAAAGATTAGAGGTTTGAGGATTTTTATTGTCGAGATTCTGTCAGTGAAATGATGTAAATTGCCATGATTAAATAATCTTAGAAACACCCAAAGTTTTTACATCCTTTTCCACGCCATTTCACAACGACATGGCCTAACATTGCTTCCACTTTCAAGCGGAAATCTCTTGAAATGGAACCAAATGGGTTCTTTTGGCTAACAAAATACCATCTTGAAATTTAAAACACCCTTCTTGTGCAGTGTCCACCAGCTTTGGAAGAGCATGGATCCTTAACATCTCACAACGGCGCAGCCTCTGCATTCACTGCAGGTCTCCTGGTCGAATTGCATTTGAATACATCAACGCCTGATACTTTCCGCCCCCCACCTGCACCTCTGCCATATGATGTGATTTTGGGATGTCCACAGTCACCGTATTCTGAATCTGTTCAAGAAACAATTAGTCGCGGTAGTTTTGGAACGTTGGCAACGAGTGAAGATCTTGATGAATTGGACTGCAAAACTCAAGCCAGTTCATTGCTTGTCTCTCCAAGGAAGTCAGAAGTGACAAAATTGCATGAACCTGTTGCGTCCGCAACAGAAGAGGAAGATGCTTGTCCCATATGCCTTGAAGGTGCGGTAGTGCCTTTTCCTAGGAGAAAATGCTATTTCCATTTTATTATTTTATAGTGTTTCTGGATAGGTAGAAGCATAATCAAGGTCATGCCTGAAATTAGTCAGCGTTGTCTTCTTCCGCTTGCAGAATATGACTTGGAGAATCCAAAACACATAACAAACTGCGAACATCATTTTCACCTCTCCTGCATTCTAGAGTGGATGGAAAGGAGTGACACCTGCCCCATATGTGACCAGGTTTGTTTCTTGTAAAATGACTTTATTGGCAGTTAGCGGATGATTTTATTGCTCTTATTACTGATGAGATGATTGATATAATCTGGATTTCTTTTAAATATCGCTTGCTACCCCCTGGTCAAAACCATACACCAATTTACTATTTAGTTGGTTGTTTCACATAGAAGGTGGAAGCACATACGAGGGGAAACATTTACTTTACTCATGCTTCTGGTGGAATGACTCTAGTTCTTGCTATTGACACGATTCTTATATATGCTCATTTGCACTTCTGCTTTTTTAATGTTACAGGAAGTAATATTGACCACAACTTCATTTAGTTGTAGTTAATGCTCTTTGAGATGGAGGTTTATTTGTTGTTTCAATTAAGAGCTTGCCAACTTTAGTGGGCTGCAGATGGTGTCAGTTCTTTGTCTCACAACTGGTCAGCAGAGTGCCCCCTGGTTCATTTTTTTAATTTGGTCTGTCTTGGTTTGAAGGGTCAACTTATCATTTATGCTGTTCCTCTGGAGAAGTTCAGAGGTAAAGGAATGAAGTTTAGCAAAACATGGAAACAGGTTTCTCTCTGTTTGTGCCCCCTTGTCCTTGTTAATACTTTGGTTGCTAGTTAGGGAATGGATGTGCAGATATCTACACGGTTGTTGAAGGGAGTACATGCAAACAATTCACCTCCAAGTTAAAAGTAAATGGTCTGTCCTGTCTTCCATGTTGCGTCAGCAAACTATTTATCTGTTTCCTATGCATATTATCTTCTACTTGTTTGTCGTATGCTGCATATAGTTGTTCTTTTGCATTGGGTGATTTGTAAATTACGACTGTTAGTTTTTGGATTGATTCGGCATTTAGGATTAGATGAATGTATGAAAAGTGTAATGAACAATGAAAAGTTATACTGTATTTTACATGAACTCAGATTGACATGGCATTAGAGATCTACGACACTACTGTTTAGTTTCAAGAAAAAATCTTGGATCACCATCCAATAAGATTCATGCTTCTGCATATCAATTCCTTGCATGTATGTTTAACATGCAGGATCTTAGATCTACCAGCACCTCCCATCCTCTTCCCTTTTCATTTACTTTTTTGGTTACACGAGTGGATGGTCTGTGAAATGGTTTCAGGCTGCTCAGTGCTACGTCAAAAGCTTGAAGTTACTGGTATTGTATAACAATTGTAACACCTTCATCTAAATCCTTCTCTGGGAAAACTAACTGAAGCATACTTCTGGGAACTTTCTTCCATTTTTTTAACCAAACTTCAAGAGTTGGCCATGCTATGTGGTAGTTGCATAGCTACTTTTGGATCCCCACACCGCGATCCACAGCAAAGCCTAAGAGACACTAGCTATTGCTAACTGGAGCTGCTATGTCCTTCACACAAAAAAACAGAAAAAGAAAAAAAGAGAGGGGGGACTTGCTAGATAGATCATTTTCTTCAGTAGTCGGTAGATGAAAATATCGGAGTGGTTTAGTGTCAGTGTCGACGCCTAACTTCTGCAACATGTGGTGGTGAGAACCCCACTTATCACACTATTCTAGGGATTAAGTAAAAGGCGGTCGTATTCTTCTGTCAATTTTTCGTTTCAAGGGCCAATCAGTAGATGCCGTAATTCTCAACTTCTATTTGAGGTCTTCATTTGGTTTTTCAAGCTGTCGACAATTCTATTTCTTTTTGATAAAAAAAGAAAGAAAGAAAGAAAGAAGGGCATCGGTAACTTTCAACAGCGGCTGCTTCTAGAGATGGCCGCCCTAGTCAGTCTGTCCCAGCTAGTAAAATTTCTTTCTGGTGCCTAGGAATTTTAGATTCACTGTCGAACTCGCAAAGGAGTGTTGCTACCAATTTATCAAAAATACACGGGGTATGAGTTTTCAGCTGTGGCACTTCACATATGGATTGTTATGGTAAAATTACTGTTTGTTTTTTCAGTTAAAAAAATAGAAGCATTTGTCTTGAGACAATTTGCTTCTTTTTTTTAGTGGTTTATTTGTCATTAAATTTTTGTTTTGGGGTGTGTGTATTTTATCAAATTTCTAAGCAATAAAATGACTTATTTGAGATTAAAAGAAATTAGAACTATCGACCAAGATTTTTTTATCTCTTTGTTTTTTAGAATACAGTAAAAGACATCCTTTTTTTAATAGTTATTTTTTTCAAATTGAATTGTGTGTATTTGTTTTTAATCGTATTATTCTAATTTATATATAATTTTTCATTTGTTTCACACAAGCGAAGCTTATTTTAGTAATAAAATATATTTATTTTTAGATAATATTTATAATATGTTTAGTCCCGCGTAATATTTTTTTATTTTATCTTATTTAATTAATTTCATGTGTATTTTTATTTTTATTATTTTTTATTGATTTTAATAAACAAATTTAGTGTATACAATCGGATAAATATTTTATTTTACGGGATTAAATATTTTGATTTATATCTACCTTTTAATTTTTTCAGTTTCTCTTTTAGTTATTTTTAATTATTTTATTTATTTATTTATATATATGATTATTAATTTATTTAATTAGATATTTGCATAAGTTTTGCCATTTATATTTTAATTTTTTTTAAAAAAGTATTTATTATATATATATATATATATATATATATATATATATATAGATAAAGCATGCAACCTTAAAGAAAGAGTGTTGCTTCCTTCCGAGGGTTTCTTGGTGATTAAATTCCAATTTTCCATCATTCGGTGATATAACTTGAAAACATCTTATGGACAGAATTGCAATTGTAATGTCATGATTTTTAAAATTCCGATACAAGTTCTTAACTAAAGACATAATTAAAAAAAGTATTTAAGGAAATTTTTAAAATTATATGGAACACAAAGGTCAAAGGAGGTGGTAGATTGTTGACTTTAAATGCTTTTGAACCAATAAAATTCCTACACGATCTCTCAACTTTCTGGCATTGAGAACCACAAATCTCACCCATCCAGAACGCAACCCACGCGCGTAATTATTTTATGATTTTTCTCGAACAAGGTTATCTGAAATTCATTTAAAATATAATTTTGTTTTGTTACAAAGATACGACGACCTCGTGAGTGGGTTTCAGCACTTTTGTCTGCCACCAAACCACACTATCCCGTAGACCTCCTCAGCTTTCACTTCCGATTTACCAAAGTAACCCCTACAAAGCTTCTTATTACCATCTAGTCCTCCAAGCTTCTAATTACCAAACCAACCCTTACAAAATCGCTTCCCATGTTCTATTGTCTTTTAAACCACCCCTCACGTGCGTGTTATTTTAATATATCATAGAAAAATCATGAAAAATAATTAAGAAATATTAATTTATTTATTTTTTCAGGTAAAAAATACTTAAAAAAAATGAGCTGAACCATATTTTTTAAAAATGCCATCATTTACATCACATGATAGTAATCACAATAAATTCAGTAGTGTGATTAATCAAAGGCATACATGATCAAATTAATCTTAAGTTGTTTAAGCAAGATTTAGATATCAAATGAAAGCGTGCCATCAGTGAAAAAGCAATGAAATAACAAGATATTTACAGGATCAAAGCAAAGTTATGAAGGGCATTTTTGTAAATATATGGTTTGATCCTGTAAATAAAAGCACTTCTTAAATAAAAGATGATGGATTCAGTGCAAAATGTGTGAAGGACATTTTTGTAATTAAGCAAGACTTCCAAGAAATTTAACTTTTTTGTTTGTAGCTTTGAGTACTCAAAGTGGCAGTTTTTTCAGATATTCCATAAAAAAAATCTTCTTCTCACGCTGAAAAGTTGAAAACTTGAATCAGAGACAGACTGCTCCCCTCGCTGAACCGCCCACACAGCACAAAGATTCTATCATCTTGTAAGGGCAAAGATCATCATCATCAATGTCACCCTTCAAGTGAAAAAGACATGCCTTTTTCCTCCAAGACCCCAAAGCCATGAAACAATGCCGCTGATGATCAGTGAAATGTCACTAGCCATCTTCTTCGCTTTCATCCTCTCCCTTCTCTTACCAACCTCAAATGCCCTGCTTGTTTCCAAATTTGAAGCAAACAACACATTTACACCATCAACTCCCTGCAACCCAATACAAAGCAGCAGAAGCAAGAAATTAGAGACTGCCAATGTCCTTATCACAGGAAACTCAACCATTTCAGGCCTAAACAACACATTCAATCTGGGTTTCGTTAACCCAGGTGGGAAACCCAATTGGTACTTGGCCATTTCGTATGCTTCAATTCCAACACCACCAATAGTTTGGGTAGCAAATCGTGAAAAACCCATTACCAATCTCACCTCTACAAGGCTAGAAATCACCGCGGAAGGCAAACTGGCCATCATTGCATTACCGGGTTCAACGATTTGGCAAAGCACAAACACAGAGAAAGCAAGAAGCTTGCTCCTTCTAGAGAATGGAAATCTTGTTCTTTTATCGGCCAAAGGGTTGATTATTTGGCAAAGTTTCGATTTTCCAACAGACACATGGCTGCCAGGCATGAATATTACAAGTGAAAGATCTCTAATTTCATGGAGGAGCATAAACGATCCGTCCCCTGGTTTATTCTCTTTGAGGATAAACCCACTAGGGTTTAATGAATTTGAGCTTGTTTATAACAAGAGTGCCAAGTATTGGAGTACAGGTAATTGGACTGGTGATGCATTCGATGGTGTACCTGAAATGACTATTCCTTACATTTATAAGTTCCATTTTTCGGATCCTTTTACGCCAAGTGCATCCTTTTGGTACACAGAGAGGGAATTAGATGGTGGTTTAAGGCCACCATTGACTAGGTTTCAAGTTGATGTTATTGGGCAGTTGAAGCAGTACACTTGGACTCAGCAGAATGAGTATTGGAACATGTTTTGGTCACAGCCAGACAATAAGTGCAGAGTTTATGGATTATGTGGGAATTTGGGTGTTTGTAATAGCACATTGTTAAAGCCTTGTGTTTGTGTTTCTGGGTTCAGGCCTGTTAGTGATTATGATTGGGAGTCTGGGGATTATACTGGTGGTTGTGTCAGAGATAGTAGGGATTCGTGTGAAGAGAGTGATGGGTTTATGGAGGTTGGTGTTGTGAGATTTGAGGGAGCGGCTATGGTGTCTTTTGTGGGGACTAGGAGTGTTTGTGAGAGGATTTGTTTGAGTAATTGTTCATGTATCGGTTTGTTTCACGATGGTAAGACAAGCTTGTGCAAGAATCTATATGGATCTTTGTTGAATTTGAGAAATTCCAGTTCTGACAGTACTTTTCAAGATGTGTTGTATGTCAGGGTGCCGAAGGAGGGGATTGTGAGGAAGGGTGTGTCGAAATCTGTGCTTTTGATTGGTAGCATTGGTGGGTCAGTTGTGCTTTTGGGGTTGGTGGCAGGGATGCTGCTGATTTTGAGAAAGAGAAGAAAGAACGGCAAGGGCGTGGAAGGAGATGGTGTGTTTCCAGGGTTGAATTTGAAAGTGTTTACTTATAAAGAGCTTTGTGCTGCAACTCGAGGCTTCTCGGATAAACTTGGACATGGTGGATTTGGGGCAGTGTTTCAAGGCGAGTTGTTGGATTCTACTCTTGTTGCTGTGAAACGCCTTGAAAGGCCAGGCAGTGGAGAGAAAGAGTTCAGGGCAGAGGTGTGTACTATTGGAAACATTCAGCATATCAATCTTGTCAGGCTTAGAGGATTTTGCTCGGAGAGCTCTCACAGGCTTTTAATTTATGATTACATGCCAAATGGCCCTTTGAGTGCGTATCTGCGTCGAGATGGTCTGAATTTGATCTGGGATGTTAGATTTCGTGTAGCAGTTGGTACTGCTAGAGGAATTGCATATTTACACGAGGAATGTAGAGATTGTATTATCCATTGTGATATCAAGCCTGAAAACATCCTTTTGGATAGTGATTACACAGCTAAGGTATCTGATTTTGGCTTAGCAAAGCTTATAGGTCGCGACTTCAGTAGAGTGTTGGCTACCATGAGAGGTACCTGGGGCTATGTTGCACCAGAATGGATATCTGGTGTGGCAATTACCACGAAAGCAGATGTTTATAGCTACGGAATGACATTGTTGGAATTGCTTGGAGGCCGTAGAAATGTAGAGGCACCGCCATCTGCTCGTGGTGCTGGTGGCAGGGAGGGTGAAAAGGCAGAGAAATGGTTTTTCCCTCCATATGCTGCACAGAAAATAATCGAAGGCAATGTGGCAGCAGTGGTGGATGATAGGCTAGGCAGCGCATATGACATTGAGGAAGCTCAGCGTGTTGCATCGGTTGCCGTTTGGTGTATACAGGATAGCGAGGAGATGAGGCCTACAATGGGAATGGTAGTGAAAATGCTAGAAGGGGTAGTCGAAGTGACCACTCCACCACCACCAAAATTGTTACAAGCACTGGTCTCCGGGGAGTCTTATCATGGTGTTCAGATAGATTCTGGTAAGGGAGTATCTATTGGTGGTGATTGTTGTGGTGATAATGCAGGGGTATATAGTTATGGTTCACCTTCATCTCTTGGTAATGCCTCTTCACCAGCTAAATGAAAATGTGAAAGTTAACTGACAAGCATCCTGGAGATTGGTGGATAGCTGAGGAAAAACTAATTCCTACCCCCACCCTTTTTTTTTTTGCTTTCATTTTATGTGAATTGTAGCCTTGTACGGTATCAGAAATGTAAATGGAATTGCTTGTTGCTCAAATTTTCAAGGATGTCAAGTTCTTCAAGATTCTATTGTCCCATCATTTATACTGCGTCCGTTTCATATTTGATGATCATTCGTGTGCCAAGAGCCGAGATTCATTAGATCGGTCATGCTTCTTAAAATGAACGTTATTTGTACAATTGAAGACCAGCACACGTCATTCCAGTGATCACAGATTCGAAAAGGAGGACAAAGTTGGTCCTGGATGGCCATGTTTAGCTATTGGTGTTCATTGCTTGTAGAGTTCCCCTGGCTAAAAAGTCAACCACTCACTGGTGGCCTGTCAACTTCAAATTGGCATGTGCTCAACTAGTCTTGTTAGTTGCCACCTTCAATTTCTTCCTTCTTTTCATGGTTTGACAGTTGGCAGGAGAGGTCTTGGGGGTCATGATCACCATTTGACAATCCCTCGCAGTTCAAGGATAAAGAAGAGGGCAGACAGGGAGGGATTATACGGTAACGTTTTGTCAAATACTGTCCATTACCTGCCTAACCGTTTGATTTGTTCTATCCAGACATACCAATGAGCAGCCCCTTTTGAGCCTCCTGTTGTGTGCTGTGAATCGTGTTCATGAATGCCTTTTTCAACCCTCTCTAGCATAAAGAAAACACGCCACCATCATTGTTTTCTTTTGTCAAAAAGAACATCCTATATTCGCTATGCCACGAAAAAACCTCAACGTTCTTTTTAAACACAGGTATCTTCTCTTTCTGGCCCTTCTAAATGCATGTGAAAGCATGGAAAATTTTGTGGTTTACATTTCATCTTTTCATTGACTATAAAGTAGCACGAGTTATGAAGTTAGATAACGGTTGGCTCAATTGGCAAATGGATACTCTCTGTCACCAACCAGGATTTTAACTTTAAAATCAGAAATTTCATAAATCTTCTAGTCTTGGCATTGTCTATTAAATAAAAAGAAGGCTGCAAAATTTAAATGTTGGCCAATGTTTCAGCTAGTAAATTTACTTGGAGTGTACATGCAAAGATCATGGATAATTCTGTTTGTTGCTTGCTTATTCCTGTTGCCGCTCTATATATTTGCCACTCCAATCCTAAAACTCCTTGGACAGCGAAAAGATATAGCAGAGCTTGCTGGCAAATTTACTATTCGAGTTATTCCTCAAATGTTCTCATTAGCCATCACTTTCCCTACCCAAAAGTTCTTGCAGGCACAAAGCAAGGTTGGAGTTTTGGCATGGATTGGTTTTGCAGCTTTGATCATGCACATTGGAGTGCTTTATCTCTTCGTCAACGTATTCAAGTGCGGGTTGGCTGGTGCTGCCATTTCTTATGACGTCTGAGGTTGGGTCATTGCTTTGGGTCAGGTAGCTATGTGGTTGGTTGGTGCAAGGAAGGAAGGACAGGATTGTCTTGGTTAGCCTTCAAGGACATTTGGGCCTTTGTTCGGCTTTCTATAGCTTCAGCTGGATGCTTTTCCTGCAGATTTGGTATTTTATGGCCATAATTGTTCTCACTGGACACCTTGAAGATCCTATCATCGCAGTTGGGTCACTTTCCATCTGGTCAGAAATCCGTTTGCTGAATTAGCACTTCCTGTTTACATTCAGTATCTTACAGTAGCAAAGAAAAAGAGAAAAAAAAAAGAGTTGAGAACATATTCCTAAGCAAATCTTAGAAGCACCTTGAGAGAAGCAGAAACACCTTTCCCTGTTTGATTATAAGAGACATGCTAATGAACTATTGTTGGTTTATCATTTTCTGGCCCCCTTTTGCATTAGGATTTTATATATATATATATATATATATATATATATATATATATATATATATATATATATCCCTTTCATTCGATGTTAATTCCTCATGAACAACAAATTGTCCTTTATTCCGCGGTGTTCGAGTTTCTAACGAGCTAGGATCAGGCCATCCAAGAGCTGCAAAATTTTCTGTCATCGTCACATGCATCGAGTCCCTCTCCTTATTGGGATCCTTTGTGCAGTCACTACTCTGGCAATTCTAGGAACCACTTCGCCATGATCTTTACAGGTAGCAAAGAGATGAGAAAAGCTGTTGCCAATTTAGCATGCCTTCTTGGTATAACCATGATGATCCTGAATTTCATGGAACAATTGACCTTGCCATTACGTTCATCACGTGCAGGTGTTGCTGTGGGAGGTGGTTGGCAAGCCTTGGTAGCTTATATAAACTTGTTTTGTTATTGTATAGTTGGCCTTCCTCTAGGGTTTCTTCTTGGTTACAAAACAAAATTACATGTCAAGGTATTCTTCTTTTATCAACTTTATCAAACCAGCATAAACTTGAATATTGCTGAGATACAGAATTTAATTGTCATTATGCATGGATTAAAATTTGCACACTTTCGATAAGTTCATAGCATAAAAAAAGGACAAAAAAAAGAAGAAATAAAGTAAAATTCTTATGAAAAGGCTTTTTTCAATTATGAACAAATCTATATGCATTCACTCATCATCTAAAATGGAATCAACCTGTTTATGCTTATCTGGTACATAATAGATTTGCTTTTCTTTCTTCCTACAAACTGACTAAAATACTAAAAGAATTGGAATTCTTTCTCCAATATAATCCCACTCGAACTGGAGTAGATGCATTGTCATTAATAAAAACTAAAACTTTTGGCATCTTCATTGTAGCTGAAACAACAAAGAGAAAGAAAGTGGTTGTTGATGATGATTTCAGCTATCCAAATAGTCGAAATTAATGTTAATGAGTTTCATTTAATAAAAAGAGTTTCATCTAGGTGGTTTTTTTTTCGTCTCCTTGCCTGAAGAGGCAGATCTGAACGTGAAAATGTTTTTGGATCTAGGTTGATTTTGGTTTTTTGAGTTATTTTTTTAGATCATGAATAGGTTTATCAAAATATTTAGGTTTTTTTCTAAGTATTTTAGGTAAAAAATTAAATTGAAATGGGTTTTTAAACAAAAAAAAAATCAATGTCTTTATTTTAGATCGTCCATTTTTTTGGCTCAATGTGGCTAGGCACTGTTTTTTAAAAAAAAAAAAGTTTTGTTGTTTAATGTTTGGGTTAAAAGAATTGATAAAAAAAAATAATTGAATCCAATTGAATTCATAAATCAGATCACAAATTTAATAAGTTTATCTATAGCATTTGAGTTATTATTATTATTTTAATATTTTTGTCCCTTGATTTAAGAAAATATATTGTTACCTTTTGTTATCAATGATCTATTTTTATTATTTAGCTCAAAACTAAAAAAATAAAATCTCACCATTTTTTTTATCAATGATCTACATATGTTATCTCGACCAAATGTGTCTTAACACATTTTTTTAAAAAAATTATTTCATAAAAAAAAATTCTTATATGCTTTGTCATCATGTGATTAAATGAAAAATAATATTTAGTATAAAAAATTTATTGAATCCAACGATGTGTATAACTTGCATCACGAGTTTGCTTGATTGACTTAGGTTCGTTTAGGTTTTTTTTTTAGATAAATATTTTTTTTTAGAAGACACGTTACCAACATCTAATTTTTTTTTCACATTTAAAAATGGGGTGAACAAGAGCAACAATTGTACTAATCAAACCAACACAAGTATCTGAACAGGTTTATTCTTTATATTACCATCTACAATAATTCAAAATGTAAGGAAATTTCTTTGTAAAAAGATATTAATTTGAAATTAAAAAAAAAATTATTTTTTTAAAAGTATTTTTAAAATATAAAAACAAACAGAATACATAGTATATTAAACAATGTTGAACGTAATTTCATCAAATGCTTCTACAAATAGTGTTACTTCTTTATTTGGGAGAAAGGGGTGAAAATTAAGGAAGGGAAAACGAGATGAAAAGTCCCTCCTTGTGTTTGGATGGAGAGAGAAGGGAGCAATGAAAATCAAGAAAATTTTGTTTTCCCTTGGCTTGGATACTTGAGGAAACATGATGGGAAATTTTGAAGAGTGTAATTACATTTAAAACAAAATAATCTTTTTATGAAGTGAAATTTGTAGATCTAACACTTCAAAATCAAATTCTAAAAAAAAAAAAACCCACTTTCTCTGCAAGTTGGAGAGAAAAGATTTTGTGGATTGAGGAAGATTTTCTCTTCATTTTCCGTTTTTCCTCTAATCTTTATAAGGGAGAAAATGACGACAATCCGTCTTCCCGCTTTCCCTCGTTCCAAACACGGCGTTTTATGTTTTTTTTTTTTGAATTGGCACCGGGTATCCGGGTCGAAACCCGACTAATCCCGAGGATGCACAGGTCATCGATAAGAAGTTTCCCGCAAGTATACTACGGTTAAATCAAGGGTTTCGTCCAAGTCCGATAGTCCTAGGAAATTGTTTGTACCAGGCGGATTCGAACCTGAGACCTGGACAGGAGCAACCTGCCAGGCCCAAGGCGTTTCATGTTTTGTTTTCTAGATTCCTTGTCTGCATCAAGTTTGGGGGGATTCTGGTATTTTCTGAAAATGGAACCCTCCTGTGCAATTCTTTATAGTCATCCCACTTTTTCTTATGACCCGCTTTCTAAATGTCTAATATCACCAATGCCACTCAAATTCTGTTTATTTCCGGACCTCGCTTTCGTCTTTTGGTAATTACTATAGTAGCCCCGTTCCTCACTTTGAGTAATTGCGACGTAGCCCATGTAATCCCTGTCCTCTTTTTCGAACGCCAACTTTTCCTTAATTTCGAAATCACACTCGCAAGATAAGTGCATAAGAAATTCTTTTAGGGGAAATAGAGAGAGAATCTGTTCACTTTAAAAATGAGAGAAATAAAATTAATGAAAAAGATAGTATACAAATACATTTAAACCATAGTTATTAAACTCGGAATGGCTTGACGAGTCAATCCAAGAGTTAAACCGGTCTAAATTTATTAAAAAACTAGACTGTATAACAATTTGGTCAAACCCAGTGGACCCGATCAAAGTTTGGACCTTGTCTTCTTTCTTTTTTGAACAAATCGCTTCATTTTACTTGGCAAAATCAGTGCCTTGCATCATTTATGCTTTCCGGTTGCTATTTTTTTTCTTCTTCCTAGTTTGACCTTAAAAAACAAAGAGAAAATTCCGGTCAAAGATAAGGGAGGATTGGGTTTTTTTTATAGGCACCGGAAAAAGAAAAAAAAAAAAGTTGTCTCAAGTGACAAGGTAAAGATTATATAGGAAGACGAGCATGCTGAAAAGGTAACAATATTACTATTTAATATTACAATAACGTTGTTTTTTTAAATATTTTTTATTTAAAAATATATTAAAATAATATATATATATATATATATTAATTTTTAACATTAAAATAAAAATTAATTTAAAATAAAAAAAATAAAAACATGATTGGATCGAAAAACAAACACTACCATCATAAATATTATTCGCAATTCACCTATTTATCAATATTAATTTAATAAGATCTTTCATCGTTGAAATTTCTTAGTCTGACCATGTACTGTTGTTTTCTTCATCATATTAGGTCTGTCTTTAGAAGATAGTGGCTACTTGGTCTGTTTCGTCATGAGTTGGGTAAAAAAGATTTTCAATGCAAAAAAATAAATGAGTAAGCTTTTTCATTGTGATTTTTTACCACAAGAAAAAATTCTGATTGTAAATTGAAAATTTGTTGCATGTATTTAATTAAGTAAATTGAAAATCATTTGTGCTAATAAATACAAAAAAATAATATTATTAGTGATAATAAATGACTAGATAAAAAAATAAAAAATTAATACATATTAAAATATTTAATCTTACAACACGAATTATAAACTTGATTGTGTTTAAATAGCTTTGTTTCTTATAATTATTTTTATAAATAATTAAACAATAGTAAAAACACACACACATGGAAGAGATTGTATAAAATTCAATATACATATATAAAGCCTATTTATATTAGAAAAAAAAATGTTATCGTCTCATATGTGAAAACCAAGTAAAACTTAAATGATATTTAACTAAAAACTAAATTAGAAAGTTGAGAGTTTGATATGGAAATAGATATTTGATTTTGAAACATGAGCTTATAGACCCGGTTATATTTAATAACTTTGTTTTTTGGAATTAATTTTTTACTTAATAAAGTAATAATAAAAAATAAATGCACAGGGAAGAAATTGAATAAAATCAAAGAAAATATAAGTAGAGTTGCACAAAAAAAAACACATACTAATATAAAAAAAAATGTTGCAATTTTTTTTGTAAGTTAAATAAAATTTAAATAATATTCTATTAAGAAACATTATAAAAAATAATCTAATTTTTTTTTTAAAATAATCTCAATTAAAACTAAATACTTGTTAGGTTAGGCACTCTATACATACACTAAATAATATATTTTAATTAATTAACATTTAAATAAAATAAAAAAAGTAAAACTAAAAAGAAATAGTACATATAAGCCTGGGTAACCTAACATGCCTGACCCATTAATAGAGAAGGTCACACACATGGGCTTGTAAGGATAAGCCCATGTGCCTAACCTCTCTCTTTTTTTTTTTGTAAATTGATGAATGATAAGTCATTTGTTTTTTTGTTTTTTGTTTTTTTTAAAGTATTGTATGCCTACACATAATCTAACCAACACAACAATGGCTGGAAAATTAAAAGGTTGTTTTTAGTCTAAAAATATATTTTTCAACTTATTTTCATCTAAAAACCCTTTATAAATACTTTTATAATATATTTACAAAAAACATTTTATCAACTAAAATGACCTATAAACACAAAATCAAATTGATATGAAATTATCTTTCTTTACCTTGATCTATTTTTTCAAGCAGCAAAAAGGTTCGAAAACATCTAAGTGGAACTCCCCCGTCAAATGAAATTCATTAATACTAAAATTAGTCTTTTTTATCGTTAAAATGTGACCAACCGATGACTTTTTATAATAACCCCAATTTTCTTTTATTATATTCAATGTAACATATAGTATTATCATTTAAAACACATGAATTTTACATATGCACATACCAAAAATTTAATAGAGTTTTCTTTATATTTTTCAATACCAAGTTATCTACTCAGTCAACTTTCACAAATTAGAGAAAAAATTTCAACACATTTCCATCATCTAGGACTTCTATGTTTATATATTACCTTTTATCACAATAACAACTTCTTCTTTTTTCTTTTATATTTCCTCAAGCAAATTAATTATTGTATTATTTCAAAATATTTTAAGTTCTAAGAGGATTAACCTAATTACGACATAAAACCAACACATATTCGTACTAATGTAAATTTAACCTAAAACTTATTCCACATAATTACAATCATATGGGTTCAAGAGAAACCACTTAAGATATACATGTTTAATTTAGATTTATACATTGCTTGGCTGCAAAATTATGCTACATAATAACAAAATATGTATTGATTTTACCAAAATTACAAATGTGATATCTACTACTTGTTACATCATTATGGAGTATCTAAAATTCATACAATACTCAACATAATTAGCTTATATACAAAGAATATTTACTATTATTACTTTTTTGTGAAACTATTCCTAATTCATAAAATTCGTATAATTTAAGATCACAACATATTTTCTTACTAAACCAGTACTTGTTCTAATTTTACGATATGAATTTTTCTAATTGCCCATTAACCAGAGTATTAGTCATGATAATCTCATGGACTAGTATCTTTAATTTTTCATTAATTAGAGAATTGTCCCATTTACCAGAGAGTCAAAATCTCCATCTACTTATTAACCAAGTCACTGATCCAATTAACTAGGAAATCAATATCTCCATTTGTCAATTAGCCAAAGCATTAATTTCATTAACTAGGAGATTAATATCATAATTTTAAAACTTAACCCAATGAGTCGACCCGAGAGCTGGCTGACCCGAGGCTGGAACTAGACTGAGTTGAAGAAAAAACAAGGGAATGGAAAACTTGGTGTGACCTGGCTAGTCCGACAGGTTGACTCGGCAAGACCCAGTTGTAATCCATTGATTTATTTTTTACTAAAATAATATCGTTTTGATTTTTTTTAAAAAAAATTAATCCGGGTGATCTGATGACTCGATCAAAACTCAGAACTCTGGTTTCAGACCGGACCGAGTCTAAAAACTATAATCAATATATTCATTTGCTCATTAACCATGTCAAGATAACTAGTTTCTTAATTGCTCATTAATTAAGGTATCGATCCTATTGAACAAGTAACTAATTTTTTCAATGATTTATTATTTATCAAATAAAATTAATTTAAAGAATAATTGCGATAAATGATCTCTTATTGCTTGCTGAGTGGGTCCTACAACAACTCCGGTAATAAAGTAAATTTATATCCTTAACCAATCAAATTTTGTTGGCACGTCCTATTTCCCCCTCGTGACCGGTTCCAACCATTTTAAAATCCCCAAATTCTCTCACTTATTCTCTCTTGATTATTGCGTTGATGTTGTTTCCATCGGTACCTAGACTAATCTTACTCAAACCCCTTCGATTTTTATAGGATTTTCTCTAAAGTTTTGTAACTAGGCTAGAAAACCTCCTCCCTTTTTTTTTCCCCCACTCTTGCTGCCGGTTCGGAGTATTTATAGTCAAATCTTTTAACATTTACAATTTGACCTATTTTGCTTAATTATTATATTTTGCCCCCATCCTTTCTTCTTTACCAACAATAATGTCATACTTTCTTTTATTTATTTTAATTCCATTCTTTGTTATTTAATTTTAAATCCTCAATTTAGAATGTGGATTGTACCGTGGATCTCCTCATGTGGACTTCAACAGTTATTAGGTTCGGTCCTTGCATTTTAATTTGTTTTCTTTTGGTCCCTTTAAGTGGCTGAATTGTAATCGTATCTTCTTTTTTCATCTCTCTCTCATTTCATTTCCTTTTCCTCCTACTAAACATAAATCAATCACGACCTCCATGGAATGAAGCCCTCATCAACACCCAAAGCAAACCTCACATTCCCTTCCATTCTCTTTATCTCTCTCTACCCATTGAAGTAGAGAACAAGAACGGAAGAAGCTTGAAAAGAGAGGGTGGTGATGTATTATTATAATTGTCATGGAGTTAGCAATGCAGCAACCAGTGACAACCATTAATGGTGGAATCTTCCTTGGTTAGGGGTCCTTAAAACCCATACCACCATCATGCCAGTTTTTTCTTTCCTTTCTTTCAATTTTTTGATGTTTTTTTTTTACGTTTTTCATTTTTGGGTTTTGTTCATCTTTTTTGCTTATTTAGATTTGTTTGGCTATTTGAGTTTCTGATATTTTGTTATTTAATGGATTTTCTGGATTTTTTTCTAGGTTTTTTATTTGACAATGGTTCTATTCGAATGTGCTTCATTGACGCGGTTTATGTCCATCTTGATTCGTTTCTATTTGTTTGTTTGATATCTGGAGTCTTTTTTTATTCATTTGAAACAAAATTGCCTTATTTGTTTCACTGAATCTCTTTCTTTTTTTTCCTTCACAATCATCAGTGCTATCAATCTGGGCTCCACGTCCCTTCTACTGAATCCTGAGCTGATTTTGCGTCTATTCACAAGTACCCCTTTTCCAATTATTTGTACTTTGAGTTTGTTTTGCTTATTTTTTTTTCTGTTAGTGTACTCTCATTGAGCCCACGTCTGAGAAATGCATTGTGATCATTCTTTATCTTGATTGTACGGTAATGACAATATTTAATTTATGTGAGTTTGTTTTGAAATTGATTATTTCTTTTTAGAGAGGAGTAGGATCAATGAGAAAGCGAGTATGTCATATAATTTAGTTCCTCGTTCTAACAAGGTAGTTGGCTGAACACAAGTTTTAGTTAGTTAGCTACATAATTATTTTTGGATTTTAGGTTATGTTTTCTAATGTTTTCTGGCTGATAAGGTTTTGATTCTAGATAAGGCGATTAAATGTTGGAAACAGCTTGGTGAGTGGTTTCCAGGGCTCCGATAAGGTTACATACTGTTTGTTTGAAGCCATTCTAATTAGTTTCATTTCTCTTGTTTTTTTCCCCTTCTTGCCCTCTCTTCCAGACGTTATTTGTTTGTTTTTTTAGCTTTTTCAAGCTTTTGGTGGAATGCTTTGTTCTTTTCTTGGATCTTTTTCATGTATGGTGGGTTTGTTAGAACTGTTTGTTGTCCTTTTTTCTTCTCTTTTTTTCTGTTTCTATGACATAACTAACAGTTTAAGGAAGTTTTCAGCAAAGCTGTGAAGACGTTTCATTCCTCCATAAATAGATTGCCTTTAGATGAGTTGTTAATATATTTTATTAAGATTAATTTATCATTTTCCCACTCGTTTTTCTTATTCTAATTGATTTGTTGTTTTTATGTGCTGGGTGATTTCTCTTAGCCTTTGCCTCTAAAGTTTAGGCTATCAGGTTCATTTCGATTCCTATCTCTATTGCACAATAATGCATTAAATATCTAATCTTAGAAAAAAGAAAGTCAGGTTTCTCAGTCGTTTCAACGTTTGCCATTTCACTTTGTTATTAAATTATGTTCCGAATCAGTTTTCAGTTTTTTTTTTTTCCCCTGATGAGGTTTCCAAAATCCAAAGTGTTTAGAAATAAGTTTTTTAGCAGTAGTAATTATTTATGAAATTTGTAACTTGTTGTAGAAAGCATGTAACCTGTAAAACAGTTTCATTTGATGGGATTTGAAGACCATCAAATGACAAAGTCAATGACCTTTAAGCAAACAATTATAATAAATAAGAGAGTGAGTATTTATTCTTAAGAACAAAATTTTTTGTTCTTAGTTTTGATATGATAAATGTTATGAAATTAAAAAAATATTTTTGTTGACAATAGAGATTGTAAACTTTTTACTTGTGTGATTATGAGGGTATTTATACTCCTAAAACCCTACAAAAAAGATTAAGGCCTTAGGATGTCTTTTTACCTTTATAGCACTATTAGGAATAAATATCCTTGACATTAACATTAATGTGAGATTGGATATCCTTTACATTAGCATTAATGAAGATGGGAGATGAATGTCTTAGACATTAACATTTTATGTTATTAGTCATAAGAATAAGCAAATAGAGCATTAGTGCCCAACATGGGACCTATAATGATCTCTAGGCCTTTAGCCCTTTGTGCTTGACACATTGTTAAGCTCACGGTCAATGGGTATGGCAGCCAGCCATATCCATGCAACCAAGCTCAAGGTCGATGGGTCTAGCTAAACTCATGCCTAATTGGGCTTGATGCACATCCAAGCCCAAGGGTGGTGGGTCTGCTAGCTTGCAAGATTCATGTCCGCTTGGGCTCGGCATGTAAGCAAGTTTAAAGGCGTTGGGTCTGACATCTCGCCAGACCTGTGCTCTATTGAACTCGACATGCAGCCAAGCCCAAGGGTGATAGGTCGTGCCCGCTTAGTCTTGACATGTAGTCAAGCTGAAAGGTGTTAGGCTTTAGGATGTCTTTTTGCTTATTTAGGCTCGACATTTAGCCAAGCCCAAGGGTACTGGGTTTGGTATCTTGTTATACCTATGTCTACTTAGGCTTAGCTCGTAGTCACGTCTAAAGACATTGGTCCTAGAAGCGAGTTAGACCCATGTCACCTGGACCTGACATTCTACCAAGCCTAGAAATGTTGGATATGGATGTAAGCTCCGCCCACTTATCAATGGGTTATCATTATGCCTTTGGACTTTTTAAACAAGTATTCAGGCTCGAAATTCATTTTTTATAAAATGCCAAAAATACTGAACATCACTTTCAGTTCTCACATTGTTTTTCTTTGGTTTTTCTCTTTGATATATGTTTTTAAATTTCCCTGTTTTGATTGCCGGATTGTGGAGCTCTGCAGGATTTAGATTTTGCCTCTGATACTTGGATCCATCAATTTCCACTGCATTGCCATGGAGCTTGGATCATGTATTTAATTTTCTTTCTTTCTCTCTCTCTCTTTTTCATAATGTTGCTTGATTTGTGCTTTTTTTTTTTTTCTAACAATGTCTTTATTTTCCTCCTCGGTTTTGGGTGTTCCGTTGTGGTTTGCTGAGATGTTGAGCTGCCACAGTCCTTGAGCTCAATCATTGTTGCTTCTCACCATTTATCTTCATAGATGTTTCATTTCTCCAGTATCGATAGTGACTTAGACATGTTCTTTGCTTAATCTTTTTTCCCTTCGATTATCTTACAATCATTCCTATAATTCTTTGTTTTGACTTGGCGTACATAGTCCTTCGTTTTCTTTGTCGCCTAAGTTGACTTTTGACAGGGTATTACTTCATCTTTTTTTTCTCCTTACTTTTCCTGTGTTGTTTGCTGTGATGTTGTCCCCATTCATAGCTTTAATCTTGTCTCTTCTACATAGTGACTATTTTTGTTCCATTCCCCCTTGCATTGTCACTTAGATTTCCTGATTCTTCTTATTTTTTATATTTTTTTCCCACGATGTAACTTGATTGCTATCATTTTTCCCCTTCTATTCCCAGGAATGGTTTTTTCACCAGCTGTTTATCTTTCTCATCTGTTTTTATCTTTTTGAACTATTGTTTGCTGAGATCTTAAGCTTCTCCTGAAATTTAGTGTTGCCTTTGGTGATCGTTTACAATGATCTGATTCGACATCCCCGTCTCCCAATATTGTCATTTGGTATGCGCTAGTCTTCTTTCATTTTTTTTTCCTTTTCCGTTGCACGTTTTTCAGCTCTTTTACCTTTTCTTTAAGGTTTTTTGATGTCCGTTATATTTGACCTCCGTCAACCTTTTACCCCCCTTTTTAGTTTTGGTACCAGTTCTTTTTTTAGTTTTGTTACCAGTTTTAGCTTATTCTTTTTCCTTGCACCTTTCTTTTAACCAGGACGCTGCTTCCAAGTTCTCTCCTTGCCTAAAGTCAATCACGGTTGCTTCAACGCTGCTTCTATGTTTTTTTAATTTTAATTTTTATCTATCTATCCCAGCACTACATTTCGACCACCATAAAAGACTTCCTTCAGCCATCATTTTTTTTACTTGCTCATGGAATCCTCTGCACCGTCGCTGTTTTTTTATAACATTGCTTTTTAAGAGACCGCTTCATTCTATGTTGTCTTCCATGACACCCACATTCATTATAGCTTAGAATTCTTTCACTTCATTTCATTATCATTGTATCAGCTCCTATGAATTCCATTTGTTGCCCTCACTTAACAGCTACTAGCACAATTTCCCTACAAGCTCATGTTTTCCAAAACTTGCGCTGCACCATGCAAGCAAAGGAAAAAAACTGATAAATCATGTTATGTGATCCTATCTTCCTCCACTGCAAGTTAAGCATTAGCCTTAAAAAAAAAAAAGTCACCAAGTTCTTGCACCAGTTTTTTTGCACGCCCTAGGACTTTGAATCTTTGTTCATTAACAGTGACAAACAATATGCATGGACCTTTATTAATCTTTTGTGCATAGAATTCTCTAATATTAGGGAGGGTTTTGGATTGATTTTTTAATACAAAACAACAATGTTTGTGTTTGTTTACCATACGCTGTGCATTTAGTTTGCATCTGACTGTTGATTTCATTATCCCATTTTAAAACCATTCAAAAACATGTGATCGCACAATGGAAAGTTATGCCTGCGGTGTAGTGCGAGCAACATAGCTGGTGTGTGAATCGAATAATAGTGAGGATATGGCTCCAATTGCTTCTAACGAGCTCGCCAATAGCTTACGATTCTAATGAAAAAAACATTCTAAATGATAATATATCATTCTACATAGTTATTTCAAACTATATTTTTTTATATTATCAACAACTCTTTGTGAATTATGTGTAATTGAATATCCTTTTTCTTTGATGTATTTTTATGGTTATTGCTTATAAGTAACGCTACATTTACAATCCATGTACTGATGTGATAAATTTAATTTTCTCATGCATATATTATCATAAAATCATTTAACACAAATATAGTTTTTAAACTTGTTCGACCTAGTAGGTTGATTCGGTAATTTATCTATTCAAAGTCTTGTCTACTAGGTTGATCTAATGGCTCACCAACTTGTCTTGAGACAATTTTTTTCTTAATTAGTGACTTTCTTAAACTTGAGTGACGTAGATCATTAAGTTCAATGTTTTTTAAAATTTATATAATAAATTTCATTTTAGTTTTTTTTTTAAATCATTTCATTAAAAAATAATTGAAATGATGTTGTTTACGGGTTAACATGAGTTTATTCAATGACCAAGTAACTTGACTCTAAGCTGAGTTAAATCCCGAACCAAGAACATGATTATTTTCCTTTTATATATATATAATTAAAATTATAATTTTTTCAAATTCAATCCTTTTTGTAAGGAATTGTATATAGGTTAATTTACGAATAATTTTATGGTACTTAAAAGGTAACTTAGAATGTTTTATTATTTACCTTACAAAGCTTACTTTAAAGAAATGTAGAGATACAATTATGTTAAGATATTTTAATCATTTTTTATGGATCATGATTTTATATTCTTTCTCTTTATGCTTGTCTTTATTCAAAGTGGAGCTTAGTAAATAGCTACCAAGATGCCACCAGCAACTCTCTTAGCACTATAAAAATTTGTCAGTTCGAGTAACATTGAGGTTTTAACATGATGTTATAACATTGTTATAAAATTTAGTATAACCTGATGGGTCGACACAAGATTAGTCTATACTGGGGTTGTTTTAAAACTATTTGGAAAGTCGACCTGATCAAGCTTGGATGATCTAATAGGTCAATCTATAATTCAGGTGATTCCATCAATATGTTTTTAATTTTATTCAAAATTATATCATTTTGGACAAAAAAAAACCAATAAACCTGGATTAATTCACAACTTGTGGGTTAGCTTACCCATCCTAAACTTAGCGTTGGGTTGGATTGAGTCTTATAATTATGATATTTAGTAAGGAACTAGCTATTTGACCAACACTTTATTATGGATCAAATATTTTTCTTGATAAAAAAATTAAACAGATAGGCTTTTTCAACATAATTTTTAACATAAAAAAATATCAAGTGTAAATCAAGAAGTTTATGCATATATATAATTAAATAAATTGAGAATCATCTATGTTAATCAATAAAAAAGAAAGTCATTAACGATAACTAAATATATATTTAAAAAATCGAAAGGCGGATGCAGATCAAGATATTTGATCTTGCAACATGATATATTTACTCGATTGTGCTTAATAACTTTGTTTATTAAAATTATTATTTTTATTTAATCAAATGATAGCAAAAATAGACACATAAAATTAATTGAATAGAATTAAAAAAAAATATCGCAAGGTTGCACTTGTTAGAAATACCATCCAATTTTTATTTTTTAAAAAAATAAAGTTCAATTGTATAAAACATAAAAATACATATGAATTAAAATAATATTTTTAAAAATTAAACATAAACAAAATAATTAGAAAACAACCACTATTTAAAAAAGACTAAATACAAACAATAAGAAATTAAAGAGAAGATGTATTGATTTTAATATAAATTAAAAAAAATACATGTTTTATTTTTTTAAAAAAAAAAGAGAGAAAAAAAAGGTCTGACGCTAAGAGTGCCTGACCCATTTAGAAAGGGCACGTGTACGAGACTTAATTTTCTTTAATGTAATTAAGGCGGATAGTCAAATAGCCCATCATCTAGTATTCCCTAGATTTTTGCCACTATGGTAGTTGGAAAAACAAGTTCTATATTTTTTTGATCTAAAAACTTATTTTAGCCAAAAATAGTTAGAAAAGGGCCTAAACACCTCAACAAAACTATAAATATCATTAAAAAAACAAAATAAAAACACACAAAAACAACAAAATCTACCCAAAATAAAAAATCTTTTTGAGCTCATATTTGGTTTTTAGGCAATTTCAAGACATAAAAACACTTAAGTGAAACTCTTCTCATCAAATGGAACCCTTTAACAGCAAAATTGATCATTTTGGTAGTTAAAATTGGTGCCAACACTGCTTTTCTCTCATATCGCTAAAATCCAGGAACCTCTTCCTCTCTTATCTCAAGTTAGGGACTAAAAAATAACAAAAACAAACTTTTATAGTTAAATTAAATTGAAAAAACATTGAACAACTAGATGTGTATAAGCTGTAAAGTTTGAGGACTAGATCAATTTTTTGTGTGAGCTTCAAAACCATCACCTATTTATGATATTTATTTTTACTTTGTTCCTTTGCCTTTTAATTTTATCATTATTCAACAAATTTTATCCGATTGGCCTTTAATTTGGCCTAAAAATGTAATTTTGCAAAAAAAAAAAAAAAAAACAGTCTGAGGATCAAAATAAAAAAAATTTAAATAATAGATCCATGTTAAAATATGATATAGTAAACATTATGGTGTGTGTAGTTAAAAGACCATGTCTTTTATATTTAGAGTAATATTATGTGTTCTGCACCCATTTACATATAAAGAGAACCTAAAAAAATGCTAAAGATCTAAATATATCTATGAATAATTAACTAGACATGTACATGTTAACTTAAAGTCAATGACAAGATTTGAATCCAAGACCTCAAAATTATTTTCTATTTATATGTTTTGATTATTAACTTTATATTCCCCTTTTCTTTATTGGAGTATATTTTTGGTTTGCAATAATATTCAAAATATAAAATGCATGTAATAATTATTTATAGTAGTCACTAGATTGGTGGCCTATATTGCGCTATGGGCCAAATCAAACTTCTTTCAATGTAAAAAAATGATGCTTAAATGATGATGTGTTTCTAAAAAATCAAGAGAAATTCGAGAGTCGGGTTATTGACTTGATTAGATTTAATAAGATTAATAAATTTAATAATATGATAAACATAATAATAGATGACAACAACAATAACAACAAACAAATACAATAAAATAAATGACATGAGTTAATGTAGGTTAACCCGCCAAACTTGTAACCCAACAAAATCAATATTAAAAAATGAGTTTGCAAAAAAAATAATTGTAAAAAAAAAAGACATGAAAAACCCTAAGTCAGCCCGGGCCGACCTTTCAAACTCATGACTTAAGTCCTGAGGTAAGAATTGCCCCATAGAAGTCAAGCCTGGAAAATAATGAAGCCAAAATCCTGATCAACAAAATATCAAAGTTTGTAATTGAAAAAAAAAAGTTTAAATAAGGATCTAAAATAAAATAAGTAGCAATTAAAAAAATAAGGATAAAATCTGACATAAAAATTAACGAAGTCAAATATTGAGGGATTAAATTAAAAAAATATTAATTAAAAAATAATTAAAAGGAAAACAAATACAATCAAAATAATGGGGACTAGATCTAATGAGTAAATAAAAATCAAAGGATGATGAAATTAAAAAAATAAATTATTTCATGAATTATTTCAAATAAAATAATAATAATAAAAAAAATGGACCAAATCTAAAAGAAAAATAAATTGAAAGGCTGCTTTGAAAATTTATAGAGTCATGCATAAAAATCAAGATAAAGAGAGAAGAAAAAAAAGAAGGTTGTTGTTGCCAAATTGAAAGTCTGTCGGCCACACGCTCAAGAATGAAGGGGTCACCAAGATAATTCAAATATTGTTATGAAAGCTTGTATTTAGACATCGAGTGATGTCACGTGCACTGCCCGAAAAGCAAGAGTGCAGCCACGTGCTTCCTCGTAATAAGCATGTACCAAACACTTTTCAATTTAAAATAATATTTTATGTGTAAAAATACTAAATTGTTTATGATTTAACCTGATTACAACAATAAAAAAAATCATGATAAAAAGACAAAAAAACAATAATAGTTAACACACACATATTTTGGGTTAAGTTCGGGTGAGTTTTAAATTGAGTTTGATGATTTTTATACTCTACCTGTTTTTCATAGGTTAAGGTAACTATTCAAAAAGTATTCACCTATCTAGGTTGGATTATATCAATATTTATTGGGTTTGTATTAAATTATCATTTCTAAATAGCAATATTTTATTACTATTATGGTGACAATGATAATAATTATATAATCTAGTAATTATAGTGAAAATAAAAATAACATTAACAACCATGACGGTTTTTATACAAAGAAAATAGCAGAGATAGTGGCTAGATGATGTCAACAATAAATTCAACAGGAATTGAAATAAAGAGAAAGAACCAGAAAAAAAAACTAGTATTTTTGGAACATCTATTACTCAGTGAAATACTAAGAAATTTTATAGTAGTTTGGAAATAATTGTTGTAGTTATTCCATGTATTATAGACATAAGAAGTAGAGAGAGAAAAATATATATTTTTTTAACATACATAGAAATATTCTTCATCTTTTTTAGGATTTGATATGATTTTTTTTTGTATTTGTTTCTCTCTCACAACATTAGATCCATGAAATAAATATTGATAATTAATCCTGAAAAACTATGAAATTCCACATATAAGACCCACTTAAATTAAGCCACGACAATTCAATAAATATATAATGTTAAAACTAGTATGATTTTTATTTTCAAACAAAATTTCTATTTTTATAAATTACTACAATCATATCAATTTTAATATAACTGTTGTGAATTACCATAGTTTTTTCTATAAAAAAAATCACTTGCAAACAAGAAAACAATCCATTTATGGTTTAAATACTGAGTTTTAATATAGTACATCAACTCATAATGCTGTGTCTATTTGTTGGTTGTAATTATTTTCTAAATCTTTTTATAGTTGAAAAATATTACTTTTGAAAGGAAAAAAAAACATATAAAAAAATTCATTGGCTAAAAAGACAATAAGGTGGACCCACAACCATATTTAAACCTCTAAAAATATTTTTGGTTCCAAAAATATTCTCACCCCCTTGATGAAACCACAATAAACCCACCCTCCCTAACTCAACCCAAGAGTTAATAATTAACCAAGGTCAAGTCAAAGGTGACCACTATAAATAAAGGACCTTTGTGGCCATATTCCTCAAAACCCTACTCTATTGAAAGCTTTTTTCAATTAGAGCTTCTTGCACTCTCATCTAAACCAAGTCCTATAAAAAAAAGAAGAAAGGAAAAGACTAAAAGAGGGAGGGAGGGGCAGGCAAGAGCGAAAAGGGCCAAAAACCGAAGAGAGTCGAGGCAGCAACCACCTCACCCGAGTTGGCCTCATTGAAACCCCACACCCACAATACAACTTCCACACAAACAAAACCTACGAAATTCTGGTATGTCTCTCCTTCTTTCTATTTTTTTTTTTTCTCTTTAACCCCTAAAGCATTAATCTTTTAGATTTTGAAAACTAGGGTCTCTGTCTGTTCAAAACTTATTTTCTAGCCCCCCATTCTCGCAGACTCTTTCTCTCTACTCTCTCTACAAGCACAAGACCCCTTTGACTCGTTCAAGAGTGAGACAGCGGGACCATAGAATTTTTACAGGCGTTTCAAAACCCTAGATCAGCCCTCAAATTCCCGCCAAAAACCCATCTCCTAAACATGACTTAATTCTAAACTGTGCATGTGATAAATACTGCTAATTAATCATGTAGTTTTTTTGTTTTTTGTTTTATGATAACAAAGAGAACAACTGACCCACTTTTAGGGTTTCGAAAAAATGACAGGATGGTCAATGATAGCTAATGATTTTACCAAAAAACCACAAAGAAAGATAGCTCCGGACGGGTTTTGGGTGGATCTTGAGCCGAATTCAAAAGGGCCCGTTTTGAAAAGCGAACTCGATACCCAGCTCAGGAGCCGTTTCGATAAGTTTCTGGACTCGTTTTTCAAAGAGATTTGTGGGTTAGATGGTTGTTTATGGATTCTACCTCCAATGCTTGGAAATGGGCAGTTTGTAGATTTGCTTAAACTGTTTTTAGCTGTGAGCGAGAAAGGTGGGTATGGTGTTGTTTCTGAAAATGGGTTGTGGGATTTGGTCGCTCAAGAGTTTGGGTTGGGATTGAACCGTGCCCCGACTGTAAAATTGGTTTATATTAAGTACTTAGACTCCTTGGAGAGGTGGTTGGAGAGGCTTCTTGTTGATGGTATAGGATTGAACGCTGAGTTGAGTGATAGGGGGGTTAATGTGGGCGGTGCTTTGATGGAATTAGGGGCAGGGTTTAAAGGGTTGTTATCTGAAATGCCAGAGAATGAGTTCTTGGACTTGAATGTGAATGCTGAGGTGGAGTCTTATGAGAGTGAGAAGTTTGCCGAGGATGAAGAATCATTGCATATAGACTCAACTAAGAGTGGTGTTGATTTTGTGGAAGTTGGGGAATCAGGTGATAATGTAGTAAAGAGTTTCATGATGGATGGTTCTTTTTCTAACGAGGATGTAAAAGGCAAGGAGGTTGATGAAAATTTGATATCTGATTCAAGGAAAAGTGAGAAAGTAGAAAATGAGGATGAAGTGAAGAGCGTGGTGGTGGTGGTGGTGGAAACTGATGGAGATGAGGAAGGAAATAAGGGTGATAACAGTGAGATTGAAGAACTGGATTTAGCAACTTTTGAGGAATCTGTTTCTAGTCGTAAGAGGAAACGGGATTCCATTTTTAGAATGCTGAACTGGGTTACTGAGATTGCAAAGGATCCATGTGATCCCGAGGTTGGATCGTTACCTGAGTGGTCAAAGTGGAAAAGTTATGGGAATGAGGAATGCTGGAAGCAGGTTTTGGTGACCCGGGAAACGTTGTTTTTGAAAAGAAATGCCGATTCAACTTCAAGTGCAGAGGGCTTTGTTAAGCAGGTATCTATCACTTACTGATGTTTCCTACTATTATTGGTAAAGGTGATTGATAGCATACTGTCTTTCATAGATGGTTCTGTGTATCTACTCTATTTATTCATTGGTTGAAAAACCTTTTCAGGTTACATGTCTGTATGTTTAAATATGGATTTATGATTGTATATAGATCACACACGGACTTTGTTTATCAAAGTATCATTTTTCTTCTCTTACTTTTGCTCATTTCTTCACAGTGCACTGTAATCATTTTCATGACTTCTGAGCATAGTTATTGAATTTTTTGGCCCCGAGCTGCTGTTATACCCAATTGACACTATGCGTGGAATGAATTTATAAGTGCTTCATCTGGTTCTATATAGGGCCTTTTGCAATAATTTTTATTAACTGGTATGTATTTGTAGTGTATTGCATTCAACTAGGGCCAAACAGTTTTACAGGTGATGAAATGTTCTCACCATATGCTACTTGTACCCATTTGACAAGGGAACTCCTAATTTGCTTAGTATTTTGGCCCTTGCATCTTTTGAATTTATCACCTGATGGGCTTTGCTAAAAAACAAGATCACTGGTTGTTCATGCTGTTTCTATGTTAAAATTGATTTTAGGTCACAGATGCATGTTTTTGATTGATGGAAATTGTCCTGCTACGGATTGGCCACTGATTGTGATGTCCTCATCAATTTTAATACCTTAATTTGCTATTTATATAATGCTTATGTTGATCCCTGCAAATGTTCTCATGTAGCTCAGTTTATGTTAATACCATAACAATCCAATTATCTCCAATTTATTACATGTTGTAAGTCACGATATATTACCAATTTGTAGAAATATCAGAAGATGCATCCATGTATGTATGATGACCATGCTGGATCTAGTTACAATCTTAGAGAGAGGTTAAAATGTAGAAAGCTTTTTCCTGGGGAAACATCGTCTCAAGCACTTGTTTGCTCACAGTCATCTTCTGCAGCCACCCAAACTGATTCAGATTCTTGCATGGAAGGGGTTTATGATGGTGATTCTTCAACTGAATGTTCAGTGCTTGACCTGCCAATTACAAAGAGAATTCCTGTGGGGCCAGTTTTTCAGGCTGAAGTACCAGAATGGACTGGCATGTCTGAAAGTGACTCAAAGTGGCTTGGGACTCGGGTTTGGCCACTTGAAACTTCAATTAACAAATTTGTTATTGAAAGGGAACCTATCGGTAAGGGAAGGTCAGATTCCTGTGGTTGCCAAGTGCCAAATTCTATCAAATGTGTCAGATTTCACATTACTGAGCGAAGGTCGAGAGTGATGTGTGAATTGGGGAAGGCTTTTAATCAATGGAGATTTGATAAGATGGGTGAAGAAGTAAAACTCTCCTGGGCGGTGGAAGATCAAAAGAAGTTTGGAGCTATAGTGAGGTCAAATCCTCTATCTCTTGACAAGTGTTTTTGGGACGAGATATTCCGATGTTTCCCAAGTAGGAGAAGGGAAGATCTGGTGAGCTATTACTACAATGTATTTCTTTTGCAGCGCAGAGCAAACCAGAATAGGTCCACTCCAGACAGCATCAATAGTGATGATGATGAATCAGAATGTGAATTAGTAAACTATGGCTCTAGGCGTGAGGCAGTCAATTCACCAGGCTCCCTCTTATCAGCAAAGAAGCAACATAAATATGTTAAATAGTGTCTGATCAGGTTGATGCCTAACTGAGATATAGAATCTGGCAGTTTCTCTCTCTCTCTCTCTCTCTCTCAGATTTTTTGGCAATTTGGCAATTTTGCATGGCTACCACAGAATTTTCAGTGCTTTTGAAAAGCGGAAGTTTAGCAATTCAAGTCTCTGCTTTAGTGGGTAGCTAGAGGAGAAAATTGATGACAGCTATTGTTGTGGGAGCAGCAAACTGTAAGGGCTCAACCAGCCAAATTGATTTTCAAGTGCTTTTGCTTCATTTCTTGTGGTTTTTGAGATATGCTTCCTGTTCATCCATATATTTTCTACATCGATTTCAGGTATTTACCGTATTTTCACTTTGCATACCCATTTTCTTTTTAAGCTGTTTGATGATAAGGCTGGCTTCAATAGGAACATTAGGAATACCGTGAAATGTCAAATCGGTAGTTAGATGGAGATGAATAGAAGAAAAGTGTATACTGTGATTCAATTGTAGTCTCTCATCTATTTTTGGAACATGCACTTGATATAATTGATTTTAAACATGTATGGAAACTAGTCTTGCCTCAGGCATTTGCATTTCGGTTTCTCTGTTCCATGCATCCAATGATTACCTGTTCTTGTAGGCTTACATGCTGACAACAAAATATTAAAAGCACGCTGCTTTTAGTGTATTGAAAATGAAAAAACCACCATAAGGATGATTGATTCAAATGTGATGGTTGGATTTGCATGCTATAAACAAATTATGAATTTGGAAGTAAACTTTCATTCTAGGCTTTCCGGTGGTGGAAGTACTCAATTTGGAGATGCACATTCAAGAAGACGTTTTACACATTTGTTCTTCCTTTTGAATGGATTGGACCGTTTAATGGAAGAAAATGGCTGGCTTGAATATTTAGGGTGGATTTCAAGTTTGATTGAAACTAACCAACAAATTATTAGTTTATATGTTGTAAAAGCTTGGACGGTCGTGTTGGCTTGAGCAAAATGGAATGCATGGATAGCGCAAATGTTCGGCAAAGGTGTGTTTTGTTGAGTGTATTTCCGCAGTTGATTTGGAGCGAAACAGGCTTTGTGCTTGGTGGTATGCTTCTTTTGTTAGGATTGGCAAACTTGTTATTTAGATCCAATAAAACTACTGTGGCGGAACACTATTCAGTTGGAAAAATCAACAAAGATAAATAATGAAAGTAACCTAGGTGATTTGGTAAAACGCCTGTGTCTATTTCTATTTATAGAAGAACAAGCTGTAATAAAAAGGGGTTGCGAGGACAACAAAGTGTGAAGGGTTTATCTACAGTTGAATACCTGGGATCTTTTGGATTTTGGCAGGCTAAAGCAACTTTAGATTCCTGTGGTTTCAAGTATGGCCTTGACGACTGTTCGTGAGTTATGTTTTCTTGTAGATATCTCAATCAATATTATGTATATTGAAATAATAGGATTCATAGATTGTTTACGTATCTTAATAGTGTCCGGATTGAATGTTTTTTAGCTGGATCTGTTCCGAGTTTGGGATATGGTTGGTCCATGTCCACATTTTTGGAAAAGAAACAAAGAAAAAAATAAATGATATCCGTGTTAAATTGTTTCATACTTATGAATAAAGTTCATATTATGTGTTTTGGATGGTTTTTATAGACCATTGATATGTTTATCATGATTTTTTAAATGTTTTATAGATGTTTCAAGTCAAAAAGAGGCTGAAAAACAGGTTTTTTGATAAAAATATATATATATATATAAATCTGGTTATCATATAATCAAAATCTAGATAAAATAGGCAATGCAGAGTCTAAACACATGGCCTTAAAAAAAATAATTAGGTGCTGATGGGTCTTAGAGGCCCAACCGTGCCGAGCAAACATTGTGGGTTGCAGTTTAGCTAGTGAATAGTTTTTTAAAGTTTATTTTCTTATATATAAAAAAAATGGAGTATGCATATAATCTGATTTACTTTATTTATACTATTAGAAGTTGATTACAACACACGAAGGTCAAGTTATTTTCTTAATAAGGTAGGGAATAGCGCATTTTCAACACAAAAAAGATTTCTTAAACTTCAAGAAAATGTTGAGAAATCAATGTGTTGGGTAAACAGTTTGTTGTTGTGATTTTTTATAACTCATTTTATGTACTTCTTTTTTCCAACATTTTGTTGATTCGAAGCATCATGTCTTGAATATGACTTAGCATGACTTGAAAAACAGGTTTTAATTAAAAGAAAAAAAAACATAAAATTATGCCTTGCAAATTTTTATGCAAATGTGCGTGAAGATAAATGAAAATTTAATTAAGAGAATTTTATGGGAAAAAAATAAAATGAAACAGATTTTTTCATCTCATTGAATATTCATGACATTTAAAAAAAAAACAAAAATAGGCATGTTAAATTCATGTAGAATTATTTATAAAGTAATTATTAATATCACCATAAAGGAATTTTATTTCAAAAAATATAGAATCATGGCATCCTCAAAACATAATAATTATTCTACTTTAAGATATTTTTATTTATTAATATAAAAAATTAATAAAAAAAGGGAAATGAATGTGCCCGACCCTAAAAGTCCAAGCTCCCTGCAGGCTTAAAGGCTTGTTTGTTTCTGCGTTTCAAAAGCGCTTCTGAAAAAATTTGAAATTTTTTTATTTTTTTATTAACTTCAAATTAATATGTTTTTAGTGTTTTCAAATCATTTTGATGTGCTGATGTCAAAAATAATTTTTAAAAAATAAAAAAATATCATTGACATGCATTTTGGCACGAAAAGCTATTTGAAAAGCAATCGCAACCACACTGCCAAACAAGCTCTAAAAGTTCAAGCACATATAGGTGTGGAAGTCAAAATGTGTCTCCATCTTCTTTTTTAAAGAGTTAAATGACATGAATTTCATTTTAAAAAATTATAGTCACATTCAATTATCGAAGAACCTGACCCCGAAAATTTTTATTGTTAAAACTCAAATTTTAATTTATTTCCACTTGTAAATACTAAAAGACTTGAATAAATATTTTTTTAAAAAAAATTTCAACTCTCTCTATTTTGTTAACAACCAAGACTGAAACGCAAAAAAACAAATAAAATTTTACTAAAAAAATGTAAAGGTGAAAAACTACATAGATGAAAATGTATAATATCACGCTTTTAACAATTAAAATGGAAAGAATATAATTTGTGCTTTTCTATTTTTATTGTCAATAATGACACCTGTTCTTTCAATTTTTATTAACTTAACCCCGTGATTATATTTTGTAATATTAATATTTTTATAACGTAGAACAAAATTTCCCACGTCCCATCCAGGAGAGCATTCAATGTGAAATGAAACCCAACACACAAACCAAGACGACGTAACTCAGAAGGACTAAAAAAAACAGAGAAATAAAGTTTAATGACTGAAATGCAAATAATGAAGAACTTGAGGGGCCTATAAATGCAAAAAAAGAGTCTATGAACAGTACTGATGTACGAGTCTTGATGAAGAATAAAATTACAGTGAAACAAAGACGTGTTTAGTTTTAGTTTATTAGTTTATTTTTTTTTAATTTCACTTAATTTAAGCTGTTGTAATCATCGGAGTAGGGAAAAAAAGTTAGCTACTTGAGTTACGTGTGCCTTAATATGGATGTTGTAGTGGCAAAGGAAAATGCTGAATTTACGAGCTACTTGATGATGGCCCCTTGATGCAACATCTTGTCGTATTATCTATCGTCTTTCCTATGATAATTTCCTTTTTATATATATATATATATATATATATATATTTAGAAATGGAGGTAGTAATTACTTTTTGAAGTATTTTATGTTTAAAAATATATTAAAATAATAATATATTATTATTTTGTAAAATTTATTTTTGATATTTAGACATTAAAATAATATAAAAATACTAAAAAAAATATTAATTTAAAATAAATAATAATAATTTTTTTTAAAAATTCTTTCACCAAAAAAAAGTCCTGCCTTTTATATAATAAGAAGAGACAAAACTTTGCAAGGGTGAATGGATCCGTGCAAAAAAGCTCAGCTTAACCTCTGATGCTTGTCTTCATTATCTTCTTACACTAAGCTGACAACTGTTGCCTGCACCCTGCAGTTCATGAGCTGTGTCCCTTTTCAAGCCTCTTCTGTCTGTAGCGCCCAGGACGCTACCTTGCGCTGCTCGTTTGCTTGTATATATGTCATTATGGTATTAAGATGGTACGCGTTAAGAATTTCGTACACTCAAGAGGAAAGTAATAAAGAAGGAAAAAGAAAAAAAAAGATTTGTCAAGGAGGAATCATTCATTTTAAAAAAAGTCAATGCTGGATACGAAGAATTTATCGTCTCTCCATGAATAACCAGAATCAATTATTTTCTGTCAACAAGATTAAAAGGTTCCTGGAAGGATGACATATTTCATGTTAAAACACCAATTTAATCTAATAAAATCTCTTTAAATTTAAAATTTGAATATGCCTAGATTATTGTATATTTAATTTTTTTTATCAAATAAATAAAGATGATGAGATTTGAACTCGTGACTGCTTGGTCATCAAAGTTCTAATACCATATCAAAAAACCATCTTAGCCCAAAACCTCAAATTTTTAAATAAAATCTCAAAATATAATTTATATTATTTTCTGCGTAATGATAACATCATAAAGAAGGATCAAGCTGGGGGGGATCATATTATATTCATGGGAAGATTACTTCTTCCGAATTTCCAGTTGCAGAAAAAGAAAATTATTATTTCCTGTTCTTGACATCCAATCAGAGAGCAGCTTGCTGCCATGTGCTCTGGATCCTCCTTTCTCAGCCTTCCTTCCTTCCTTCCCTGTATAATTAACCTGTCGCTTTCTCCCATAAACAATATACAACGTCAAAATGCATTGCATCAGATATAAGATGGTTTTACTGGGCTCTCTTTTTATATCAGCAACGTTCGGGTCAAGCAACTCTGCTGTATACTTTGCTTCAGCAGCTGGGCTCCTCTATGCTTTCAAAAGCAGCCCCATTTATTTATACCGAATGAATGCATGCACCAACTCTTCCTACACGTTTCTTTCTCCCATTTGACCCCTCAATGTATTTTAATCCAAGTTGAGAAATTCGGGAAATTTATTTTTTTTATTTTTTCTGATCGTTTTGATGAGCTGATAACTAAAATAAATTTTAAAAAATAAAAAAACACCGCAAGCAGCATCCCAGCCAATAATTGTGGTGGGCTGTTCGGATTTTTAATAGGAAGTGGGTGGCTTGTAGCAGCATCGAAAGGTTAGGTGCAGGAATAAGATGGGTGCAATGTCATGTAGCAGCAGGGCATGTCCTAATTCCAAAGCCTGGTAAAAGCAAGCCCTTTTATACTTGTGGTTGAAATTACTTTCTTCGTATGATCATTGAAACGAAAAGGAGAGGTTGATTAGCATCACTACGTGATCTTCAATTGAGCGGTCCAATTCTCTTCATTTAGGGGAAAAAAAACAGAAGAAAAAAAAAAAAAAAAAAGAGGCCTCATGAACACCGCCAAAAAATGTACTGCACCAAACCCTTTAGCTGATGTGTACCCCACGCGTTATCGAGCAGAATATATATTTGTCAAGATGTAACGTCGGCCGCCCATTGATTGCGAAAAGACCTCATTAATGATTGAATTTTTGCTTTGTTTTTCGGTTAAAAAAAATGATTTTGAAGGTGTTTTTTTTTAAATTATTTTGATATGGAAAATAAATTTTAGAAAATAAAAAATATTAATTTAATATATTTTTAATGAATTATAATTAGGTTGTATTTGTTTTTAACCGGGTTTTATGTTGGCAGTGAAATAAACATAACAAGGTGTTTGCTAATAAATCAAACTAGGTTTTATATCAAGAGACCCATTAAAAATTAAGTTTGAAATTCATTTTTTATGAATCAGTTTTTATATTTTTTTTAACTAAATTTTGTAAATCTTGTTTATTTTTGTGTTTTAAAAGTGTTTTTGAAAAACATTGAAATTTTTTATTTTTTCTTTGCTTCAAATTGATTTTTTTTTGTGTTTTCAGATCATTTTGATGCGTTGATATCAAAAATAATTTTTTAAAAAATAAAAAATATATTATTTTAATGCATTTCCAAATAAAAAACACTTTAAAAATAACCACAACCACACTTATACCAAATATTTTATACATGTGTTTTGCTACACAATACAATTAATCGTAGCTAATTATATTTTTTTTCAAATTTATTTTTTTAAATTACAACTATAAAAAATACCTCAAAAACAAATTCATTCTTATTCCTAGTATCAGAGTCATGTGATTTATGAATCCATTACCAGTGAAGATTGAGTGAAAATAATCTGTCAATCCACACGACTTGAGCAAAATTGTATGTAGTTTTTCTATTTGTTCTCGTTCTTTTTCTTATAGATTGCGATGATATACCTAACTTTTGAAAAATGAAAAGAAATATAGAAAAGGAAAGGGAAGATTCTCATGGTTAATTAATGCACTCGTGTTTAATTATTTCTAGCTCTTGGCAAAAAGGAGAAAGAAAAGATTCTAGCAAGGTCTGGCTCGCTAGGTGTCTTTGTTTTTGTCTTTAAAAATTGTTTTTAATTTTAAAATATTTTTTTATGATTTTAAATATATGCTGATGTTAAAAATAAAAAATTATTATTTTAATATATTTTTAAATAAAATACTCTTTAAAAAATAATCATCGTTATTACATTTCAAACACTGTCAAATTACTACTTCTAAGGATAAAATGTATAAAAAATGGACGGAACAACTTTTATCATATTATATTAAGATCGATATTCAAGCTTATCACCGACAAAATGTTACAAGGCACGGTATGTACTGATAAAAAACAACTCACCAATAAAATAGTAAAAATAAAAAAATGAGAAAAAATTAGAACAAAAGAAAAGGTAAGAGAGCATCACCGCAAGTGGCTGTTTCTCTCTCTCTTAAATATATGTCTTATTTAGTAATTCTCAGCAACTCTAAGTACTAAATAATTATTGTTTTTTAAAATATTTTTTATATTAATATATTAAAACAATAAAAAAATTAACTGAGATTTAGAAAATTTACGCTGGATGTACTTGATATTTTTTTAATTTTATTTATTCAATTCGAGACTGTGCTTTGTTTTTTTTAATATTTTGTTTATATTATTTGATTGGATTCTTCAGGTTTTTTATTTTATTTTTTATTAATTTATTTTTATAGATAAATTTTATTTTTTATTTACATAAAATTAATTTTTTTATTTTTCTACGGCGCTTTTCTAGCGACCCGTGAGGCTTTTTTAAAAGTTATCATTCACTCTTTTGCAACAGGGCTCGGGTGTCTTGTCTACAGTTGAATGAAAATAAATATCCAATGATCTTTTTTTTCTTTTTTTTTTCCTCCTCCCGATTTTAGTTAATTGTTACGCGGGTTACTAATCTAGTTGATGTCCTAAGCCTTGTAGTTGCTTCCTTCAGTTGTACAAGCAAAACCTTAACCATAATCTTCTTCCTTGCTTCCATTCTCTCTCTCTCTCTCTCTCAAAAAATAAATAAAATAAAATAAAATAAAATAAAATTCTCCTAAGAACTAAGAAGGGATCATGTCTTCCCCTAGCAAACGAAGAGAGATGGACTTGATGAAATTGTTAATCCTCTAACTCTGTTATCTTCTGTTTTTCTTATCTTTTCTTTTTTATTGGTCTTGATTGTAACTATTTCCTTTTCCTTTTTTTGGGTTTTTTTATTTTCTGTTGGGTTTTGAATAGGATGATGAGTGATTACAAGGTAGAGCTGATCAATGATGGCATGCAAGAGTTTTATGTTCATTTCAATGGACCCAATGAAAGTAATTCTTCACTGCGCTCTTCTTTGTTTGTTTGTTTTTGTTACATTTTTATTTTCAACTCTATTATCTTTGTTATAGGATAATCAAAGTGATTGCTCTGTGGGTGTTATATATATATATATATATATATTTGTATTGATATAGATGGTGGTAAATTGAGATATTATCTCGTGTTTTGTGATTAATAATTAATAACTCGATTTTTTTAAAAAAGAACTTTTATTTTTGGATTGCTATACAGTTCTCTCATTCAACTGTTTTATGCAGTTCTTAGATTCTAAATCCTTGAATGCCTTTTGATTTTAGAAAGGAGTTCATTTTTAGTAGGTTTTTGGTTTTTTCTATTGCCTGATCTGCATTTTCTCAGACCTTTTTAGCCTAGTTTAGAACAATTATAATTCTCGAAGTCATATTCTTGTTAAAACTGGCTTCTTCTTCTTTTTGTTTTCCTTGTCCAAACCTAATGTAGCAGACTGGATATGGATATTTTTGGTATCAGCAAAAACAAGCATCTTTAACCCCTTTCTGTCATGTGATGGATATTGCAGGTCCTTACCATGGAGGTGTGTGGAGGATAAAGGTTGAGCTACCAGATGCGTATCCCTATAGATCTCCCTCAATAGGCTTTGTTAATAAGATCTACCATCCAAATGTTGATGAAATGTGAGTGAGTCAAGTATGAAAACAAGAACTGTGATTTTCTATACCTGGTAAATCACCACATTTATCCATTTAAAGAGGAACAATTTCTGAAGCTGAATACATTCATGGTTCTAACTTTCAGGTCTGGCTCAGTTTGTTTAGACGTTATTAATCAGACCTGGAGCCCCATGTTTGGTAAATATTTTCTTCGTGCCTTTTCAGATAAAAAATTGAAGCTACTGTCAAGCTATAATATTTTGGATATATGTCTAACAAGCTGAAACACGTGTTCTCCAGATTTGGTAAACGTGTTTGAAGTATTCATACCACAGCTGCTTTTGTATCCTAACCCGTCAGATCCATTGAATGGGGAGGCTGCAGCTCTGATGATGCGTGACAAGCCTGCTTATGAGCTAAGAGTTAAAGGTAGTCATTTTTTTTTCTTGTTTTTCTGATTAGGCACTCCACATTATCCAACTCTGGACTGAACATTTATATTTTTACTCTCGAATATATGCCTTTTGTTTTTGCTTTCCTTTACTTTTTTCTTTAAATTGGGTTATAATTATTTATACCGGCAATTGAAAGGGCATAGTTTGAAGTGGCACATAAGAGAATCAGTTACTCTGCTGTACCATAATTGCTCTAGGTTGAGAAGTGAGCTGCGCATTCTTGAGATTTTGAAATGTGATATGATATTTAGTGTCCAAATTGGAAGGTCACCTTTTCCCATGATGAAACATAGGGAAAGATCTTGATTTGCTTGTTTTGAATTTAGTTTCATTGAGTCTACTCACTTGGTCAAAACCTTTTGGAGTGCACTAGTTGATTATGGCATACACAGCATCCCAAATTATATGATCGCAAAAGACTTGACTACTAACCATTTAGCATGATCTATGCTCATTCTGTCAAGTTTCATAAAATTTGAGCTTTCCACCATTGATGAAAAGCTGAATTACCACACAAGTTATAATCTTGAATAGATCTTTCATGCTCTAAGAATCGCAGCTGAGCATTTGACAGCTACTGAATCTCTGAGATGACCACAGTTGATTTGTTGTGTCATAATTTGAAAACTGAACTAGCAATAGATGGACCTTCCAAGAGTGATGGATTTTTTTATTTGAGTTAACAAAAGGCCTCTTCTGTATGTGTGGCTTGAAAGTATAAACCTTTAGCTGAGGTGAGCTCTCTCTCTGTGTTTGAGTAGGAATCATGAAGGTGTTAAATGTAAAGCATATCGATCGACAAGTAGAACAAGGCTCGTTGTTATAGTTAATTATATAGGTTTTGCTATCAATGCTGAACAACTGAGCCGGGCTCCATCTTGTTTAGAAACTAAGTTGTGGACAAAATTAACATATACTTCAACATTCTCCAGGAGATGCTTTGTGTTGTCAATCAGATTGCATATCTAACTGAAGTTATTAGACATTGATATTTGATTGCTTCATCCAGAAGTGGATGTTGAACTATTCACTCTTAATGTCCTTTGCTTTACACTTCAACTCAATTTGTGCCAATTTAACATCACCGCAACTTACTTTTTTATCAAACAGAATACTGTGAGAAATATGCTAAGCCAGAGGACATTGGTGCTGCTCCAGAAGAAAAATCAAGTGACGAGGAGTTGAGTGAGGATGAGTACGAGTCTCTTGATGATGAAATGGCAGGCCAAGCAGATCCATAGTGGGCTCTTGCTTGGCCTCCCAAGCTTGTTGTATCTGTACATGTTTCTAGCTTCTGTAAAAATCAATCAATCCTAACAAATGAACTTGTTTATCGAGCAGGAAAAAAGAATTCCATGGGCTCTTTATTTGTTTCTGTGTTCGCTTCGTGTTCCAATCTTTTAGTTTTTCTTGTGTGATCCCACCTTTTGCGATTATGTTTATGCTACATGCATGCATGTGGGACCTCATTTCTCTGAGGATGAAATTCCCGCTGGAAGTTTTTCACGGTTTCATTTTTAGTTTAGTTTTTATTTTTTTCACATGATGCCGTGGAGTAGTTTTCAAAATTAATTTTCATTTAGTTTTGTTGTAATTAAAATATATATCTGTAAGAAAGAAAACAATTTGAATTTTAAATAGGAAATATATTCTATTAGATGACTTGTATATATAAAACTTGCTTTAATTTATCGGTAGCAATATGTTGGCTTTTATTTATAATATAAGAACATTTACTTTCTTAAAATAAAGCCATATGTTGGCTTTAGTAGTAAGGTCATCACTAAAGCAGGACCGCAAAAGGCCAACATGCTTTTAAGAATGTTAAAGATTTATAATAAAAAATAGAAAAATAGATATTTTATTTTTATTTAATTAATATTCATAGCATTTTTTAATAAATCTTGTGTTATGATTTATATATAATAATTAACAAATTAATTTTCAATATTATTGTAAGAAACTATAATTTTATTTAAAAACTACGGGTAATATTTTAAATATTATTTTTATTATTTTATTTATAATTAATTTTATTTAAAATTAAATTAAATTAAAAAATGAAGTGAAACATAAAAAGAAGCTATGTGCTGAGTTAGGAGGATTAGCCTGTCGTGCCTTTATTTATTTATTTATTAAAAAGCAGATGATATTTTATTTTTTAATAAAATGAATGACACATTGTTCATGTAAATAAATAACTCACTTATGGTAACTGGAAAGTTGGGTTTTGAGTTTTTAAACCTAAAAAACTATTTTTTCAAACACCTAAAAACAAATGCTAGTAACTTAATTAAATACTTTTTTAACCTCAAAGCTTTATAAGATTGGTCAAATTAATAAAATAGATCAAATTAAAAAAAAATTCCAAACTTTAATATACTTTATCTAAAAAGATAGAAGTTTCAAACTATCTTCATGCAACTTTATTATATAAGACAATCCAGTTATATGAAAATCGGTTTTTTTTCATAGTTGAATATAATTGATCAACCTTTTTTTTTTTCTTTTTCTTTTTCCAGTGATTTTTTCTATGTTTATGATTAAAATAAAGTTTATGATTAAAATATAAAATTATAAAAATATAAGGACTTTATGAGTAAACTAAAACTTCAATGATCAAATTGAAGTTTTTCATGTTATTTTTAAAGTAACTCCTTTTTTTTTCTTCCTGTTTTTTAACTATTTCTTTAACTATAACCTTAAATTAGATCTCATAAACAGGTTAGTTAATTCAATTTCATAATTTTTTTAAGACAGTTTGTATACGCAAATGTATACAAAAAGAACAAATGACAACACGTAAAATAATTTTAACATCTTAAAATGATAAAATGAAGGGAAAAAAAAGTTAGTGCCGTCTACTCAGCTCTAGTAAAGCTACAGTAAAACGCGATATTATGGTGTTTTAAGATGTTGTAATGTTCCTGAAGGGAATTGTAGCCTGCAAATCATCAATTTACATCCCCGTCTGATGAAAAAGAACACCAATTTTCAGATTTTCCCAATCATCCGTACCACTGCCACAGTAGCACAGCACTACCATCTATTGTCATCCAAACGCAAATTTGTTGCTTTATTTCCAATCTAGTAGTTATTTCTTAAAATATTTTATTTTAAAATATATTAAAACAATTTTTTTTTATTTTTTTTAAATTTATTTTTAATCTCAACCCATAACAACAATCTCTCAAAACACCAAATAAAATTAATTTAAAATAACTATTTTAAAAACATATTTTTAAATCACAAAAACAAACATAATTCTCAAAATCTTCACCAATTTGACCATTTCTTTCTCATGGTTCAGACTTCAATTAAATTATCTTTCTAATATTCAGGGACTGCCGACCAGAATCACGATTCCTATTCACATACCTAATTCAACCCTACAAGATTGCCAACAAAAAGATTTCAAATTTCCCGATTATTTTGGAAAGAGATTGCGAGATGCATTCTTCTTGTGTGCCATTACACACACAAACAGGAGCTCAAAAAGCTGACAGCAAAACGAAGATAAGCTTTAATCTGGTAAAGGCACGGCAACATTAACTACAAGATGCACATGCAAAAACTACTGGATTTCTAAATCATGCAAGGAGCAGTATACAATGGGAGAGCAATGACCTACAACTATATTAACAGTAGCAGCTACAGCACTGGTACAGGCCACAAAAGGCCACTTGCACACTTTGCGGCTGAACTCAACAACAAATTTTTCCATTAAATTATACACTATCCTTGAGAAAAATCATAAATGGCTCGGCCTTCTTTTACCAGCATCTGTCCTCAACCTCTTTACAGGATTTGCCCAACCAACACTCCCCGCACCACCATTTGGTGGTTGTGGTTGGTTCACCCACCCTTGCTGATGCTTATTCTGCTGGCTCAGTCTCGCATCTTTAGGTATTGAATTCAAAACAGGACTCGTGTTCAGTCTCGCATCTTTAGGTATTGAATTCAAAACAGGACTCGTGATATTACGGCCCATGCTAGGGGGGGAGACTGGACCACTTGATCCAGTCCTTGACCTCACTGCTGACTTGTCCCGGTCTTTCCTCTTCTTCTTGCAGATAACCAACTCCCCTGGATGCAGTGGAGAATCATCCTGATGATATTGTTCCCTACTACTGCCACTTCCACTCCCAACCCTTATTTCCTTCTGGGGCACACGGACGCTCCTTATGTCGTCACTATTAGGAATGGATCCTCGCTGCTTTGGCTTATGGGTAGTGCTGTTGTCAGGTTCCACATTATTTATTGACTTGTTTCTCTTGCTTAGGCCAAGAGCAGCTTGTTTTGCAGACGGAGCAGAAACGGAAGTTGATGATGGGCCAGAGAAAGATAGAGCATTCCTGGCCTCTCGGAAATCGGTGTCTGGAAATGCAATCTTCAAGATATCAAAAAAGAGATCATGCACCTTTCTTGCTTCAGTTCTAACCTGCATGATGTAAACATACCTTGAGATTCTAACTTGTTTTGAAGTTCGACCAAGTGGATTAGCTCTGGTAATTGGCACCATTGGGAGTTAAGGCAGCTAATTGAAGTAATAGATAGAAGAAATCACAAAATTCCATTGTTCTGACAACTGAGCATATGTTCACTTATATACAGGGAAGAATTTGGAAATTTTGATTCACATGAAAATCATACGATGTAACCAAAGGATAAGCTTTTGGCAAGCAAAGTGTTCAAGAACAACTATAAAGAAGAATAGTTCCCCACCTTTTTTTGTCTCATCCTTTAATGGGATAATAGATCAAACCTTAAAATCAAAAGTTGAACTGTGCTACATTCAAAGATGATGTTTCCATAAATTACTCAATCATACCAGTCCATTATGTTTAAGTGCGAGAAAAAGAAAACCAAAACAAGAAATATATAATTGGACATTTCAAAATTATGTCCAAAATGTTTGCATAGAAAAGAATTTAAAAATCTTGTAAATGAATGATACTACGAAACAGATAATATGACATCTTCCAAGAGGGAATAACACAACTTTTATAAAAGAAAGATAATAGAGCACTCTAGAAATTGGTTATGCATGACGGGACACAAATTCCACATCAAATCATTGACAAATGCTATACTATAAAATACTTTCGAAGAGACCATATTCATGCTCCAACAAGATATCCAGAGACATCGCCAGTAGCATTTTCCAGGAGAAAATGTTTTAGAGAAAAAAATGTTGAAGTGGAAGTTTGGATGAGAAATCATACCTCATGTGAGAACCCATAAAATTGCATTGCACCCTTTAACATGAATTGCACGTCAAACACAAGCTCCATCACTCCACTATACTCCAATCTGTCAACACGCTGTTCAATCTTCCGTAAATCCAAAAGATTAGTTCCAGCACCACTTACATGACCAGAATTTTCAATCCTCTTCCACAAATCAGCTAGAAGAGGTACAATTTGTTGTCCTTCCTTGTCTATCCTCCTTTGGAACTTGCCAATAACATTCTTACACTGCACAATTGAAACTTCCCGTTAATATACAGAAATATGATATAACTAGGGACAGACAATTAAAAAAATAGAGTCTAAACTTGATGTAAAGAACATCATGTGCCAAGCCAATCTTGATTTTCCACTGTCAAGCCTCTTTTAGGCGCATATGACCTATCCAATTACATTATATTAACAAGACAAAATAAATTAGAATAATAAATGAACTGAGTTCATACCCTTCTCTGGATGACATCAGACATCTTGGTGCCCAAAGATGAAGTACCACTTGTACTTGGAACTTTACCATCCAGACTCACTCTGGAGTGTTCAGTAGCATCCTCTGCTGGAGCAGACTGCAAATGCAATCTGCCAGATTTTGGCGAAGCATGTAACTTAGGTGTTTTGGCTATTCTTCTTGAAGGTAAATTTCGCCTACTTGTTGAGGAATCAATCTGATCATACTTGAATCCACTAGGCTCTACTAATGCTTTCTTTTCAGTATCGCTCCTCAACTGTGCTTGATATTTATGATCCATTTGGAATGGCAACAAACAAGAATCTCCACGTTGCACATCATTGCTAGACTTCTCCTCTGGCCTTTCAACAGTGTGACGGGGTCGAAGCCGAATACTACGTTTTCGTTTAATCTTAGGTTGCAGAACCTGTTCATCTTCACCTTCATCGCGATCATGCATCCAACTTCCAGATTGCTGGTGATCCATGTGAGAATCTCCAGACACGGCAATTTCCCCCTCTTCTAATTCATCTGGCTGTACAATATTAATGGAACAGTAAATGGATAGCAATACTACCCAAGTCAGTAATGAAGCACAAGAATAGGTATAGAAGAAACATACCAGCTTTTTGGGAAGTGAACCTGGTCTAGCATCTAATGCAGAAAGTGACCCGAATTTCTGAGGAGAGACAGGAGAGATCATTTGTGTAACTCTTTGGCTGTCAGAGGATGATCCTGAGGAACCAGCTTCATCTAGTACATCATTATTTCTAGTGCTTTCCAAAGCTCCGTGACACTCATACCCACCATCACATGGGGGACCATCATCTTCTGATTGGTCCTTATTAATGGGTGGTGCCCCAACAGCACCACTGGATTCATCATCTTCAATCTCTTGAATTTCTCCCTCTTCTTCATGTGCAGAATAACCGTTTCTCTCATCAGAACTTGCCTCAGAATAGTCTCCATTTTCATCATCGATTTCCTTGTAATTAGGAGACTTTTTCCCCTTTGGCCGCACCCGTTTTCTTTCAGTTTCCATTTCACCGGAAACCATACCCATAACATCAGCAAAAAGGATAGCTTTTGATGGTTTCTTTGATAGAATAGCCATAGTAGCATCCACTTCTTTTGAACTGGCTCTAAGCCATTTAGGTACCTGATCATACCTCGTCATCTCCTCAGTCCAATCAAACTCTTCATCCATTTGATCAAATAATTCAACTTCATCTTTACTCCTGGCTATCATGCGATTAACCTCTTGGAGTGATGGAACATCATGCATAGTTTCTTGATACCGCTCCTCATCATGCAATAATGTCTCTAAAGTCATTCGCCTCTCCTCATGTGTTGTTCTTTGATCAAAACGCCCAGCATTGATAACCTCATCAGCCATGTCAATCTTATATTGCTGGATGTTATTCCTTATTAGGCTCTCAATAGAACCCATATATCGATCCTTACCAACAAGGTCATCTTCTAAATCAACGGTGCCTCCACTTCTTAATTCATCCTCTTTTTGACAGCTAGAAATTTTGTCAACAACTGCTTCCATATAAATGACTTTGACTTCTCTTGTCTGTCCAATCCGGTGGGCTCTAGCAACTGCCTGTTCCTCATTCTTAGGGTTTGGATCAGGATCATATATGATAACTGTGTCAGCTGACTGAAGATTAAGACCCCTTCCAGCAGCACGAATACTAAGCAAGAAAATAAAGCAGTCTGAATCATGGCTATTAAAGTCCACGATAGCCGATTCACGATCTTCAAGGCTAGTTGTTCCATCAATCCTTCTGTATACCAGTCGACGCCATTGCAGGTATTCCTCCAATATATCAAGGAGTTTTGTCATGGTACTAAAGAGTAGTACCCGATGGCCTGTTCTTTGAAGTTTTATGAGAATCCTATCCAGAATCCATAGTTTCCCACAAGATTGAACAAGAAAATCCTTGGATAAGTCATTGAAATATGGGTAATTAAGCAAAGGATGATTGCAAGTTTTTCGGAGCTCCATACATCTGTTATTTAAAGTTTTGTACACCTTAGGCTGGTATGCTGGATTTTTTTGAGCCCTGAGCTTCTCATCCTCAGGGTCAACTCGAATAGTGCCAGTAGATTTGATCCAATCATAAATTGTACTCTGTATAGAAGACATTCTACACCTCAAGACAATGGAAACCTGCAATGTAGCACTGTATTAGAATCCACCACATGAAAACATCATGATTGACGAGGACAAATTAATGTCATACCTTGGGTGGAAGTGAACCTTCCACGTCTTGAACACGACGTCTGAGCATAAAAGGCTCTAGAATTTGATGAAGTCGATGAATTATGATCACCTTCTTTTCAGTTTCAAGCCAGTCATCCTCTCCATCATGCATTGGAGCTTCCTTTTGGAAGGGCTTTGAGAACCAATCATGAAATGCTTTACGATTATCAAAAACTTCTGGCAGAAGTAGATTCAAGAGCGACCATAGCTCCTTCAAGTCATTCTGCAGAACCCAAAATCAATCCGTGTAAAGTCATAGCCAAAATTCATTGCTGACAGAATTAATATTGAATTTCTGAGCTATTACTTTTCTTAATATCACAATATTGCTTCATATATGTCAAATTGAGACTCTAATTTTCATTTGTAAACTGCAGAGGTTCCAATCTATTGACCATCCGTTCTTGATTAGTTTAAACAGAATGCCATTTAGAAATAATATGAAATTTATATACATGAGCTATGCAGCTGAGGGGATCTCTAAGTTAAATATAATAAGACCCAAACACGGTTTTTTGGTTAAAGTAAGGTTCAGTAGAGCAACAGCCATTTTGTGCATGATTGTGAATACACAGCAGCGCACAGATAAATACCAAGAAAGATATCAAGACTGCATTTGGCATGAAAACATTGGTGGGGGGGGGGGGGGGGGCATGTGACGAGAATAGAACATTATACTCTCTTTGTGTTTAGAAGGAAATGTAAAAATAAAAAAAAAAAGTAATCATGGGAAAAAAGAACCAAGGCTAAATATATAATAGTCCTGCAAAACAAAGCTGATCTATAAAATCAAATGTGAAAGTGTGCATCTATGTAAATCAATCCAGTAAAAACTGAAAGGATTATCTTTCTCATTTTCTCTCATGTTGGTGAAAGAAAATGAGTCCAAGGAGAAAATTTTGTCCCCAGCTTCTATTACTCACTTTTTCGCCCTTCTTCTAAACAGAAGTAATCCTGCTGCGCTACCTGCGGGTAATAGCAAGAGAGTGAAGAACAATGATCTTCCAAACATAAAGAGTGTTTGAGTCCGTGCTTCTGAAATAGGACTCCTTACTTGACTTCAGAATGGGATGAGGGATCTAATACAGAATTCCTAGCCATCACATCAACTATTCTTCCTCCAATTTTCTTCTTGCTTTCACTCTTTCCTCCCATTTCTCCTCTCCCAAACATGCTCTAAATGACAGTTAGGCCATGGAAGCACAAACTAGCCAAGACTTCAAAACTGTATTCTAGATCTAAGTTTTCCCCAAGACACACAGATAAGCATTTGAGTAACAATGGTGTGTAGCTATAAAATAGACAGCTTTAACAGACCTGTAATGGTGTCCCTGTGAGAAGTAAGCGCCTCTGGCAGCGATATCTATCAAGATCACGGGCTAAAACTGACTCCCTGTCCTTCATTCTCTGTGCCTCGTCAATTATGATGTACTTCCAATCAAGTTTAGAAAGTTTTGACCGGTCATACATGATGAACTCGTAAGTTGTCACGAGGACATTAAATTTCATGGCAGAAACCTCCTACAGAGTTACAGCAAAGAAAGCTCAGCAATTCATAATAAATCTGAAGAGTGAAAAACAAATGAGCGTAAATGTGTTCTTCTTACTTGGGAAAATAATTTTGACCGCTGATCCTTTCCACCAACATAATAAATGCAGGATACAGATGGCAGCCAGTTGTGTAGCTCGCTCTGCAGCATGAACTCGGTCAGGCATCAAAAAACACTAAAAAATCCTGTGAATAAATATGCAACTAAGAGTAACTAACCTTCCAATTCACCAAAACAGCATTAGGAACGATTATAAGATGTGGTCCATAGTTTCCTTTGAATTCCATTAGATAAGCAATCAATGCCATCACCTGCATAGGAACAAAATTATTTAAGAATAGCACACAAAAAAAAATGTCTATTATGTCATCTATAAATTATTCTAGTTGACTACCAATGGAAAAGTACCAACGGGTTCACCATTCACATGCAAAAGACCAATAAGTTCATTATGCAACTTTTCATTCCACAAAATCTCAATTTTATATACTCCATAATTGAGATTCTAAATCATCAATTTATCCTTCATTATTTCACAACTATCAGCTCAATTATAAGAATTGTTCTCAGATTCACATGCAAGTTTCCTAAAAGAGAACGGGTACATGCACCATTCTTCTTCTTTTTTCAACATGTATAACATTAGCTTTTAGGGTTTCACTGTTAATTTGCTCAACATTTTTATAGTTCAGGTCAAAAACTACAATTCTTATCTAGTTACTTTTTTCTTACATATATAAATGTATATATAAGGAAAAAAGGTTTTTAGACTTGGATTGTCATGGCAATAAGTTTCTTTGTATGTAATCAGCTGAAGCTTTAGAATTTTTAATTACTTCTCGTATTTAAAAGTGAACATTTTCTTAGGACATATAACTTCATATTTGTTTTTTAATTTATGTCTTTAATCATTGACACAACAAATTCACCTTTAAGTTATTAGATTTTTTCCTCAAAAAGAAAAGTTTCTTAGGCAATGCAAAGTTTCGGAGGGTACTATAGGAAGCATGTAAAGAAATAAACCCTGTAAAATAAAATTATTATAGGTGAATTTATTGGTGAATTGGTCTGTTGCTTGAGAGAAGTGAACTTACTAATAATTTTTCCAAGAACAAAGGATCCATATATGAGGCATGGAGTTCAGAGATGTTAAACCTCTAGGGTTTTGAAAGCAAATAGATGGGATTTGTTTTCGAATATTTCATTTTTTAAAAGGATGTGGTTTAAGCTTAAGCTTCCATAAAAAGAAGAGGCTTGAGCTAACAGAAACAAACCTGTACAGTCTTTCCAAGCCCCATCTCATCTGCCAAGATTCCATTTAATTTGTTGTTGTACAAAGAAAGCATCCACTGCAACCCAACCTGAGGGGGACAAACAAGCACACAAACACAAATAGCTTAAGAAACTTGTGACATGATAAGGCTTAAAATGTAGCAAATGAAATAAAATAAAATAAAATACACCAAAGATTAGTGGCCTACAAGCTGATAGTCTCGTAAGGTTCCAACTCGTAACATAGATGGTTGCCTTATGACCCTTTCATTCACAGCATGTGCAAGATTGTAATATCTGTTAACAGGGAACGACAAAGCATAAACTGTTACAATCAAGCATCAATTTTGTACAGGATGAAAATGTGGAAGTAAATTATGTATGTGAAGATCACTAGTGGCATGTGTTAGATGCCTTTAGGATATATTGTATAGCACACAGAAGCCTCGATCTTGGAACCAACTACACCCATTCAGCATGTAATAAATCAAATAACCAGTTCACTCCTCTCCTCAACGTAGGAAACATGACAAATTTAATCAAACAAATAACTTACTTGTTAACAGATGAACTGTCCCTGGGTGCATTCATTTCCACAAACCGGTTTCTTATCAATACTTCCTCACCAGCACAAGCTGCAGCTGCTCGTACTTCTTCTTCTGATAGGCCCTTTAATCAACAACAAAACTAGATGAATTAGCAGTTCCAAACCAAATCTCACATAAAGAAAGGGGTGGTGAATAAATCATGCCTGCAGTCGTGCAGCTGCTGCTGCGGCATTAGCTGCCTCCTCCACTTCCTGCTGATTCTTAGCAGCTGTTATTTTACCTCCCAGCTTATGGAGATATTCTTCTGTCTGAGTCAAGAATGACGAGAGAACAGCATATCTCTCAGAAGCATCGCCTGAGATGCTAGTCTGTTGCTCCAACAACATTTCTCTATACCTTTCAACATCATTATTCTTCAATGCCTCCATCCTTTTATTTCGGTCATCATCCTTTCTCTTTGAAAACTCCCTCAACATTCTCTCATGGTATTTAGCAACTCCTCTGTTACGGGCAGTACGTGCATCCCGGATGGCCCAATGAGTCTCAAGAAGTTTCTTGCGCCACTGCATGATGGATTTCAATTGCTTCTCTCTTATGGCTTTTTGAGAGGCCTGTACCTGCCTTGTCAGCTCCATCCGTTGACGCTCACATAGCCGAACAAACTTCCGATATAGTCTGTCAGGCATTGCCATGATTTCTTGTTGCTGTTGATCAACGTCATCCCTTAAACGCGCCTGTAGATCCAAAAGCCTAAGCTTTTTCTCTTCAATCTGTAACCGCAACACAAGATCTGGTCTAATCCTTTTCCTCTCTAAATTTACTGCTAGTAGACCATTGATTTTCTTCAAATTCTCTGACCTTTTCTTGTTAAGCATTTCTATGCCTTCCTCAAAAAGAAGATCTTTGACGTCATAGGCCAATGTTAGGTTATTATTTGTGTTAATCATCCCAGTTGACCCAACAGAGTCATGTTTCCTAGTAAAAAAGGGAAAATCAAATAATGGTCCGTGATACTTTCTGGCAGAGCCAGTATCTTTCGGCTGGACCACAGTGCTTGCTTGTGCAGGTTTCTTAGCTTGCATAGCATCAGATGCAGGAAACTGTGAAGCAACGCCCTTTCCCCTATCTGCTGCTAGATCACTTCTAACAGGATTTTTCAGAAGTCCATGTTCAGTCTCCTGGTCTGAATTGACAGAACATGTAGCAGTTTGCTGCTCTTCTTTCCCAGAAGCCACAAGGGGAGTGGGTTCCTTCATCACAGCCGGTGCCTTTTGCATATGCATAGTTGAGACGGTTGCTTTCTCATCGCCAGTAAAAACTTCCTCTTTAGAAAAATTCTGTCCATTCATAGATAGCATTGCTTTCGAACCCTTGTCATTGGACTCCAGATGCCTGGCTTGGTCTTCAGCAATCTTTCCACCCGACCTGTCCAGATTACTTCCTCCTGCAGGGAGAAGTTGTTGCTGCAGCTGCATCTCAAGGGGTGGTGGAGCAATAGCTTGAAGAAGCTCTTGTGGAAGAGTACCTTCTCCTTTCTATCAAGCAAAAAAAAAAAAAAAACATGTGATCCACTGAGAACTTATAAAGTCAATTGAAAATTTCAAGTGGACATTAAGAAAATGTGTAGTGGCAAGTAAAAGACTTTAAGACCTTCAGTCGCCTAAATGCTAGAATTTGGGCCTTCAGAACATGCAACTGCTGTTTAGTGAACCCAGTGCGCTGTTGTGCCATCTGGACAGCTGGCCTGCCTTGTGAAGAGATGTGATTGCCCAAGCCTCCATCATTAGAAGGACCAGCAGATTGTGGAGAAGATCGATTCAGCTGCCTGAATTGCTGTGTCTGTGAAGTTTCTGGGCTGTTTAATGCATTTTTTGAAGGCAGAGTATGATCTGCACCTTGGCTTGCGTTTGCAGGCATTCCATTTCCAAGCACAACTGCCTGTCGAGGAGGTGCTTGGTTCTCTCTGCTGTGAAAAGCCTGCTGCTGCATTGTGAGGTTGTTAGGGTTATTCAACATGCCTCCATTGGAAGTTGTGCCAAAGGGACCAGATGGAACAGTTTGCCTGGTTTTTGCTGAGCCAGACTGCCCAGAGACATCACTGGATGAATTTGCATGAGGAGAACTCTCGTTTGCAATGGATGGAGAAGCAACCTGTGGCTTTGACAAAGGGAGATGTGATGATTGTCCACCAGTATTATTTTCATTTGCCTTTAGTTGTGCAGCCATCCTTGCCTGCATGACTGGAATAAGCTTCGCCATCAAGTTGGCATTTGCAGGTTGTGACAGATCAATGTTGCGCTCAAGTGCCCATGCTTGCATTGCTTGCATCTGAGCAGCCATTGTGAGCTGGTTGTTTGCCATGTTTTGGATGTTTTGCTGAACCTGTGGTGCCTGCATGGGTCTAGCAACATTTGCAGGCATTAGTTGTCCAATGGCAGTAGGCTGGATTGGAGACTTTTGCTCATTCCTCTGTTCAGAGGCTTGCTGCTGACCTTGTTCCACCTGTTTTTCACCACGAGAAAAATGTTCAGATGGGTTCTTAGAAAATGAAGCCTGAGCCTGATTTGCCGACTGCATGGACATGAGTTCCTGCATTTTCAAATTTCCCACCCGCATGTCATGATCCTTTCCAGCAGGAGAGCCCAGTGTTCCTATTTTAGCTTGTTGCTGAGACTGCATTGCCAAAGCTGACTTTTGTTGGGCGGCCTGGAAAGCATATTGAAGATATGCTTGTTGAATTGGGTTCAAAGCCTGTTGCTCAACACCTTGATTCCTATTCTGTCCGTCCTGAGAGGAACCATGTTGTCGAGCCAAATCAAATAATTGCCTGGACTGTTGAGGTATTTGCATTGAGCCTGGAGAAGAAGCAAAATTGTTCCCTCCCGTAACTCCTTGAAGAGTTCCAGCTTGATAAGCTAGAAGGGTTTCATTCCCTTCGGGTTTTCTAAGTAATTGTTGCTGTAATGCCTGCATGCACAGTTAGAAATATAAAACAAATGCTACCAAATTTCACCTAAAAATGAAAGTGCAAACTACTCTAGCCCGTAAGGAAATCTTAGAAATAAGCACAATATCATACAATTCACAAAGTACACAAAATTGGATTTGGAAACAAGCACGAAGATGGTCAACAGAGCACTAGAATCACCACTGCACCTTCATATTGACAAGAATCTAAAAGAGAAAGCAAAATAAATGCATGCATGATGCATCTAAAGATTCATTTTTATGCAAACTGCGCCATAAATTTCAGTACAAAAAAAAAAAAAAAACCTCCATCTAAAATTGCAGCTCAAAAAACAATGCCGGCAAAACACGACAGATAACAAGAACCATAAAATTTGACAGATTCCACCATGAACACCAAGTATGATACTTCTGCAGGATTATTCCATAATCCCAAAAAAAAAAAGGGCTCTTTATTTTTTTTCTAAAAAAAAAAAAGAAATAAAATGTAATAACAATATCCACATAAACTAACAAGGAAAACAACAGACATGATTAAACATCACCCAGATAAGGAATGCCAACTGCTAAAACAAAATACCCAATAGCAGGACCCTCGCTTAGTTGTCATTGATCTTCAATATTGAAACAAATCCCCGAGCAAACTCAGATGCTTAATTACACCTCAATATTATTTAAATGCCCTAATCTTCTCCTAAGATTAAATGCATGCTTAGTGTGCCTCCTCCAAACTCGTGATTAATAAAAAAAATTAAAAAAACTAATCAATCACATTGATTACAACTGGAATTCACTAATCACACGCATCAATTAATAAAATTTGATAAATTGAAAAGAAAAACCTTACCTGCCTAGACTGCTGTTGCTGCTGTACCGAATCAAATCCCAACTGAAGGTTCCATACAGCAGCAGACGAAGACGAAGACGAAGGCGATGCTGCAGCTGATGATGTGGACCCCGCACGCCCAGCCGGTCCTACCCAACTGGGCCCACCTCCTCCACCACCACCAGATTGCATACAAATTTACTCTTTAAACCCCAAGTTTATGGCATAAACCAAAAAAAATAGTCATGCCCGAACAGAAAAGAAATCGAAAGCTAAAATGGTGTTGTTAAAAAATCCCTCCAAAAATTTGAATCGAACTGCAATTTTACCCTCCGATCCCAACGTTACAAAAATAAAAACAGAGCTTGCTTGCTGCCTTTTAGCCTATCTGTCCACTTTCTCTCTCTAGGTTTTCGGATTTTCGCACACTACAAAAAAGGCGAGAATATCGGTGAAGTGAAGAGGAATGGATCCTGCAAGAGAGAGAAGAGACAGAGCAGGTGATTGATTGTTTTTCACTCTCACTGAAACTCGCGATTGGATGTCGAGAGAAACAAAAATAAAGAAAGAAACAAAAAAAGGGTGTTGAGAGTCAAACAAACCCTAAAGATTTGTTGGTTTTATTTGGGGTTTTTATTTTTTTTATTTTTATTTAAAAAAAGGGGGGGGGGTGTAAATTGGGGTTGGTAATGAGAGAGTTTTTTCTGCCTTTTATTTTATTTATATTCTTATGTTGTGGTGGGGTCTACGTGACTACTGCTGCTACAAGTTTACGAAAAGGTAGGGCCTAGTTTAACCTGCAGTTTGGTTATAATTACTGTTTTAGTCTTTCGGTTCATGGGATGTGAGATCTCTAATGTTAGGTTCCTCCGAGCTCCTTCTATGTGAATGCGTGCCCTGTCAAATGTGGAGAGAATTTCTCGCAGGATTGATGACCTGCGCTACACTCCACTACTCTACTAACTACAGATCAAAACAATTTTCTAACATCATAGAATGTTTAGGTGCAGCTGACGTGTCTTAGATAAATAACGAGAAGGTTGAGTGGTGGTGGGGCATGATGTGAAGTGCCTTTTAATTTTTTTGATTTTGATTCAGGTAGGGGGGAGGCCTGAACTGAACAGTAAAGCTAACGATGGACCCTGGCCCGCCTTCGGTTGAACTCAATCAGGCCCTGTATACACTTGCCAATGCCAGGTGGGTTTTGTATTTCTTATTAGTTTTGTGGGTCCCAAATCCTTATTCGACGATGGAGGGGTAATTTTCACATACCTATTTTTTATCCCCCGCTTCACGTAATTCATATGCCACTAGACACTTGACCCGCGCGATGCTGCAGGTCATTTGTTTTGCATAAAAATTATTAAAACAAAAAAAAAAAAATTTTGGGTTTTTTTGCAAAGTTATACCCAAGAAACTTGGGTTTGGCTGCAACGTTTAACCTAAGAGTAATATTTATAATATTAATAATAAAATTAAACTTGCATGACCCAAGTTTAAGTGAGCCTGGCTGCAACACCGGACCCAAGAATATTGGATGTGGGTCTAGATATAAGGTCGTGTCATAAAAACGTGATAATTAAATAGATTGATTAAAAAAAACAAAGAAAAAAATCAACAAAAAGGAAAAAACTAATGAAGAAAAAGAAAAAAAATTGAATTAATTGGGTTAACCCTTTAAACCAGTTTATCCCGTAAAACATGGGATTCACATCATGAAAGTTTGATAACTAAATAGAAAAACAAATGACGGGTTTACTCAGAATTAACTGGGTTAACCCATCAAACCAAGTTAACCCGTAAAAACCCAGGGCACGTGTCATGAAAGTATGAAAGTCTGATAATTAAATAGAAAGAAAAATAACTTTAACAAACTAAACTAAATGAAAAAAATAACTTGTCAAATCAGGCTAACCCATCAAAACCGAGATCCGTATCATGAAAATCTGATAACTAAATAAAAAAAAATTTAACATTAACAAACTAAATCAAACAAAAAAAATTCATTAAAAAAATAGTTATATAATATAATACAATATAATAATATTTATAATATAATAATTATAATAATATAATATATTAATAAGTAAATATATTAGTAAAAGGCGTGACATACCCGCGCGATGCCGCGGGCTTGTGGCATGCTTGTGCATTATTGTGGATTTGTGAAAAAAATCATATAAAAAAAAACTGTTACCATCCACAATATTTTAAAGGAAAAAACTACAAAGCTATATCCCCAACCAGCTCAATATTAAAAAAAAAACAAAATCGACAAAAACAATTATAAAAAAACAACACAAAAAAATGAAAAAAAAGAAGATGATAGTTTTGGAAGGAAAAAAAAAAGCAAAAAAATAATAATAAAAAAATGGAAAAAAAAACATGTGGGGAAAGTTAAAGCTAAATTTTCAACCAGCTAAATATTAAAATCATTTAAGAAAACACTGTAGCAATCTATAGTGTTTTGTGAGGAAATGTACAACTATAATTCTCAACCAGCTCAGTATTAAAAAAAAATCAATGAAGATAACAAATAAAAAAAAATGAAAGGAAAAAAAACATTCATGGAAACACTATAACAATTTATAGTGTTTTATGAGAAAATCTACGGTTGAAATTTTTAACCAGCTCAATATCAAAAACAATAAAAACGACAAAGACCATTTAAAAAAAAACATAACAAAAAAAAGCATATGGGAAAACATTGTAGCAATCAACGATGTTTTAAGGAAAAAAAGCTAAATTGTTAACCGGTTTAGTATGAAAAAAATAAATTTGACAAAAACATATTTGGAAAAAAAACATAAAAAAAAAAAACATGTGGGGAAACACTGTAGCAAGGAGGCAAAAATCATGTGGGAAAACACTGTAGCAATCTACAGTGTTTTAAATAACTACAAAGCTAAATTCTCAATCAGCTTAATATAAAAAAAAATCGACAAAGATAATTATATAAAAAAATTATTTAATAAAAAACCATGTAGAGAAACACTGCAGCAATCTAGTGCTTTAAAGAAAAAAAATAAAAAAACTAAATTATCAATCAGCTCAATAGTAAAAAAATAAAATCAACAAAAATAATTATGAAAAAATATATATAAAGAAAGATAATTTTGAGAAAAATTTTAAAAAACAAAAAAAAAACGTGGAGAAAGCTAAAGCTAAAGCTAAATTCTCAACCAACTCAATATTGAAAAAATAAATTCGACAAAGATAATTACAAAAAAAATTATATGGGGGAAACACTGCAGCCAAATAAAAACCATATAAGGAAAACATTGTAGCAATCCATAGTGTATTTTGTTTTTTTGAAAAAAGTTACAAAGCTAAGTTCTCAACCAGCTCAATATAAAAAAAAAACTGACAAAGACTATTTAAAAAAAAGAAGTCAATTTTGGGTAAACAAAATGAAAAAAAAAAAACGTGGGGAAAGCTACAGTGTTTTAAAGAAAAAAACCAAATAAATTAAAATTTCAACCAGCTCAATAGCAAAAAAAATAAAATCAACAAAAATAATTCTAAAAAAAATATATGTAAAAAATGACAATTTTGGAAAAAAAGAAAAAGAAATAAAAGAACTAAAAAAAATATATGAGAAAAGCTAAAGCTATATTATCAGCCAGCTCAATATTAAAAAAATAAATTCAATAAAGATAATTTTTTAAAAAAATATCTGGGAAAACACTGCAGTAAAACAAAAATCATGTAGGGGAAACACTGTAGTAATCAATATATATATATATATATATATATATATATTTAAAAAATATAAAGCTAAATTCTCAACCAACTTAATATATAAAAAATAAAATCTACAAAGATCATTTTGAAAAAAAAAAGAATAAATAAATCATAAAAAGAAAAAAAAACAATGTATGAGAATATTATAGCAATCCACAATGTTTTTTTTTTAGAAACTACATAGTTAAATTTTCAACCAGCTCAATATTTTAAAAAATTAGTAAAGATAATTTTGAAAAAAAATTAAAAAAAAAAATAAGTCAATTTTGGGTAAAAAAAAAAACATGTTAAAAAAAAGAAGAAGAAACAAAAGTGGAAAAAAAAAAGCTCCAGAAAAAAAAAATGCTACAAAGGAGAAACAAATATATTATAATATAATAATATAATTATAATTATAATTATAATTATAATAATTATATATAATAATAATAATAATTATATATAAGTATAATTAAAAGGCGTGGGGAAGCTACAGTGCTTTCCCCACGCGTTTTAGAGTTCTTTAAAATATATATGTTAACTCGTTGTTCGTAAAATATTTTTATTTTATATAAAAAAAACTGTATATATAAATTTCTTCGATACATTTTTATAATTTATAAAATTTAACTTCAACTCAAAAAATTTATACATACATGTAATCAAGTAAATTAAAAAATATATGTGCAGATAAATAAATAAATAATTATTAATAATATTTAAAAATAAAACTTAAAAAATAAAAAGATAAATGTTGATCAAAATATTTAATCTCCAAATACAGGATATTTACAATATTTTATTTGCTAAATCTTTTTATTTAAAAAATTAGATATACAAATTAAATTGATCGGATAAAATAAAAGAAAAACAAACATTATCCAAAGTCGCACATGGTAGAGATGTTATCTAAAAATATTTTTTATTTTCAAATATAAAGTTTATCCATATAAAAGATAAAAAAAAAAATTATAGATAAATCAGAAAAACTCTTCAAATTTAAATGCATAGCTAAAAAAATAATTATCATTTAAAAGAGGTTCTACAAACAAAATAAAAAAGAAAATGGATACTAATTTAAATATAAATTAACAAAATTGAAGAGAAAGTCATAAAAAAAATAAAAAACAAAAAAGCAAGGGTTAGGCACTGCTCTGCCTGACCTATATTGCCAAACTCTGTGTGATTGGGCTCTTAACTCCTTTTTTTTGGGCAGTTGAGGTGAATGTGTTGCCCTAATTTTTTGTGAAAAAAAAATCAGATGACGCAATTTTCTCTAAAATAAAAAAAATAACAATAAAAAGAGTAAGAATAAAATTTAATATGAAAACAAATTGACAACATATCTTTGCATTTTTGGATGGATCAATGTGAACTTCATGAAAATGAAAAAGAAAAGAGGAGTAGAAAAAGGTTGTTATAGCCTCATTGTCGCTTCTACATCGACATGTATTGTATCCATTAAAAGCATCTGCGGAGACACTTCTAATGACATCAATGACATTGATTTTCTAACCTCAAGAAAGTTATGTGCGCCACTAGGATGCGGTAGTTTCCCTCACACACTAGCGTATGAGTTGCGAGCATCAGTCAAAATGTTTATGCTTGTTTATTTCAACCCATCACGTTTGTTTTAGTTTTAAATTTTGTCCTTTGAGCGTTAATTATTTTAGATCAACAAAATTTTATTTTATTTTTTCAAATTTAGCATTAACCAAGCACTATAATTTGTTTTTGATATTTCAAGATCTCCATCCAGGCAATCAAAAGAAACTATTAAGTCAAGTCCAAAATAAAAAGTAATGCGAAAGAATCAAATTAGAAAAAAGAAATGAAGTGACGGAAAAAAAGAGCATGAACTTTTTCCCTATCCACACAATTCAATCCATGACGTTAGCAAAAACAAAAGGATTAAATATTTTTCTAAGCTTCAAATTTAGTCCATGAGCTATAATTCTCTTAAACCAATAAGATTAAATTTTATTTTTTGTTAGACCGATCATTAACTAAGCGACAAAATATTTCATTGACATCATAAAATCTTAGTACACAGCCATAAAAAATAAATTATCAAAACTAATTACGCAATGTCAAAAAATTAAATACATATAAAAAAAATGAGGGTCTAAATAAATAAAAAAAGCCAAGGATAAAAAAGGAAAGAAATCATGGTGCGAATCTCTCTTTTAGTTTTTTTTTCTCAATATAGTAGTATCATTAGAGATTATTTGAGTATATTAAAATATTGTATGGAAAGATTAATGATATCATAAGATACTATAAAACATTGCACTGGTTTTGTAAATATATTAATTAAATTAATAATTCTAATCCTTTCATGGCTAGCAATAAAAACTCCACTTTCAAGAGACTGGACATGTATTAAAAATTAAAAAAGAACTCATTTAGTTTGAGATTTACGGTTCAGATTTCTATAACAAACTTAGTCTGATTAGCTTTCCTGATCAAGATATTTTATATCTTCACGGCAACTAACTAACATTTATAAATTATACTTATCTTGTTACCTCTCTAAAATACATAAATAATATATATATATATATATATATAATTATATGGATTGATAGAATAAGTTGTAAGAACATCACCAGCAAGACAGAAAAGAAGAGAAAGAGGAACATGTAACCTATTCTTAATTGTTCAGATCTTAAATTTATTTTTTTAAAATTATCAATTTAAATTTTAAAAATATTAAGAATATTAAAAAATTAAATAATTATTATCTCAAACATTTTATTTTATTTCACTCTACAGTTTGCATCTATTGGCTTTAAATTTATCTCAAACAAGTACTACAGGTGGCAATGCAAGAAGTGAAATGGGACAAAGGAGGCCACGTGTAGAATTTATCTTCTTCTGTAGGAATATATCTTACAAGTTAGGCCCGAGAACAAAAACAAAAGTAATCGAAAGTTTTAAAGAGCATCCCATCCCGAATGCGGGGCTAAGATTGTCCAATCCGGGCATCAATAAGAGGATCAGATTTCAAAGAGTCCCCTTCATGGCCATTATAGAATCACTTCCTGGTATAACATTGACTTTTTTTTTTTCCTTTCTTTCCGAAGGAGCACCGGTAAAATTAAAAAATAAAATAAAAATAGCACAATTCAAAATTTATTTAAAAAAAAAACATAGCTTGGCAAGTCGCATACAATATATACGATTCCAGTCGATTAAAACCCAGCCCCCTTTTTTCTTTTCTTGTTTTTGCTCCTCTCCTCTTCCCTTGCATCTTTGTTGTCTCTATCGCTAGACTCGCCCCCCCACTCTCTCTCCTAACCATGAAATAGCCATCTCACCAACACATGATATTATTTTCCAGTGATGAATTGTTTTTTAATGCATGTCTTTGATGTCTTGATAGATTAAATGAATACTTTACATCGAGTACTATTAGCAACTTTACCAGTATGTCGAGAGGGAAATGATTTATAACTAGAATGAGTTACCATGCATTATTTTAATATTGCTGAGATATATTTCCCAAATGCAATGAAATTATGAATTTGATTTAAATTAAATTAAAATGTTAAATGAATTATAATTATGTTTAATTGTGAATTATAAAATATTGACTTGATTGTTTAATTACGAAGTTAAAAAACATCCCAGTTCGAATAATATTCTAGAATTATAAATATCTCACATGAATAGTTAAACTAAATTATGTTATTTTTCTAAATAAATCTTATAATATTATTTTTTTTATTTTTATTAAGTTTTATTTAAAAAAAAATTGACTATTGACTAGAAAAGTAGAGTATAAAGTACATTAGCGGCATGTCTTAGCAAAAGACCTAATTGATCATTGACGTGTATTATTATTACTTTTAAAATTTATAGGATTAATTGAGATACGTGTAACCTAGTACGTATATTTATATTAATAATAAAAAAAATAAAAAAAAACCTAACTAATATGAAAGAGGTTCCTTAAAATAACATGTTTACCATGCTGCCTCTAAAGATAAATTTAAGTTGGGGTAAATGACATGGTTCAAAGAGTTCCAATCGCATATTTTGGCCTTTGACTTGCCTAGAGTAAGATTGTTTTTTCATTTCAAAAATAGAAAATATTTTTTTTTATTTTACTTTTGTTTAAAATTATTTTTAGATCTTGATATTAAAAAATAAAAAATATTATTTTAATATATTTATATAAAAAGAACACTTAAAAAAACATATTTTTACTATGATTTTCAGCGTTTATTAATATAACAATCGTCTATCCACAAAATGTCCTCGCGTAGCTTTAGTGCCAGCCACCTAAAATCTAACCAAGATGGTCACCTGTCTATTTCTTATCCACGTATGTTCTGCAGACGAGCATAATCCACTGCTGAAAGAACCATTTGGCAACTGAAAGTACTAGTACCTACACACTATGACCGTAGAGTGAAAACGACGACTCCAAGATCATTAAAGTGCTCGAACAGGGTATGCACCGCAATTTTAATAAATTTTGATTTTAAATTATTTTGTCTGCCAAACTATTCAATGAACGAGCAAAACCCAGAACGGTAATTTTAACTTTTAAGCTCAATGGTCGAGGAAGCGGGGATCCAAGTGCTGAACATCCAGCAGTTGTCAGGCAGCGATTTTTTTGTTTCTTTGGCACTCTGTAACTTCCGATGACGCGGGCATGGTCTCGCTCAAATCGATCTAATGTCACCATCTCCGCAGGCTTCGGCAGATCCGCCCTCAACATGGCAACTTCACTATCGTATGCTTTACCAGCAGGCACGGCGGAGTCGATGCAATTTGCCTGAAGAGGTTCAAGAAAATGTGCAAATTTATAAACAAATCACAAGATTGCAAAAAATAATAACAATAACAATAATCTATTGGTTGCTTTAGATTTCTCAGTAATGGAAAGAAGTGCAGAACAGAAGAACAGTTAAATGCTAGATTGAAACTTTATTGAGAGCACAAAATGACCTCCTGTTTTGAGGACATAAGCTGCATTCAAAGCTAATGTTCTTATCTGCAAAGAAAAAGCACGAAAAAGAAAAAGAAAAAAAAAGCAAAAACACTGAAGACAAATAAACTGATAAATTCATAATTCCATCACGACCCCTGATTTTCTGAGATGCTAGTATTTTTCAGAAAACAACAACGCTTCATTATAGGACAGATGTTAATTACCTGACAGTTCTTAAGAAACTGTAAGAAAACATAAGAACATTCTACGTACGAGGATGAATGCCAAGCATTTCTAAGTTCATGTTGAAAACGAACAAGGCACTATTACATATGGCAATTCCAGAGATATGAGCAAAAGTAATAGAATTGTTAGAGTTCATACTAATACAGCAATGCCTGTAAGGGAAATCTGAGTGGCCCAAAATGTCAAGAAGAACACAAAAATGTATCCTGTGTCTTCGTCAGCATCATGTATGATAACCTAACTGCATGAATTAATGTGCGCAAACTGTATCAACAATATGCATGTCTTAGCATTTAAACCCACTCTATCCTCCAAGTCATTGGCAAAATGAGATTGTAAAGCCAACAATATTCAAGACAGATTCATATGAGAATGAAAAGAAAAGAAGTTCAAGCATATGTTAAGTGAATCAAAACATTTTTTGATGAAATATCTCATGAGTAATCGCACCAGAAAAAAAAAAGAAATTGTGCCTTCCAATCAATTAACAAAACGAAGCATTGCATCAGAAGTTAGAGTTGCATGACTTAAATTTAAGAGAATCTGAGAAGCAGGTGCTGTATCCTTTGTACAACATCAAAAGAATAGCAAATACTCAACAGTGAGAGTGCAAAATAGTACAAGACAGCTTGGAAAAGGAAAGCCCATTTTTATCTAATAAGAAATTTTCGCATGGATGACTTAATTAAAAACTGAGAAAATCTGTAAAAATTAAGTTTGAATTGGTAATGGGGCTTGTGCTTACTGCAGAATAAGGTTCTACCCTTGCTAGCCAAACCCAATTCTTAGCTATAAATTATAATAGCCTGTGGGAGTGAAAAAAAAACAGCATTATTGCTCTCTACTTTCTAGCTATTCTAGCAAAATGAACAGTATTCGCTATAAACACACACACTGTAGCACTCTTCAATTGGCTTTCGGAAAAGACGCGAGAGAAGAGGCCACAGGAAAAAAAGATCGTCCATGGCATCTGAGTCTTGTCTTTTATTCTTGGCTTTAGTTTTCCTAGCAATTAACAGTTCAACTATGGCGATCCGGTACAATAGTTAATCTGTGTGGTGCTAGCGAAGTTGAATCCTCAATTGCCGAAATGATTTTTAATAAAATGTCTGTGCTTATTGTTTGGACTCAACGTTCGACGATGAAAGTTCTTGGCTTGATAGTATTCAAGCCAAACTACAAAAACAACGCTACCTCATGAGCTCCTTAAGATATGTTATCCTATTCTGCCAGCAATCATATCTCCAGCACGTTTCCATTTTTTTTGTCACAGAACACATCAATATATTTAGGCAATTAGTATAGTATTGATTCGCGGGTTCCTGAGTTAATCATATTTTCATTGAAGCTGCTGCTCTGATCCAATGCTATTTCAGGTAGAAGCAACTGGATATTCAAATACTGCACAGCTAACAGCTTTAGTATAAGCAGATTTCTCCCCCTTTTGCTTTGGAATGGCAGGGACACGGAAACACGAGGAATATGGCCTTTGTGGAGAATTGCCATCTGAATTATGTGTTTGAACCATAGTTTTGAAACCTGATACAGTCATTGATCTGGTCAAATGATTGGGTTACGAATCAAATGGATTGACCTGAATTAACCGGATCAACCAAAAAAGAAAAAGTTACAATACAACAAAATTAACACGAGATTCACTTTTATTGAATCAACACATTAATTTCTTCTGCTCACATCACCACTAACTATTTTAAAAAACCCTAACAAACCTAAACCCCAAATCTCTGCTTCCAAATCTTTAGTTTCTCTGTTCGTGGCGGCGGCGACTATGCTACCTGATGAGGTGGCTCCGCAACAGAGCAATTATGCTTGCTATTTGCCTTCTCTGCTCATCCAAACTCCTCTTTAATGCCATTAAACCCTCTAACATTGTCTCTTGATTAAAGTCCTCAACGATTCCTTCTATTCCGCTCATGTTTTCACCAGTACGATCCTCCGCTGAGAAAGGAAAGGGAGAAGGATAGGGACAAGGATGTGAATATTTCTGGGGAGGAAGCGTGGAGAAGGCGTGCTGCCATGAGTGGAGGTGTTTCGAGGAGTTCTTCGCCACCCAGGAATGGGGATGGGTTTAGTTTTGGGACGTCAGGGACGGTAGGGTTGGGAGTTGGTGCTAGTGGACAAATGACTGCGGCGCAGAGGATGATGGCGAAGATGGGGTGGAAGGAAGGGCAAGGATTGGGGAAACAGGAGCAAGGGATTACGACGCCATTGATGGCGAAGAAGACTGATAGGAGAGCTGGGGTTAAAGTGAATGCTAGTGAGAAGAAGGTGAAGAGCATGAATTTCAATGGAACTCCTCCAACTCGGGTTTTGCTCCTTGGGCAGTAGGTGCAATAGGCCGGGATGCGGAGGTCGAAGGAAGAGAAGAGGCAGCGGTAGCGGCAGGAAAAAAATTGACCGGGTCTCACCCGAGTTTGACCGGTGGATCGGATCCCGGGTTGACCCATCGAATCGACCGGGTTTTTCCGGGCCAATTTCCAAACGGGTTTTTGCCTCTACCCGGACTGGTCTCAGGCCTGGGTCGGCCGGGTCCCGAGTCGACCCGCCAGACCAGTCCTGGTTTTAAAACACTGGTTTAAAAGGGCTGCATTCTCTTGATCTGTCTGATAACATGTTGGAAGAAGGGAATCCTGAAGGAACTGCAAATTTGTATGATTTGAGAGTCATTAATTTGAAAAATAATAGGTTCACTGGGAAGCTACAAGTGGATATTGGAGGCCATAGTGGTCTCTGCAAATGAAGAAATAACCTTAATGGATTGGGGAAACGCCATAGTAAAGGAAATAGCATACACTTCAATATTCATCTTTCACCTCACATGTAATTTGAATAATACAAAAATAATAAATTATTCATGATTTTTTATTTTATTTTAAAGAGCATAATTATAATTACATTTTTTAGAAAGCTACTTAAAATGATATTAAATTTATGCATGGATGTGGATGCTCTAAGATCAAGGAACTAAAAGAACCCAACTTCAGAAATATGCCCAATTTAATAAAAAAAAGGAAAGGAAAAAGAAGAAAAAAGTGGTTTTTTTTTAAAAAAATAACATAATAAATTTAAAATATTAGTGAAATAGCACAATTTTAATTTGTCATGAAATTAAACCCCAACCTCCATTTTTAACGTTATTTTTTATAAAAAAAATTGTGTTTTGTAAACACTATTTATTTATTTAATATTATGTTTTTCAATTATAATTTCTTTATAGAATTGCGGCAAATACAAATTATATTATTTGACCAAAAATATTTTGCAGTTGTGTTATTTATTGAAATATTAATTTTTTTGTGCTAATAGCACAAAAAAAAGATCAAATTTTCAAAACAAATGAGCATTTTTGTTATGAAAGAACTTTTTGTTGCTGCGTTCACATCAGGTGGATACCGAGTACATGCGTCCCATGCAAGACTTGAAAAGCAGGAGAATTTAACAACAATAAATATATGACAGGTCAGGTATTTGTTTCAAGTCTACAAGAAAACACCTAGTTTTATTATTTAAAGAAAACAACATTGTTTGAACAAAACTAAATAAAAAATCTTCAGAGTTGAACTAGCTGGTCTCACCAGGATTTAGCCAGAGTCTCGATCCTGACTAGAATCCGATCCAGACCAGAGTCCTTATCTATGAATTAAGGATTAATCTGACAGACCAGACCGGTTTACATAATGATGCTCGCCTCCACTCTGCCAACTGATCTTAAGGTTCCACTGCAGTTTTCCTCTCTACCACCTGAGCTAAGGTCGGTTTTAAGAGGGGGGTCAATTAATATCAATGTGGAGAAAGGTTGCGCTAGGCAAGATTTTGAAAATGTTGCATCCATAACGCAGAAATTAGAGTGGAAATTCTAAATTCCTATATCCCATTCCTGCTCTACGGTCTTCGGCAGTTTAGAAGTAGCGATGCTTCATCCTAGCCATGAAAGTATTAAAATCTTTGAGAACCATAGAAAAAAACTTCTGGTTTTTCACTGGAAAATTCATTGATCAGCAAACATTAATTCAACTGACGCTGGTTAAAATCAACTGCAAGATGTTCAAGCGGGCATCAAGGAAAGATAATTTCCATTGCTCAACTAAATCCTGTAATACAGAGGATACTTTTCAAGTGAAATTGGAAAATAAAACCAGACTTTAAGAGACAAGCAAGCTCTATCACCACAAATGTTAAGCCGCCTGCACGGACACAGAGTACATATTTTGCTGCACATCGTTCAACAACCACATTGAGAGACATGGTTGCGCAAGAGGCCTTTGACATTCATCGAGTAAGATGTTTGAATGAATTAGTCCACAGGAACTGGCTGCATGTTCTCGGCTTCTTTCCTCAGATCTTGAAAGAGAACAGATGACAAGTATCGCTCCCCAAAACTTGCATGAATAGTCTGAAAGTCAACCAGCAACAACTCTTACGGAGCATTCATACTTCAATTAATTTACTTGGGTAAAAAAGGAATTCCCGATTCAATGATGAGGAAGTTTGCTTAAATTGATGAAACCCCCATAACAATCAAACATGTAGGCTAACAACTTCAGGAATAGAAAAGTCATTATTAACAGCGTACCCCCATCCCGCAAACAGTGTAAATTGTCAGTAGAAAATTTAAATTCTGTGTTTTTGAGAATTGAAATATAAGCTGTTCTTACCACTATAAGTTTGCCTTTATTCTCTGGCATTCTCGCAAGTCTAAGTGCGGCAACTGTGTTGGCTCCGGATGATATTCCCACCTTCACAAACCAAAAATAATGAATAAAATTTAAACAACAACCAGTACTCTGCCACTGCTCATTTCTTGAAAGCAGATGCGTGTCTTGAAAACTACAAATCCAACAACCCAAAAATTGCAGCCAAAGCTCAAAGAAAACCGATTCATATACAAAAATTAAAGCATAAATACCATAAGACCAAATTGTCAACGATAACAGACTTTGTTAAGAGTAAATACCATAAGACCTTCTTCCAGTGCCAACCTCCTAGCCATATTCACAGAATCTTCGCTACTAACCTGCCATTTAATTTTTTCGCTGTCAGTTTGGCATTTCAGAATCTGACATTGAAAATGCCTTATCTTTTAGTTACATTTATTCTCTACCCTTTCCTTCAATTCAGCGGTACTTACCTCAAGGACCTTTTCCATTACATCCATGTCCAATATATCTGGTTTGAATCCAACCCCATTGCCGGTAATGTCATGAGGACCTATTTCAATTGACATAACAATATAGATTCAACTTCTCTGCCCTTGGCAAGGGATTTAGCATGGTAATCAAACTCATCCCAGCCCCGCAGGTCAACCTGATGACCTACAAACCTGGAGCCTTACCCGAGCCGGGTTTGCTTTTGAGCCACCTGGGAGGTTGACCCGATTAAAAACCCCAATGACCCCTCTTGGGCTGGGTCATGGGCTGGGATGGGTCTTACAAGTATGGAATTTAGTACAGACTTGACATAAGTTTTCAAAATTACAAAGACCAAAATCATAACCTCCATCATGTTATATTCCTCCATTCCACCTCTATAGGTTATTATACCTTAAGCTTAAAAATATTGGAAACAACATGCTACTTCTAAGAAGCAGAGAAGATTCTAGCTTTACTCTTTATAATTCCTTTCTTCCTATTAACAAGAGGAGAAAAGTGAAAACGAAAAGAACTAGAGCAGAGCGAGACTCTTACCTGGTTTACCACCATTAAGTACATTACTCTCCGCAGGCTCTACTCCATAAATCTACAATCATATAAAAACGAAGACAAAACATTATGGGAGAAATAAAAGGTAACATTTATGACAGCACATGGCACCGAGGCTGAATTTAAAATTAGATACCTTAACGTTAGGATTTTGGGATTTGAGATACTTCCCGACGCCAGAGACAGTCCCTCCACTGCCTATTCCCATTACAAAGATGTCAACTTTTCCAAGTGAATCCTCCCATATTTCCGGGCCTGTAGTTTCGAAATGGATCTGTTTTTCCATTTGATTTCAGAAATCAATCCAATAGTTACAAAATAAGAGAGTTAAAATCCCAAATCATCAAAATAATAACAACTCGAGCACATTGCTCTCGATAAGCCCTTTAAGCTATGCAATGTCACTGTTATTGTGAGATTAAGTACCTGAGTATTGGCAGGATTTGAGAACTGTTGAAGCATGAAAGCACCTGGAGTGGATTCCAAAAGGTCATAAGCCTTCTTAACTGTTCCTCCCATTCCCTTAGCGGGGTCAGTCAGAATTAACTCAGCTCCAAAAGCTCTCATGGTCACCCTTCTCTCCAAACTAGTATAAGAAGGCATGGTTAGAATCATCTTGTACCCTTTCATGGCCGCCATAAATGCCATGCTGATCCCCATATTACCAGATGTGGGCTCTATCAAAGTCGTCTAGTATAACATGAATAAACAAGTTAGAGAAATTCAAAAAATTCAAGCATCTGATTGAAACTATAATATCTAAAAGTTTTAGAGCTATGACTATGAGCAAACCTTCCCAGGAGCAATCAAGTTCTTCTTTTCTGCATCTTCTATCATTGCCAATGCCGGTCTGTAGCATAAACATTATGGTTTTTATTTGACCTTAAGGTTTATGATAGCATAGGAAAATAGTTTTGAGTTCTGTGATACCTGTCTTTGATGCTAGAAGTGGGCTGAAACATCTCTTGCTTGGCGGCTATATAAGCTCCACATCCTTCAGTCACTTTGCTCAGATACACAATTGGAGTTTTCCCAATGAGCTAAATATTTTGAATTATAAAAAAAGAGTGAGTTAGTTTGGAAACAACATTTGGTCCAAGATTAGAAAATCCACGACACTGAAAATCCACTCTCTTTTTCTTATGAACAACTTGGTTGAACTAGCTGAAACCTATGTCGACGACTAGTCTTCCCAAACATGAAGACGACTTGTCGTTTCAGAGCTGAATAGGCAACAGTACAGTTAGTTCGTGGCTCGACATTACTGTCGGAAAGAAGAAAAAAGGGACAGCGCAGTGATCACTCCGGTGGGCACAGAAAGATGTTTCTATTCATTTTTTATATGAGGGACCGAATTATATACATATAACCGGATTGAGGAGAAAAACATTGAAATCATAAATAAAAACCCCATGAAAAGAGTACCACTGTACTTGAAGAAAATGGTAAATAGCAAAGCAGAAAACTATCGTCATTAATGCGACAGGAATTAAGCAAAGAGATTTTTTTGGTTAAAATTAATGATCAATAGATATGGAGGGAGATGGACATACTTGGGAAACTTGCGTCTTGATTTTAGTGCCAGGAAGATCTTTAGGCAAATCTCTGAGTCTTTGAGCAAAAGAAGAGGAAGCAGCAGCAGCTTCCGAAGAGAAGAATCTTCTAATCATCACCAGCTCGTTACATGCTGGGATTGATGAGGAGTTTTTCTTCAATAAGCTCCTTAAAGCAGCCATTTATGGAGGTTTTAACACGGTAGACACTAGCTAGTAACAACACACCCAGAAGGTTACTGGAGCGAAAGCCACTTGTTGAAGAAGATAACAGAGTCTAGCATGAATGGTGGGCGTGTTAGGAGTCATGGGAGACACCTTTTTATAATGTTTTTGAGAATTCTACTCTGGCTTCTACATTAAAAGACGGTCCATTTCATTTTTTTTTTATTAACATTGGCTGTGTGGCCGCAGTCATATCTTATAAATTTTTAATAATTTTTAAAAAATTTAAATTTTTAATTTTTAATTTTAAAATTAATAATAATATAAACTTATAATATTTCTAAAAAAATTCAAAATCATTATTAAAAAGCAAACCCAAAACCTAATCAGATTTATTTTAATTTCTTAATAATTTTTGTAATGGATATTTTTGTAAAGTATTTTTTTAGAATTTTATGAAAATAATTTTTTTATTTTTTAAATTTATTTTTATATTAACATAATAAAACAATTCAAAAAATAATTAATTTACAAAATAAAATTTAACTGCAAAAACAAATACTAGATGATCTCCATTTTTTCCAATCACCGGAAGCAATGACATCAAAACAGTGCATATTCCCCAGGTGGATGTTTTGGATTTAATTAGCGTGTGATGTAAAATGCTTTTTTTTAAATGATTTTTAATTTCATGAAAATATTTTTTTTATATATTATTTTAACATCAAGATAAAAAAAGAAAAAAGAAAAAAAGAAGCATGGCATAGAAGAAGCCAATAATTGCCGCCAAGATTAATAGAAGAAAAATCCACGTAATAGATAAAATGAAAATATTTATAGATGATTAATAATTAAAAAAAAAAACATTTATAGGAAGCATTCATATCTCTAAATGCATGAAGTGCATGGACTTATCCAATAATATTCGCACAGAGAGACCGATCGTGTTGAAAATAATTATTCCACGTGGCGAGCTTGACTCTCGAGTTAATTCATTAAAAATGTGGAACTGCGAACCTCTGGGGCCTGGTCGATGCACTGGATGTGGCCAGGCGGCATTGGCGTGGCTGGTTCAAAGATGCTGACTTTTTGTTCTTACATGAGCTAAAAAGAAAGCAGAAACGTGAGTGGATTCCCAAGCCTTCTGCACTTTCGGAAACCTACATTTCCTTTTATATATGAAGAATTAAATTTACCGTAACATAGGGATTTAATATGTAATATTTAAATTGTCCACAGCTTTAATAAGTAAAATTTATTATCTAAAAGGTGGCATAGTATTAAAAGTTTGGAATTAAAAAAGTTATTTTTTTATAATTTTAAATTCAAGTTATGTGACTGTTAATATTAATAGTAACTGAAAACTTACATAATTATTAACTTTAAGGTTCGCGAGGATTAGTCGAGGTACGTATAAACTAGTCCGAACACCCCACATTAATAAAAAAAAATAAAATTTAAATTAACTTTAAGAGGGTGTAATTTAATTTGTCAAGTTATAGATTTGCTTTCTAAAAATTACCAATTCGAGTTTTACAAATCTCAAAATCATTAAAAATTTACATGGTTATTAATTTTAGAACCTATAATACTAATCAGGAAGTGGTTGCAAATGATTTTCTATAACTTATACAAGTTAGCTTAAATATTTATATTAATAATAATAAAAATTTAAAATTTAAATTGGCTGCAACGATGATTCTCTATGTAAAAACATTTGAATGTGATATAAATGACCATAATGAGAACTTTTCCACGTGTCCCCTGCAAACATAACATGAGAATTGAGAGGTGCTCGTGCCCTTGCCTTTTCAGCTTCAGCGAAGCACCAATCCAGCGTTCCGTTCATGGCTTTTCAGCAAACAAAGGGTCTCTTTAGTTGTCTTTTGAATGGTAACTGTAGTTATTTTTTAAAGTAATTTTTTTTATTAAAATTATTTTTTTATTTTTAAAAAATTATTTTAAAAATAACAAGTATCAAAACAATTTAAAATATAAAAAAATTAATTTTTTAAAATAAAATTAAAATTTTAAAAAATATAAATTGACCGCAATTCCAAAAACTATATTAGAAAACCATTGGCGATACTTTAACAGTGCTCAATTACTTTTATATTTTTTACATTGGATGGATACATGTGAGTGTGGATAGGAAATATGCCTTATCTGTAGGTCCTACCGGAAAGAAACGTAGTCAATTCATCCTCAATGGTGGTAGGTGGGCCTTCAGCATTTAGCGGGGGAAGTCCTCATTCTGTTTTTCGCATCGACCAAACACATCTGTTGCCGGTCGGAAAGGGCAGCGAAATTAAGGCTGCCTTGGAATTTATTTTAGAATGCGATAATTATAAACATACTTTTGAAACCTCAGCTCATTATTGACCAGGTTCAAGTTACGGATAAGATGAGTTGACCCAAATTAAATCGGGTTAATTTTAAAAAAACAATCACTATATAAACCATCTAATTAGTTACGAACCCTTGCACAGCCTCAATTATATATAATGGTAAAGCAGCAGCGAGGCAGAAGGTCGCAACAGTACCCCCCTCTACCATGCATGTTGCCCTTGGACTCCAAGGCTTGGAGGCTATCTACTTGAAAGATTTTACATACATGTCTTCTTTCAAATCTGAGGATTTCTAGCTAGCATCTTCAATTGAATGTTTCAAATTACTATATATAAATATATAATACAGGGCTAGTACCAAGTTGTGTATCTTAAAGGGATAACTGGATAAGGAGCAGAGAAACGAAGAATTCAAGAGAGAGAGGAGCTTTCAAAGATTCCATTAATAGACTAAAAATAAGTGAATTAGCTAAATTATGATTACTAACTGTGGTATCTGCATCAGCAATGGTGACCCGGGCAATTGCAGCAATTCTACATCGATGCATCAGTGCATCGTTCATCTCATTTTGATCTTTTAGCCAAAATGACGTCGTGTGATCTTTATATATATATATATATATATAAAAGAAGGTCGGGTCGACTCACCGGATCCACTGGGTTTCACCGGGCCACCTCCCAGGCTGGTTTTTGCTTAGAACCGGACTGGTTCCATGCCCGGGTCGGCCGGGTCCCGGGTCGACCCATTGGGTCGGTCCGGGTTTCAAAACTATAATTATAACGGTTTAAAATATTTTTTATTTAAAAATATATCAAAATAATATAAAATTATTAAAAAAATTCATTTTAAATATAAAAAATTCTAAAATTTAAAAGAATACAGTTTATCCTCAAACACATCCTTAATCATGTCCTTATTCAAAAAATGAGCCAAACAAGGGTAAAGCTATCAAAAAAATCCAAGTTGAACACTGCACTGGTGGTAGTGCTGTCAAGCACACTTCTAAATAATTTTGATTTTTTTAAGTATTATTTTTTAAATAGTTTTAATATGATGATATAAAAATAAATCTTAAAAAATAAAAAATATATTTTAAATAAAAATTACTTTAAAATATAATTTCTACCTCGTCAACTTCTAAGCAGCCACGACGAACCAAAACAAAACAATGTTCCTGGGCAACGCATCTCCCCTCGAGGTGGTTTCAGCTCATGTTTTTGTTTTTGACAACGTATAAATTTCAATTTACTTACTGGTAATTTCATCATAACACGATAAAAAAATGTAAGATCATACTAGAAGCAATGACCATGATCCAGGGGACACGTGGAAAAGTTATATAGTAAATGTACGGGTCATTCTCAGGGCTCTGTTTTTCTTCTTCTTCTTCTTCTAGTTTTTCTAATATATTCATGACAGAGCAGACTTGTCCTATCTATAGACGAATCAACTGTCTAGATTCATCTTGCATGTTTTGTGTTATCAAGGATTCCAATCCAATTTTCAAGCTGATGTGTTGTGTGTAAGGACAGATAAATCCCAGGATTTGATTCGTCCAAGATAGAGCTGAAAGCAATCTTATTAGTTTCTTTTTTTCTTTTTTTCCCATTAATTGAGGCATTGATCAAAATGCTACCAGGGCTTTGCACACGACATATATATATATATATGCCGTGAGTTATTTTTTTATATAAAAAATATATTTTAAAAAAACAAAAATTTAAAAATCTTGAGATTTTTTGCAAAGTTATACCCAAAATTATTGGGTTTCGCTGTAATGCATGATATAAGAATAATATTTATAATATTAATAATAACATTAAACTTGCATGACCCAAGTTTAAGTGAGCCTGACTGCAACATCAGACTCAAGAATATTGGATGTGGGTCTGGCTATAAGGTTGTGCCATAAAAGTGTGATAATTAAATAGATTAATTAAAAAAATAAAGAAAAAAAAATCAACATGAAGAAAAAAACTAATGAAAAAAAAGAAATTTTTTTTGAATTAATTGGGTTAACCTTTTAAACCAGGTTATCTCGTAAAACCTGGAATTCACGTCATGAAAGTTTGATAATTAAATAGATAAAAGATAATAATGGGTTTACCTAGAATTAACTGGATTAACCCATCAAACCAAGTTAATCCATCAAATCAGGATACGTGTCATGAAAGTCTAATAATTAAATAGAAAAAAATTAACTTTAACAAACTAAACTAAATAAAAAAAATAATTAAAAAAATCCGAGTTAACTTATCAAATCAAATCAAGTTAATCCATCAACCTGCTAGTACAGTACTGGGACAAGTCAACGGAACAGGCCATGAAAGAATATGGTAGGGCAGCTTTTAATGGAGTTCTTTGAGATTTGAATGTGAGGAAATAATGTTTGGAAGTGCATGCTCGCCTGATCTGCAGCACATATTTTTCAAATTATACACCGTATGACCCTGTACGGTCTTGCTGCATAATAATGCAAATAGGTCTGATAGAATGGATTCAAACATGAAACCTTGAGGTGACATTTGACCAGTTTTCAACTATATGTTAACCTAATATATGGATGTGTTCAGCGTGTAACTGGCGGAGAACATTGTTAGTGCTGAAGCTACAGTAAAAATAAATGGGGGCCAATATGAAATGAAAATAAGATATAAGGATGGATATAGAATTAAACTAAAAAAGATGGGATCATAAATAAAATAAGCGAATTTTTAGAGGGGCCTAATTGAAAGAACCTTAAATATATAAGGTCTAAAATGAACTTTTAAAGAATTAGGAGAGCTTCACCCCTCATCGCAAGTTTAGAGGGTGTTTTGGAGTATTGTAATGATTGATATCTTGTTTGTAACGCAATTAATTTGAAACGGCGCTGTAGTGACAACCCTGAACGTTACCCTTACATATCCTACACCAAGTCATTGTTTCTCTTAACAAATTAATGAGTTTCCTTCCATAAATCCTCAGCCTTTGGTTAACTTATTTCCCTTTCTTTTCTGTCCTTTTATTTCAGCAAACTACACTTCTTATTATAATGCAGCCATTTTGTCAATATCGTGTAATTCTAGCCATGAATCGCAGATTTTTAAACTGCCTTGTAGCTACTGATCGTTACATGTCGATATCGGATGACAAGCAAGCTAGCAGCTATCTGACCATGACCGAAGCAATGACATATTAAGCTTTGGCAATTTTAATTCTGGAGGAAGATGCTCTGCCTGTCGCTTTGCCTTCCTTGACAGGGAAGAAGCTCAGATTGGGATTTACCAAATCCAACATACAAGCCGATGCCAGGCCAAGTCAATATGCTCTTGGGAGTGCTTTTCAAAAGCATTACTGAAAAAATTTAATTTTTTCTTTTAATTTTAAATTAATATGTTTTTGATGTTTTCAAATAATTACTAATCTTAAAAATAATTTTTAAAAAATAAAAAAATATTATTAACATATATTTTTAAATAAAAAATATTTTAAATAATAATAATAATTATACTCCCAAACAAGCTTGTGTATAGAAATGTTCGACAAAGAGTACGGCAGGCCTGAAAACACTTACTATGTTTTGTTAATGTAGGCATGCAGCTGCTCTTTGTCATGTGGCTCAACGGGGAGGTTTATTTGAGCCCATCACAATTTTCCCTTCTTGTTTTCAATCTGTCCCTTCGGCTTGGCATGGGCGATGGGCTAATTCCAGGGCCTTTCTCTTTGTTGTTTTTAACGAAAAAAGCAAGAGAATCCATTAACTCCAAACACCTTCTCCAGGCATTCATATCAAACGAACCCTAGCTGTGTGAAGAAGATTGAAAGGGATTGATCAGTGAAAGGATAAGAGGATTTGAATGCTGTGAAAGCTTGCTCATGTAGTCACTTGTTTTGATATGAAAATAAGTGTTTTATAAGTAAATGATGTGTGTGTATTAAAAATAAAAATTATGAACTCTTTACCTAGTAGCTCAAGGAAGGGGGTTTTCAATGTTGTTTTTCTATAATAACAATATGAAAAACAAATATTTTTTGTACAAATATTAATGAAAAAAAAATATTTTTAATGCAGACATTAATGATGTTGAAAAATAAAAGTTCACAAGACATCTAGATTGAATATAATTCAAGCCAAAGACTAGTTCAGATAAAAATCCCAAGAAATCAAGTCACAAGACAACGCAAGAGGTATTAGGCTTAGCACTAGCCTAAAACATTTTAAAAAACAATTCTGAACCATCATTAAAATAAGCTTGGATTAAAAAATTATTTAAAAAATAACATAAATCTTGATCAATCAAAATGCAATTTTAACTTAAAATTATTTTCACCGTAAACATAATTTTGGAGCTATTGAAGTAAAATTAAAAGTTTTTATTCCTAAATCATGCCTAAACGCACTCAACAAATCAAACACCAAAGGAGAACTACAATTAATTGAAATCGACGAGCTAGCAGTGAGAAGAATATGGCTGCAATTTTTGGTTTTGGAAGATAGTAATTTTAGTTTGTCTACTTAATTAATAAGGATTATTAAAAATGAAACAATTAATTACATCCTCTTATGGAAGTTCTTTCGAGTAGAATTAAACTCCAATTCGGCACAAACTCAACTGATTAGCACCTAAACCCATATAATGATGCACACTAACCGTGCCCAAATCCAACGCACCCCCCTGTGCGCACGTTAACAGTTACCCTCCATTTTCAAAACCCATAAATAAACAAAAAAAACCCAATTTTTCCGATATCACAAAAATGCCAAAGCCCAACATCCTGCTTATCCTAATTCTATTTCTACCCCTAATCTTCTCCCCAGATTACGATTTCATCCGCGTGGCCAATGCAGGGAAGCGAAGCATCCACATAACGGACGATCTTGAAGACGTGATCGACGATGAGGAAGACGAGGCATGGAAAAATTGGGGAAAGACCACAAAACGGTCTGAAGACGAGTTCGATCCACCACCGTCTGATTTGAACAAAATGAATGTGCAAGAGATCCAGGAGATGATGATGAAGCGAAATTTCGGGCCAGTTTTTGGGTTTGTTAAGCTCCGATTAGGCGCACGCCGGACTCCGGTAATTTGATTTAAGTTCTCATTTCCTGTGAATTGGGGCTTTTGGATTGTTAGTTAAGGATTGAATTTTTATGCTCTTGATTTTTCAGGACGTGGTTGCTGAGATTGCTATGAAATGGACAAAGATTATGAAAACGGGAGGAATTCGAGTGCAGTTTTCAGGGGTTGATTTGAGTACAATTATGCTTAGCATGGATCAAGGCAGAGACACAATGGAGGTAAGCGGTGGAGTTCATTCACTCCTGAGTTGTTTTGATCATGCCTAATTGAAGTGATTGCACATTGGTACTTTTGACTCTTGACTAGCCAAATCTACATGCGAAACTCGTCAGTGTGATAGCCATTTGCTTAACGAGTCTTTTGAATGATGTTCGCATTTTATTGAAGATTACTGGTTCAGTGTTTTAAGTTTGAAGTAAATGCACTGTTGATCTCTGTTTTCGTGTTCTCCTTTTACCTCAATTTCGCATTCTTTTGGTGCCCAGTTGAAGGAGTTCATTTTGAATGAACCGGAGGCTTATGAAATCAAGATTGGGGATCAAGTTTTCCGTAGACATGGAGATCCTCCTTTAGAAGCAGTCATTGAGAAGCTCCAGCGCGAGAAGGACAAAGCAGACGATACTCCTGCAGCTGCTACAAAGGATGATGGGCATCAGAAAGAAGAATTGTAGCCAAGTGGGAATCCTCCTTTTCACGTGTAATTAGTGATGAATTAATCACATCATCATTTCACTGCAAGTTTAATTTCTGGGTCTGTAGCTGTAACTCTTGCAACTCGTCCCCACTCACTATCCTTCCTTTTTGTTCCTTTTCTTTTAACATGCTGCTGCTTGCTACCCTACCATCTAGAATCTGGATCCGTTTTTACACACCAATCACGAAGAGAAGTCTTATTTTGCCAGCAAATTTAGCATATAAACAATGTGTGATCATTTGTTTTCGTGTAATAACTGGTATGTGTATGATGTGTGATTGAGAGCGGATTTTGCAGAATTTACTGATTCATCTGGGTCATATTCATTTTGAATTTCTTTTATTTTAATTATTTGATATACAAGCTCAGCCAGTGCAAGATTTGACTTTGTACCCTGGATAATATACTGTCTGTCCGCAGTGGTTCTCTTCCCAAGTCTTGAGCAATATTGTGGCTGGTATTCGAATTTCTCTTCCACTTTTTTCTTTTCTTTGTTCTTTTTTTGTCAAGCAGGGCAATATGATGTTCCCTTTCCTGGATGATGAAATTTGAAAAGAAATACAGCCTGTGTTTTCCATTCAGTGTTGTTTCGAAGTGGTAGAATCTGTGAAGTACAGTGGATAATTTTTTGTTTGGTCAACCCAGACAAGTTACATGGAATGGAAGCGTTCAATTCCTTAATTTCTACCATTTTACAAGTGGCAACTTGATCATCGAAAACAACTCAGTTATGACGTGAATAATTGAATAAAGGCTTATAAATCACAAGTTTGATCGTGCTTTATTCATGAAGATTCAAACTGGTATGAAATGAGAGATTTCCTGGTTTTGTCGTGGTAATCAAACTCAAGCATGACAAAAACAAGTCTTACTGATTTGGCTAAGTCCATGATTACTTGAGCTTTTTACTGAAGTCAGTGAGCTGAAGAAGGGTAATCCTGGGAATGCTAGCTGCTTCCCCTCTCTCTTGATGAGTGTTGTATCCCCAATCCCCTGTACAAGTTAATCAACATTATTGCCAAACGAATATTAATTATATTGTAACAGTGTTGCATCAAAAACAAAAGGAGAGACGGCAAAGAACAGGAAAAGCTGAGGGAGATGATTACCTAAGTACAAGTTCCACCCATCCAATTCAGGATCTTTAATTACATTCTTCAGGGTTGCAAGTCGATCTTCCACAAAGCTGTCCATGATTTAGAAAAATCAAATCCGATTCAAATTAAGTTAACTGGAGAAGAAAATTAACGGGAGACCACAAAGTCTGCAGAGGTTTATAGATGTGGCGACTGGATGAAAAATCGGTGAAGAAAAATGGATCTTACTGTAGCTTCAACCCCTGGTGCTCCGGTTTCCTTTGAAGTTGCTTCAGCACTTCCACCTTGGGACTGAAAGCAGCAATTGAAATTAACAGTGGGACAAGGAAAAAAAAATCATTATGGAAAGCAAACCGTGCAAAAGAATCAAGGAAACTATCAATGGTTTTGCTTTCCCCACAACACTCAATTAATATGTACTAACCCAGTTCCGAGACCATATATTCTCTCTGGTGGGATTTTCAGTCCCGCGAGCTCTTGTAGTAAAGCATCTGCAAACCGGCTCTGAATTGAAAAGCAAGATAAAAAGGGGGCACAAGTTTGAATATCAGTAAAAGAAATATAAAACACTCAAGTCCTCTCCAAATTTCATCTCCTTTGATTTTCACTTCAAAACCTGATGGGGATTGAATTATAATGCCCTTACTCCAATGTCACAATCATTTGAGAGCAAAAGATAAAAGAATAACAGGCCACACCTGTTTTGTGGTGACTATATATATACTTGAGCTTGCAAATTTCAAAGCATCAGGAACACCGGGATAGAATCTGCAGGGGAGGATCAATAATCAGGTCCAAAGGCTTGTTCAGCAAAATAATAATTTGATAGACATGCCTGGAGGAGCTCATTGAGATTCAAAGATAACGGCGATTAATCATTTTTCAGCGCAAAATGTAGTCGCGGAATTATGTAGAAATGGTCAACCCAATTGTTAAAGGCATTGAGTGAAGGAGGAGGAAGATAATTGAACAAATACGTATCCCAAACTTCCAAGGATGGCAAGTACGTTTATTCTCTAGAGATATTCTCATTCTTGAGGAATATCCTCTGAATATAAATTTCAAATTCACAATTCATTTCTGCAAAATCAGCTTCGAGCTCTTACAATTTAAGGTGCATAATGCGTGGTAACCCTGAATGAATCTGATATGCAGATGGATCTGATTTGGTTAAGTTGTTGACAAGAAGTAATCATCAAGTTTTAACCATAACTTAGGGTTTACCTTCTTATCATGATTTATACTGAAGTTCTACATATTGGGGCACATCTCTAAAAACTCAATTGAAATACCTGTTCGCTCCAATCCATGTTGCCAAGTCGTTATCCATCCATTCATCCCTGACCTTTCCAAACAGTTCTATCAGAGCATCTCTATTCTCAGCCCATTCTTCCATAATGACAGGCTTTATCTTTGACCAGTTCTCCAATATCCCATCAACCGTGAGTCCCTCTGCGACCTTGCAAGTTGAACGACGGTTATCAGATCCAGACCAGTATTTGAAAGTGAACAGGATAATTTCGTAATTCTTGAGGATAATAAACGTGACATAAAATGTTCTTAGTTTTTTCATATAATAGAGATAGCTTTAAGTCAGGGTTGTGGCGCTGTATGCCCACCGAGGATTTCCGAATAGAAGGGATTCTCATCTCCAGCAGCAGCCTTACAAGCAACAGATTTTCATATCCAGTTTCCACCACAGGTCGCACCTGCCACAGTACAAGTCAGTAGTTAGCCCCAAACATATACCATTCCCTTCGTTTTTCTGTTCATAGAAAAAGAAAACGACAATAACTTTCAAGAAGAAGAAGTGCGTTGGCATTTATATACGGCATCAATCCGAGGACTTTCCACATCAGGTCAGAACTCTAGTTTTACAGATTAATCCAACCGATGTCTCCAAATGGACCCATAACAAGTCACCAATATTTCAATTGTAAGACCCCGACAGCAAATTCACAATGTTGAAATCATGGGTTCAAATTTTAAATTTTGCAGAATAAACATGATGAAATAGATATGAATCAATTATAACAGGTATATCCTTTCAAAAGGTGCAAGAAATTTAATACACTTATTCATTATCTAGCTAAGACACAAAAGGACGGACTTACAATGTGCATCTGATCAACAATCCAGTCCTGCAAAGTTGAATCCACCGTATCGAATAAAACAGGCCATCTCACTTTAGCAGCCTATTCGATCACCAAAACAACCAGTAAAGAAACAGCATCATCATCCTATTACTCGCTATTTGAACAAAATTGACTTGATTTAGTGCTTCCAAAAGCTGTATTCCATTTCATGGCAGCTAAAAAGGAGGAGAGAGAGAAGAGAACCTTGACAGCGGAGAGAGAGCTTTCACCGCAGCTATCACAGAGAACTCCATCGAAATCCAAGGCATATAGATCTCCCATTTCATCCAAAGATGATATCCTCTTTGCATAGATGATATCCTCTTTGCATCAATCTTCGCTTCCTGCCACTCGACCTCTTATATATTGCTACTACTGTCGTGACCTTGCTTGAGTTTTGTTTTGACTCTTAAATGTTTATTTATTTAAAAATATATTAAAATAATATTTTTTATATTAATGCAAAATTATAAAAAAATAAAAAATTCCAAAAATATTTTTTAAATAAAAAAAATACTCATGAAAAAAAATTAGAGGGAAGTTAGCGTAGAGAATTATGATATAATTTGTTTAAAAGTAATTTTTATTTAAAAATATATTTTTAATTTTTTTAATTATAAAAGAAAATAATTTAAAATAAAAACAAAATAAACACAGTCTAATTCCGTCTCGAATTTATTGAATCCTGTCCGCTCCCATCTCGTCGTCATCACCTTATCAACCGCCCACTCACTTTATTTTCTACCCAATCAAAATATTGCCTGTTTGGTTTGATCTCTTTTCCCTGATTGGTTGTTTGGGCTCCTATAGCCCAACTCCTAATAGCCCAGTCAGGCTTATCTTCCATAACTTTTTTTTTTCCCTTCTTTGTAAGAATTAATTAAGAAAAAGTACAAACTACTTCAATTTTGAAAGATAAATTTTCAATTAATTTTCGTGATAATTTTTGAAGATTAATAGGCTCGATTTTATATTACTCTCTTATACATTTTAAGAATTATTATTTATGTGATTTTCTTTTCTTTTCTTTTCATTTCTTTTCAATTTGCTTGAAAGCATTTCCGTGATAATTTTGTATTTCTCTAATGTTTTTAACTTGTAAAATGTTTTATGATTGTAATACTTTTTTTATTGTGTTATTCCATGATTACAAATTTGATAAAGTACATTCAGATAAAATTATGGATATAAAAGTGAAAAATATAATTATTAATGCATGTAAATCTTGAATTCAATATTTTTATAATAGTTAGTATATATTATTTTTAATACTTTTTTTAATAATCATATTAAGAAGAATAATATTACATGATAAACACTTTTATTATGTTAAACAAATATTTTTAAAAAAACATTATTCTAAAAAAGACAACAAAAATATATAAGTAAAAACAAAAGATCACATATTGAAACTTTCTGCAAGGATTTTCTTTTTAACAAGCAGGATAAATAAATAAAAATCAAATATTTTGTTCTCTTAGATATAAAAAAAAATCTAGAGAGTAAAGGGAATTCAATGTGGGTGTAAACTCATTATTTTGTTGTTTGTCGTGATAATAAAATGGTGTTTGTAACCTTTTAAAAATAATCATTTGCATTTGAATCAGAAACAATGCATTAATCATTATAAATTTTATTTAGGTTTATTTTTATCATTTTTATATTTTTATAAACATTAAAATGACCATAATACCCTAAGATAAACAAAAAAAACTAACATTATTAGGCAAGGGCATGTAAGTCTTTTCCTTTGTTTATGTACAATTAAGTTCCACGTATGCTTTTTGTAGGCCGAAAGATTTAATCCATTTAATCAAGGGTATTAAGATCTTTTTACCTATAGTTTTTAGTAATTATCGCCTGATCAAAGGTAATATCATCATTTCATATTTAAATAATATTATTTTAACTGGAAAAATTGATAGCACACACCTACACGTGTGATGCTCCTTGATGGTGAATGATATGTTTATGCCGTGTAATTTGATTTTCTTTTTAAATAACATGTGTCAATTCACGGTAATCAATTTATTACTAGTGAGTTTTTTAAAATCATAATCTATCTCATGATCAATATTTTTTTCAAAAGTAACGTGCACACATCATTTCTAAATCTTACAATTAAGATTTTAAAATCATAAGTTGACTTCTTACTTCAAACCCACAACAAATCCACCATTTCTAAATCTTACAATTAAACTTTGCATGTTCATATATAGTTCTTAATACATATTTTTTACAATTTCAATTTCAAACCTCGACTTCATCAATTTGTCACAATTCAAACAATACCGACAACACCAACCTTTCAATAAAATCACATGAAAAGATTTAAATAATACTAACAATTTTTAACTTATCAATCAAATTATCTTGCAAAGATCAGCCACATTTCATACTCATTATATCATGTTCGCTTCTTTAATATTAATATTAAGAACAAAAACAAGTTTCGCTTAAATCAAACATTTTCATCTAATTTACGGACTAAAATTTTTTCTAACATCTCAAACACTCAATTTACTCAATCTATAGCAATTCAACATCACCGATCACATTCACAAATCACAAATCAAACAATTATACCAACTAAAAAAACAAAAATTCAACGAACTTAAGCAAAAATTTCCAATTAAAATACAAGCTAAACATGAAAAATAGGGTTAGCTAGCATGTGAGGGTTTAGGACATTAAAAATCAACTTCCAATTGAGGAGTTGAAGGTTGCTGGAGCTATTGAAATCTGACAAAAATAGTCATGACGTCGTGTCAACTCATGCACAAGAGAAGAACCACCACTGTTAGCGAATCACTGCACTCATTATTGAGGTTTAAAAGGAGCATGGATGGTCATGCATTGTATACTCCTCCTTATCTTCCTCCCTACTCTGACGGTAGTGTTTACCATTGTTGGAGATGGGAAATCGACGCTATCAAAATTCAATTATTCTTTTCCTCCCTCTCCTTCTTTCTCTCAACCGTGAGTGTTGCTGATACTGTCAACCATGGAGGAACTCGGGGGCTGTGTGTGGTGTTTTGGGTGGTGGTCGTTCGAAGATTGGGTGTTTGATGAGAGAGTGGCTAAGGTTTTGGTGTCTTGGTGTTTGAAGAGGAAGATGATGAATAATGACTGAGAGAGAGAGAGAGAGAATGAGTTTTTCTTTTTGTATTTTTGTTTATTTGAATACATGTGCGTGTCCTGCTGAGTGCGGGAGTGCGGGGATTTTTTGGTTCTGTGTTTTAGTTTTAATGATTTTTTTAAGAGTGTTTGATGGAGTCAAGCTAAATGCGGGAGGCTTTTTCTGCGTGGGATTCTTTTTTTCGTTGGGGTGGTCTTGCCTCTTGCGTGAATACGAGGTAATAAGTAATAACCACCTATTTTTACTCACTGAAAAGATTACTTTCACGGTTTCACCCCTAATTTCTACACCCATCTATTATTTTCTCGATTCCTCTAAAGCTTCCACCACCTTCTACAAGCCTCGAATCATTTTTCTAAAAATTCTTTTTTTTATAAACAACATTGTGTTCCTATTTCTTATTTTTTCAAAAAAAAAAATCAAGAAAATTCTTATTAATCCCTAACACGTGAAGTGGCCAGAAATTACAAAATAACCGAGAATTAGCCAAATTACATGAAAATTTTATTTTTTGTATTTTTTAGTTTCTAACTGTAACATCAATTAAATTCCAGTGCATCTCTTGAATTTGGAACTAATGTAAGTTGAACCCATTTTCCTCCCACAGGAAACTGGACTTGGAGCTACTTTGGCTTGCTTGTCTATTTTGCTATGAATGTTTGATTTGGTTTGAAGGTGTAGTTAGTTTTTTTTAAAATATATAATTTTAAAAAAATATAAATCACATTTTATAAAAATAAAAATATATATTTTTATATAAATCTAAAAAAAAATAACCACATCACCCACCAGAGTAAAGAATCAAAGGGACTTAAGGGTCTAGCCCATTAGTCAACTGTAAGGCTTGCCTTTGCGAAGGTCCTGGGTTCAATCCTCAAGAGTACCAGTTTGTCACCCCTGCGGTGTCTTACTTGTCTACTGGGCTTGCAGGATATTTAGTAGGTCTTGAGATTAGTTGTGGTGTGAATAAGCTGGTCCAAACACCCATGATCATAAAAAAAAAATAATAAATCAAAGGGGTGTATTGAAGGATGTGCACACTTTTTTATGTAAGCATTCAAGAGTTTGCTCTGCTGAAAGATTTCTTGCTGCAGGAAGCAACAAGGTGGATCAACGTTCTTCTATCTGGAAAGAATCAAACACGACCAATAGTGGTTGTGATACAGATCGATGATGACAATTTTGAAAATCCATTTTATGACAACGCTTCTGTCATAAATTCGTTGGATGATCCCGTATCACAATTTTTGGAAATATTCCCCAGATCTAAAAATGGATCGGCGTGGGATCATGCGAAGATGTTTCCACCAGGCCTTGTGATTAATATGGCACCCCAGCAAAGGTTGGACGTGTGTTTGAATCAAGAATTTTTGTCAATCGGAAAAACAAACAAAGAAGAACAATGCTAAGAAAGAGACAAGACCAACGTTTTAATTGAGGTGAAGAATTACATTAGGGTGTTGTTTGGTTACTCTATAAAGTTTTATTTCATGTTAAGTCGGATTAACAAAAATTGACTCTTTTACCATGTTATTTAATCATTATTTTGAGATGAGTTTTAAAACTATGCTAATAATTATTTTTATTATTGTGTTGACTCAGGTAAATGGTTAATCCCAACCCAAGCCCTGTCTTGGATCGACTTTTAAATCAGATTTTAAAACTATAATAATAATTATTTTTACTATTACATTATTTAGGTCAGTCCGACTAATGACATGGACCTTGATTAATGACATGAGTTTTGCCTCGGATCAACTCTCAAATTGAGTTATGATAATAATAGTTTTTATTGTCACATATTATAACTGGATAATTTTGAATTTGAGAGTTTTTTACAATGATGTTTTAGAAATAAAAAATAAAAAATATTATCTCTAAAAACTTGTTCTTTTCGTACCTCTTGTTTTTTAAATATAAAAATTCTCTCTAAAATTATTTAAGACATATTTATTTTTATTTATCTATCTCTCTCTTCAACCAAACATATTTTTGTTTTCATTATCTTTATTTTTTTGTCTCAAAATAATAACTAAATGCTACTAGGAGAATACAAGAGCAAAAAAAAAAAAAAAAGACAAATATCTTCTATAAAAATAGAGTAGAGTTTTGCTTATTAGTATTTACTAATTAATATTAAGTTATCATGTTTCTAAAACGTGATATATTTAATGATTATTTTTATGATTTAAAAATAATAATATTTAATAAATATTATGTTTTTAAAATACAACAAAGTAAAAATATATTATTTTAAAAAATAAAAATAAATTATGTCATTCTTATAAAAAGTTTAGATGACCACATTTTTTATAAAAAAAGTCATGAACAACGTGGAGATCGCAATAACGGCCGGCTAAAATCAGATTTCAAGGACGTGTAAAATACATGCCTCCCCCTCCCTCCCACGCAAAGCCACAATAAGAGCTGGTTAGTTACCGGTTTGAAACCAAATTAAGTCAAGTAATCGCGATTCCCTGACTGTACGGGAGTGAGAAGATAAGTATTAAAGAAGAATCCACCAACACGCTTCACCTATCACAGCCGGTCAAAACCATTCGCTCAAACCATCAAACACAACCGGCCACTGCAGGTTTACTTCTCCTCATCTTGAGAGTCATACTAGTACAAAACAATAAAATCTCATTTCTCCCTCTCCCTCTCTCTGCACTCCTGCAGGCAGTTTCTACTCTCGTCAACAAAACGTCATCTTTTCCTCTCATCTCTCTCTAGATCTCGTCCGATTATATCCACGTGAGTTCTATATATATACTTTCCTTGTTTGTATGTTGAAGCTCTCATCCGTTGTTTTTCTCTGATGGATGATGAAGATGTTGTTTTTTATTGATTTGATTATGCTGTTTGGATCTGTAATTGTTTATTTTGACTGACCAATTGATTGCCTTACCCACAGATATCCTTTTTCCGTTGGTTGAATTAGATTCTTGTTTCAAGTTTTTTTTTATTAAATTGACTGATTTTAATCATTTTTATTAAGTTGATATTATTAATTGGAGTGGATGATTTTATTAGGCTGCGAATCATTTATTCTTTGCAGAATTTCTGGTTATTCAACTTTCTTGATCAATAATGCTTTAAAAAAAGTTATCATTTGATTGAGAGTTACTCATTTATTTTTGTGGAACGGAATAATTAATTCACCATAGATTGATCGAGTTTATGTTTTTGGGAAACCGAGTAGGAAATAATGGAGCTGTAATATTTTTTTTTGTTTGGACTGTTTTGTGCTCCTGGTTGATATTTTGATCGTCTGGCTTCTTTATGGTGGAATAGAGTTATTGATAAATTAATTTGGTCCATTATTTGATTCAAGAACACTTTATTTCTCAATGTTTTAACTTGTCTGTGAGTTTAGGAAGATAGTGTAGCTGGAAGATGGAAGGTAAAAATGAAGGAGAGGAGAATCCCCCTCGTGGGAATGATTGGGAGGTTGTATCTCTGACAGCATCTACATATGCAGCTGCTCCTGGTCCAAAAGAATTTGATCAGAAGGATGATGATAACAGCAAGGTTTATGAAGAAGATGAGGCTGAAAGTTCTCACGCTTTATTCATGTCTCGTCACTTTGTGTTTCCACCGAGTCAACATGAGAATTTACCATTAGAGCATGTTAACAGTGAGATTCTTGATTCACACGTGGGGAAGAATGTGGCCCTTGAACTTGGTCCAGAAGAAGGAGGTAGGTCCAGCGGTAAGAATGAAGAGATTTGGCCATTCAAGGGGTTGGAGGAATCTGAAGAGTACCCTGGGATACAGTTGTTTGATGAAAAGGGCAAAAAGGGTCAAGAATTTGAAGAGAGCACAACTCTGCAAGATTTCAGTGACAAGGAACAAAGTATATACAGTACAGCTGCACTTACTTCTTTCCACAATGAAACGGCACTCAGTGGATCTACCACATATGGTGAGAACCTGGGAATTCCCGAAGTAAATGAATCTTCTGAAAGGGGATTGGATTTTCCTGCTGTTGTTCCTTTCTCACCGAAAGCTGCCAAAGATGCTGACCTTCCTTCTAATGCCTGGTGGAAGAGGAGGGCAGCTTCCTTGTATGCTCATGCAAAAGAGGCGAATACATTTTGGTCTATTTTTGTTGCAGCAGCTGTGATGGGAATCGTAATCCTTGGGCAGCGCTGGCAGCAAGAAAGGTGGCAGGCTTTGCAACTTAAGTGGCAGGCTAGCATCAACAATGAGGTGCTTTTTCCTGAATCCTTTTTCTGTTTTTTTATTTTTTTTCTGCGGATCAAGATTTTTCTTTGCATATAAATTTTTTTTGGCACAGCCTGTTTAGAATCAATTCTGTAATTGAATTCAGTTATAGTGTTAAATTTGAATTCAAACGATAAATAATTTGAATTCACATATTTAAAAGAGATAATTCAATTCATTTTGTTTATTATATTACTCTTTAACACTTCATCTTATTCCTTTAAATGGGTAGATTTAGATGGCTGGATGGGTATTTTAGGGAAGCAAGTTTTAACATTTTTTTTTTGTGTAGTAAATTAGAGTGGTTGACCTTTGATTTATTTCTGTATTATTTTTAGAGATTGAATTCTATTTGAAATTCAATTCTTGACACTCAAAATGGTTCTAAACATGAGATTTCATTAAAACCTCATGATTCAATTCAATTAAGATGGTATGTGATTTTTATTACAGTAAAAAATATGCATGGGCTCTAGGAGCTCACATTCGTATGTATTATTTATTGGAGTTGAAGTGGAGAACCCTTCTGGTTGACATATGATCACTAAGATGTTTTGGAGACTTGAAAAAAGATATTATTTGAGGGAAAGGAGTGTGCAGGCGGGGAAGGGGAGGAGTGTGCAGGCGGGGAAGGGGAGGAGTGTGCAGGCAGGGAAGCGGAAAGAGATAAGAGATGCAATGCAATAGTCAACTCATACCAACAACTACAAAAGTTATTAATTGATAAGAGTCTCCTGTTAATACTTACATGTGTAATTCTTTTATTTTTATGTCGTAACTTTGGCCGCCTGAGCTATGATATGCAAGAGCATGAAGTTGCACATTGGATTGATTGAAGCTCATTTTACACTTTAATGAGCTGCACGACAACCTAAGATCACCTGAGCTTCTATTTATGCTTGTTACCTTTGTGCAAGTGTTGTAAATACTCTACTGGTACTAAAACTGTCGAGTACTTCTGCCTATTGTCTTTGAGCAGATTTTAGCACATAGCATAAATTAATTCACTCATTCTTGTGCAGGCATTGCACATCAAGTCATGTCAGTGCCTTTATAGTTCTTTTTCTTCCCTGTTTGCTGCCATATTCTGCTCCTTGGATACTTGTATTACAGCACTTTCCTGATGTTTATTCCTTTTTTGAACTCATCTTTGCCGCAAAGTGTGACATCGATTGTGCTTTTTGCAGAGAAGTGGGAGTGTACTGAGGCCAATAACTCGCCTTAAAGATGTGATTGTGGGTGGCAATCGACGTGGTTCTTTTATCAGGGGAAGTTCCACAAGTGACAACTAAGATATTGACGAAAATGTGAAGAGGGTAATTACTGTACTTTTCTGTGTGGACCTAATTTTCATGTGACAGAGCTCCATGGCTACATGTTAAAAGTTTGATATTGCTGTGCTTCTGTAATTGTGGTGGTTTCAGTACCTGGCTCGGTGTGGGAATTCATATTTCATTGAAGATTGGTAGGTGGTAGAGAACTGTGCATCTGAACACCCATGAATTAAGATTCTAAAATAGAAAACTAATATTCATGGTATATAAAAAACAGATGCATGTTCATGCAAATATTTAATCATAGTTGTCCTTTATATTTTACATAGTTTTATTTATTTTATTTTAGAGGTTAATTTTGATTGCTAAGAATAGATGGTTTTTATTTTTATAAATATAGTATGTAAACATAATTTATTTATATATAATATAAAAGAGAAAAAAAATTAAAGATAAATTATAATATTCTTGTTGAAGCATTGTGAAATAAATAAAAAAAGACAATTAAGGGTAATAGTTACTATCTAAAAAGAAGTTAATTAAATAATTAAAAAAAAAAAGAGGGTATCGATTAAAATTTAAATAAAAATCAATGCAAAGTAAACAAATAAAATAAATAAATATGAGAGTATTTATTAGCATTTTAAAAAAAATTACTACAAGTTCAACAAAAAAAGGCAATAGAAGGTTAGACTTGCACACCTGCTAGGTATCCAAAACCTAAGCGCGTGCGGCTTTAGAAGCCCAAGGGTGATTGTGTGGCTGATTAATTCTTTTACATAAAAATAATTTTTAAAATTATAATGTAAAAATATATATATAAAAATAATTTTAATAAAAAAATAAAATTTAAAAAAACACGATTTCAATAATCCTAAACAAACTTTTAAAATGAGGATAAGTTACCTGCTATAACAACAAGCATGTTGTTCTCCGCACTATTTCTCGATCATTACTAGGCTCTAAGTTTGTAAAGAGAAAAAAAAAACTGATTTTTTATTTTTTTTTTTTCAGTTTAAAACATCTAAAAAAACACCTTCTAAACTTTAACAAATTCATTTCCAACCCTGCAAACAGTTTTTAATCTATTAAAAAAATAAAAATAAATTAAAAACCCTGATATATTTTTTTCTATGATGGTTAAAAGCTAATATAGTTTTTATCGAACTCTTGTTGAAAAGATAAACTCTATATGATATGAAACACATATGATATCTTGAAAAAAAATGCTTGAATTGTCATACCTCAATAAATAAATAAAAACTTCAGTGAGAAGATTGAAGTTTTTCATGTTGGTATTTAAAAGGAGTGTGACTTGTCCTTTTTTTGTTGTTGTTAATTTTGGCTCCCGTTTTTAAACTGTAAATAAGGTTCTATTTGAAAAAATCAATCAATAAATATTTATCGACACTTTATATACGTAATTAAAAAAACATAACATGTAGAATCATACTAGAATAATTTGAAATAATGAAATTGCAAGTAAAAAAACTAATGAAAGAAATTGTTTTTAAAAAATACATTGTTTATGTGAACAGTACAATGAATAATGCATTTCCAGAGTGATAACGCATATCTTATCACTAGATTTGTTGCCTGCGCTTCGCTGCGGGGCGTGCTTCGCCGCGGTTGAGACATTAGTTCTATGTTTATATAAACACAATAAAAGCAAAATGCATTATTTTTTTTTTAACATGTGCAAGGCTGTAATGCAAAACAATAAAGCAGTCGTATGAGTTGTTTCAAACCCTTCAAAGCAATTACATATTTGAATTGTCTTGTTCAATTAAGCACGTTAGTCTAGCATGGTATGGAGTTTCATCTTTCTTAATAAATATACATAGCAGCCATGAAAAAGTTGGTGAAGGCCACAACTGTATCAATAAAAAAATTTCTGGAGCGGTGGTGCAGCCTTTCTAGAGCTTCAGTTTTCCTGTAAAAAGGATGTGATGTTATTCATGGACATTAATGAGATGAGCAAAAATAACATCAAAGAATGATTAGGATCTTCATTGAAATTCTAATCCAAAAAGCTCAATGGTTGTTATGTGTTAGAAATCACAACCTAATAGGAGCATTCATACATGTTACCTCCATGTCCTCTTCAAATTTCTGGACCAAAAAGTTCAATAGTTGTGCTGTGTTAGAAATTACAGGTTAATGGAAGCATGCAGACTTGTTTCCTACATGGCTTCAACATACGGGACCATTGTAACATGTTGGAAGTCCACCGTAAATGATTGTGATAGTGTTGATCATAGAAAGACCAACTATAAGAATCTTGGAAGCCCACCCCTGCAACAATGCACTCACCACCTTTGATTTAACAAAAAGATATAATACATAGCACTGCATTTGCCAAACTCTTTTTTACAACCTATTTTCCATCAATGACCACATCTTCTATGTGGTCCAGCGTTAATTGTTGATGGTGTTGTAAACACTCAGTGATTTTGTGTTAGGACTGCAACCTAACCAACCACCAAGTTCTGCCAGCCCCTATCCAAAGCTATAGTATATCATGTAAATTATTTGTTTAATGGTGAAACAAAAAAAAAAGGCAAAAGTAGGAAGCCATCAAAATCTTGTAAAGTCCAAGAATTAATTGATCACATTCTCATTGCTGAATGAAAGAAAAAATCTAATTAACCGCGTAATAAATTGCTAGTTACACGGAAAGATGTACACCACTTACGAAGTTTTCTTTCTGATCAACTTGTGCAGATCCCTACAACTATATTGTTGGTCTAAAGATCCCTGCAAGAAAATGTTGAAAAAACATTAGATCCTTCTCTTCTCAATCAACAAAGATCTCTCTCTTTTTCTCACACGCATGCACGCACAAAACCCTCAACAACCCATAAAAATCCAATCTTTCCCTCTCACACTCTTCTTCAGCTAACAGTCGGTAGCAGCAATAGATCTCTCAAGCGATTTCAGTTATCAAATATTGCCATAACATGGGTTTTGTTCATTGGGATATAAAGCTAGAAAATAACCTCCTTGCAAATTCCGTGAGAAATAGGTCCATCCTGTTTAACAGAGGAATTCACGTTAACACATCCCAATTCAAGCAGCAGTTTCCTGAAAGCAGAAGTAAAGCCAAGAAAGATATATTATGCATAGTTAGAAAAAAAAAAGTAATAAGTCTCTTTGACATGCATATGGATTAGCTTTGATTTGGATCACTTGAATAATCACACCTCTCTGTCATTACATTTAGGCATATAACATCAAAGAAAAGCACAATTTATAGTCCAAGACAATAACTTTCCTACAATGAGCTTGAGCTGTAACAGATTGATAGTAATGTAATAGACCACACACGCTATACATATAGTTCATTCTTTACTTTTGACACCAAGTTTTAAGACCACAAAATAAAGTCAATATTATTGTCAACCGAATTCATGAAGTTATATGGACAAAATCATAAATAATTGTTGATCACGATACATGTGTTTACACAACTCCATGTAATATAACTTTCCAACCACTACTTTCATTTCTTCACCCCAACCCAATAGCTATGCTGCAAAAATCTTCAATCTGATTACTGGGTCTGACTGGGCAAACTGTTACTCATAAAAACCAAGTTAGGGACCGCAGATGGAATAACCAATTTAAGCTTGGATTGTTAAATATACATGGAAATAATCAAGATCAATGGTAAGCAATATAGAGATGTCAACAAATTGTGCACTTGTTTATTCAAAGATAAAGAAAATAGCATAACCTAACCAACAAATTTGATTATCAATTAATCACGCCCATCATCAAATTCAAATGAATTAGCATTCAACACGAAAAAATAAAAGATGAATTTGAAAAGGCAGGCCTAACCTTGATGACAAAAACGACAGATGACTTGGTCTTGCAGATACAACGACGACAATCATCACAGATGAAACAAAGTCGAGCCATGCATGTGGAGCAAACTTCACGATGGCGGTAAACAACCCATTCTAGAACTTCTACATAATAATAAATAAATATGCAAGCTCATATGGGAATTCAATTAAAATCATGAAAAATTCTTCATGTAGGAAGGAGTTTACAATAATTGAATATAAATAACAAAAAATAACAAAGAGATCAAATTTTTTTCGTGAATGGAAGAGAGAGAGAGGCAGAGAGAGAGAGAAGCCTGGTGTGTGAGTGTTTGTTTGTTTTTTTTTGTTTAAACGCAGAGACAAAGTGAATGGATGCTTATAGGGAGGAAGGAAAGAAGAATATTTTATGGCAAAGAAGCCATGTCCGTGAGAACGAAAAGGAAGTGAGATTGAGCAAATCAGTTTTGAAAGAGAGAGAGAGAATCGATTCTTTAACTTTAGCCTTTATGACTTTTTTTTTTAGAGGGTAGGGTGACAGAGATAGAAAAAAAAATAAAGAAGACAAAAGATGACAAATTGATCTGACAGATTGAAACTCAACTGAAATGCAGCTTGATTTAGGCAAGCCCGGTAACCAGTAATCTCTAGAGCTACAACAGTACACATATTGCTCAACAACAAAAATTAAAGTAAAATCCCCAACTAAACACAAAGAAACCCACCAGCTTTTTTAGTAATACAAAACTAAATCTGATCAAGTGGACATCGCATTTAATGCACATAATAAGAACCCATACAATCTAGAAGAAATGGCTCCCAAAATCATGCCGGATTTTCTGGGTTGGTGCCCACGTTTTTGTTCTTTTTTTAGGCAAGTTCTCGGCTGGCTCTTGATTGATTCTAGATTCCTGTGCCATTTTGTAGTCCCAATCCCAACATCAATCTCATCCCCTGCAAACCTCACCTAACCATCCCAGCCCCGATAACTGTCCCATCCCCCACAAACCGCACCTATTGAATCCAAGAAACCACCAAAATCCAAGAAACCGCCAGCGAATAACACATAAAAATAATTGAAGAAATTGAACAAAACTTCTCGTGAAATTGAGCAAACTCGTTGTGAGAAATATTGTTTGAATCCACAGTGAATCCACTCAGAATCCACAGTGTTTTCCTGATCTCTTTTAGTTTTTTTTAATTTTTTCCCCTAAATATTTTAATAGTGCATCTGGGTGGGGAGAGTGCACAGACTAGTATTACTTGATATTACTTTTTCTACATGTTTTAGTATATTTTACTAGAGCATTGATAATATTTTTATAATAAAAAAATAATCTTGTAATTAAAATATGATATTTATTGAATGATATTTTTTAGATACTGATATGATAATATTTTTTAAAAAATATATTAAGATAACATCATATTAAATCGATATAGATCATAATACTATAATAATATTTTCAAAAGCAAATCAAAATAAATTATAAAGGTCAATTCCAAACCAATCGAATATAAAATGATAGAATTGAAAAACAAAATATTAAATTAAAAATAAAATAAAAAAACTACATGAGTTAACCCGAGTTAGCTTGCTAAAACTATAACCAATGTTATGAAATCAGAATAACTTTATAAAAACCAAATCAAAAAAATATTATGAAACTCAATTTCTAACAAAACAAGCATTAAATGATGAAGTAAAAAAAATCAATTAAAAAAAAAATCAATCCAGGCTAGCCTACTAAACCAATAACCCAAGTCATAAAATCATGATAACTTCTCATATATAAAGCTTTATTTCTAAGATGTCTAATGCTAAAGGTTGAAATCAATATAAAAAATAAAATAAAATAAATCCATGAAACTCGAATAACTCCATAAAAAATATAAAAAAAAATGCAAGAATCAATTCTCAAATAACATAACATTGAAAGAGGAAATTGAAACTAAAAAAAAAAAAGATTGAGTTGTTGAATGGTGAAATAAAAAAAAATCAATTAGAAAATGATTAAAAAAACAAATCAGGTTAACATGTCAAACCTGCGACTTGAATCATAAGATTGAGATAATCTTATTGAAAGCAATATGAAGAAAAAAAATGATGCCGAGTTTAAAAAAATATTGAATTGAAAAATGATATAAAAGAATTGATATAGTCAACTAAAGACAACCTACTAAATCCGTAATATGAGCTATAATATGAGAACAACCCTGAAAAAAAAAAAAACATTATGAAGCTCGACTTTCCATAAAACTTTGTATTGAACGATAAAATAAAAAAAATTTGAGTAGAAAAGGCAATATAAACAAACGAGATGAGTTATTCCAACCTAGCTTGTTAAACATTAAACATGGTCAACGAATTATGATAAATTCATACAAAGTAAATAAAAAATAATTAGGAAACCCACTTCCAACATATCTAATATCAAAGGTTTTTTTTTTTAAAAAAAAAACTAAATCTACGAGGTTGGTATATAACAAAAAATAAAGGAAAGTAAAATAAAAGTTATGAAGCATGATTCATAAAAATGATATAATATTAAAAGATAAAGCTGAAAAAAAAAATGAATAAAAAATACTATTATAATAAACAGTGTTTTGTGGGTGTAACTGCAATAATTTAGTAAATATCCTCTAATATTTTGTTAACTAGATCATTTGCTCATGTTTTGTTGCATGTCACATTATTTTTTAACAAAAAAAATATAAAAATATAGTTAATGTATTTTTTGAAAAAAATTCAATCATCAAACCTAAAGTTTAATGTAGATAAGACGACACACCTTTAAAAACATTAAGAAGGTGACATATTGGACGACACACATGTATTTTTTGACAAACAATATCAAAAAAATAATATATTAAATTGATTCAAGTTAATCCTGATTAACCTGAAAGCCTGTGACTTAGATTATAAAAAAAAATCAAAATAAATTATGAAATATAACTTTAATAAACCAAGTGTTAAATGAAAAAAAAAAAGAGTATCAAAAAAACAACTTAAGTAAATCTAGGTAAACATGATAAATTGACGATGTGAATCATGAGAAAAAAATTACTCAACATAAAACAAATAAAAAAAATACCAAGAATATCTCATAACAAATATAATATTGAAGGACACGAATAATTTTTTTTTTTTTTTTTAAAAAAAATCCGAGTCAACTCATTGAGCTCACGAATCAAGTTATGAGATTGTAATTTTTTTTTTTTTAAGTTAAGATATAGAAAAATTCCTGGCATAATATAAATCTTTTTATTTTTATTTTTGTGTGTGTATATATATATATTTTAAATAAAGGAATGGCTTTTTAAAAGGAGCCCAATAGTATGGGCCCCATGGACCAGCTCCTGGGTCCAAAATCAAGGGTAGGCGTCCCTGGGCCTACATGGGCATGCTCGTGTTTGCTTATCGTGCATTTAACCCCACAGGATACAAGCATTTTGGCGGGAACGCTTCTTATTTTCCATTTCTTAACTCTCTCTCTCTCTCCTCATCTCCGCTACGGTAGGGTTTCGAATCATAACGAAACGCGCCGTTTCTCCACCCCCCAGCAAATTCTCTCGTCAAATCTCTCAATCAGGTAACCTTCAACTTTCCATCTTCTCTTCTCGTTGATTTCTCATTTTTTATGTTTGGTTTCCAAGAAAATGGAGGAAACAGAAGGCTACTTTTCCAGCAAGCCTTTCTCTATCTGGTTCTAATTAAAAGTTCCTATATTAATTGATCTATTTTTTTATATAATTTTTTTATCATTCACAACTTTATCTCAAACAGAAAAAGAATGCAACTACATCTGTTGTTTTTCTATTTAGCAATAAGCTATGTAATCTTTATTTTGATTATCAGGTTTCATTTTCTTTAATGGTTGTTTTGCTGCTGCGTATTCTGTGAGTTTTAGAACTGTTGCTAAATTTGAGAAGAATCTGTTGCCGCAGACAAAAAAATGATTCTTGCAAACTTGTAACAAATGGGTAAAGAGGAAAGTCCACAAATTACTAGAAGAGTGACACGATTGTCTTCTTCGACTGCCGTCACAAGCAATGAGGTTGAAACAGAAAAAATAACCAAACCTTATAAGCCCACACTCAATGACTTTGTATTTGGAGGGGAACAACTTAGCTTCAACGATTTGCTTTCTAGTTTTCCTGCTAGAGGCAATCAAATTCGTGAGCTTTTGCGTCTTTTGGGTCCGGTGAATTCCCCTATGCTTCCATTATTTGTTTATGGAGATCCTTCTACTGGGAAAACTAGTACCATTCTTCAAATTTTTAGGTACCTCAATCGCCCTTTTGTGTATGCTAGCTGTCGTACTTGTTATAGTCTGCAGATCTTGTTTGAATCGGTTTTAAATCAGTTGTTGCTTCATAAGAAGAATGCGGCTAATGGCTACTCGAGTACAAAACGCTGTGTTAAGCCATCTGATTTTGTCAACTTTCTTCGTGAAGACTTGACAAGTGTTATTGAAAAGCTCAGGAGTTTGAAGAAATTGGGTTCAAATAAGTCGGCTGGAAAGCCTAACGGGAACATGCTCTACTTGATATTTGATAACTTGGAGCTTATTCGTGAGTGGGATAAAAGTTCGAGTGCATTACCCTTTATGTTTAATCTTTATGATGTTTTGAAGATGCATGAGGTGGGACTCGTATTTATCAGTAATACTTCGCCGGATACATACTACTCAAACATGGGATATACAGAGCATGTTCCTGTTTATTTTCCTGAATACACAGAAGACGATCTTCGTCAAATTTTGATGAGAAACCAAGCTAATCGAAAGTTATATTCCTCCTTTCTTGAGTAAGAACATAAAGCACTTTCTTTTTGTCTTTTACTTCAATCTTTCGCTATGTGTTATCTAATCAATAAATGTGCCTTTTCTGCTTCTTGTCAACAGTGTTGTCCTGAGACCTTTCTGTAGAACTACTAGACGAGTAGATGAATTATCAACTGCTTTTTCACCATTATTTAGAAAGTATTGTGAACCGTTGAGTGATTTGGCATCTGTACCCAATGAAGAGATGAAGAGAAGGTTGTTTAGTCATTTTAAGCCACATATTGCCCCTTCCTTAAATGAGATATTCTGGGTTCCATCTAAGTCTTCTACTGAAGCTGAAATCAACAAGGATACGAGGCAGAAAGGCAGCACTAGAAAGTCGGAAGTTAGTGACCATTTTGCTCAGATAGATTTCCACATGTCTACTTCTGCGAAATATCTTCTCATTTCAGCATTCCTTGCTTCAAGAAACCCAGCTACTCTGGATGCATCCTTGTTTGATTCAACTGGGGGATCTGATAGTCGCAAAAGAAAAAGGAAGTAAGTGGTTAAATTCTGATAGATTACTGGCTCTAACTTTTTCTTCTCAAATAATTTCATGAAGATTCTTGTTTAATATTTAGGTTTGTTTACCGGGATAACTACTCTTTTATATTGTTTTGGTCAGTGTTTATTCTTCTAATTTATAATATATGGATGGAAATTTCCCTCGAAAACAGTAAACTCAACCTAAACTTCTTCAATGTCATTGCTGAGAATAGAAATTACATCTGCCTAAGAATTACTCTTTTGCTCCCTTTTGATCACACGAAGAAAGTGCTTGGATTGTCATCTGCCATGTAGTAAATGGAAAGTAAAGGAGCCCAGTTCCTTCTAATGTACTTATCTCAGTGCTAGTTAACTCGGCAATAGTTTTTGAATGTGTACTTCTGGATTGTTAATTAGCCTAGTCTGAGCAGTCAATTAACCGCTAATTATAGGTAGTGATATGAACTGTTCCTCAGTTATTAACAAACATTTCCTGTTCATTGAATTGCTAATAAAGAAGCATTTGTTGACTACTACTTATCAAGATACACCATTTGACTGGGTTCACCGTGAATGGAACATTTATTGGTTACTTTAGCCTCAAAACTAACGTCTCATTTTAGTTTTTGTTTCATTTCTTTCTAGGGTCATAAAAGTTGCATTTTCTCATCTAATATCTTCTCAGGGCCTCTGAAAAATCAATGGAACAGAAGGAAGTTGCTGAACAAGAATTACTTATGAAAGGGCCCGGAACTTTCCCACTGGAGAGGTTATTAGCTATATTTCAGTGTATAACCTCTGCAGCAGATTCACTTGATGAAGAGGAACATGAAAATGATGTCTTAAGAGTTGGAGGGGATTGTGGACTTATGTCTGATGTTCTATTGCAACTTTCGAGCCTTTGTAATGCTAACTTTATTATTAAAGGAGGAAGCTGCCCTTTAGAGGGTTCAACTCGGTATAGATCTACAGTTTCTGAAGATTTGGCCTTGAAGGTGTCCTTTCAATCTTTTCCCAAATTTCTTACAAAATTTTCTTGTAGGGGTAACATTTTGAAAAATTCTCTCATGTTAAGCAATTGCATTATATATTATACACTTTCTGTATGGAATGGGTTGCAGGTAGCAAGGAGCCTGAAGTTCCCTCTGCCAAATTACTTGTACAGACGATAATCTGTGATCTTGTCAAAATAGAAGATATATCAAATAGAAGTATGAGGGGAGTGGTCTTACTGAGTGTAATTTCTGTTTCGATCAGCCTCAGCTGTGCTAGACTAATTTGTTTATATTCATTTCAGAAACGTAACATCAGTATTGTTAAATGCGTTGGCTGGTCATCCTAAGATGTGGGATCAATGCAGTTAACCAGTGGTAGAGGGTCAGAGACATTTGGAAAAATTATTTTCTTATCAAGTAGCGTATCAGTTTCTGGGAAATGAATGAATATTTTGCTCTTAGTTTTGCTCTGTTATTCATGCATTGTTAACCCATTGCTTCTTCCATCCTTTCTTATATGTATGCATGTACGTACCCACGAGCATTTTGGTGGCTTCACATTCCAGAATCTTGACATTTTTCTTTCTCAAAGAATAAAACTTGCCTGGTAGACTACAATTGCCTGAAATATGTTGAAATATTCAAGATAGTAATTGCAGCAATTTGACTTTGTTTACTGGTGTGTATAAACATAAACAGGTGAAGGAACTGCCTTAAGTTCATTTTTAAGACTGGTCTAGCTGGCATTGCCGGTTTAAGCTTAAGGACACTTGGGTAATTATATAAATCTGTACTTAATAAAAATCTTCAAGAATAAATAAAATATATTCATTAATTATATTATCTTCACTTAATAAATAAAACATTCTAAGTGTAAAATAAAGATTGTTTAAATTATACATGCATAAAAAAATAAAAATAAAAATGTTTTTTTAAATATTTTGAAAAGTTTTTATTTTTTTATTTTTGAAGTTTTCTATTCATCGTAAGCGGCTCCGAGGGTGAGTTATTTTCTCCGCAGCCTAGCAGACCAGACTTTCTAGTTTGGACCAGGTCATCTGCTTTTTCATCATCAAGTATATGCTTTCTTTATATTCCAAATAACGATTTGCTTGCAGATACAGCGAATCTTTAACAAATCTACTGATAGTCTGATAATATCAACCCCAAAATCTCTAGTATCTTGAACTAAAGTTTTCGCAAAAAATTACGTGCAAGATTATTTATAAAACAATGGGTTTAACTCACGAGAAATTTGGAACTTCACTGGCAATTTGGTTACCCTGTTACAAACATACACCACCAAGTGCCATTATATCCAATTCTCACAATACTTATGAAGACGCCTACAAGACTTAAGAGAGTGGATTAACAATAATTATCATCAACCTTCTGTCAGATCATTCTACTTGGTAAGCTACTGCGTTGCCAGAATGGTTAAAGATTTTGGTTAATTGGAGTTAAGGGGCAGCTCTCATCAACCATTTAGAAACGCGTGGACTAACATTTATATGCATCTATATCCATCTACTATCGAGCTTTTGTAATGTTTTCCCAGCAGGCGATTCACGAGGACAGCAGAGGATAGGTCAACGAATCTTGATAGTATATTGATCTTGAACACTTTAGCGAAAATTAGAATCATAATTTTGAAAATTTAATTTTCCAATAATAAGCATAAGCAGGGTGGGGATTCATAGGTCAACGGTTCTTGATAGTATTTTGGTATTGATGACTCTAGGTTCTTCTTCATGATGTAGAATTTGTCGTTTACATATATTAATTTTTTTTTTAAAATCAATTTCATTGTTATGTAATTAATTATAAAAGAACTCCCTCTCAAATTTTTCACTACCTAAATATGGTTACCAAATTTGGAAAATAAAGAATGTAACGTGTCCAACATTCAATCTTATCAGCAGATACAAATTCAGGCCTATTTTGTATGGCTAATTAATGCCGATGTAGATCACCTAATTCTCCACCATATTCTTAATTCAACGCGGCATCGGTCTACAGCTCTGAAGACTTGACTCTTTCTGCCAAATTTACAGAATTTTGTTCTAGGTTTAAGACTTTGAAGGGTTTTCTTTTACATTAAGCAATTTCATCTGTTCGTTCATGTTTTCTTTGAAATGCGTTGCATGTAGCTTTTCATTTTCTGTTCAACAACTTGATTTATAATCTATCCAAAAAAAAAAAACATAATTTATAAGCTTATTGGCTAATCAATTTCGTAAGGTGTGGGTGAATGCAGCTAACAATTGAAAGGGACAAATGTAATGCTACTACATTTGTCTGAAATATGGGAAAACATTTGGATAGTAATTACAGTAATTTGACATAAGATGAATGATCATGCGCATACAACATCGATTAAGATCTGCTTCCAGCTGCTTCTAAATATTCATCCATGAATGTTCTGCTATCTCATTCATCTGATATTCAGAGATTTAAAAACGAACCAGGGCAGTTACTTCTTGGAGTTCATTTACGAAGGTTATGGTCTAGCCAGCCAGGTGTTGATAGCAAGAGAATGGTTGTTAGACAAAGCCTGACCGCTTCCTTTGAAGAACCGAGTTATTTTCTGCGCAGCTAGCAGACGAAGAGACCTTCTAGTTTGGTTAATTGTGGACAAGGTAGGTCAGCTACTTATTTATCATCAACTATTTATGTCTTTTTCCTGCAAGAATACGGTACATATATGCAAGCATGGTCTTTATTGTTGCGCAAATCATTAATGCGAGCGACTGAGGGGGACGATTTCGAGCCTAGCGAAATGATATAAACCCTCGAAGGATGTCCAGAAGCGAAGCTCCGGCGGGGTCCGGGGAAAGGAAATGATCAGATAGCATTAACCCAAAATATCTATCAGAATTGAACTGAAGTTTAGTGATTTAGCTAGCACACTCACGCGAAAAGGTAGCACCGAGTTCCAATTTACACGTCCCAGAGTCAGTATCTTAGGCACAAGACATTCAATACCAATCAATGCTACTATGAAATAGCTTCAGAATCCATAAACTAGCCTGTTGACTGTTGCTGGCCATTGTCTTGGAAAAAAACCAATATACAGTGAGGGTTTAGAGGAGAAGAGTCCCAAGGGGGTGTAAAGTGGTGGTAAAGGGTTTGAGATCTGTGCAGGTTTCGAGTTCGAATCAGGACATGCATCTCTTATAAGAGTTTGAAATAGCTGGAATTTTACTCATTTATCTGGGTTCACAAAATGCGTTTTCCGGAAAATAAAATTTCCTTGAATCAAAAAAATGTTTAGAGGAGAAGAAAACAGTTGATGTTTTATAAGGAAATTAACAACGATCAGCACGAGTCAGGAGACTAATTCATAGGCGTTTGAGCATGAATTGTAACTAAAAAATAATTCACGAATAAATTAAAGAATGGATATTAACTAACTTGCGTGTATACAGGAATCAAGAATGACCCCAGAATTCAACCTTCCACCTAAGTTAGCAACCTATATATCTATGCATCTCCCATGCAGTCTCTATCAAACAACAACGTTATCAAATCAGTATGCGTCTAAATGCTTTTATATTCTTGGTAAGCTACTGCATTTCCACGATGGACACAGGAACAAAGAACTTGCTTGTGTTTTGGTTAATAGGAGAATATCTAGGGAATGGCTTAAAACAGGTGGAGCATTTTATGACACGTGCACCTAACACTCTCGTATTTTAAGGTTCAGCAGATGCATCGTCTGCAGTGCGAAAAAAATGTCAACCCACCCGGATGATCCAATTCCAACATCAAGTCATATTTATTGATCAAAAGTCAACTTCCATTCGATCGATCACCTTATCCGTGGGCTCTGTGAGTTGTGTTCTTTCATAACGGTGTAATCTCCCAGCTACAAGAAATCAATCACAAAATCTAACTAAGAAGAGTAAGGCTAAATATATATGCAAACGTGGCGTGTTTCAGCTGAATATTTAATTAGTGTTCGAAAACACTTGGGATTGAGGGGTGCTACTTTATGCAATTCTTTAATATGGTAAGTATTATAATTATATCTGGCTCTTGAATTCTTCTTCGAAATTAATTTCCTTTTGGTGCTGAATCACAGGAGACATTAAATATTTTCATTAATATTCACAAGGGACAACTCCTATCAACCAGCAGGGAGGCGTGAACCAACATTTGGTACCCTTCCAACACATTCATGTCCATCTATCTATTCTCAAGCTTCTATATATAGTTTTTGTAACGGGTGAATTATCAGAACACCAGAGGATAGGTCAACTTTTTTTCTTCTTTTTTATAGTATATTGATCTTGATGACTTCAGCCCCTTCTTCATGGTGTATAATTAAGCAAAACTGGGACTATATTACTTTTAAAACCTTCATTTAATTAATATCCAATCAATAAAAAAGAAATTTTAAGGAATTGAACAGCTCAAGGCAATGGAAATTATTTCAATCATTTAAAGGAGATGACCAACTATTTTCTATAATTTGTTTTATTATATTTTATTTTGTGTCTTGTAGTATGACTATATAAACTCTACATGAGTTGAATGTAAAATATATATCAAATTATCGAATAATAATATAATGTTTTATTTTAAATTTCTTCTTGTTATAGTTAATGACATTAATAATATCTTGCTCTAAATATTAATTGTCATTTTTTTAATGGGTAGTTTTATGCCGTCCATTCGACTACTTAATTTAAAACATTTTGTTTTCAATTCTTTTTATTTTTATCAAATATTTATTTACTATCCTTTTTTTAATGGTACATCAACTCATGATAATGAGAGATCTCAAAATCATGTGGAGTATGACAATGCCCAACAAGAGAATTAAGATCTTGCATAATGAAAAAGACATTAAAAGTCAAGATAGATTTATTGCAAGTTAATAAGTTCTTACACAAGAGAAAACGAGGGTATAAAAGAGACCACCCATTAAAAAAAAAAAAGAGAGACAGTTCTCCCTAAAAAAAGAGATGTAAAATGACCAAGGAGCGATAATAAGAAAAATACATTAATTTGATTGAGAATGAGCCAAAATAAAATGACCATTTTAAAAATCAAATCTTGAAAAGATTTGTTTGGCCAGAGAAATGTGGCGGCAACCATGAGAAGAAAAATGACTAAAAATAGCTATGTTTAGAGAAAAATAATATATAATTATTGAATATAAGTATATGAGATTACAATAATAATAGAAGTAATGTATGTCAAACTCATGAAAATTAAAATTATCATGAGTTTGAGGGAACATGTTAATAAAACAATCAAAGTAAATATTCTTGATTATTTTCTAAAAAGATTAAGGGATTAAACAACTCAAGGTAATCAAGAAATAATTTTAATAATCTAATCAAATGAGATGATCAAGTATATTTCATAATTTGTTTTCTTAGGTGTCTTTTATTGCATGTCTATATAGACTCCACATGAGTTGAATGTGAAATATATATTAAATTATTGAATAATAACATCATCATCTTCTATTCTAAGTTTCTTCTCACTTAATATGGAATTAGAATTTAAATATTTAAAATAACTATTCTTCATTATTTAATTTAAGACATGGGACTCAACCTCACATATCATCTAATAACAAAATTAACAACTCAACTTTCCATTTTTTTGCATTTCAATAAATTTTTAATTTTTTTTTTGCTTCAAAATATTTTTTTTATTTTTTCAGATCGTTTTGATGTACTGATATCAAAAATAATATTTTAAAATAAAAATATAATATTTTAATATATTTCTAAATAAAAAACACTTTTAAAATTAATCGTTACCACACTTGCTAATACTACTTAACAAAGTTATATCAAAATCCTTTATTTTTTTAGTTTTTTTTTTTAATTTTTCATTTCCAAAAACCATTTGCATAGAACTCACAGAAGAACAAAGCACAGCACACTGGTAATGCCACCTGCCTAGTTCAGGTGATCAGTAGATTTGACTTTTATCAATGCTTTTGCAAGTTGCAAGGATATCCACCACAAAGGCAGGCACTACGGGGCACACCTTTTTTTATCATAAGAAGCATTAATATACCGGCAGTAGGGTCAAAACCGTGTGATGAATCACATAATTTTTTTTAATTTTTTTTTATCGGCTCATATACCGACAGAGAAAGAAAAAGAAACAATAGATGAGGAAGAGGAAGAGGAAGGGAAAGAAAAGAAAAGAAAAGAAAATTCATCCAGAAAAGAAGAAAGGATCGAAGCTATAAATTAAGTACAATATTCAATATTACGTTATAAATTGTTGGCCGGGGTTGCTCACCGAACCCTAACCAGAAGCCCACATGACAAACCCATTTTCATTTAAGACTCCTTATAAAGATAGCTGGAATTATTATTGTAAAATCACCGAAGTAGTTTTCCGATGATCGTCTTATCAAAATATACAACAAGCCATGCATGCTTCTTTTAAGGGCCGAGACTGATATTTGCTACACATATTTCGTGTGATCCCCTTTATTTTATACATGATTTCACTCATCACTGTTCCTGCGTCTCCTCTTTTGGTTCCTCAACCAATCTCATTAACTTCTCTTCATTCAATGCTTGAATTATTGACGACCCGGGCGCCCCTCCCCTCGCCTGCAAAATTAGGTGGCGTGTAGAGAGTTTATTCGACATAGATGGAGAAGTCATCTTGAGGGATTGCTAGAGTAGTTTCCTGTGGGAAATTAAGTGATCGTCGTGGCTTAATTTCTTTTTATCTTTCAAAGCCTCAACGACCTCTCAGGGCATATTTATTGCTCTGCATATGCATTAGATTGTTCAAGAGAGAGATGGTGCAATATTCCAAGAAACCAGTCTGGCCTTAATAATTGCTTTCAATTCATTTCACCTATAAATCCCCTCTCCGTCTCTCTCCACTCTGTACTACACCCTCACTTCCTTATCTTGTTTATAACTCAAGCTCCCGGCCCCTCCTCCTTCTCTTCCTATTTATACAATCGCCTGTTTCTTTCACCGGCCCATGCTTAAGTTTGCTTTCATCATGCACGATATGGCTATGTAATCTTGGTTTTTCTCTGTATCAAGATTTCTCACATTTCAACTCCAGTCTTGTTGTTCTTAAGATAAGTTTCTTGTTAGCAATACCCTAGCTTGAACTGTAGCAGGTTCTTGCCTGAGCTTGTTCTCTTATCTTTCAATATACAGTCATGGATATGTCTACAGCTCTACTTCTTTTTGCTGCTGTAATTACTTATCAACTGTGGTTAACATTCATCTCGCGGTCGCTAAAGGGCCCACGTGTGTATCCCTTACTGGGCAGTCTTCCTGGCTTGATCGAGAATTGTGACCGCTTGCATGACTGGATCTACGACAACCTCCGCGCGTGTGGCGGTACGTACCAGACCTGCATCTGTGCAATTCCCTTTTTAGCCAAGAAGCAAGGCCTCGTGACTGTCACGTGCGACCCGAGAAATATAGAGCACCTCTTGAAGACCCGGTTCGACAATTACCCAAAGGGACCCACATGGCAAGCTGTGTTCCATGACCTTCTTGGTGAAGGGATCTTCAACTCTGACGGTGACACGTGGCTTTTCCAGCGTAAGACTGCCGCGCTGGAGTTCACCACCAGGACTCTGCGCCAAGCCATGGCTCGGTGGGTGAGTAGAGCCATCAAGTTGAGGTTCTGCCCAGTCCTTGAAACAGCTCAGCTCAAAGGCGAGCAGGTTGATCTCCAAGACTTGTTACTTCGGCTCACGTTCGACAACATTTGTGGTTTGGCTTTTGGCAAGGACCCGCAGACGTGCGCACCAGGGCTTCCTGAGAACAGCTTTGCTTCAGCTTTCGACCGAGCCACTGAAGCATCACTTCAGAGATTCATTTTGCCAGAAGTTTTGTGGAAGCTGAAAAAATGGCTTCGACTTGGCTTGGAAGTCAGCTTGAACAGAAGCTTAACGCAGCTTGACGATTACCTGACCAGCGTTATTGATGCACGTAAGAAAGAGTTAATGAATCAACAAAAGGATCGTAACATTCCACATGATGATTTGCTGTCAAGATTCATGAAGAAGGAATCCTACTCAGACACTTTCCTTCAACACGTAGCACTCAATTTTATCCTTGCTGGACGTGACACGTCATCAGTGGCCTTGTGCTGGTTCTTTTGGCTCCTCACCCAAAACCCATCGGTGGAGGAGAAAATCTTGCATGAAATTTGCACGGTCCTGATCAAGACACGTGGTGATGACGTGACAAAATGGGTTGACGAGCCGTTAGGGTTCGAAGAAGGAGACAGTTTGATATATCTAAAAGCGGCTTTATCAGAAACCCTAAGGCTTTACCCTTCGGTGCCTCAGGACTCAAAGCATGTAGTTGCCGACGATGTGTTGCCGGATGGTACATTTGTGCCGGCGGGATCTTCGGTCACCTATTCTATATATGCATCTGGGAGGATGAAGACCACATGGGGCGAAGATTGCTTGGAATTCAAGCCAGAGCGGTGGTTGTCTTCTGATGGGAAAAAATTCATCATGCATGATTCATACAAGTTCGTGGCATTCAATGCAGGCCCTAGAATATGTTTAGGGAAAGACCTGGCATATCTTCAGATGAAATCGGTGGCGGCGGCGGTGCTGTTACGCCACCGTCTCTCAGTTGTTCAGGGTCACAAGGTGGAGCAAAAGATGTCATTAACATTGTTCATGAAACACGGGCTTAAAGTTAATGTGCATAAGAGGGATCTGGAGGGTACCGCGGCAAGAATAATAAAGAAGGGTAAAGAAGAAGAGTCACGTCAGTTGCTGCATGGGAAGAATGAGGCAATTGCCGTTAGATATAACGGTGGTGGGTGTAACGGCGCTAGTGAAGGTGCTGCTGGGAAGGGAGCGGTGGTTGGGGTTGTTTAAAGGTTTTGGTGGATTTGGAGATGTGTATTTAAGAAGGTGAAGGTACTCCATGTGAAGCAAGAGAGACAAATTAAAGGGCATATATTTGCTTTCATTTTCATCAGGTGGGCCATTTCTGATTAATGTTTCTCACAGGACGCATGCAAGAGGGTAGAGCTTCTCCCAGCTATCTATATACAATATTGTTGATGGCATAATCATCATCGACTTTATTATTTATAGCTTCAAATTAATTTAGCTTTCATAAAAGAGAGAGAAAGGGAGTGGGTGTTTTTAACCCGTCCGTACTTCAATTTTTACAAGTAGAGCAAACCTTTGATTTGCAAATTTTTATAATTAAGAGATTCTTTGTGTTCTTGTTTGTAATTCAAGTGTAATTCTACTTCATTATATTTATTTATTTTAATGGTCTTTTTGTAAGTGCTAAAGGTTATGAAAATGATTACTTAGTTATGCTCATATATAGTGATGGAAATGCTTCATTATTAATTAGCTCAATTAATGAGCTTAATTCCTGCTTGTCCATTCTCTCATTCAATATTATTACGTGATCTATCTACGCCAGCTGATGCGTGATAATTGATGTTAAATTTATTTGTACTGATTTATATTATTTTATATTTAATTTATATTATTTTTAAAAAAATTTCTTTAAATAAAAACTTTTTAAACTTAAAATTTATATAAATTCACATTATTTTATATTTAATTTTTATTAAATAAATAAGATTGATGATATTTGAATTTATAACCACGTTTTGATATCATATTAAATAATTAATTTAATCTAATAATTTAAATTATTAAATAAAATTTTAAAATATAATTTATATTATTTTATAATAATTTATATACTAAACTTTTATTCACCGATAATTTATGTGTCTATGTATACTGTACTTGCTTCGAAATCAGCACCCAAACACTAATTAATTATATATTTTGTCCACAAAGAAAATAGAGACCGGAATCAATCAAACCAGTCAGTGGAAGGCGCTCAGAAGCTATAAATTTATATAAACTTTCTATCTTCCCTTCTTTCAGAAAATCTTACGTTCTACTTCAGGAGTTTGTTAACGGTCCAAGCTGAGCCACTTCCCGAGGAATTGAAAGGTTCCTTCAACTGGGATCTTGTATAACAAGAAGCACGCCTGACAGTACCAAGTAGCAAAAACACATCATATGCGCTTTACTCTGCCAGTAGCGGTAAGCAACCCAGACATGGAAATTAGGCGCTTTGGAAGCAAATAGCACGGCGTACAGGCTACTGCTACACCATTAGCTCCATGTTATTAGCTCGGCTTCGGCTCTACAAGTCTCTTTTTGGAGAAATTGCCGGTGGACCAAGTCTTCCATATTAGCCATATATAGGCCCAGCTACAATTAATGACAACGAAGAACCTCATCATGTTAGTTTTGGCATTAATTACTCGAAATTATTTCACAGTTTGTATTGTCAATTTTATTCGGGACTTGGGAGTAGTTCTGCTCTCTGGTTCTCTTACAAAGTTGAGATTTATATTGAGTTTTCTTAAGCGGATGACAAGCGATTGGAGCATGGTATAGGTATATGAGCAAAAATTGCCCATCCTCTACATCAGAACCTTGTAAACACGTATTAATGCAAAGGAAAGGAGAGGAGAGGACATTTTTCTTGACGAGGAAAGAAAAGGAAATCAACCTATGAAAAGGTTTTTAAACCAACCCCAAAACATGTCTGCAGCATATTAAGGGCCTCAGAGATGGTAGGAAAACTTCGATGCATTGGGCCATCGTAGCCTTTAATTATTCATCAGGACTTTTATCCTCGCACGTGTGCTAAATATGTCTTTTTTCGGTGCTCCTGTCGCTATATACTTTGGCCTCCATAGTCATGTAGATGGCATCTTTCCCCATTCTTATATTATTCTAGTCAAGAATTTTCTCTCCGGTTGAAAAAAGGTTCCAGACTAATGTGCCTACGATATAAAGCGCGACGGCCACCTTAAACACATCATCCCAAGATCCTGCAGAGACAGACTGAGAATTAAGCAGCAAAATTTGAAACAAAATTAAGGAAATGAAAATCCCCACAACAGATGAAGAGTTAAAGAGTTAACTTGCTTGTAGTAGTGTTTTACCTCTTTGGAGTATGTATCCAGTTGCAGCAGTACCAAAGACACCTGCAAGCACTCCTGCAGTATTTGATAGTCCTAACAGAACTCCCTGTAATTGAAATTTTATTAGCTTACTTTTGACTGCTTTCTTCAAGTTTGTAGACAACTTCTACATAGATGAAGACAGTGATTTTCTGGTTACTGAAGTGTGAAAAAAAAATACAGAATAGGCCATCAGAAAACAAGTACAATCCTTTCGTCAATGAACAAATACCAATGGGGCCAAAGCATTTAGAAAATCACAATTAAAGTTATTAACATCTACTCATACAAAAGATTGCAATGACTCACAGCATAACGGGGGCCAATATCTTGGTGATTGGAATAGAGACCAGACTGTGAGAAAGCATCAGACCCCTGTCATCAACAAAGTATACCAAGGTGAGTTTATCCAAGATTTTTACAGAATAAGAGATCATCCTAATTTTATAATTTCCACCAGCTTGCAGACACATATAGACCAGTGAATTCTATTTTCTATTTTCTGCCCTTAATTCGTTTATTTTTTGCATTTTCATCTCATTTCAAAAAAAAATAAAAAATGCAGGGGTGTTTGTCCTCCCTCATGGTGGTATTTCACGGCCTATGAAGTTCGTTTTTGCTCATGCATACAGATTAATTTTTCTCTCTTTTGATTTTCCCACTTAATTTGGTGTCTGTGGAGATGCTTATGGGTTTGCCTTTCAGAAATGAAAAAGAAAGAACAAATGGAAGAGGAAGAAGACCAGAATGCGAGAAGAGAAGAGTGAAGATATCTATAATGGCAAGAAACCCAAATCCAGCTTTAAAACACCGCATAAAAGGAGGTGAACTAGTCTTTCCTTTAGGTGTTCAGACTTCTTGTAACACATCCTCATTCTACATTAAACTTAATGCTCAATTAGAACCTATATGCTTCCATTAAATCAGAGGAAAAAGGCCACGTGAAAAACCAGTTCAGGACAGTATCAAGTCATGCAAGCAGGGTGAATCTTCAAATTCAATTAGTTGGAATTGGATTCAACTTAACATAGCACTTCAAATTCAAATACTTCGATAGCACATGATAGGATTCACAGACAATTCTTCATTAATTCTTTAAAAACAGTAAGTAGAAACCACCTTTTTTACGCTATATTGGATTGGAAGGTCTTAATATCCATGTTATAGTCAGCAAAACAAATATTAGAAGATGAATGAAACTGGTGAAGGTGGCATTGCTCTAGAACAAACCTGACTGCATGCCATGCAGAGTACAGCCATAGCAGGAGTCCTGACGTGGCTGAGCTGCGTAAGGAAGAAGGCGGGGCCTAAAAACCCAATTGACTGCATGATCTGTAATGTTGACAAATTTTGGAGCAACCATAACTTGACTTAATGAAAACCTGGTAGCAGAAATTATTGCAAAAAAAGAGGAGTGCAGCACTACTGCTTTGAGCTTATTAAATCTAATCAAATTATTTACTTCATCTGATGAGAAATACAGAAGAATCCCATATAGATACTTCTAGTTCAGTTGTGTGCCTAAAGATCCAATTCTAATTGCATGCTCTTATATTTAATCCATGTAGTAAGTAAATTTATTTGTCAATGAGAACCATTCATATGGTTAAAGCCGTGGCATTAGTCTGGCCGCTCTCCGTACTACCATTAAGGCAAAATGGCAAAAGCCACTTGGACAAAACTAATGCAGTTTGGATGTATGTGACATATCAGTGCATAGACCTACTGCTCCTTTTCTCATCGGAAAACACACAGAACACCAATGTTCTTAGAAACTTAGAATCCTCCTCACCATAATAGGATTATTAGTCACTGCCAATAGCATATATCTAAGTGATTACAGCCTGATAGTACCTAAACACAATTAAGAATAAGAGCAATATTTAGTCCTTGCCTTCCGAACTGTTGTGATAGATAGACCTCTGCTCACAAGTGTGTCGGCAATCCATCCTCCTATATTTGCAAAAACAGCCATGGTCAACCATGGCAAGACACATAATAGGCCTGATTCAGTGAGATTAAACTTCAAAACCTGACAAAACAATCATAAATGGAAAGAAGATATAAAAAAAGTTTATTCATGATTCTAAATAATACATATCAACAGAAAGAAAAGGGTACTGATATCTAACTGTAGGAAACGGATTTTTTTCCTGTTGGGATGCACGTGACTTGGTTATTACAAATTTATACTGTTCAGATAGTGGATTAGCTGAAATCACACATCTATAAATAAGTTAAGCAATCTTGCAGTGGATCAATCACCTGATTGTAGTATGTAGGCATCCACGTTAAGAGAATAAAGGTCCCCCAATTATGACAGAAGTGAGAAATGATGAGAGCCCAAACAGGCGCTTTTGATAATATTAACTTCCAAGGAATGACTGAAACAGGTTCCTTTGCTACATTGCCACCCAAGATAAGCTTCTTTTCCTGCGGACTAAGCTCTGGATCTTCCTTCGGTGAGCTATATGCCTGGAGAAAAATTAATAAAATCAGCTTAAAGTTTTAAAAGTTCAGTTCCATGCAGTGCCACTGCTATAAGAAGTTCTACATACAACCATTGTTTTCATATTTCAATATGTGCTATCACCTGTCAAGCCCCCTCTCATAAAGTTTCAGGTTGCATACTATCACCAGTGAAATGATTATAAATATGAGGTAGAAGAAATAGATGGTTTCTTATTCCATTTCATAGAATCAACATCACATCGTAAGGTGGTAATGGGTTATTTTGGCCTAATGTTAAAGACCATTCAATCAAGTCAGACAAAATTGTTCTACTGGATATTGCACCACCATAAAGTGTAAGCATATAATTGTCAGTTAGTGTCGTTAATTCTTCATATTTTGTCTAGTGACTTCTATGAACCATACATAGAATTAGAATTTAGTGAAAAAAACAGCTTAAAGAAGCCTATACTTGCCTTTTTTATCCATAATGCAAACCAGATACTTCCAAGGGAGCCAAATGAGTAGAAGACAGATGCCCACCCAAATTTATGGATTAGCATGGGAGAGACAGCCAATCCTGTGACAGAGCCAAGATACATCCCACTATATACTAGGGCAAGTGATCTGCTTCTCTCAGACACCGGAATCCACTTGGAAAGAATGTTATTCATGGCAGGCATAGCGACACCCTGTACAACAAAGCAAATCATAAGATGAAAATCCTCTATCTGCTTGCCAAAATGCTAACATCACCCTTTTGAATGCAAATGAGTTGATTCAAAGCAAATCAAATTAAGAGATAAAATTCCCATTTCCTTTTCTTTTTTAAGAACCAAAAAATAATTAACAGATAAAGTATCACACGATACTAGCTTAAGACAATATAGCAATCACAGAGAAGGAAAGCGGTGAAAACATGATTGAAATTTCATAATGGATACCAAGATTAAAATCATTCATCTAATTGAGTTTTTCTTCTTTTTGCAGTATCAAAATGCTTATAAATATTAGAATTATGTCAGAAAAAAATACAAATAAACCAACCTCTCCAATCCCCATGAAAGCACGAGTGATAAGCAAAAAAGGAAGCCCAATTCTTGCCGCAATAGGCGTCAGTATTGTAGCTACTGACCACCAAACCACTCCAAAACCCAAAACTAGCTTTCCACCAACTTTATCCGCCCATATGCCTCCAACAATCTATGCGCCACAAAAATGAAGTGTTAAGGTTAGATAATGAACTGGGAGAATTTTTTTCCAGTTACTGGTTCTTGAGATGGGAAAACATAAGTATACTTTGAAACAAGTGCAGATCAATTATAACCACAAGTGCATGCTAATGCAATAAAAACATAGTCATTTTTCATGTATCTCTTACATAGTCTTGTTCTCCAGAGTATACCTGAGTCAGTAGATAGCCCCAGAAAAATGAGGACTGAATTAAACCAACCGTGGCACTGTTCCAGTTGAACTCTTGTGACATGGGAAGTATGGCAATGCTCATGTTAACCTACAATTAGCATTTGAATAAAGTAGCACGTTCAGATGACAGGTTCAAAGTACAATAAATAACTTGTATAGCTCAACTAAGTGTCAATTCAAAAGTAGTTCAGTAATACTTTGAATTGCTCAGGGCAGCTTGAGGCACCTTGCGACTAAAATGAATGTTAAGCTACTTGAAAAATAAAGTACCCAACTTCCTGAAGGTTTTATCTCTGACACACGGAACATGAAACATGTTTACTTGATCAAGAAACTTTAGACCTCCGTGAAATGAAAAAAAGAAAGGAAAACCTAAAAGAAGTGCTCACTCGGTCCATGTTGCATAGGAGAAATGCCGTAAAACAGAGTAGTACAATCACCCATCTCTTTGGAACCTGTTCCCACCAAGAAGATGCTAAAACAACCTCACTTGACCCCTCTGCTGCCTTCATGGAGTCCACAGCTGCTGGTTCTGTTATGTCATACTCCTCGGATTTATAATAAGTACGGGTTCTAATCGCCTTGACATCATTGAAATGCTGGCATTTTCCCTTGTTTGGTCGAAGCCAACTGCCTAGTGAGGGATCCGCAGAGAGACAACATTTGCATCTTCCTCTTCTTTGCTGGGGATAAGTGGCTAATGGTTTCAAAATTTTTTCATCTAAGTGACCAGCAACTTGAAGAAATGAGTAACATGAGGATCCAGAAGTGAAACCATTAGCCATTTGACAATGTAAGCTTTCGTAGAAGATGCTGCCCTGTGCATACCGTGCAGAAGCAATGCCTGATCGCTCTCCCCTATGACGTGAAATGGCTCTTCCTGTTGGGCAAACTTTCCCTGACAATACCAGAAACTCAATGAAACTGGTTCCCCTTGAAAACCATATCGATGCAGATAGAATTTAAAAGAATTTTGATCAAGCAGCATTTAGCATAAAGTTTCAGCTATATGCAGAATTTAACGTTGAAGAAAACAAAAGTAGCAGATGGTGCTATAAGGTAAAGGAAAAGGGGGCAACTAACCAACTCAGCAAGCACTAAATAGTTTGAATCAACTGTTTATCTAAGCAAATGAGTTATAATTCAATTGGCATGCTATAGTCTCAATTCCTTGCTAGACTCGAGTTCAAGTATTCCTCAAAAGAAAATGAAAAAAAAATAAAAATCTAAAATTGATCTTCTAAAACAATGAGGCCCCGCAAGAATCCATCACACAGCGCATATCATATTGGACCCGCCATTATAGTTGATGTGTCACAATCTGATCGGTCCTGTCAGAGTACCGGACCTAATCTGATGCGGCGGATTTTCCAAAGCTACTAATGAATAAATAAACAGAATCAATTTAAACTTGACCACTAAATGCTGCTTTAATTATAAAATAATTCAGAAAATATGTTTCAAAAGCTTTTAGATAGAAGTCACTACACAAAGCCAAGACAATCTTTAATTTCTAATTTTCATTATCTTAAATAAACTAAACAAGCTTGTCACCAAAAACAAATCGCTTAAACTAGCTGAGACAGAGTTGCATGCACAAAAAATTCTGAAAAAAGGAAATGTTGCATTGATAAGTATTCTAAAAACTTCACATAATTTAGTTGTAAATCCAAACACAGACAGAATTCATCCCTGATCAATAATAAATATGCAGAAAAAAATCAATAACTAATGGCATGCAACTTGATTTCAAGCTGATTACACACGCACACATGTAAATATATTACGTAGAGATTTCTTTCAATAATTTTACACAGCCTTCTCCGCTTCAAATTAGAATTCAAATCCCAAAAAAAAATTCAGTTACAAAATTCTAAATCAGTAAAATAAAGGCATCACATTTCATAGCAGGAAATTAAAGCTTGGAAAAATATACTAAAAAAATGCAGTTCCAAACTCCTCACGCGACAAACACAAAAAAACAAATTGAACAGATAAAAGTGAAGATAAGTTCAAAAAATGAAAAATAAACTAACAGAGATTTAAGTTAAGAAAGAAGAAAAGAAAGCCCACCTGAGCCTATAAAAGAACCGAAATTCCGGTTCGAAATAAAGCCACCGATAGCCATTGCTCAAAAACCTTTAACTAACTGACAGGAGCTAGCAGAGAACTATAGCATTCGAGAGCACAAAGATGGAAGGTTGAATTTCGAAATAAGACACCGTATTTTAGTTTCTTCTTGCCAAGCTCTGGTCTTTTAGTCCAGAGAGGATAACGAGATTGAAGATTTTCTCGACGGTTATTTATTTATTTATTTTTCAAAAGCGGGAAAAATCTCAGTGGTGTATATGCGCGGAAATGAGGGTGGAGAGATTGACACGTGTCATGTCATCCTCGTGAAGGAGAGGTTCCCAATAGAAACTGCCAAAATTATTTAGATACCCCTCCACGCAAGTGGAAATGAATGTGGATTTTTCTGGCTAGAGTTTGTAAATAAGGGATGGTATTATGGTGATTTTGGAATGTTAAATGGAAAAATATGAACTACTTCAAAGTATATTAAATGATATTTTTATTTTTTAAAATTTATTTTGAATATTAATATATTAAATCAATACAAAATATTTAAAAATAATTTTTTATAAAAATAATTTCCAACTGAAAAAAAAATCAAGAAATGCGTGGGGGCCGCTATTTCTCCATCGCAAAAGTTCCTCTCGGGTCACCGGAAAAGCTACCAATAAATGGAGATGATGGTGTTTTTATTATTGGAAATTAGGGAATGGTAATGATTTACAAGGACGTGGAATTTCATAATTTTGACACGTGGAAAAATATTTAAATTATGGTGATGTGACGAGGGGAATCTTCGCTAAGGCATCAGATTTAACAAATTCTCAACCACATTATATTATAAAAGAACTATTTCTTCCAAATTATTTTCATATTTTATAGGCTGCCTTTTTTTAACATCTTTTTCCTGCATTAGAAAATGAATTCCCAAGGCCCAGCTGTCCTCCGGCGCGATCATCTTTTTGGAACGGTGCTCGACTAGTTGTGGTTGACGGAGCTCCAGTGGACTCTGTTTGAATTGTGGCCCATATATCATTCAGGTTTCATTCTCTTTTGGGCTCCTTCAAAACTCTTACCATCCATGTATTTTATTAAATCTCATTAATTGATATTTTGAAAAAATAATCTATTGATTTGAATAGTAACAGTTTTTTAAGTGGCCATAAGTAATTTACCAATATATTTATATTATGTATTTTGTTTTTATTATTTTTTTCAAAACCATGTGTTGATTTATCAACGATATATTTGGCAAATAATTACTTGGTTAAATAACTAGGTGTTATATATGAGCAGAGATATGGGATTCATCGTTAATAAATATTTTAAGTATATTATTTTTTATATTATAATTTTCTGAAATAGAACACCGAAATGAGACGATGCATGTCAAAGATTTTCATACCGGTAAAAAAATCCGAAATAACATTCAAAACGATAATAATATTAATATCAGTATTTGACCAATAAGCAATTCTTGACAGCCTAAATTCTTCAATTTTAAACTTCGAAATAGATACACGTTCAGAACAACTTTATATCGCGTGACACAACCTTAATTCTTCCTCAAACAATGACTTGAAAACAGCAGATCACTAAGAGCCCTCCAATCAACTCCTCCATTAACCAGAGTTCCCTTGTTAAATCACGAACCAGCCTTTTATTTTTTGGCATTGTACATTGACTCGACCTTACCATCATTCCCACCGAGCAACAGGTACTTGTCCTTCCTGGTCAACCCAGTGTTCTCGAATCCTAACACTTCACCCAACACTTTCTGCACATAGTTTGCCACCTCGATCGAAGATTTGCCACCAGTCTTGACCGTCATTTCCTCTGGCAAGCGATCAAGGAATGTCACTTCGTAAGTTGGCCTCGGGTTCATGAAGAAAAAATAAGGATCCCAGAACTTGACACCACGCACGGTCGTGCCATAAAACATGTTCTGTTTACAATTGACTGCCACGGGCACAATCCTATCACTCAACTCTGCAAACAATGCACTAAATCGCAGCAAGAACTCCTCACGACAAGTGGTTCCCTCCGGACACACCACTAGATCACCCTTTTGAAGTATGGATGATATTCTTGCAGCATCAGCCGCGCGATCACGAGTCAAAGCGATGGCTGGGATTGGTGAAAGAAACCTCGAGAGACGGCTTACGCTGTATGTAACACACGAGACTTTGCGTCCAAGTGCTATGGCTATGACAATTGGATCCAGGGCTGTGCGGTGATTGCAAACATAGAGATTTCCTGGGGTCCCAGGTGACGGGGCAGGAGGTGGGGTCCCACGAATGACCAGGTGAATGCCCAGCATTTCGTATGTGTACCGTACGATGCGTTCTGGGAGTGGGAGGTTGAAGTAGACGCGAATGATGGAGAGGATGAATCCAAACGGCAACCAAATGTAAGTGATCAAGGCATTGAGTGGGTCTGGGCGTTGAACAAGACGGCCATCATGGAAGATGATACGATTTTTGAGACGATCCCGCGGTAGTGGAGTCGCTGATTTGCTGCGATGCACCATGTAGCCCTCCTGTTTATCACAAGTTAGGAAGCACCAGATGGAAACACTTATTTCCTGAATATATAATCACTTGTGTGTGTTTCGTAAATATGTGTTAGAAACCAAATAGCAGCAATAACGATAATATATATATAGAGATATCATTACTATTAAAAAGATATTTTAGTTATAGTTCGATGTAAATTATATATCGCTATATTGAACGGATTGAAATTATAGCCGATAGCTTAAAATTTATCCATTTCCCAGGTAGTTTGTACTTAATTCATTGCTTCTGGCTACCCAGTTATCTCCCTGCACTCTCCTATGAGACAAGAAAGAATGAGGCTTCAAATTTCAATTCTACTCGAAATTGAAAGAGAGAAAAATTATCACCGATACCCTTTTTAAAAAATACCATATCGGATTTTATACGAACTTTCAGATTGGGCCAGCAGCAAAGAGCAAGAGCAAACTGCTCAGAAAACAGAAACAATTGTGGGGTCTAGAGGCGATTGAAAGATAGGCCCACTATAAATCAAGCCCAAATACTCTTCAACTATATCAGCGGCTGTCGGCCCGATTTTAATAAGAAAGCTAAATGCTTGTAGTGGACCACCTAATCGTTTAGCTGGCAGCCTTACACCGGCAGGTAGGTGAATTGTTAAGATTGCGGGTCCCGTGAATTTAAGACTTCGGCCAACCCTTGGCAAATCTTATCACTTGTTTTTATTTATTTTTAAGACTACCTTTACCTTTTTAGTCCCGACATTTAGCTCCAGGGGACAATGGACTTTTCCATTTTTTCCTGATTTACTTAGCCATTTACCACTTACATCTTTATCAGAGAAACAAGATTCTAAAATGGTAGCAAAAGAAATTACACAAAAACATGTATGAATGATTTTAATACGTACAGCAAAAATAGTAAGTTATGCTTTAATAAAAATGAAAAAGATTCTAACATCGTCTCGTTAGAAACACCTACAGGCACCCCAATCTCCTCTCTCATGCTTCGCACAAGTGCGATACCATCACGAGAGAGATGCTTAATGATAATCAGGCCTTACATGCATAGTTTGGTTACTTGCCAGATAAATACTAGGATGATTATGACAATTGACCTTCTTCTATAACATGTGATTAGTTTATTGGCAAAAAGGTCAACATGTTTTTTATACGACGAATGCTGAAGTGTTTTAGTGAGTACATATGAGCAATTAAGTGGATAAAGTTCCCTGTGCAATATATTCGACTTGCAAAATTATGGTATCATTAAATTTGGAGAGGTAAGATAATTAAAGCGCAAACCTTGCAAATGGACATGAAATCATGATCAGTCTTGCGGTCACCAATACCAAGATCCGGTGCTTCCTCTCCGAACTCCTTTAAAACAGCCAATTTTTTCCACTTGCCCACCAGAACACCAGGCTTCTTAACAAATCCTGTAGCCCTCTTGGTCTTCGGGTTCACTTCAATATCCGTGCCCAAAACCTTATCTCCACCAAGAAAATCCTTCACAAAAGGCTCAACCATTATAGTTGGATTTGCTGTCACCACCACCTTTCTCTTGCACCTATCAAACACCTCATAACTCTCCGATCTAACATCTGCAGCATAAAACCTACCACGACAATAAACTCAGTTAGTTAGCATTAATGATAAAACTACTCCCATATACCAAATATTGTTAATCTAAACACAATTTCATTAAAAGCTGACTCGACCCGCAAGAAAATGCAGAGTCCATTGACTAGTTTGTTGACCTATGTATTTTTCTTCACCAAAAAGGCTTCAAAATCCATGTCAAGCTCACTTGAAATTTATTTATTTTTATCAGTAAAATTGTTAAAAAATTTATGAATAAAGTATATATTGAGATTAAGTGACTCCAGAAGTAGTAAAAAGACTTAGCATTGAACAGCAATTAGCTAATTCAATTAAAGCCAGATATTAAGCAATTTAAATTCCAATTACCTAGGCAATACAGCGCGTGAAACAAGTTCAATATCACGGATCTTGAGCCCAGACATAGAAATGAAGATCAATATCTGTATCCCCAAGGCTTCAGATATGAAGAGGTAAGACACGATGACGATAGGCAGTGAAAGAAGTAAAACAAGACCACGAAAGAGGCTTCCAGCTTCAACAGCAACAAGCATAAAGTATGGAAACGAGCTACTCGACACAAGGAGAGTGCCGTCAAGATCCGCTGCTATAGATTGGTGCGTCGTGCCGTTACAGGCCGTTATCGGCGGAAATTTTTTTGCCGGTTTCGTTGGCGACATGGTAACTGTTCGCTCTAAACTCAAGTGTTTTCAAGCACCTCTCTCTCTCTCTCAGGTAACTTCTCCTCTCCTTTCCTCTCTTTTTGCAGAGTCATGAAGCTGAAGTAGGAGAGGGAAGTCCCGTTTTAAATGAGAGCGTTGGCGTGTGAAATTACAAAACTAGGCCTGGAGGACTTTTTCTTTTATAACGTGTTTGTCTGTTGTCTGGTACAGCTGCATTTATTCGTTGTGCTTGTGAAAAATTAAAAAACTGGTGCGGTGATATGATAGTTCGCTACGTGTTTTCAAAATATCTCTATATTACATCACTAGCTTGTCTAAAATGTCTAAAATTTTCATTCCACATCCTTTAATTTCTAGCTTTTAAACTACGCTCATTGATGCCACTTTTTTTCCCCTCACAATATAATGTTGAAGGACACATTTCAATAATAAAAAAATAGATTATATTTTATTAATGTCTCAAACTATAAGAGATAAATTTATTTTATTAAAAAGACAAAAATATAAAATAAATTTATTTTTATAATAGTCTCGAAATAAATTTTTACATTTTCAAAACATAATACATGGACGGATGTAGTTTAAGTCCCTACCAATCTACCATCTTTATTTTTTATTTATCAAAACAGTGACGAAGTGTTACGTCATTAAATTTATGAAAAGGAGCGCTTTTAAGGATACGAAAAAAATAAATTGATGGTATTTTCTTTTTTAAAACCCCGGTTTGAATATTTTCGTTTATTGACAAGGCAGTTGCAGCTACCAGCGGCCGTGGAAAAAAGCTTCAAGTGGCAGAGAAGTTTCACCTTGACTTTAAGGAAGTTGTGATTTCTTCCTCCATTGTTCCAAGAATAAATAAACAAATAGTAGTGCTATTTTTTTACTTTCCATTCTGCTCATTATTTTTTTAATTCAAGTCTGATAGAGTCGAGAAAGATTTTTTTTGGCAAATGTTGGTGGCCTATTTTTCTCTTTCAAGGTTTTTTGTAGTGAAGTTTATTGGATCATGAATATATGGAACCAATTATTAGAAGAAAAAAAAGGTACACAGGAAGAGTAATTTTCTTGTTTGATTTTGTTTTGCTCTGGTGTGACCTTTTATTTTATTTACTCGAGTTATTAATTTTTTATTTTATATTATTTATATCAGGGCATTTCATCACCGAAGATTGTTAAGTGAGTGTTTGAAAACGTGGTTATATCTGTGTTTTTAAAAAATTTAAATAAAAAAATATTTTTTTATTTTTTTATTGTTTTGATAGATTAATTTTAAAAATAATTTTTAAAAAATAAAAAATATTATTTAATTTATTTTAGCATAAAAAACACTTTAAAAAATAATTGTAACCATATTTTCAAAATAATTCTAGATCATGAAAAAATGTACACGTGTGTGTATATAAATAAGGATGAAAAATTCAAAAAGAAAACAAAGCAAGAAAACAGTGGAAACATTAAAATGTCAATGAATTCTCAAAAATTTCTCGTTTGGAAAACATTTTTCATCCCTCGTCTAATTTTATGATAAACAATTAAAAAATTATAATATTTCCTTAGCACGAGGTTTGGTGGCATTCTTGAACCACTTTGAGTTAACATACAATTCACCAACTTCTGATCCATTATTTTATACTCGGCCTCGAATGACCTGATCAGAACGCGTGTGTTTTCTAATACTAGTTAATTTTAAGGATTGAAGATTATTTTTAAATGAGAAAAATAAATAAAACGCAAGCAATGTCACTTACTCGTTTTTAGCATGAAGAAATTTTTTAATTAATTTTATTTTAGCGGCCAGTTGTTATTGCTAATAACAAATTATATATATTTTATAAAAGATTCTTACAAATACAGTTAATTCATCTACAGCATTATAAGAGGATAAAAATTAAAGACAAGTCAAACTAGTATTTCTTTTCAAACTATTATACAACTAAAAAGCAACGTAAAATGATCGAGTCACTATCTAAAAAATAAAACTGATTCAATTTTTAAAAAAAAAACAAAAGAAATGATATAAATCAATGTTTAAATAGAAACACTTAATAAAATTAATAGGAAAAAAAAAAATAAAGAGGTCATGCCGCACACTTGGTTTTTTTTCCTTCATGAAGTGTCGTCTGCTCCTGTATTTTTTGTTTTTTAAGGTGGGTGACTGATCACTGACTGATCTTTTTTTATCACTTTTAGCGGCTGAAAAATGGAGATCCGGATTTTAAAACCAGATTTTCAGTTTTTTTTTTACCTTGAAATACCCCTAAGATATAATATAAACCTGAAGAAAACACTTAACAACCCTTACATTCTAAAATCACTCTAAAAAATGAAAGATCAACTAAATAAATGAAAAAAAAAACTTGTAAGTTGCGCCCCTACTTGTACGAAACAGCTCTAGCTCGTTTAGTATATTAGTTAATATATATTCTCAATGATTTTAAACAAGGCTCAATTTTTTTTTTTTTGCTACGTGTCAATGCTAAACAGCCACGTGTTAGATGACATCAACCATGCCAGCGTTTAACATTTTTAGGTGATGAGATATACTAAAAAAAATTAATAGTTATAATAATCACTCAAAAAGGTTAAAAAAAAGTTAGGCCCTCGAATAAAATAAAAGGTTAAAAGTTAAACACTAAAATTACAGTTTTTTTTTTTTAAAATCACTTTTATCCTCGCAAACAAAACACATAATATTTTTTTAAAAAAAAATCAGCACAATAAACATAAAACTTTAGTGAAATAACACTATTTCAAGATGATTTGGCTAAATAGTACGGTTTAATCATGTCGCGTTTTAAATGCCCAACGTTATCAAATTTCAATCTTCTATCTCAATCAATTAGATTCAATTATATTAACCAGTCGACCGTTTCACATAAAAACCATAATTTTAAGTAATTTTTCTTTCAAATATGTTTTATGAGTTAAAATATATTTACCTGTCTAACTTGTAGACTAAAAAATAGACTTCAGTTAAAATATTAAAAAATTATTATGTACGCAATAGTGAATGATTTTAGGCAATAATGTGTGAATTTATTATAACTAAATGAGAATATGCTTTAAATGGATTACATAGATGGCCTAGCAAATGCATCTATGCATAAATGAAACATGTTTATACCCGAGAGGAGGTCTGATACTATAAGATCAAAATAACAACTCAAAATTACTGTAACGTTTAATTTGATTGTTGGATCGCACTTAAATTTTCACAAGAATTTTCAAATAATGTTTTCTTTATAGTAGTGACTATGTCACCATGCAAATCATCAGATCTTTAGATATTAAAAAACATCTTGAGGAACCTTGATTTTGATAGTTTTAATATTTTTTTTGTTATTTTTAAAATTAATTAACTGGTTTTACTGGTAATTACAAACCAGTTGAGCTAGAAATAACACAATTTAACTATGTAACATATTTATAAGCTGACATGATTAAACTGTGTTATTTTAAAAAAAAACAACAACTAGTTTTTAAATCAATTCGTTAATTTTTAAAATTTTGTTTCCTAATTACCCAATTTATCTCAAAACATGTTAGATTTATTTGTAGTACTTATCTCCATTATCCCGTGCATCGATGCAAACACTATCTTATGATCATATGCCTCCAATCACGGATAAATGTTTTTCAAGAGTACAGAATGGTTAACAGCAAAAGCAAGAACTGTCAATTATTTCTTCAATAACAGGGCGGCGCTACGCAAACAAATCTTGCACGCCATATCTTGTTTTTATTAACCAGCAGCAGAAGAAAAAACTCCCATATGTTGCGCAAATTGACTTTCGAGTCCAAACGCGATTTTACACACCCATAAAAAAATAAAATAAAAACGTAAAATTGGGTTTGCTTCAAATTACCCCATGAATGATCCACAGCAGCTAGACGTGAAAAAAATGTGTTCGATGACGATGAGGGAGGGTCCAGACTCCCAAGTGCATGGGTCGATTTGTTGAATATATATACAGTAGGAAACCCCTGTTATGTGGAGTTTTGGATTCGCATAGACCTGTACTGTTAACGATTGAATAATGTTTGCAATGTTTTTCAGACAAGAGTGAGGCTGTGACATGCTGAATCCGTGCTTAGGCACATGAAGCATGTATATTTCTTCTATTTTCTACTCATTTAAGACGTCCAAGTTGTTTACCTATCTAGTGCATTCCACTACCATGCACATGGTTTGATAAAAAAGCTTGATTGCTTCTATAACTTCCCTAGCATGGATAAAAAATGGAAGAGAAGAGGCTACCACAGAAACTATAGGCCTTGATTTAATAACACAACTATGTTAAATTAATTACATGACTTATCACGGTTTCGAATGGTGACATTCAATATATATTATGATTTGAAATTGTAATATTTTTAAATTTCATAATTATGAATCATGATATATATAAATTATATTATTTTGCTTTCTTTTTAAACTTGTATTATTTCGCCAATATTTTTAATTCATTGATCTTACGGTATAATTTCATTAAACACTTGAGTATTGTTCTCTCATATAAATAATTTAAAGGGACGGTGTAGGGTAATATTAGACCGATGAAAAATAAAAATTGTCCAGATAACAAAATAATAGATTACTGTAAGCTTTTTTTTACGGTAAATTTCTCTTTGAGAATTTTTAAAGATCCATTCCTCAAATAAACTAAATGTTGATTTTAAATTTAAAATAATTTTTTAATACATAAAAAAAAAGCAGACATTTTTATCTATCAAATTAACATCTTGAAATTTTCTCTCTTCTATTCTTACGAGAATTGAATCCCATGCTAGAAAACTACTGAACTAGTCAACTCCCCTCGCCACTCCTCAGCCCCGGTGGCTCGACAATTATTCCAGTGGTAAAAACTAAAAAGTACATGTTTCGACCCTTTCAAGTTTAAACTGCAAGCCGGTTTTTAAATGCCACATGGGAGAAGTTAATTCGTGACACTGACCTTTTAATTCATGACATGTCGATGAATATTACATTCAGTAACTGACTGCCATGGAAAAACTTTGTCAATCAAACAAGCAAGTGGTCCCCAGTGTTTTATCATTTTTATTATTATTATTCATTGGGATTTGTTTAATTTCTCCTCTCTTTTTTTTCTTTCTTTAACTAAGCATTTATCTGGGAATGTATTTTATTATAGTTTTAAGACCCGGTCGGTCTAATAATTAATTTGATCCAAAACTTGGATTTTAATTGAATTTTTAGGTTTTGATTATGTCAATTTTAATTAAAATAATATTATTTTAGTAAAAAAACATAAAAATCAACAATATACAACTGGATTTTACTGGGTAAATCAGGTCTTACCAAATATTTTTTTTTTATTATTTTTTTTAACTCAATTTGATTTCAACCTTGAATAGACGAATTCCAAATTAATCCACAGATCAGCCAAATTTCAAAACTATACATTCTATGGTTTGTTGCGGATATCTTACAGAAAAAAAAATGTTGCCAGCTCAGTTGTTACTTGGTTTGGAAAATTAGCGAGGACAAAAAACTTTTTTTTTAGTTATTTAAAAGTCAAGGGTAATTTTATTTTTTTTATATATAAACTACAAGGCTAAAATAGAAAAACAAAAAAACTATTATCGTAGAAGTAGAAAAGGACTTTTTCTACTTGAAACCATGTCTCGTCAAACCATTCCATCGATTGTTAGTTTCTTACTGGTGGCCTAACTTTAACTTCAGCTAAGTTTGGTGATATTGTTTAGATTAAATATAATCAAGAAAGATGGCTTTAAAACTCAGCTTTGATTTGTAAAGTCCAATAAGTTAAACTTCTTAAGTAATACAAAAACAACCATATCAGAAAAAATAGTTTTGCCATTTTTCTTTTTTTATTATGACAAATGAGCCCATATTCTCTCCAACGCATAAGGAAATTTTTCTCACACGTTACCGTATGATGGCTTGCCTTTTCAACTCGGTCTTGTTGAATTGACAAGCCGAGATTAATGTTCCAACTCAATCATGTTCAATTAACAGGCCAAGATTAATGTAAAAAACTCGTCTACTAATATTCGCCAGAATTCACATGTGACCAGGATTAATGGTTAGATATTCCCCAATTAAGTTTCATAGCTACAGTTACCTATATCTAAAGCTAGTGCATTCATGACTATCTTTTTTCAACGGCCCCTCAGCCTCTCATGTTCAAAACATTTATGATCTCTCATAAGAGCAAACTCAGCAGCACGTTTGCACCTGCTGATGCCCAGTTTGAGCAAACTCAGCAGCACGTTTGCATCTGCTGATGCCCAGTTCATTTTTACGGGTGGAAAACGTTTCTGTGAAAAAAAATTCGAGTTTTTTTTTTTTGTGTGTGTTTTTGTTAAAGAAAGAGAGGCTTTCAGAGTTGAAGCAGTATTGGAGAGAGGTCTAGCAGGACACTGGCTGTCTCGGTATTAATTATTGGCAACTAAAAAATAAATGCGGGGCGTAATTAAAATTAAGCTCGTTGAGTGTTGTTAGAAGGAGGACAGTTGCCTACTTGCAATTTTCTTCCATTAATTATAGATGGAGTAGTTGGAGTCTTGAAGGTTTTAACAGTATCGTGTGTTTTTATTGGCCGACACGCTAGCAACTTTTTTCCATTAATTTTTTAGATTTGTTTGTCTACTAGCTAGAAATCCCTGATAGTTTAATTATTCATACATGATCAGTTATTTAATAATTTAACTGCATTGTCATTTTGTACTTTTACTGTAGTTATTATTCTTATTTGTATAATTTCTGTTATGTCTAAACACGAAAAAATATTATTTTTATATTCATTAAAAATGATTAACTGGTCAGATTTTACATAATGTTTATATCACTTTTTTTTTCAACTATTGGTGTTGGTGTTGGAATTTTTTTATTGATTGAAATTAAATTTAGAAAAAATTTATCCTGAAATTAAATAAAAAAGTAGTAGAAATTTTAAAGGATATATTATATATTTATTTTTTTCAATGCATGTCGACTTTAAACTCTTACTTACTATCATTTTTTAAATAAATACTATTACTTAATTTATGATTTTGTTAGGATAGACGCCTTAAGAGGGTTCAAATGATATATAATTCAACTTCTGTACTATCTTAAAAAAAAAGAAAAAACTTGGAGGTTCTTAATGTAAATTAATATACTTTAAGAGATGGGTAATTCCAGGAAAAGAAAGTGCCTGGTAAACACGGTGTGATGGGATACCTTCGGCATGCTTGGGTACCGTAATGCACTGAATTCTTTTTTTAGATGGTTTTTAAGAGCATGTTTATTTTGGAAAATATTAAATTGATATATTGTTTTAGTGTTTTTTAATAATTTTAATGAGGTGATGTTAAAAAAAATAAAAAATAAAATATTTAATATATTTTCAAACAAAATATAATTTTAAAAAATATCATGCATTATAAAAGCATCATTCAAAATTCTTCAGCACATCAAACACACACTTGTAACTTTGATTTTTTTACGGTTGGATTGTTTTGTGTACAATATTTTTTAAATAAATTTTTTTATTATTTATTTTACATGTAAAATACTTTTTAGTTGTGATGGTAAAATAGTAATGATGGTAGCAAGATTACAGTGATTATGAGGTGGTCATGATTACAATAAAAAACAAGGTATGGAAAGAGGAGAAGGAGGAGGTGGTTGGGGGTGATGAGGTGACAATGATAGGAAAGGTTATGGTGGTAAGGTGGTCATGATAACAATGAAAAAATAAGTGATGAAGAAGAAAGGGGTGATGGTGAGATGTTCATGGTGATAATGAAAGTGAAGGAGGCAATGAAGGAGAAAATTGTTGGTGGTGATTAAAATAATTTGATGATATTACAAGTGGATTATTATTTGTAAAATATTATATGAAATTTTATGAGTTGAAAATATAATTTAGCAAATCAACCAAGTGTAAAGGTTGACTATAAAATATTTTACAGAAAACAAATATAAAAAAATATTTTTTTATAAATTACATTTGTATTAATTTATCAAAAATTGATTTTGAGAGGCATTATAAGAAAAAGATCAAACAGACAATGAAAAAATAAAAAACATTGGGTACTGTCGAGTGCTGAATAAGTATCAAATAAATAAAGAGTCTGATTATTTTTGTGTTTAAAAATTGCTTCTGAATTTTTTTATTTTATTTAGTTTTAATTTTTTTTAATGATTTTTTATCATTTTAACATCAAGAATAAATTTAAAAATATATAAAAATTATTATTTTAATATATTTTTAAATAAAAAATATTTTAAAAAACTATTCATACCATAATTTCAAACACAATGAAAATAAACTATTTACACTGTCCAACCCAACTAGATACGGGTTGAATTAAAGAAATAATTATAGATATATCGCATCGGGTACAGGCACGTGAAATAACCAGCCTCGACTCAACACTACCCATCATTATCCCTAGTCCCTACCTTAGCCAAGTAACTAATAGCACTCTCATTTAAAGTTGAGAATGAAGTGAGATTTTGGAGTTCAACTTACCCCTTGCTTCCTAGAAAAGACAAAGATTAAGCAATATCATGCATTTCTGATGACGGCAGAGGTTAACTTGGAGATCACAAACAAGGTTCTTGAAAACATTTCCCAGTTAAGCTTTACCAGTTAAGGCATATCTCAAGAACATAAAAAAAATACAGAGTGTAGTGACAATTAATGCTTGCAATGTGTATCAGCTTGTGAATTCCACAGCTAGCATGGTTTGATTTTGACAGCCACGACTATACTAGCAGCTATCATCGACGTTTCTCTTAATTAATAGTAGCCTTTTTGGATAGGAATTTATCAAGGCAGATAGAAATTCAGGACGGAAACTTGAAGACGTTGACTTCGAATTACATCAGATTATCAGAACATCATTTTCACCTATCAAAATACAGAATATATATTGAGACCAGATCCTCATCTAGCGGCTCCACCTTACCCAGTTTTATTGCAGAAGCTAAAATTCTAGGCCCAAAAATTGTAATCAACTACTCCCAGACCGTTTCCTGTACAATGCTAGCTATATGTGCTAAGAATTTGATCCAACATGGCCTGGTTCAAAAAACAACAATAAACAATCAAAACGAGAAGGGAAAGGTATATGCTTTTCAAGCGATGAATGAATCTGCTATCTATATATGTTGTCATTTTGGGTATCAATTCAATTACAATAAAGAAATTTTATCACGATACACGTGTGGGTACGATTACTGATGGTTTACTTACACGCAGAACTTTTTCTCTCGATTTAAATACCATGGTAGTTTTAAAAAAATGGCGGAAAGGATACAATGAAGAGTCCAACTAGCTTTAGGAGAACAAATCTCCTTGTAGGGGGGTTGTGCAACAAGCTTGAGACCTTGACACGGAGTTTTCTACAATATTAAATGGAGAAATTAAGAGCTGTAAATGCAAATCAAATCTTATTAGTTAGGTAGATGCAACGCCCACCAACCTCGCCAGTAATGCTCGTATTCATGTTTGCTGGGGCTGGTGTTCAAACAACGACTGCTTGTAACATGAGGATTTGACGATTACGTATCAACTGTTTTAATCAATACTTGAAGATTTCTGTACTCTTTGGGGTTGCATGTTGAGAATTCCATGTCATTGCTGCTGAGAATCTAGTGTTTCCAAAATGAACACTGATTATCCTTGTTCTATGAAGGGATCTTTCCTTTAAAAAAACAAAAACAAAGAAGGGGACGAATTAATTAGCAGAGGGGGACTCGATAAAGCGAAGGAGATTGGAAGGGACAAAAAAAATAAAATTGGATAAGGAAAGCTTCATGGATTAGAAGAAATTATGTTCTTATTCTCCCATTTTCCAATGATGGTAAAGGAGACCAATTCAAAAGTATCTATTTTGTCCAGAATGCAACGTTTGCTTTTAAAGTCTTTTGTTAAGAGGATTGTTCCGAGGATAATATGATAAAATTATAGAGTTTGGTCATCTGGAACAGGAGGGAGGTAGAAGACTCTAGTTTTTCTCCTTTGAACGTGGAAAAGCTTGCTCTAATAGTGAGGTGAATGGATTGAGGAAAACGAAGGGCTAGAAGAGGTAATGAAGAGCCTGTCAACAAAAAGATAAGAAGTGAGTCAATGAACCGCGAATAATAGGCTTGGAGCATTTCCAATGGAGAAGCTAAATGGATAATTAAAAATAAAAAACTAATATTTTGATTTTTCTTTGCTTGTTTTGTACATTCTAAAAAAAAACTAAACAAAATGTTAAAATATATTTTCTCTCCTACAAATACTATTCCTACATATCTCTTAAAAGAGCCAAAACTAATCAAGTGAGGCCAATAAAAGAATAAGTTAATTAAATCTAGCCATGTAAAAAAAAAACATCAAAATCATTAAAAAAAAATAAAACACTTCTTTATTCTACTCTAATAGAATTGGCTTTTCAAATGGTTTTTTTTTATTGAAATATGCATGGTAAAAAAAGCTATATTTATACTATTTAAAATGCTATTTTATCAAGCTCTTTTCTTTATCGGCTGACGCGTGTACGATGATATTTCTCCTCAACAAAACGACACAGTACAAGTAAATGAAGAAATCAAGAGAAGATCAAGAAAACGACCACGTTTTAAATTGAAAATCAGGTCAAAGATCATAACAGTCCATGAATCACAACCAACGCCTACCGTATCTCTAATTTAAATTCAAAGCCTAGCTATGTGAATAAATAAGGAAGGAGAATTGGTTGAGGAGGTGGGAAAATGCTTCTAAGCAAATCACGTGATCCAGTAAGCCCGGGTTACCTCGAATCTACCTAGGAATTTAGTTTAGAAAATTATTCTTTCATTCGTCTCTGAGTAATCAACTTATTTATTTTAAGTTTTTTTTTTTTGTGTTTTAAAATCCTAAAACTAAGATTGAAAGGTTAGTGGAAGAAATACTTGAACTAGGCACGATAAAGCCTGGCTAAAGTTCTTTTTCTTCTTCGATATTATTGGTTAGGAAGGTAGATTGTTCATGGTGAATGTGTTTCGGCTATTGTGTTCTCAATAAAGGAGTAGCCAAGGAAATAATATCAATACCAGTGGTAGAAGAGTTACTTGATGAGATCCATATTAATAAAAATGTTTATTTTCAGGTCGGTTTGATTTTTATCAAAAACAAAATAATTAAATTGATTTTTTTTAAACTGAAACCGATTTAAACCGACCGGTTTTGATTCAGCTTGATTTTTTAATGGTTTGGCTTGTTTTTTTTTTTTGTTTGGATTCAATTTTGTTTTTTTAATTTTAATATTATAAAACTGAAACCGAACTGGTCGATTTTTTTAAAATTTTAATCTATTTTTTTTTATGATCTAGTTTTTTCAAAAAAAAATTCTAGTTTTCTTGATTTCTTAGTTGTTTATGCTCATCCTTAGTTGTTAACTATTTTCTAAGCTAAATATATGGTCGGGTTTTTAAGACAAGGATGAAGGAGAGTCCAATTAACTATTTTTTAATTGAAAAGAAATTCAATTAAAAAAATAAAAAAGCCCAGACGCGGGCTTAGGGCAGCCCACCTACTTGGATCTACTTTTTTATAAGAAAACGTTTTGACGAAGGTGGCCGCTCCTGCAGTTAAAAAAATAAGCGACAGGTCACCAAAGATTAAACAAAAGAGGACCTAGACAAAGTCCTTGGACTCCTCCCGGCCTGAAGTTGACACCCGTAGGCCTAGAAAAGAATAAGGAACGGATTAGACTTGGCCCATAAATTTAACAGAAAAGGACCTTGAAATAGATATGGACCCATTTTTTAATATATATATGTGTGTGTGTGTGTGGTATTCTGGTGACCTTGGACTAGTAGTGGCTAAGAAATTGTTTCAAGCTCAGCGAGCTCCGTCACCAAATTTAAGCCCATTAAATAATCGCTGTGATATCATAGGTAACACGGGATCGTGTTATTTTAAATTATATTTTTTATGTTTTGATATACAATATGAGAAATAATTTTTAAAAATAAAAAAATATATTATTTTAATATATTTTTAAATAAAACACTTTAAACCATAACTATTATTATATTTCTAAACACAACTCAAAGGAGTTAAAAAATTAAGCTTGTTTGGCATTGTGATATGTTTTTTAGGTATTTTTTTATTTTAAAATATATAAAAATAATTTTTTAATTATATTTTTTATTATTAACATATCAAAACAATATACAAATAAAAAAATCTAAAAAAAAAAATCAATCTGTGTAAAAATTCACTTTCAAACCTCAAAAACAGTCCTAGAGCAAGTAAATAGTCGACGCCCGTTCATCCAGCAGGTGTTTAATTATAATCTTCTATTTATTTTCGATTTTTTACCTGGCTTGTTATTTCGAATTACATAAATATTTCGTCAGCTATTAATTTTATAATCAATCCCATTTATCATCAAAGTCAAAATCAATGCAATACGAGTTTATATATCCTTATATATATATATATATATATATTTAGAATACCAGGACCTCTTTTTAGCTTATACTATATTTTGTTTTTGCCAACTGAGTCAATTTTTTTTTAATATAAAAAAATATTCAGATAACCCGAAATAAAATATAATAAAAAAGCATGAGAAAAAAAATAGTAAAATAGCCTTTTACTCAACCTTTAATTTTCTTTATTTTATTTTAAAGACAATGAAATTACCCAAGAGACATCTTAGGCTTTAATTCTTTTTTGCCTTCAAATAGCATCCATGTGATTCAGCTGTGTAAATATAAATTATAAAACTGTCCTTAATCAATTTGCAAACAACCTGAGTCCTATGAAAAATACCATTATATCCCTATAAGCAGGGCAAAAACTTTGTACATAGAAAAGCAGAGATGTAATCAAATTATGCAAGTCCACAATGAACTGTCTTACGATCTATATTAAATAATTGAGCTTCTTTATTTTGTTCTTAGGATTGTATAAAATGCTAGGATGATCTTATTTTATAATTCAACTAGTTATAGATTAATAAATATTTTAATATATTATTACTTTGCATGGTGATCTTGTCAAAAATGCCATGTTAATTATATAATTATTTTTAATCATATAACTCTTGTCGAAGTTAAATTATAATCATAACGAAATCAAATATTCATGAAATATGATTATCGACCTAAATTCTAAAACTCTTATAAAACAATAAAAATCACAATATAAGCTTTTTAACTGATTTAAATGAAAAAAAATATACTGCAAGAAATTTAATAACCTGAGAGCTTCACCGATATTCTATTTTATTTATTTTTTATGCAAACACATAATACGAAGTGACGTATCCTATTTCATAACCCTCACAATAACATAACCTTCTTAGTCAGTAATTAATCTTTTATTTACATAACTATATATACGTATCAAAAATAAATCCCTCATCCCATAATTCCCAATAAATTGCTATTGTTTTACTATTATATATATATATATATATATATATAGAGAGAGAGAGAGAGAGAGAGAGAGAGAGATTTTATTTCAAAGTAAATCATGTCTGTGACTTCAATTTTCAATAATCAGGGTATTTTTTTTCGTGAAAGAATAAATGTTTTTTTTCAATTTCAAGCAAAATCAGCTATCCATTCCTCACCATCTCCCGAGCTCAACTGCATTAGTTGTATGAATTTTTTTTAAAAATTTACCAAATGTTTTTTTTTCAATAAAAGACCAATCCTAAAAACGGGTTAACGAGTGTGCGGCGACGTTTTACCGGACACGAACGCTTAGACGGCGACACGGCGCGCAACTTTCACTCAGATAAATCGCAAAGTTTCGCAGTCACAATCTTAATCTTCTCTTAACTAATCTCTTTCTCTCCATCTCTCTGTCTCAAAACCTAAAAATTAAAATTCACTCTCCCTCCCTCCCTCCCTCCCTCACGCACGCACTATTATCATTTCCGATTTCGCCGCCAACTGCCAAATCCCCCCCTCCTCTCCCTCTCCCACCCCCCTCTCAGGTACATTAATTTACATGCACATGCATATAAATTAACCGTTAGCTTATTATTCTTTAATTTAGGGTTTAGTTTTATGTTGCTGCATTTTATTTTAACTGTCTTTGGAGATTGAGAACTGATAGGTCAAATTTTTTCTCTTTGAAGCTTCCTTTCCCCCTCTCCAATTTGATGGAGGACCTGGAGTCTTGGATGTTTTTATAGATTTTTAGAAACTTTTAAACGCAGCGTTTTATAGTCGTCCCCGCACTCCGAACCAAGGAGATACGTCTTTTGGATATTGTTTGTCAAATGTCAGAAGTTGATATGGCTGTTATTAAACCTGAGGTTTGTTTCCTTTTGCTTTTCTTATTATTTTTAATTTCTTAAAAGAATTTCAACATTCTAATTAAATTTCTGCTTTTATTAGTTTTATCTGCACTTGTTTTCTGCCATTTTATTGAGAAAATATCTGTTTTTTTATGTGCAATTATCTCTTTCCGCTAGGACGGCATATGGTTTGGTTTGAGTTGATTGGTTATAAGTTGTGGAATGTCGGCTTTAACTGTCCATGTAGATGTAAATTGTATGTTCTCTTTTGGCAGCAACATATTCTTGGAATGATGGTAGTAAATTTTGCATGATCAATGCTGAATTGGTGAATGCCGACTCATTTCATTACTTTTTTAAGCTTTTGCAACTAATATTATTCAAGTTAGAAACAAGAGAGTTAAAGCATTGTGTATTTTCTAACCCCTTTCTATAACAGAAGATTTTATATTGTTGATCCACGATCTCTTGTTTATTCGAGCTTCTTCTTGAACTCCCTGTTTTATTGTGTGGCTCTATTCTGTGTTATAATGAGGAATTATTCAAAAGACTCAAATTATGCGGCTATCTGTTGTCAGATGATGAAATCGTATATCTGGATACAGACCACGGATGGTGCAATTCAGCAAGTGGAACAAGAAGTTGCCATGTTTTGCCCTATGATATGTCAGGAAGTAATACAAAAGGGAATGGGATCATCTAAGAATTGTGCTATATCTCTACCTCAACGAGTCAGTCCTGCCATGCTTAGCCTAATTCTTGATTACTGTAGATTTCATCAAGTTGCTGGCCGCTCTAACAAGGTTTCTTCACATTTCTGGCATCTCATATGCTGTTTGTTGGCTTTACATTTGTTTCTTGCTCTCAGTAGTTGATGTCAGAAGTTCATGTTAAATGGGAAAACTTGAACTGATCATTTACATGTCCAGGGAGCTGCTAGTTCATAAAAGTTCTAGAAGATGAAATAGCATAGGTTTAGCCAACTTACCCTAGTCTTTTTTTCTTTTTCTTTTTTTATATAGGAACGCAAGTCTTTTGATGAGATGTTTGTTCGAATGGACACAAAGAGGCTTTGTGAGTTGACTTCTGCTGCTGACAGCCTCCAGTTAAAGCCTTTGGTTGATCTCACTAGTCGTGCACTTGCTCGAATCATTGAAGGGAAAACCCCTGAGGAGATACGTGAGATATTTCATTTGCCTGATGATCTAACAGAGGTGTCTGGTACTTGTGAGAACTGTGTGTAGCATGAATTTTTCATACACGCTGTGATTTTAACTTTGGTCCCACTGATTCAGGAAGAGAAGCTAGAGCCTTTGAAGAACACAACTGATGATCCACGGATCCGACTTTTAAATCGGTTGTATGCAAAGAAGAGGAAAGAACTAAAAGAGAGAGAGAAACTAAAGGTTTTCTTTTCTGTCCAAACTTTGTCCTTCAAGTATTGATACTTTCATCAGTCTTAATCCTAATCAAACTACTAGTTGTGGATTGTGATTGGGTTGGGCCTTCCATTTGTTGCAGGATGTTGATGCTGAAGAGGAGCATGTGGATGACCGCTCAGTTGATGACCTCTTGTCTTTTATCAATGGAGGAGATGGAGGTATGCTCAAGTGTTGTTCAACTGTAACTTGGTCTTTCTCCTGATTCCTAAACCATTTTCTATCTTCATGATGTAAATGCTGAGGTTTGATATTATAATCCCAAACCTGCCAGTGAATATGACAACGCCATATCATAGAGTATAAAAACTAGGAAATATCTGTTTGTAGTTTGTACAGCATTACTTGAAAAGAAAATAAGTAAAATGGATGTTTCAATCTAGAAATTTGTTCTTTCATCTCCTATTTGGAATAGAATGAGTAGAGACTTCTAGGTTCAAGAAAATCAGGGCAAGAAATTTTATGTTCTCTAATGGTTGTTTCATTTTTGTTAGTGGTGTCTGATTTGGACGATAACAAATGTGAAGAGGAGTGTGAGAGCTTGGCAGGAGTTAAGTAATAAAGATATATGTAGTACACCTTGATAGAAATCCATGCAGCTCCTTATTGAACTTTTGAGTTTTATGGGATTGGCATTGCTGTAATTTTCTTGGTTGATCATATTCTTAAAGGGATCTGGACGTGATTCTTCATCTGTGTTATTCATATAATTTCTAGTTATTTCTGGATTTTTTTGTTGCACAGTATTGGTGTATGGAATTGTATTTTTGTTAAAGATTCAGTATAATCTGCCTGATAGTGCAAATAATTTAGTGACTACCAAGCATATATAAAAGCATTTCAAGTTTCAAACGATGAATTGCTGTTGTAAATTTCTTGGTTTGCTTAGATGATCAGAACAATACCTTTGATACATTATTGCATGTCTGTTTTTAGTGACTTTTAGTCTTTTATATATATATATATATATATATATATATATTTCATATGCTCTTGAAGGCCTTACTGGGGGCAGAAATTTTCTTCTCAGATTCTAAAGGGATTAAAACTTCCAAGAATAAAAAGAAGCACAAAAAAAGAAAAGATCTGCAAAAGTGTGCCCCTTCAAATGAAGCCTTTGAAATGTATAAAAAGGTTCGGCCACCTTGATCCCATCCCTTATCTTTTAAAGTAATGGGGTTCAGCAATAGTTAAGCTTCTTTTTTGTCACAATTTCTCAGGAGTCAAACACTGCTAGTTCTCTATGCCATAATGCCGAGGTGGATCACGAATTACAGTCCAGTCTTAGTGAGAAATTAAAGTTGCAAGATGCGGCAGGTGAAATTTTTGCACCTACAGTGGAGTTTGATGATGTTGATATTGATGATGAGATAGATCCAGCTTTAAAAGAAGAAATTGATAGGTGAGCATGGACATGGATTATTAATGTATTTTATAAACTGTATGCTCACACACACACACACACAAGTGTGTGTGTGTGTGTGTGTTTAATCTTAAAACAGGGTACCCTTTTCCTATTTTGGTAAATAATGTTTGCTAGTTTTTCCTTTTTTCCACATTTTCTACACTTGACCAATTGTGATGTGAAGTTAAAAGATTACCTACTTGTTTGTGTGGTCCGTGTACTGACCATTTCCAGCAGTATTTGTTTGTGCCTTCAATAGCATTGTTTAAAAGTAAGATGGTGTGATTCATTTTTGGTCAATGAGAACTTACCATGGCAATTATTTGGGCATTCAAATTATTTGTATGTATTATATTTTGAAGCTTCTGGATTTCATATCAGCCTTTAAGTCTTTTGAACATTCCACATGATGTTACTGGTTGAGCTTTCACATATGGTCATTTCCTGTTGATAATACTGTGGATTGGAAAGAATATCACACTCTTCTTTGCACTCTCCTCCATACCATGGTCTTGACCTAATTTTGTTGCATTCGATAATACAAGGATGTGAATATTAGTACTTTCAGGTTTGGTATTCCATAATATCTTTTTTCCCCAGGGAGGTTGAAGATTTTGCTCGAATACTAAATTCAGATTGGCCTGAAAGGATGCAGGAGCTTCTATCTTTGGGTCAAGAGAGGAGACCGGCACATTTATCTGTTAATGGCAATGGTGCCTTGAAAGGACATGCAAGTATGCCCTCTTTTTCCTTGTGACTTAAAGTTTCTCTTGCATGTGGTGATTTTGTTCCCTGGAATGTCCTATTCTTTGTGTGTTGGTAGTTGCCTACTTTAATGCTAGCATTTGGTTTCTTCCTCTTCCCGTAATTTGATTTGCGGGATCGGGGATTCAAATTGTTAATCAATGGTATTACCCAAACTGTATTCCATGTGAATTTCCACTCCCACCCATTACATGCATGGTTTGGACCATTTTGTGTTTGCTATATTCCTTATGATTTGCGGGATCGGGGATTCAAATTGTTAATCAATGGTATTACCCAAACTGTATTCCATGTGAATTTCCACTCCCACCCATTACATGCATGGTTTGGACCATTTTGTGTTTGCTATATTCCTTAAGAATCTTGTCATTTTAGTCTGCATGATTGGAAAATTGGAAATTCTTGTCTTGACTTGGTTGTTTTATCCAGTGACATTTGTTCAAGTCTTGCAACCATGTGATTCTTGAAATCTTAATTCACTTGACTTTGTACTTTTTAGTGGGCACCACCATGAGTGTGTCATGTGAAATCAGAAAAACCAATATGTTTGAGCAGATGTCTGGAACCCAAGGTTTCAGTTGAATAATGAGCTCCCATAGTTTGTGGATGGATAGCTAGGATAAAGCATTATCTGTTAAAATGTTTATTAAACAATGCCAGCAGCATTACTTGAACCTTAATCCATTATAGCCACCATGATCATCATGTTCCTCGCTGACTAATTAAATGATTTGTTTGGATGGGGAGGACCAGATCCTGGGCAGAAATGAATATTCCAGTATGGATTCTTTCTCGGACGGCCGATGGCTGGAACAATTTTGACCAGATCCTAATGCAGGTAGCATTGACGGCAACAAAAAGAGGATTGCATTGTCATTGATGTGAATTCACATGTAAGTTTTTTTCTATTTATTTTTTGATTCTTTTTCTCATAAAAGGAAAAATAGAAAGAATTGCCTGTGCTTTTTAGGAGGCAATTTGATTGTAGGGGCAACATTTGTACTTTAAGAGAAGGAATAAAAAGCTGTTCCATGAGCCAGCTCTGCTCAATTGTTATTATCTGGTGTGGGGTGGTAGTGCTGTCTGTTAATGGAAAGAAACTGCCTGTGATGTTATTTTTTCAAGGAATATTGATCATCTTTCCCAGCTGAGAATCGTCCTCACACTCTCGCTCACTCCTGAACTCGAAGAGATATTTGTACCTGTTCAATGATTTGGCAGAAATTCCTCTGCTCAGAATGGCATTTTTGATGGTTGTAATTGCTTTAGGCTTTTTTGGCGGTGTGCATAGATGATAGACAATAGAGCACAGGTTGATTTGTGCCATGGAGCCTTCTGAAAGTGTTTTTTCAGCATTGTTGTAGAATAGCAACCACAACGTGGGATAGGGGAAAGGAATGGAAGATACAGAATCATTCCAGCATCGGATAGAGTCCATGCTGGAAGAAGCGGCTCCCGGAACTAAAGTAGTTCGATTATGCAATATGGGCACACGATCATCTGCTAATCCGAGAGGAGATAAAGATCCTTGGCAATTAGTCAAGCTAACTTTACTCTCACTTCGGTTCCCAGGCGGTTAATGGCTACAATTATTACAAACTCTCCTACAACTTATACAGGTAACATTTACGAGCTCCTTTTGTATTACTAAAACTAAAACCAGAACAGCTAAGAGAGGCGCAGCACATTTACATGCTTGTATTTTATGATTGAGAGCCCGGGGGTTGAAATTGGATGTGCGGGCAGTGCCTTTCCGGTTCTCCCATTGTCCATAATGTTTTGAGATCACCTCGTTGCCTTCCCAGCGTCAGAAACGTACCTGCATCCATTAAAGAATTAATCTCATGCGAATTATGTAGACAAACAAGAATGGCCACTTTAAGGAGGCCACTTCTGTAATTCTCATATACGAAACGGGCCAATGCTTGATTTGTTCTTTTTTTTGGGTGATCTAGACCATTTAAGCATTTTGCTCCATGTTATCCCTTGAACTTCAAATACTCATTCTTGATTGATAAATGTCAATGCTTGAATTAGTCAAGGAAGGGATGAGTTTTGAGCAAATGCTTTGATGGTCTCAAGCACCCTGTACCATGGAGATGGTATTTGGGCTGCTCAGGGTCCTCCAGTTTCAGCTGGCAATTGCCTAGGGTCCTTCAACTTCAGCTGGCCAAAATACATTTTCAAACCAGGGTGGTGCACTTATGCATGCAAAGGAAATGCATACGTGGCCCAAGTGAAAGCTTGCAAGCAATTGCCACTATTGTTTGCCAAGAGTAATATGGGCAATTTCTGGACCTCCACTTGGAGCGGGGTGCTGTAGAAACTTGTTTTAAACTATAAACCTCTCCACTAAAGGGGAATTACCCATGGGCTTCACCCAATGGTTATGCTGCTGCTGCTTAGTACTTACCAAGGGTGAATGGAACAATGTAAAGCAAAGCTGGCTGGCCATGCCCATCCATCATGTTCAAAGCCGCGTATGTTATTAGGAGACCTGCACAATTAACAAAACGTGGATGGTTATGATGGCGGTCATTAATTACAAAAACATAAAACACCCCCAAAGTCACAGTCTCAAAGCAACATTCATTTTTTATATACTGCTTCAGATAAACTTGTTTCCTATAAACCATGCTTAGTTTCAAACTATATGATCCATCCTAGGAGAATTTACACCAACAAATTCTTAACTGGGTATTGACCTTGATCTCTTGCTGTAGCCTTAATCTCTGGTAGTACATAGTGCAGAAATATATGAACATCTTGTCTTTTTTATTTAAGGTTGCCAAACTATATCACACTTCTTGAAACCCTTTGAAACATGAAAACTGTTTGCAACTGCCTCTATATGTTTCATCATCGCTTGATGCAGCTCTTATTAAGCAGCGCTGATGATCCAAGTTTAATGTGTGCAACACATGAATGAGTGTGTATCAGCTATGGAAAGTCTTTTTCATGTTGTCTTTCTCTATCTCCTCCTCACAAGTAGAGTTCAATGCATGCTATAATTTCCTAAAATCCTTTTGCACAGGTGGTCAAATATACTTGTAAATGGATCATATATGCATCCCATTGATAATTTCTATCAGTTGCTTTTAACTACCAGCTTTCCATGCTTGAATAACACATAATGAACTAAAATGTTAAAAGTTATATTATGAACCACAGTGATGTGTCCAGGTCCATCCACTTTAGCTTTTGGCATACCTAAACCATAAGCAGTCATTGCCCACAAGAAGTATCCGGCTCGAAGATTCTTCTTTGCAAGCCAATCATATCTGCAAAAAGACCAGCACTACTCAACTTACAAGCAGTTCAAACATCATATCAACTCCCAGTCTGTCAAAACATATCAAAGTAAAAACATCCATAAGTATCATGACGAGAATAGGCCTTATATAGTTCATGGGCCAAGCATCATAGCCCATTCCACTTTCATCTGGTCAAAATATGGTTTGTTTGACAATAATTTCATGGCCTTACAACTTAAGAGGGAAAAGGAGAGAGAGAGAAAGGGGCAATTTCCAATTAAAGAATGAGTGTTTCTGCATAATCATGGCTATACCATTCTGAAATCTTATCAATTTCAGGCCTGCTATAGGTAACCAGATAGGCAGGACAAGAAGGAAGCTGACAGCAATGATAGTCACTTCTGGAGAAATGGAATACTTGCATTTTCAAGGGAATTAAGGGACATTGTCATCAGCTGAGTTAGTTATATGGATTAAGATTCAAACCTCAATGAAAAAGCTACAAGCAATCCTGGTAAGATGATGTCACCAAACCCAATTATGCTATAGCCACCCCAAGGATCAAACATCCGTGGGATTTTCAGTAGCATTGGTATACCATCCTCTCCACTCTTATCACCACGAGCTACCTGTAAGAAGAGGAAAGACGTGAAGATTTGCATTTTCTATTAATATATACATTCATTACCAGGATCATTCAGCAGGCCTCACCACAACTTACCACTATCATCACACTCTCCTTGAACCACCATTTGGAAACAAAAACCCAGAAGATGTCATACAAAAAGGCACAACTTAGAAGAACTGTTCCAACCTGACCATTATTATTATTTTTTAAACCAAAAGAAAAGAAACTGCATCAAAATCAGCATATTGAATAATGAAATCATAGTAGTTAAAATGCATTTGTTCACCACTATTTATCAAGTACATCAAGATCTTCTAGCATAATGTACTTGTATTAGTTATTGATTTATATGCCATCAAATTATTTGCATCATGAATTTTAACTTGGCCAAGATGTTATATCCCATTCCTATGGAATATGACCTCTTGCAATTTATAGTTTTAAGCTGGAGTTAGATGTAACAAGGATTCAAAGCATGTTTCTGGAGATGAGAACAACAAATAACAATATGACAGGAACAGACCCAAACCTAGATGACATTAAAAGGCTATCAATGAAAACAAATAAGGTAGCACCAGAACTGTGCAGTGGGAAAACAAACTAATAGAATGACTTTTTGATCACCTTGAGATTGGGCACACGAACAATCTGAAGAACAGTAATGATTAGAGCAATACCCTGATTGATGCAAGAAAAAAAGGAGAAATATCAGTTGGCCTCTTCTAATCAATTTGCAATGATATGGAGAAGGTGAGAAGGAAAAGATAAAACAAATTAGAACCTTAGACATTTGAAGGTACAAAGACAAATAAACTAATTCTATTGCAAATACTTCCATAATAATGGAAGCGTTACATCTTTAACTAACTCATGTTTGTGCTTCACTGGTAAAATCAGATATTCAGTTACAAATTCTATACATGCTTCCGAATGTTACCATTAAACCATATTATTGCTAGTACTGTAATCAAGTTTTTACAATTTAGACATGACATTAAAGATATTGCCCATTCACCTTTTCTACTTATTTGTGCTCGCTATTTAGTAGAGAGATTATTGGCTTGATGATGGTGGTATCTATTTCAGGGAGGGGAAACAAACATTATGCTTTCCATATAGGATAGCAATTTAAAACCATAAGCAGCCTAGTGCTTGTGTTCTAGGGCATGGAACTTCACAAACTATGTATGCATGAAGAGAACTGCAGCAAGATGAATGGGAGTGAAAACAAATTGTCTTACAAGGATATCTTGACCAATCCAAGCAAAGGAGACACGGCGGAAAACTGCCCAAACAACAGCAAATGCTATGCAGAAAGGAGAGACTGCCAAAGTCAGATATGAGACAGCTCCAAAGAAGGGAACTTTAATAAATGATTCTCCAGCAGGTTGAAACCATCTGAAACTATAATTGTTAGCTGTCAGTTATATGTTCCACGGGAACTCTGAAAAAACAAAGGAATTTAACAAATGTGGTAAAAGACAAGAATGGAAGAGTAACTAACAAAAAAATACAAGTAATGTTGCTGAAAGAGGATAACATAATTCTTATACTGTAGGTACTGGAAAAACAAAATCCCAGTCATTTGTTTGGGCACATTTAGTGTTGCATAAAGCAATTGCCACATTTAAAAAAATAAATAAATCCATGATTATAGATGGTCCTCAGACTAATTTTATCAAGAAACAGTAAACACCGTGGCAAGTTAACACTGAAGGGCTGTCACACAGATAATCATTTTTCTAGAACCAACATGCATAACTATTAGGGGTACAGTTAAATGAGCTCTTAAGAAAATAGTCCAAGATCTGGAAAGATCAAGACTGGCTGAGTTCTTTTAATTTTTCTTTTCATATACAGTTCCAATAATAAATAATTAAGAGACAAGTCCATAGTAATGAATGATAAGAATGCTAGGGTACGGGTGCTCAGCTAACAAGACAAAATCCCAATAGAGTGCCAACATAATGAGGTAGTAGAGGAAAATAAAAAAATGTTTGAAGAAGTCATGCTTCTTGTCCTTTTATTCTTATCACACGGATAAAAATTCCAACACAAAACAATTATGTTGAGAATTAAAATGCAGAAAGGGAAAAGAATACACATACCATGATAATAAAGCAACCAAGCAAGTTTGCAAGCCCTATAAGCATGAAGAGATTTCAAGGTTCAACATTCACAGTAAAAAAAACTTCAGAATGATGCAATCTGAATCAACAAATTCAAGCAAAGCTTGAAAGATTTATGGAAACTTAGGCAATTAGACTTGCCCCACGTTTCACCAATAAATTGTCTATTTGATGATTGAGAAAGAAATAAGACAAACATCATGGAAAATAATTTTTCATGGCATATCAGGCAAGGTTCCCCTTTGATAAAAATTAAATTGCTTTCCATCAGTTTGAAATAACTGAACCATATAGATTGCTTTCATTAACACAATTGGACATTTTCACTAATTAATTCCTACAATTTGATGCCTCACAAATCAGAAATCCTAGAGACCTTTGATCAAATTTGCTTCTCAGACAACACTATACATCAATTCTAGTCCTAAACATGGATTAGAAAGTGTTCCGACAACGCAAGTTCCAAAGAACTAATGCCTGTAAAAATGTATAGTGTAGAATACAGTACATTACAGGCTTGAACAATGAAAAAACAAAATGAAGAATGAAAAGAGACCTTTGCAACCACTTTAGACCTATCTTTCAGTGACAATCATAAACTGAAATGTGAAACCAGTAAAAAAATAATCATGATAGCAAGCTAGTGTGATGACAAAATTTGATTAGACCTCAATAAATAAGATCTCAGAATAAAATGCAGATTTAAAAAGGAGAGTAGCATAGATCTAGAAAAGGGTGATTGGAACTTCTAGAAAAACCTGAAACTTTTAAGCAAGTTAGAAATAGGGGATAACACCAAGTAAAATCGAGAATCCTTGCATACAAGTTTACATATGCATGCCTACGTGTCTAAAAAAATAAATAAAGATGGCAGGTACATCGATAAAAAAGAATTAAGAATCAAATGTAGCTGACCCACCTCCACTCCCCCAATGCAGAACAGAACCACCAGAACCTCAATAAACCAGTATGACATAAGCTTGTAAAGCATAACCAAGAAACATGAAGCAATCACGACAAAGAGAATTGCAGATGCTGTGTTGATGTTAACAATACCACTAGAGCGAACACCATCCATATCTATAAATTCATCCGAACCATCCTGCAAGCACAATGTCAATTGCTTATCACTTGAAAAAACCAGGGATCTAAACCACCAAGGATTATGCTTGACAGGAATTGCAAAAATTTATCTGTCTCGATGCCCAAAATGACCTTTAATAGCTTATCCTGCTCTATAGCAGCTTCTCTAGCACTCCACGCGGACCAGTAAGAAGCACATAAAATGGTGCCAACAGCCATAAGCCATAAGAACACTTCTGCAACATCTACCACTGGACGTCGTGGAGAGTATAACTGCACTTTAACTGAGGAAGGGAACATATGGAAGTGCAAACAAATGAATGCCACATTCAAACAAAAGCCAAGTTTGCATATTAAGGTTTAATAACGATGCAACTGATTCATTTACAATTGCATCTGAAGAAATGAAAACGCATATCCAACTGTGCTACTGATATAAGGGAATGAATGAATATTGAGAAATCCAAACCTGAGCTGCTCGTCAAATATTTTTCCAAGCTTGCACCAGCATCTTGTGGGAGCATGACAGCAGCAATGCCAATCTTTACATCAGTTTCATTGACTTCACAAACCATCTTGAAGAGTTCTACAGAAAGAAAGTTCCAAGAGTAAATCATGAAACCAAAAATGCAAACATGACCAGCATTGACTTTTGTTCGTAAAGAAACCATAACTATTTTAAGTTCAACAATTTACTTTGGTGACACTCGCATGTTCTAAAAATATTTGTTTTACTTTTTTGAATAAAAAAAGGATTTTGTGTAGAGACATTTCCGATTGAATAAGAATACAAGTGGAGTTTCTCCTGAGAGTTTTAGTTTTACAGAGTCAAAGCCGCACAAAATAAATGCATTTTGGAAGTAGCACAAATGAACAAATAACATGAATAACAGCAATTATGAGAATATAGATGCCTGTTGAGAGAGAGAGATCAGTGACACTTGTATACATCAACATAAACAGAACAAGAAGAGCTAGACAGATCAGTTATTTTAGTGTTGAGCTCCAAGAGATCTAATGCATGGCAGCATGTGGGTATGCAAGTCAATCGAGAGGGTTTTGAATTGATACACACAGGACAGACAAAATGTCATAAGCAAATACCTGTCCGGTTGTTTATGATAAGAATAGCTGAAGCACCAGCATCTTCAGCAACATTTGCCTTCGCTGTGAAGCTGCAGTTACCTCGGTGAGCCAAGATCACCTCCCCTGAAAGCTACCCGGCAGCGAGAAAGTCCAAATTATAAGAAAATGAATAAATGAACACTATTTTGAACAATTAATTAAAATTTGAGCAAGATAAACTCTACAAATAGAACAGAAGTTTAAGAAAAAACCTTATTTCTGGGTTTGCTGCAACAATCAGGGGGGTCAGCCAGAGCAAGTGTAGATAAATTCGCATGTTTTTCCTTTGATTCCAAAGTGAGGCCAAAACGAGCACCAACACCAACATACTCAATGTCTTCTACGCCATTAATATAAGTTGCTACTTTGACCTGTAAAGTAAAATTCAATAACAGGTAAAATCAAACAACATTTACAAATGCAAGTAATCATTTTTAATTTCTCATTCACTATTGAATGAGTAAAAAAAAACTAAATGGAAATTAATTCTTTTTTAGATAACAAACGATTCCATCAATTAAAAGAAAAGGATTATAAAGAAGCGGTTAGGAGCATAAGCCATCCTCGAACGAGCAGAACAAAACTATGATAAATGTAAAATTAATTCTTTATTTTCAAATTATTTTTGGAACAATTATTTCGTAATATTCAAACAGAAAAAAATGGGAATCATATAAAGCGAATATCCTCTCAAAGTCTACAACTGCTATTCATTTTTTGAAAAATCAATTGAACGATCAACTGCGTACAACTTTCCCTCCTTTGCTAAGCAACCAAACATAAATCATCATAACAATAGTAAAAAAAAAATTATAAACACTTTAGTCAATCCAAACGAAACTAATGCAGTTACCACCACTTAGCATCAAAATTGAACTAACAATTTATCGCAAAAATCAGCTGCCTAAAAGTTAACAATTTGCTTCATTTTCCTCTCCTCCAATTTTATCACCATCCAAACAGAATCAACAGAGAGGATTTGAAGATAAAAATTAAAGTGAAGTAAGGATTTTTTCCTCAAAGCTTTACCAGAACGAAATTATTTTCACAGCCAGGCCGCTTTGGAGCGACGTCGTCCTGGTGCACTATATCACTAGTTGATCCAAAACAAAAGCTTGAAGCTAAAACAACTATAAATACACATATATTTTTACAAATATTCATTTCAAACTAAATAATTTGAAGCTTCTTTTTAGGGTTTCAGCAGAAAGAGAGAGAGGAGGAGGAAATGTGAAAATGGAGAGAAAGCATGTGTTGTACTTGTCGTTTTAGGAGGGAGACATGATAAAAACGCCGTGTGGCAACCGTTATCGAACTGGTTTACCTATTGTTTTTTCTTTTTGTTGGTAGGTTTGATAAAACGCGTTGCCTAGACCGTGTCAATCACTGCCCTGAAATTTCATAACAGCAGTTCATTTTCTTTTTTTCTTTTTTTTTTCGGTCAAAAGCAGACTGCATTTGTTTACTGTAAAAGTGATTTTTTTAAAAAAAAAATTAATTTTTTTTTGTATTTATTTATTATTAAAAAATTTGGTTAATAAAAAAATACTTTTCAGTTAAAGAAAATTTTAGTTTGGTTTACAGAAAAGTATTTTTTTTTATTTTGGACGGAAAACACTTTCAAGAAGTTGTGAAAAATTTAAAAATATCATATTATTTACTGATTATATCAAATTTGGTCATTAAACTTTTGATTGCTCTATATATTTTATTTTAAATATTTATTTTTTAATTTCATCCCTTAAAATTTAATTTTTATATTAACTTTGATACTTATTTTTATAATTGTTATTTGTTTTTCCCAAATTATTTTTTAATATAAATTTTTTATCTACTAAATTTAGTCCTCATTCTTTTAATTGTTACTTATTTATTTGAAATAATTTATGAAATTTTAATTATTTTTTTTTATTTCTTCATTTTTTTTTTTACATTTGATATCTATTATTTTGATTATTATTTATTTTATTTGATATAATTTATAAAATTATACTTTTTTTTCAATTTCATTCTCATTTAATTTTTTAATTTATAAGATTTATTCCTTATTATTTTGATAAACTTGAAAAAAATAAAACATTAATACGTTATTTTTCATCTCATTTTTCATGACATAACCAAACACTAGAAAATATTTTCCAACTTATTTTTCATTACACTACCAAACATCGAAAAATAATTCATCGAAATTTACTTTTCATGAGAAAATTATTTTCCAGCAAACAAACAAGGTTAAGTGTTTGTTTAGATCGGAAACTTATTGTAATCAAATTTATTAAACCAAGTATATAAACCAGTAACAAGTTAAATAATTTAGCATCTAATCAAGTATAATAATTTATAAGTTCAAATAATTTTTTAATTTTTTTAAAAAATTTCAAATTATATTTTCACTGAGTTGACCATGTGACATATTAATTTATTATGTAGTCAAGTTTTACTAAGTCAATTCCCATCCTACCTTTTTTAATCAAGCTCCGTCGACTTGCTAAACTATAATTGGGAAAAAAAATAGTTAACATATGTGATTGAAAATGAATTTATATTAAAAATAAGTATGTTATATATAAGGAAGAAATGTAAGACTTCTTGCTTTTTTTTTTCTTTCTAAAATGAATAGCTTTTGTTGAAAACGTCACAACAAGACATGGACCACGCTGGTGGTTTTACCAACTTACCAAAAGTCGTTGAGAAAAGCAAAGCGCGTGGGACTGTATGTAATCTTCAAACAAAGATTACCGGCGACTGTCTACAGAGGTTAAAACGTACGTATATGCCGTACATATAGGACGGCGGGATTAAATTATTGCCTTCCTTTTATTCTTCTGTGACCGAATCCATCTAAGCCTGTAAACGTGGCAAATAAATATTGCATTGTAAATATTAAGAAAATGTTTTTTCTTTTTTTCATTTGAAGTGTACCAGTATTATATGGACACGTATTATGTCACCGGATCTGAAAGTACTGTCAGTACAAAGACTTTTCGTTAGGCATACGGCACTAGAACTAAGAAAGTGGGTCCCTCACACGAATAACATGTCTGGTCACGGGTCAGCTCTTCGTTCACACATGCACCATCGGTGCTGGTGGAATCACACGTGGGCTTTATTAATTTGTGTGGACCCAGAAGGGCCTGTATTGGAGAATTTATTAGGCGATAATGGAATGGGCTTTAAGCCCACTTAGCTTGCATGGATAAAATACTGGTATCTTTACCCCCACCATTTTCCCCTAAGGAATCACCTGAAGGCAGAATACATCAAAGTTTAAATCAACAGTCTCACTCAAACAAACACAAACTGATGCAGTAGTTGCACTCTTCGTCCTCAATCAATCATGTATACTCATGTGAGGTTTTTGTATGATTTGTTTGTTTTATAATATTTTTTTTAAGTTTAAATTGCTCTATTGATTTTCTTGATTTTATATAGTTATTTATATACCAACTTTCTTCGAGATGTATATTTGTGAAATTCAAAATATTGATCTGAATCAATTATTTGGGTTTTTTAATAAAAGAAAGATATCAATTGTTTTAAAAAGATATAACCACCTATTAATTTATAGAAGTAAAAATTGGCTATTATTATTTAAATTAATGGTTTGAATTTCACAAGCAGAATATATGATGTTTGGTAATCATTGTTTTAGGGTTTTTTATTTTTTATCCATTATATCAACATCCGTTTAAATCTTCCCCAAGTAAAGTTTTAATTTTTTAACATGGATGTTTTTTTGCAATCAAATCGAGAAATAAGTTTTAATGTAATATGACAGCAAAACTTGTAACACCTTATAAGCACCATATTTCCATATAATTTTATCTTGAACTGTATAAAAAAGAAGCCCATATAATACTATATCCATATAAGAAAAGATGGAACCTATAGTTCATTCACCATAGTATTAAAAACTTCAAGTTCATTTAGAAAAGATAAATTTTTAGAGTTATTTTTGCTTTAGTATGAATGATGAAATATAATGAATATGAAAGATTATAATATTGTATTATGGATTAAAAGTGTTTAATGGTTGAAAATATTAGGTTACAATTGGGTATAAAAATTAGAAGTTATTAGTTTAGGTATTTGATAAAGGCTTTTGATTAATCAAAGAACTATATTTAATATAAGTAGTTTTTTACCCAGATTTTATATGTAGAAAAAGCATATTTCATGTAGTTTATAATAGTAAAGCATGTACATGTTGTCTAGCAACAACGCTTAACAATGATTTGGGGTTTATATAAAAAAAAATTAATAGGTGAATAATATATAGAAGAAAATATAAATAAGCATATTTTACAACCCAAAAAGCAAATTGAAATTCCAAGCTTTCTAGAAGGAGTTATGATCATTTTAGTAGACAATTTATGGTTAACACATTATCATAACTGTATATTGGAGGGACTTTAACATATATATGCCCGTGGATAGGTTGTTTAAACTGAGATTTTGATTGTTTAAGATACAAGATAAGTAAATCTTCATATATTATTATTTTTAAAACAAAATAAATATTTTTTCTTCGCCGTGTATATATTTTTCTTTTATTATATGAATTATATTTTTTAAAAGCAGGTAAAAAACTTAACATGTTTAATTTGATTTGCTTACATGTAATGTCTTTGAATGAATTTTTTGTAAGAACATAGTAAAAAGTGATTTACAAAAGAAAGTGTTTTGAAATTGATATGCAAATGGTTCTGTAATGACTCTTAAGTGGCTATAAATCAAATAATGATCTCTTATGAGTGGATTGTCGACATTATAACTACCTGATAACTTGGGCCACAAGAAACACAAGGAGCTTAAACTACATGATAATTTTTCTAAACTTTTAGAGCGACATACTCCTTATTTTAATAAACTACCACATTAGTGATGTAAGAGTAGTCGTATTATGAATGTCGATGATATGATTTACTAATTATCAAACCAGGAAAAAATCGAGTTAAGTTGTATATTTATCTTTCTGGGAAAGAACATCTAATAACATTTTGTTCTGTAATTACAGGCTCACACTGCATTAGGAGATGATAATTCAAGAAGTTCCACTCTGAATCTCGAACAAATTTTCTTCTTCTCCCTTCTTCTTCTGCTTCTTATCCTCCTCTTCCTCGTCATCGTTATCATTCTCTTCAAAGTCTCCACTTTTTGCTTCGTTTTTCTCCCAATCCTTAAACATTATATCCCCCTTCTTAAAATCCCACTTAACCTCCTTTCGACCTTTAATTCCTTTTCATTCCCACAAGCAGTTCTTGAGTAAAATTACTTTTCTTGAGCTCCAGGCAATCTAAAAGTTGATTTTTCTTGGATTATTACTTGTTTAATAGTGTGGTTGCGGTTGTTTTTCAAATAACTTTTCATATTAAAATACATGTCAATGATGTGTTTTTATTTTTTAAAAAATTGTTTTTAACATTAACAGATCAAAATGAGTTGAAAACACTAAAAACATATTAATTTGAAGTTAATAAAAAAATAAAAAATATTTTTTTTTAAAAGTGATTTTTATGCAAAAACAACCAAAACCTATAAGAAAACCTTCATTCTTATGGGGGCTTTTGGTTCTGGGATAACCTGCCTAAATGGAAACGCCCACCGTAACCATGGCCACTCCAGGACATTGAGCGGTGGAGTTATGGGAAACTTTGAGTAAGGGGAAGGAAAGCGTGGATGCTAAGGAATTGGGGTTTTGGGGTTTCTTCCATGGGGATTTCAGAAAAATTTTCGTTGCTTTCATTTCTTATATAACGTCAATGAAAGGTTAAAAAAGGTTGTAACCCAATATCTACATCAAAAGGCTTGAAGATATAAAAAATCAAAATATGGAATTTCATGCATTTAAAAAGAGAGTAAACTATGATTTAGAGTACTATGAATATAATTTTTATATATTAATTTAAGTTGTTTGTTTTTATATTTTTGAATCAAATAAAACTTATAAGTATGTTTAATTAGAAATAATGTTTTACATTGATTATAAAATCGAGCCAAAATTCTAATTTAATTAACTTTTTATTATTTTTTTAACTTTTATGAATTATAATTTAGTCCACATTCCAAGTTAAAAAAATTTGACTTGATGCATTACCTAATTCTAAAAATCTTGGGGTGCCACCTCTAATAGTGAAGGATCGAGGTGCCGGCTGCTTCTTCTTTTTCTTTTTGCATTCTCTAGTCTCTTTTTTTTTAACATTTTCTCCTTTTGTTTTCTGTTTTTTTTTTAATTTTTTTATATTTTCTTTTGTTTTTATAATTTCAAATAAATTTAGTCTTAATTTTACAAGTATCTGTTTTTTATTGTATAATTAAGTAAGAAATAGTTAAAAAAAATAAAGTTCTTAAATCTAATGGAGTCTATTATCCAAGTCATAAATTTAATAGGTTGAGCTGCAAAACCCAGATGGATTTAATATGTTGTCATCTCAATATTAAAAAAAGATTATCTTGAATATTTTCTTAAAAAATCAAACCATGTTTTTTACTAATTGTTCAGATTGTCTTTAGACTCACCGAGTTGAATGAAACACATTAGAACAACTCTCACATAGTTTAATTTTAAACTTGAGTGAGAAGATTTCAAGGTTGACATGTTGATTGGGCCAAGTTAAAAAATAATGTCAAATAATTTTATGTTACATGCATTTGTTTTTAAAGTTAAAAATCTAATATATTGTCATTTCAATATTTTAAAAAAATTATCTTGAATATTTTCTTCAAAAATCAAACCATATTTTTTACTAGTCGTTCGGATTGTTTTTAAATTCACCAAGTTGAATGGAACACATTAGAACAACTCTCACATAGTTTAATTTTAAATTTCAATTAGAAGATTTCAAGGTTGACATGTTGGACCGAATTTAATAATGATGTCAAATAATTTTATGTTACATGCATATGTTTTTTTGGGTTAAAAATCCAATATATTATCATCTCAATATTAAAAAAAAATTATCTTTAATATTTTCTTAAAGAATCATACTATATTTTTTACTAGTCATTCAGATTATTTTTAAACTCACCAAGTTAAATGGAACGCATTAGAACAACTCTCGCATAATTTAATTTTAAACTCGAGTTAAAAAATTTCAAGGTTAACATATTGGGCCGAGTTTAACGATGATAATTAAATAATTTTATATTACATGCATATGTTTTTAAGGTTAAAAAAAACTTTGATTTCAGTCGTTATACAGCGTGACCCTGTAAACTAGTTTTTTTATCAAAATATTTTTTAACTTGAAGTAAAAAATTAACTTTTGAATTACAATTCAAAATCAAAAGTTATAATTAAACTAATGATAAACGTCTGAGATTACTTCGTAATGAATGGTCGTCAGGTAACTTAGCAATTCATCCAAGCCGAGCAACCCCCCCCCCACCAAAAAAAAATAAAAATATATATATATATAAACAAATAAAAGCAATAATAAATATATATAAAAGTACAAAATCATGTCTTCTATACTCCAGGATGACTGTAGCATGCCTAAGTCGAACAAGAACAAGATTCGAAAGAAAGGTAAATAGAAATGTAATGAAATTTCTATTACCTCTCAAGAAACAACTATACAATCTATTGTGCTAAGAACTTGTTTACCGCTGCTGCTGCTGCCCCTGAATTGTCGAGCGAAGTGCACGGTTAGGGATAAGATCACAGTGTGCTAGCTTAAAGTTAGTCATTGGGGAAGTAGCTGTTACAGGATATACACTATACTATAATTAGAATTAATCAGTTCCTAGATAGACGTATGTAATTAACTGTAATACAATCAGATGGCATGATCTTCTGTTGAATGCTTGGAAAGATTTTCTCTAGAAGATTGGATTGTGTTAGCATCAATACTCCCCCGCAAGTCAAGCGTGGTAGGGAACACGCGAAGCTTGGATCTGAAGAGCAGAAACAATGATCTGGATGGACTTTTGGTAAAGATATCTGCAATTTGTAATTGGGACGGCACATGCTGAATCTGTAATATACCTTTGCAAACTAATTCACAAACAAAATGAATATCAATAGTAATATGGTGAGATCGTTTGCGAGCAACAGGATTCCTGGCCATAAAAATGGCACTAGCATTGTCACACAGGAGAGTTGGTTTATCCGAGGGCTGAAGATGTAAGTCATGAAGAATATTTAATAGCCATTGGACTTCAGCTGCAGTGAGTGTTAAGGCTCTATATTCAGATTCTGTAGAAGAGCGAGATACGCTGGATTGCTTTTTAGATGTCCAAGAAACAAGATTGTCACCTAAAAAGATGGCATAGCCTGATGTTGATCGACTGGTATCTGGGCAACCTGCCCAGTTGGCATCTGAAAAAGCTGAAATGGTGAAGTTGGTGGATGGTGTAATCTTGAGACCAAAATGCAGAGTACCTTTAACATATCTGAGGATTCATTTGACAACCTGGAAGTGATGTTCTTGTGGATTATGCATGAATTAACCGACAGAGTTCACGGCATGTGTAATATCAGGCCTTGTAATTGTTAAATACTGAAGTGCACCAACCAGAGAACGATAGGTAATGGGAGAATGAAATGGAGTGCCATCAGTAGATAAATGTTGAGAGACAATCATTGGAGTGGCAACTGGTTTAGAGTCAAGTAGATCAGCGCGAAGAAGAAGATCTCTTGTATACTTGAGTTGACTGAGAAAGATTCCTGTGGCAGAGTGAGTGAATTCCAAACCCAAAAAATAATTCAAGGCGCCAAGATCTTTCATGGAGAACTCATGATGTAATTTGCGAATGAAGGAATTAATGAGGGATATATTGTTGCATGTGATGATAATGTCATCAACGTATAAGAGCAAGTAAATAGTGTCAAGGGCTGATGAATAGACAAATAAGCTTGAATTAGCCTGACTGCTAGTGAAACCACAGTGAGCAGGAAATGGCTAAACCGATGGAACCATGCTCGTGGTGCTTGCTTCAAGCCATACAACGCCTTTTTAAGACGACAAAAATGAGTTGGATGAGAGGGATCAGCATAACCCGGTGGTTGTTCCATGTAAACTTGTTCTTGTAAAAGACCATGCAGGAAAGCATTTTTGACGTCCAGTTGACGCATTGTCCAGCCACAAGAGACTGCAATGGAGAGAACAATGTGAATAGTTAAGGCTCGAACAACTGGACTAAAAGTGTCATTAAAATCAAGACCATAGAGTTGAGTATAGCCTTTGGCAACAAGGCGTGCCTTGAGCCTATCAATGGAACCATCCAAATGATACTTGGTGCGGAAAACCCATTTTGATCCAACAACATTTGTAGCAGCAGGTCGTGGAACCAATTCCCATGTTTGATTCAGCTTCAAAGCTTTAATTTCGTCATCCATGGCAGCAAGCCATTCGGGAGACTTGGCAGCACTTTTGAAACCTTTTGGTTCCTTCATAACCAAAAGAGAGAAAATTAAAAGAGAAGATGGGACCTGACATACATAACTGTAATGTTTAGATTTGGAGATGCCTGCTTTGCCCCGAGTGATCATGGGATGAGAATTCTGGGGTGGAATTGCTGCAATTGGAAGTACTGGAGGTTGTACTTCCTGAGGAGCAGGAACAGATGGTACTAAGGATGAGGGACTGTGAGATGAAGACAAGTCCAAGGCACATTTCTTGCATGGCATGGACGAGGTTACTGGTGATGGAGATGGAGGCCCTGTAGAGGAATTAGTGACAGCCATAGCAGAAGGTAATGGGATAGGGTCATGAAAAGCAACATAATCTGAGATGGCAGAGGAGTGTTGCATGCTAGAAGAGGAAAATGGAAATACAGTTTCATCAAAACGAGCATGTCTAGTAATAAAGACTCGATGAGAAACAAGATTAAGACACCGAAATCCTTTGTATGAAGTGTGATAACCAAGAAAGATGCAAGGAAGATTTCTTGGTTCAAACTTATGCTTGGTATAAGCACGCAGATTTGGAAAACATAAGCAACCAAAGATGCGAAAGGTAGTGTAAAGAGGAGACTTACCATACAGAATTTCAAAAGGAGATTTCCCACTCAAGACTGGTGTTGGCAAGCGGTTAATGGTGAAAATAGCGGTACTGAAGGCTTCAACCCAGAAATGAAGAGGAACAACAGAATGAAACATCATTGTGAGGCCTGTTTCGGTGAGATGCCTATGCTTCCTTTCTGCCCTACCATTTTGAGATGGTGTATAAGGACATGAGAATTGATGATGAATTCCACACTTAGTAAAGTGGGTCTGTAGATTTTTACCGATGAATTCCCCTCCCCCATCACTTTGGAAAATTTTAATTTTTGTAGAGAATTGATTTTCAACCAAGGATTGGAAGTTAAGGAACGTGGGGTAAAAATCACTTTTGTGCTTTAGTGGATAGAACCAAGTATAACGGGAGTTGTCATCTATAAAGATAACATAGTATTGGTAGCCTGAGATTGATTTAATGGGAGTTGGTCCCCAAAGATTACAGTGTATAAGACCAAGAATGTCATTGGAACGACTGTCATTTGTTGAAAATGGTAATGCATGGCTTTTAGCCTTTTGACAGCTAATGCAGAGGGATGGATTTGGCAATAGAGAAGAGAGGGACAGTGAACCTTGTTTATTAAGAATTGAAATTATTGAAGAGGAGACATGTCCTAAACGTGCATGCCAAACTGCAAAAGAATTACAAAGACTGGATTTATGGATGACAGTAGAAAATGTTTGGTGTCCACGCTTCAGTACATAAAGTCCATCAACATGCTTGCCGCTTGCCACCACCTTTTGAGTGTGAAGATTCTGGATGATGAAATCAGTGTCAGTAAAAGAGACAGAGAAAGGATAGTCATGGGTGAGTTTACTGACAGATAGCAAGTTTTTAGTCAAGTTTGGAACAACAAGAACATCATTTAATTGAAGATTGGGAGTGGGAGAACAGGAACCAGTTTAGGTGATTGGAAGAGAAGAGCCATTACCAACAATAACCTTGTCCTTACCAGCGTAAGGTTCTATTTGATCAAGTTGAGATGCATCAGTTGTCATGTGTGCTGATGCACCCGTATCTGTGTACCAATCTGCAGGTTCATCATGAATGGTGCAATGAGCAAGAGCTTCAACAATATGGGCATCAGGTTTGATATATTTGTTCTCATCAGTTTTGATATATCTGCGATGACAATTTGTTGTGTAATGACCTTCCTCACGACAGATTTGGCATCTAGGAGGTCGTCTAGGCTGCTGCTTGTGACGATATCCTCCCTTTGATGGTCCTCCTTTATATTTGTGTTGGTAGTTGCTGGAATTTCCAAATCTAGTTGAGGATGCAGGGGAGAAATTTGCAACATATGCAGGGACCCCTGTGTTATGATCAATGGACTTTGAAAAAAGATCAAAGCTTTCTACTTTGGGAACAATATCTGTAAAACTGGGAATAGGGGTTAAAGAGAGTTGAGTGATGGAGAAGGTTGAAAACTCATGGCCTAAACCACGTAGATACCAATGCACCTTATCAGTATCTTCAACTGGACATCCCATTGCTGATAATTGATCACAATGAGCTTTAAAAATTCGAGAGTATTCAGAGATGCTACAAGAGCCACGCCTCATGAGATGAAGCTCATCCTTAATTTAGAGCTCACGGGCTTTAGACTTTTGGTTGAATGTGGTTTCAAGAGAGTTCCAAACATCTCTTGAAGTTGTAAAACCGATAGTAATAGAGAGAGCTTCTTCTGTGAGAGAAGAAAGCAGAAGGCTCATGACAAGCTGATCCAATTGTTTCCACATGTTGTGAGCTGCAGGCTCAGTGGCAGCAGATGGCATTGGTGTTGAGCCATCAATATGTCCATATAGTTTTTGACACTGCAATAAAGGGACCACTTGACTACGCCAGAGAAGGAAATTGGTGGAGGATAATTTGATAATAACCATGTGAACCATGGTGTTGAAGGAGAGAGTAGAAGAAAAATTTTCTGAGACCATAGGATCTGACAGATGTTAATCTTACAGCTCTGATACCATGTAAGGTTTTGCAAACCAATAATTATCAACCACACTATGCACATGGCGTTGGAATATTATTATATAGGAAAATGTTTACAACAGAAGGTGAGAGTAATAAGGAAGTAGCTGTTACAGTATATACACTATACTATAATTAGAATTAATCAATTCCTAGATAGACGTATGTAATTAACTGTAATACAATCATATGGCATGATCTTCTGCTGAATGCTTGGAAAGATTTTCTCCAGAAGATTGGATTGTGTTAGCGTCCATAAGCATCATGTCCGCTGTCTAGCCATCCTTTCAAGGCCTCTGCTTCGTAAGTAAAACCATCGGCTCCTACACGTGGATCTCACATTACTTCCTGCACTTTAAGAAAGCCATCATTTTTCTACATGGCAATGACAAGCCACAGAAATAGGTTTGCAGCACACAGAGGTCTATAGATGAAAATAGATTGCACAGGTGGCCTACAACATACATACATGATACAATGGCGCCTGTGCGTAAACACAGAAATGAGAGCTATTTAAACCAGAAAAATTACTCTATGATGGAGTTGAAAATAATCACAAACTTAAATATTGAATCCCTTTTCCCTTTGCAAGCTGCTGGTGAAGCAAAGGAAACTGAGAAGCAAATCATGGAAGAATACAAGGCTAGAATAATAAATGTATCAGAAGGTTGCATCTAATTATTGTATTGTAGGAGATGAAAAGTGGGCTGGGATGCTTAGGAAGTCCTAATATAAACGACAAACTAATACAAATCCAGTTAGTATAGATAACTCACTCTAAGACATGAGAAAGTAAGAGGAATAGATGTACTTACTTGGAAAATGGGGCATATAAAATATGGAGGTTGGAAATGCTCTTCCGAACCAAGATGACGTTCCACATGAAGCCTTCATTGGCTCGAGTACCCTCCATACCTCCGATGCAAGATCTGGCCGGTTCTTTCGGTTCATCTCACAACACCTTAGTGCCATGTGAGCCAGCATTTTAGCTTGCACAAACGGCCAATCTCCCGCCGAAGGATCCAAGAGGGTTTTCAAGTTTCCTTTATCTAATGCATACCGCACCTCCTTTGTTATACCCAAGGCCTGCCTTGCAGTCAACAATCTTAACAATATAATTCCAAATGAATAAACATCTGACTTTGGAGAAAGCTCTCCAGTGGAAACAAATTCAGGATCCATATACACAAAAGTTCCTTTGGGATCAGTTCTGCATATTGTTGTGTTGTTGCTAGAACCTTCCTTGTGATCCAGTAAACGACAGATTCCAAAGTCACTTAGTTTAGTGACAAAATTTTCATCAAGGAGGATGTTAGAAGGCTTAAGGTCACCGTGCACTATGCTGTGTGGTTTACTAGAGTGAAGAAAGATGAGGACAGAGCATAATTCAGTGGCGATGCGTATTCGAGTTTGCCAAGACAACGGCGGAGAGTTGTCCTTGCAGCTCAGTCGGTCTTCGAGGCTTCCATTGGGAAGATACTCGTAAATAAGAGTCCACGCTTCTGGACATGCTCCAACAAGAGTGATAAGATTTGGATGTCTCATCTTGCTCAAAACATTAACCTGATATAAAACCACAGAGGTCATGCAGTGCAGAAAGTTATAAATAAAAGCACAGCTGCAGAAACTTTGTAGATTTACCAAAAATATAATATCGACAGTAACACGAGAGAGAATTTCCTGTGGATTGTAATAAAAAAATAATATTTTTGCCCTTCCTCAAATTAAGTCAGAAAACTAATTCCGGTGTAAAATAATCTTATTCATGTGATCCATTTGTAATTCTCATTTTTTGTGGGGATACAAACGTATTTTCATCTTTTTTCTGAAGAGTTAAAAACATTCCCTGCCCTTAAAAGAAAACACTCAGATATTTAGTTGTCAGGGGCTTTTTTGAGATTTCATGTTTTTTTACACAATTTAATTACTACCTTACCCTTTATATCAGAATTAATTAAGCCTTGCTTTGAGGGCATTTGCATATTTTCATCATTCTTAATACAGTAAAATCACAAAATTAACCTTTATCATATAATTTATTTAAGCTTGATTTGGGGGCAATTTCATGTTTTCACCTGGGTTTTTTTAGTTATAAGCAGGTTAGTTAAGGAGTAGATTGGTCTTTCAAAGTGATTAAAAAATAAAAAGTAAAAGTTGTCAGGTGTGTGGGAAAGGCCGCCGCACTTCGACGATGCATGCGCCTTCATACGACAGCCAAAAAACTTCTGCAACCGTGTCATTGGGTTCCTCACAGCGTCCTCTTCCATCCCAAGTGGTGCATGTTGGTTTTTGATGGACGAATTGTCATCGGGGACACTTTCTTTTTCTCTCCTCCCTCCTCCCTCAAGATTTACACCTGCCATAGCAGTCCTCTTGATTGAGTATATTTGCCTTGCGTTCCTCTTTCTTTTGATTTGTTAATTCTCCCCTTGATCCTTTTGTAAGTTTTTATTTTTTTTAATTACATCATTCAATCTAAAATTTTTATTTTTATTTTTTTTCAAATTTGATCCTGTTTTTTTTTCTTGCTTTTTTGTAAATTTTTTAATGATTTTCAATTTTATCCTTCAATCAAGATTTTAAATTTATTGATTTTTTTATAGATTTAATTCTTATTTTTTGATAGTTTTTCTTTTTAATTGTTCTGTGAAATTTATTTTTATTTTCAATTTAGCCTTTCAATCCAAAACTATCCACCCTCATTTTTTTTCCTTTCAAATTTTATCTTCTTTTATTTTTTTGTGATTGTTTTTTTTTTCAATCTTATCCTTTAACATTTAATTTTTTAAATTTTAAAAACTATGGTTTTTATAAATTTAGTGCCTCCAATCAAACGATTTGGGTCATAGGTTTTATAAACTAACATGAGTTTCCACTTTTTTTCTTTTTAGGTCTCATTACTCAATGATAGGTTTTTAAAAAATATACCTAGTGGTTTTCTTTATTTTTCCTTTTATAAAATTGTCTCAATTTCATAATCTGATTTGTAGGTTTAACAGGTTAACCTAGATAGTTCGCCCTGTTTTTACCTTTTAATAACTAATTTTTTCTTTTGAACTCTTTTGTGTTAATGATTTTATTTTATTTTATCTTTCAATATCTAATTTATTGAGAATTGATTTTCGTGATTTTTTCGTATCTAGTGATTCCGATCAAATTTTATCTAATTTAGCTAGTAATTTATCAACATATCTTATAATTTGGAAAAAAAGAGTTTGGAAAAAAATAAATTAAAACAAGAATCTTACCTCCTGTTGAAATTCAGCAGGACCTTGCCTGCTACTAGAGTGCGGCATCTTGACAGCCACCTGGGTTTGGCGCAAGACGCCTTTATAAATGTTACCATACCCCCCTTCCCCAATCTTACGGGATGGATCAAAGTGGTGAGTTGCCTCCTCAATTTCTGAGAACGATAAGTCAGAGAAGAACCGAGGCATGTGCGTGCTTGAGGCCTCTGTTTGATTTCTCCTCGGCTCCTCGGCTTCTGTCAGTGCATTGTCACGGCCCTTGTGCAAATGATCCCGTTCTTTCTTGTCATTTTGCAAAATTCCCACATCAGAGATGATTTTCTGCTCCAACTCCTTTACCATCTCATCAGACTCTCCAATTTGCTTCTCCAGCAGTGATGTGTGACCCTGGGCAATGCAAAGTTCTCCCATGACTTCATCCTGTTCTTTATTTATCATTTCAAGTTCTTTATTTATCTTTTCAAGTTCTTCCTTTTCTTTTGCTAATTCTTCCTCAACTACTGTTCTTCTTTTTGACTCCTCTGTATACAAGCTTTCTGATGCTTTGGCCAGTGAATAAGTATCATGATTGGTTATTCACGTGTTCATACAACACATGCTTGAAACTTTTATTTCAAGCAGCCCGGTGACCAATTACAGAGAAACTAATGGGAAATGGTGTCATGAAACGGTGCAGTTTATCCTGTCCGCTTATCATCAAAATATTGGTAAACATTTTGAACTAATCAGAACAAACCATAAAGTTTATTAACTTTTCTACGACAATTTATTCAACTTAGAGGAATTAACATCCATGTATTTTCATGATAATTCACATATGAAATGAAATCATCTTCCTTTAAGAGGATGGGGGGAAAAGGTAGTTTGTGAATGAAAGTATACCTTGCATATGGCCTCAACAACATCCCTTTCTTCTTTTGCACATCTGACCGCCTCTTCAGATGCTTCACGCCTTGAATTTTCGGCCTCAGCCATTGCTTGTTCAAGTTGATCATACAGAGGATCCTCTATACTTTCATCCTGCAATCCATCAATCACTGAGTATTCAAAAAATTGGAAAAAAAGAAAGAAAAACATGGGAGTAGATGACTGGGTGGCTAGTGCTACACTTGGAATTTGGACATCTTGCATGATTTAAAATGTGCATTTTCATTAAATGATTGCAAGTACCAGTGCACTGAGAGAAGATGACTGGAAAAGATCCTCCTTCTGATGAGGCACTGTGCTTAACTCTGACCCAATCTCACTCCCTTCAATCCCTAAAAGTGGAACCAAAGCAACACTGGCCGTTCCACTGGAAGAGCTTGATGAGAGAACTGAATTTTGGGAAGTACTACTTGATAACGCATAAAATTGATCAGAACTCCTATCTGCATCTGACCTCAATGGAGTTGAAGGCCCTCCGTCTGGTGAAGTCGGAGTTGAAGGCCCTTTCCTGTCTTTGACAAGAACATGCATTATGGCCAAGATCATCACAACTAGGAAACTGTTCTAATCTATTAACACTTTTTACAAGAATGCTTCAGCTGTTAGAACTTAGAAGAGTCCAAACAAAAAAAAATCAGTATTAGTTTGTGGCCATGAATATGCGGTCAATGGTCCAAAGAGCCAAGAAGAAATTTAAGAAGGTTCTCTGTTGTTTTTCACTAAATAGAAGCTTCTTCATTTAAAATTATTGTATTCCATTTTCACATCCCAATTACTAGATACAGAACAAATTACTTAGGAACCAAGATAGCAAGCAATTCAACAATACCGTGTTTGGATAAGGCGCCCCTTGCAAATAAACCGTATGTGACAAGAAGCAGGTGCTTGAAGGCAAACAGAGACGGCCTTCTTAGACTTGATGCCCACCATATTCCTACAAAAGCGAAGCATCAAGTTAAGCAATCCCACAAGTTCTACACATACAACCGGAACAGATAATCACTCTCTTTAGGAGCTGAGTGATTTGTAATGGTTCTTGAGGGCTTTACTTGGAATAGCGCTTGTCTGCTGCTGCTCCCATAACAAGCTTCCTGATCCCATACTGAGAAATGAGTTCTAAAATTCCCTTCTCAATAGACTCCATTTCAACATATAGTTTCTCGGCCCGCACCTAAAAAATGCATGTAAAAAAAATAACTATGAATTCGAAAAAAGAAATCATGCCAAACTCAATATCGTGTGAGTATGTGCCATAAATTCTTTAGTTTTTCACAAAAGAGGACATGAGCTACAATATTTCCAAGTTTATTAAATAAAACTCTTCTTCTTCTTCTTATTTAGAACATAGATTTCCACAGTTTAGATACACGCTTTAAAAGCAATCCAATAACATAACATATGTAAAAGAAGAAACAGAAAAGAAGTTTTACCCCCATTTTTCGACAGAAAAAAAGGTACACGTCTAACATCTTAAGCATCTTTTGCCTTTCAATTTCCTGGTATGCCCTCACTTCCTGTTCTTGCAGCTTACTGGCCGGAAATTTGGTACCCACTGCAATTAAAAAAAACAGAAATATTACCCTGTAATTAATGAAAAACAAAAACCAAATTCACAAAAGTTAACACACCAAATTCATTTTCTTTTCATCTTTGTGAACTTACTGAAAGGAATCATTTGCGCCGGTTGGTGAACATGAATGATACAAATTCTTTTGCCTCCTGAATTCTGTAAAGCCCAAAAAAACATCGATTTACATTCTTTCACAGATTTTCCCACGGCAACAAAGATCTTCTCTTCAATTACTCTTGCTACCGGTTCTTCCACAATCTCTCTACCACTTGCCATCTTTCCTGGCATTCTAAATTCAACCAACCTCAATGGACTCGCTTGTTGCGGCAAATGACTCACCATAGCCATATTTACACTTATCTAACAAATAAATCGTCAAGAAGCAGAAAAAAAATCATATCAAATCATTTCTCCTTTCTCTCTCTAAAACTTACTCCAATATCTTCTCTCTCTAAAACTTACTCCAATATCTTCTCTCTCTAAAACTGAAACAAAGAGCTCTCTTTCTCTTTCTAAGAAAACAAAACAAACTGGATTCAACTCCGAGACTTTCTCTCTCTAAGACTCCAATTCTCTCCCTTTTCGCGCTTAAAATGGCAGAATTTGACCAAAATATTCGAAGTTGAGTTGAAACTAACTTTGAGCAAGGAAATAGAGAGGGGAAACAACATTGAGCTGGTTTCGAGGAGTCATTGCTAGCTCTTGTTGGGATTGAAAAGGAATTGCTTGTCTTCAACGATGATGATTTTATGTTTAAAAAGGCCAAAAAACAAATAGAGACAATAAAATTATTTTAAGCGAAGTTGTCGTAACCGTGATATAATTTCGCGACGGGTTCTAACTGTTACTCTACCGCTGTCCCGTGGACATGCGGTCCCTGTTTATTTTAGCGGTAAAAGCCGCGTTTAATATTATTTTTTTTATTTGTTATCAATTTTTTATATTTTAAAAATATTTTGATGTAATAATATTAAAATTGAATTTTAAAAAATAAAAAATATATTATTTTAAAAAAATACTTTTAAAACAAACATTACCGTAATATCAAACCGTAACTAATTGCTTGCTTGGAGAGGAAGGCTCTGAATTAGCTGGCCATTGCAAAATGAGAAGGGATAAGGTTTACATGAGAGAGGATGCGGTGAGGAGACACTCGCGTGAGGAGCGTGGGTCCTTTCTCTTGATTGCGTATCTATTGTAGTATCATTAATTAATTAATTAAAAATAAACTAAAACTATTCAGTGGCTATGCAAGTCCACAGTAAAACGTTGATTTTTTTTTTTCTTTTAACTTTTTTTTAAACTGTTTTTTTTTATTTGTTTTTTTAGCTGTTTCGTTTTTTTTTTAATCAATTTTTTAAAAAAAAATTTGTTAATATTAAAAAAAAAAATTTAGTTATTAAATTTTTATAATACAGGTTTTGAGTTTGATAGATTAACCCGAATTTTTTTCTGGTTTTTCTTTTTAATTAAATTTTTCGAGTGCAGTCCACAGTTAAACGCTTAGCTATTTTTTTTTTTGCTTTGTTTTTTTAAGTTTTTTTTTATATATATTTTCTTTTAAGCTGTTTTGTTTTCTTTGTTTTTTTTAATTAATATTTTTTTTGTTAATGTTAATTTTTTTTCTATTTAGTTGTCAAAATTTCATTACATTGGTTTCGAGTTTGACGCGTTAACCTTGATTTTTTTTTTCTGGTTTTTCTTTTTAATTAATTTTTTTGAGTGCAATCACAGTGAAACGCTTAGCTGTCTTTCTTTTTTTTATTTTTATTTTCTTTTTGTTTTTTTCTTTTTTTTTAAGTTGTTTTGTTTTCTTTGTTTTTTTTAATGAATATTTTTTTGTTTAATATTTTTTTGTTTATGTTAAAATTTTTTCTATTTAGTTATCAAACTTTCATTACATGGGTTCCGGGTTTGACGCGTTAACCCGGATTTTTTTTGTTTTTCTTTTTAATTAATTTTTTCGTTTAATTTAGTTTGTTAATGTTAAATTTTTTCTATTTAGTTATCAAACTTTCATGACATGGATTCCGGGTTTGATGGGTTAACCCGTAAATTATTTTTTCCCTATTCAGTTATCAAACTTTAATGACATGAATCCCAGATTTGACGGGTTAACCTGGTTTGAAGGATTAACCCAGATAATTCAGATTTTTTTTCTTTTTCCTCATTATTTTTTTCTTCATGTAGGATTTTTAAAAAAAGAATAATATTTTTTTTGTTTCGTTTTTTTGTTTTTTAATTATTTTTTTAAAATTTAGTTTGTTAATATTAAATTTTTTTATATTTAGTTATCAAACTTTCATGATACGAATCACAGGTTTGATGGATTAACCTGATTTGACGGGTTAACCCAGTTAATTTAGATTTTTTTTTCTTCGTTATTTTTTTTTCTTCCTGTAGGTTTTTTTCCTTTGTTTTTGTTCATTTTAGTTTATTAATGTTAATTTTTTTATATTTAGTTATCATACTCTCATGACACGAATCTCAGGTTTGACGGGTTAACTTGATTTGGCGAGCTAACCCAGTTAATTCATATTTTTTTTCTTTTTCTTTATTAGTTCTTTCTTCCAATTTTTTCTTTAAATATTTTAATTAACAATAACTAAAAGACATCAATCTTTTTTCTTCTAATTTTATAACACGAATCCCAGGTTTGATGAGTTAAACCAATTAATTAATTTTTTTTTCTTTTTCTTAAGTGGTTTTTTTCTTTCAATTTTATTTTTTAATATCGATTTGATTAAGAATTAAACTTTATGATTTATTTTGTTTACTGGTCATTAAATTATTGTGATCTCATGAGGAGATTTCACCGTGCCTCTCCTTGCAAAACACTATTCATCAGAATAATACTTTATTTTATTGTTTATTTCTTTTCAATTAATTTTTTTTAATTTTATTATGTAATATTATTTTTTTTTCTTTTTAATTATCACACTTCTATAACAAAACCTTGCAACCAGACTCATATCAAAGGCTCCGTGTTTGATGTTGCCAACAAACTCACTTAAATTTAGGCTATACAAGTTTAATATTATTATTAATATAACTTTTGAATCAAGAGTAACAGATAGACCTAATACTTTTAAGTATAACTTTATAGAAAAACCTAACACTCTTAAATTTTAATATTTTAAAATATTTTTTATATAAAAAATATTGACCGTAGCGTAATGCGGGATGCATTTCTAGTTCCTAACTAAAGATAAGACTCGTGCCATTAATAGTTAGATTCTAATGGGACTACGACTAGGGAAGAAAATATTTTCAAAAGAGCAATCGATCCATGTACAAAATGGTAGGTGATAGGAGACGAGGCTTTATAGACTTTGGACCACACTAGCTTTGAAAATAATTTTACCCTATTTTATCAGCCCATTATTATTTTTATTATTATTATAGAGAAACAAGTACCCAACCAGTCGTGCAATCGAAAGAATAATTAATGATTGTTTGGTATTGTACAACAGGGGTTATTTAAAAAAACAATTAATGCATTAAAATCATATAAAATATTAAGAAAATCACTTTAATAGTTTTTCTCAGAACAAACCTATTTTTTAAAAAAATATCTTAAAACAAAATTTATTGTATTCTTGTATGAGTTATAACATACTGCAATCTCAAGAGCTCACTAAATATTTATTATTCAAGTTTAATGTGTGGAATAATTCTACATGATGCTAAGACACGGAACCAGATACGAAACCTTGATGATTTTGCCAATAATGTAATTTTCGTTTTAATAATCAAGATATTTTTTAATTATTTTTTGCATATCAAGGCTCTCTTTTTTTTTATCCAATTCAGATATTTGTAAAAAAAAATTATTTTAATATGTTTTAAAGTTTTGAGTTCAAAGGGATAATTCTGGAACAAACCCATTTATGAAACGATTATTGCCAATAATAAAACTTGGACTTGGTTTATAAATTGATGGGGTTTTTTTTCGTGTTCATTAATATATTCTAGTTTATATCTAATTTGACTGCTTGAGCTACTCTTCTCCTACTTGTCAGTTGACGTGTTAAATTGCAGTGGCCCTGGTTAAATATCTCGCTTTCGATGATGGAATCAGATCCTTTTTTGCATTTCAACCTTTTTATTTATTTATTTAATTAAGGGTATTTTTATTTTTGTGTTTTAAAAATATTTTTAAAAAAAATTAATTTTTTTTAAATTAATATTTTTTGATATTTTTATGTTATTTTAATATACTCATATTAAAAATAATTAAAAATATATATATTATTTTTATATATTTTTAAAATAACCAAAATCAGATTCTTAAATAATATTGAGTGTACTAGAAAAGAAAAGAAACAATGAGTAGTTCTTGTTGCCATTTTCAACTTATACGAAAAGAAAAAAATATATAATCATTTTGAATTTAGTAATTTATATATAACTATTAGAACATAAATTGAAGAATTATTAAAGGATTTGAATCCGATGTTGTTCCCATCGAAATAAAGAACTTCCATTTGTGCTGATAATTATATATAATTGATTAGATTATTAAATAGACAGCTCTAAGACATGTCTAGTGGATGTCTAGGTATAGATTTTAAAATTTGAGATATGAGATTTTCGCTGCGAAAGATAAATTAAAAATAATGACCAATCCAAGTTACAAACATGCATGCTTCTTTTGTGTATTTGAGATGAAAGATATCTTCATTTTTTATAAACGACTAGTTTTACATAGTTGTAATTTGAATTAAATTTTTGCTGAACCTAAAAAGTATATCTTGGCTGTGAGAAATTTTTCAGCATGGTTATTAAACTCAAGAAAATAAATTAATTTTAAAAATTCTTGGTTTAATTTTTTACCGAGCTCGGATTTCAAGTTAAATTATACGAGAATTATCCTGATCATATTTTTTATCCAATATGGGTTAAAATTTAACTTGTATTAAAGTTGACTATTGGTAACTCAATTGACTTTGAAAGTTCAAATGTAACTTGAATGACCGGTAAAAGCATGATTTGACTTTTAAAAAAACCAAGATGATATTTTTTTTAGTATTAAAATACACAATATATTTGATCAACTTGAATTTCATAACTTAACTTGAAAAACCTACAACCTAGATCACACACTCCACTAGATTTAAAAACTTTGTTTTTAAAACTATTTTTTATTTAATAATATAATGATAAAAATAAATATTTATAAAAATTAAGCATTAATAAAGCGTTGATGCATTTGTTTAATACTGCAATTGTCTTATAAAAAACAAATCAAAATAAATTATAATAAACAGTTCAAAAACAATAAAGTGTTGAATAGAAAAGCTAGAAAAAAAAAATTGGAATGTAGATTTTTTTTAAAAAAATAAAGTTTGAAAAAAAACATGTGACGTTAAATGGATTTATTATTCGTATAAATAGTAACCTCAATTCAGTTTTTTTAGTTTTTGTTAATTTCCTTAGGAAATGGAAAACATAAAATGTTTGAATATTTTTTTTTTCATTTGAGGAATTCTCCAACTCAACTTAGGTTGTCAATGTACACTTGTTTCATTAATAATATTCTCTTGATATTTACCAATAGATCATAGTTCAATTTATAGCACGGCGATTGAATTTGTTTACATTCTTGTAAATGGTAGTTAATTTAGTTTCTCATCCTAAAGCCTTTTTCATGATAATTATAGAGTAAAAAGTAAAATGATTATTTTGTTATTCTAAAAAAAATCATCTTAGAAAAGTTTTTTTATATATTTTTTAGCATAATAAAATGATTTGAATACTTGAAAAAAAAAAATAACACCTAAGAGGTTTTTATATTTTTACCAAGGTTATCAATTCCATTCAGTTTCATCTAGAATAACCGAAACATTTCATGTCAATTCAAAAAATATAATAAAATAAAATAATTTTTATCTCGTTTCAAATCTTGGTACATTCCGGATTTTTCGGCTAAATTCCGACTGAAATGTTTCAATTTCATTAAACATGTTCCGTTCCGATCTTGAAAAGCCATTGAATTAAATTGAATTTTATTCAAATTAATTAATTAAATATAAAAATCTCTTTTTTATTATTATTTTTAATAACAATGATATTAATAATAATATTAAAAATTATTATTACTATCTTCATTAACAATGATATTAATTTTTAAAAATTAGATTTATCACTAATATATATGGTTTATATTAATGTTATTTTTTTCAAGTTTATACTTTGTATGAATTTGAGCAAAACAAGAAATGCTTTATATTCCACTAGCCTTGATAACATTGACCTAACTTTATATTTAAAATATAAGTGTTAAAACATTTCAATTTTATAATATTTTGATATTTTATTTAAGTTGAATTATTTTAAGTTAAAGATCTATTTAATTTTGACTATTTAAAAATATTTTAAAATTTAAAATTATATTTATTTAATATTGTGTTTGTATTGCATAATCTATAATTAATTTATCTTGAATTTGAATTATATTTGTTGAATTCATATACATATATGTGTGTGTGAACATTATAACCAAATGATACACTAAAACACTTCAAAACTGAAATATTTTATTTTAATTAAAAAAAATAAAATATCTATTGAAACAAAATCTTGATGTTTTACTATTATAATCACAGTAAAATAACTTAATTATATTTAAAAGAAAACTTTTTTGATCAGGCATTCAGGGATTTTTTGTATTTTTAATATGATTTTTTAGTTACAGATAGGTGAGTAATGGGTAATTTAATACTTTAATAAATAAAAAATATTATTTAAAAATAAAAAATGATTGACGTATGAATATACATATATGCAAGCACGAGAGTGGTCATGTGGCGTTTAAACAATGGCTTTCGAGACAACATTAGAATTGTCTCACCTGCCTCTCCATACCTGAACAACACGTGTGCCAACAGAAATCTGACTCGGCATTGATAGTCTTTCTTCCCCTTGTCTTCTCTCTTCTTCTCGATTTACACGCCTCTTTTATTTTTTCAAAGCAACTCTTCAATTTGCTTTCCCTTCACATCTTATATATATATATATTTTAATTGAAATAATATATATTTAAAATTCATGATAAGCATGCGAGGGCGTCCTCATCGTAACATTTATGATTGTTTCGTTTTGCATGCGTTTCAAACGCGTAATTTGATGGGACTTATAAATAGTAATTTATGTTTTTTTTGTTACTAAAACATGGTTGCATCTGTGTTTTGCTTAAAGCACAGACACAACAAACATAGACAAACACTCTCGGAGGAATATTCTGTCGCCAACTTCGGATCCTTCTCTGGAGAACAGCGACAGATGCCATTGTCAAACAACATCGCATCACAGAAGTTATTAAATTAATGAAAATCATAACTATTATATTTAATAACTTTTCAATATAAATATATTATTAAAAAAAATCTAAAATAAGAAGATGCCACGCTCTCTACGCTCTAGAACGAGAGTATTCGTATTTACCGTCATTTTTTACCGTACCTTCCTTTCGGACGAGGCTCATGTTAAACTGCCGAACGCACATGGTTTTTTTTTCTAAAAAAAAAAAGACGGACACCAGTGATTTGTTGTTAATATCAGGATGCAAGAGAAGCAGGGCTTGATAACTTGAAACTCAGTTTGAGTCAGACTTTGGTATTGTTGATTTTTGTATTTAAAAAAAAAAATTAATTTTTTTTAAATTAATAATTTTTAAAATATTTTTAGATTATTTGAATGTATTGATATCAAAAATATTTTTTTAAAATAAAAAAATATTATTTTAATATATTTTCAAATAAAAAATACTTAAAAAAATAACCACAAATACATTTTTAAAAACACATTTTGAGTCGTGGGTTTTTCTAATTTTAACAACTATACAGATTATAGCTAATGAATAATCTGATTATCAGTTATCACCATAACAGGTAAAGGATCTATTGAACATCGTGTGTTTATATGTAATCTCAAATTCTAAGGATTTATCTTTTTTTGTTATGGAGTTGCCACGTATATGAGTTTTTTAATTGATAAAAGATTCAATAAATTAGTTTTGATAAAATTAAATTAACTGTACACTTGTTATTTTAAAGCAAGCCTCTAATGCTAAAGAATTGCTTTATAATATAAATTAATCACTATAGAATATATCTAATTGGCAAAATTAGTACGTATTCAGATCTTTTTTTAATACAATTATTATTCTTAAATAAAGCTTTTAATATTAGAATTTTGTTTTGTAACGAATAGTAAACAACCATTTTCCATTATACAGTTATTGATCAGGTCCATAAAATTCAAGTAGTTTAGAATTAAAACTTATGTATTGAATAATTAGTTAATCTATTGATTCTAGCATTTTGATCAATTCTCTCATGCCAAAAAAATTGATATATGGTACCTATAAAATATTTCATTTATTAAATCTGAGAATTCTTTGATGCTTAAGCAAATATATTTTTAGAGAAAGAATATGTAATTATATTTTAAATATATGCTAAAAATATCGAGAATGAATAAATTTTGAATATGTTAAAGGATTCATGAGTTTCCACTATACAATTATTGATCAGGTCCATAAAATTCAAGTAGTTTAGGATTAAAACTTATGTATTGAATAATTGGTTAATCTATTGATTCTAGCATTTTGATCAATTCTCTCATGCCAAAAAAATTGATATCTGGTACCCATAAAATATTCCATTTATTAAATCTGAGAATTCTTTGATGCTTAAGCAAGTATATTTTTAGAGAAAGAATATGTAATTATATTTTAAATAAATTTTAAAAATATATATGATAAAAATATCGAGAATGAATAAATTTTGAATATATTAAATGATTCATGAGTTTCCACTATACAGTTATTGATCAGGTCCATAAAATTCAAGTAGTTTAGGATTAAAATTTATGTATTGAATAATTGGTTAATCTATTTATTCTAACATTTTGATCAATTCTCTCATGCCAAAAAAATTGATATCTGATACTCATAAAATATTCCATTTATTAGATCTGAGAATTATTTGATGTTTAAGCAAGTATATTTTTAAAGAAAGAATATGTAATTATATTTTAAATAGATAAATTTTAAAAATATATATGCTAAAAATATCGAGAATGAATAAATTTTGAATATGTTAAAGGATTCATGAGGTATTTATAATTTTTAAATTTTATTTTTTTATGAAGAAAAAAGGATTAGAATGTCATTTTTCTTTAACAAAATTAATGAGAAATAACTATCATTTACGTATATATTAATAAAGGACAACTAGCTATGAGAGCTAAGCTCTTTTCTAAGTTGAGCCTATCAATGTTGAACTTTCAAGCAGGCAGCAATAGCAGCGGGCAAGTGCTTATTAAATGGATATTTTAAATATAAAAATTAAAAAAATCAAGTGGAATGAAAAATAATCAATAAGGGTCGCTAGCATGATTTTCTTAGCCCAAAAATACATTTAAATTGGTGTCTCTTGCATACACAAAATGAATGTTGTTTCACAGGCTATACTCCATTCAACATAATTTCACGCTTGCATGCAACACATGGTATGAGAATAACTCTTTTTTAGCCCATAAAGTAGAATTAGTTTGGTAAGCCAATTTTTTCCTATCATTCTGTTTAAGACCAATTTTAAAGAAAGGCAAGCACACACGCATTTACATTTTTTTTTCTCATCCCTTATGAAGGAAATTTCTTCTTTCCCTGTTTACTTTGAAGGCGAATTAATTCTGTGGCCATGATATAAATCAGATCATCACATAATCGAGCATATTGTTTGTCCACACAAAACCATGACTTCTACAGTGAGTCAACACTGAAATGGTCTCCATTAATTACATGTACGAAATCGCAGTTAATAGCTGGGCCCGGTTACAAGTGTAATTCCACAATCCATCCACCGACCATGCCGGTAACACCCGCTCCATCCCTCTCTCACCACTTTCCACTATAACGACAAAAGGCTTGCACCAGCTATCACATGTTCAGCTACCGAGCCAATAAAAATCAAGTGATGTATTTTAAAGAAGAAACAGTTTAATTAGTTAAATTTTAAATTTATATTTTAAAAATTATTAATTTAAATGTTATGAAATTAGAAATAATGGAAATTATTTTTGTTGTTGATTTAGATTTTATTTGGAACGCAGTTAAAATTCGGGTTTTAAAAAAATAATTTTTTTCGTTAAAGTTTAATATGATTTATATGTTTTGAATTGTTTTGATGTGTTAATATTAAAATTAATTTTTAAAAAATAAAAAATATTATTAACATATAATTAATATAAAAAAAACTATAATTATACTACCGAATACTCTCATGATCTCAGAGAATTAGTTGCATAAACTGCCTGGAACCCAAAATTAAATCAAGGGACACCCACCTTCCCAGTCGCGTTACTTTAATTTCACGCCAATCATCCCATCACCGTCCTTGATTTGTCGTGTTTTAAAAAAGTATAATTCAATTAAATACAGCGGGTCCGTGATGGAGTCTTCTGACAATCTATTGTGGACCCTGTAATACTGAAATGTTAGGTGGTGTTTTTTTTTTTAATAATAAAGTATATTTGAGAATATAATAATAATTATTTTTTAAATAATTTTTTATATTAAAATTTATATTAATAACATATTTTTTATTTTTTAAAAAATTATTTTTAATATCCGCATATCAAAATAATTTAAAACATATAAATTGTATTAAATTTTAATAAAAATTTTATTTTTTTTAACACAGTTTGCATCGTATTTCCAAACACTATTTTAATTTTTAATTTTTTTTAATTATTAAGATAAATATTTTTTATTTTAATATATCACTATAAAAACAATATTAAAAATATTAATTTAATATTTTTTCAAATAAAAAATCTTTTAAAAAGGAAAAGATATTCTAAGTATCCAAAGTGGCGTATAATGAGTGAGGTTTCATTGTTAGTGAAAATAGTTTTTCTTAAGAAAACCTGCACGTCTTGCTACAATTTTTTACTCGCTTTTGAGCAGACGATAAGCTAGATTGTTGCTTAAGCCAAATCAACTGCGTTATCAACAACAGGGCCTAAAATTCGCATGCATGTGAAAAATAACTTTGAAATTTTCAAAGAAAAACACTCCCATCTTGAATATTAAGCTTTATGTGAGATACAATGATATTTTTATAATATTAACGCTAGCTTTCAAAATACTCCTCTCAAGGTGTATATGCTGAAAAAATTAATTTGCTGTAAAGATTTACATTGATAATTAGGTGAAATAATTATTTTATTCCAACTCTTTATAACATAACTCCTAGGTTTCTCAAACATGAAGAGTATGTTTGATAATATGTTAGTGGTTGCTTTTTAAATAACTTTTTGTGTTGAAACACATGCTAGTAATATTTTTTTTATTTTTTAAAAATTATTTTTGATATCAGCATATTAAAATAATTTAAAATATTCAAACCATATTAAATTATAACAAAATAATTTTAAAAACACGATTTGAGAATACAGTGTCAAAGTATCATGCACGTGCTGGTAAAGGAAAAGTAGTGGAGGAAGAATAGAAACAAAATGAAAGGATTAATAAATAGAAAATCTGGAGGGATATTTCTTCAATAAAAAACTATCCCCTCATGATTCAATAGTTTCCTCCTCTAGAATAGAAGAAAGAAGAAACAACAAGGCAAACCAGAATAAAAAATTCTAGCAACCTAAAATGAATTATATTATCTTCTTCAAAAAGTGTAGGTGTTTGTATATAGACCTACAATTTATAACATATATGGAGAAATTAAATGGAGAATTAAAGAGAGCATCCAGCCTTTAAAATATAGTTGTTAAAGAAAAAAAATAGCTGTTAGAAAAAATAAATAGCTACTAGGAAAATAAATTGCAAGAGCTTCAAAAACGGTGGTTTCAGTTTAAGGGCTAAAAAATAAATTATTATTAGAAAAAAAAGACTTAAAAAGTTTATGACGTTGCTCTGTGCACAGGGAGAAGACAATGATTTTTCTTAAACTCAACACAACATTATTTGTGCAAGCCTAGCATCCTTTTTAGTTGATTACTAACTCATATCATTATTTACTATATAAACACTAAAATAAGATATTATTTTTCAAATATAAAATTAAAAGTTTATTATTTTTAATATTTTAATTTAAAAAGAAGAAAATGTAGTATTTTCAATGTAAAATAGAAATGTTTTGGAATAACTTCTTAATTAAATTATATTAAATTATATTATTTACAACAGCATCTATGACCAACCCAATTTATGGTTTAAAGTTATTATTATATCTTTAACTTTGAGATGATAGTACATGTTTACATGTCTTTTTCACGTGTGATAATTTATTTATAGCAAAAGAAATTCGAACTGCCGGTTTCAAATCAATGGCTCATGTGTACCAAACATACGAATACATCATTTTCCAAAGAATATAGACTATATGGAAAAAAAAAAATTTGAAGAGGCATGGAGTCCCATTGGGCTGCATCACAGGAAATATCATGTTGCATGGAAAATGCGTGCCTGGCTTTTATTAATGCAGCGATATCAGATTGTTTCTTCTACGATCTCATGCACCGGTTTTAAAGAAAAATTTTTATTTTTTTTATTTGTTTCAGGATAATATTTTTTTATGTTTTCAAATTATTTTAATATACTATATAAAAAATAATTTTTAAAAAATAAAATAAAAAATATTATTTTAATATATTTTTAAATAAAAATATTTTAAAAAATAATTATAATCACATCCTCAAACAGTCAAAACAGTACATTTTATCAACATGCCAGTAAAATAAGTATTAGATTAGGAATATATCTTACCAGAGCGCTTATATTAATTATGTGATCCCACAAATGTTGGTTAGGAACACAACCAAGTCAACACAGGGTACCATAATTCTTTAAAAATAGTCTGAGCAAAAACTTTGGTTTTAGCTAACAAATAAGTTGAAAATATTTAATTGTTGTGATTTAAAATAAAAGAGAATATTATGTGATCCCATGCTGATACTGCAAGAGTCGACCATGAAGAATTCCGGTCAGGTTAGGGAATATTATTTTAATTACTGACTGCTTGATAGGTGGAAGAAGTTTCAACATAAATAATTATTTTATTTATTGACTGCTAAGATTTTCTTCATTTTGTTCCACGGTCTTTTCATCAAATTAATTTTAGGTCAAATCTCCAAAAACGACGATGTGCCCCTGGAAATAATCTTTGATCCAACTTTCATCAAATCCTGAGCTCCTTCCCTCCCTTTTCCTTTTCCTTTTCTTTTTTGATTTGATAGATGAAGCAAATTCACTAACTAAGCACCCTCGAAATCTAGGGATCCCCTTCATTTGAAGGGGAGCACACCACAAAAAAATCCTGCGTTGCATTTAATTCCTAATTATAATGATTGAGAAAAGAGCCCAGAAATTCATTAAAAAAAAAGGAATGAATCTTTGAATAGTTTTGCTTTATATAAGTGGGGAGCTTGAGGAATCTTTGGACGTGCTATCCATTTTGAAAGAAAATAAAATTCACACAATAGCAAACACAACCCTTGCATTGTTGGACGAGCTGGAAAGTTGTAAGAAAAGAAATTCAAATTTACAGTCAGTGTTAAATTAATTTGTTTTTTAATAGTGAAAATTCCTCATTTAACTTATACTAAAAGACCTGGGATTTCAATATAGAAATGAACATGTGGCTTTTTTCTTAATTTCGTTATTAAGATTTATTATTTTTCAATTTAGTAACTGATATGTCAAATTATTTAATGAAAGAAATATTAAATTATGGGAAACCGTAGTGTGAAATATGGAGAAATATTATGACCCATCTAAACTTTTTGGGAAGAAACCACCGTTTCCATCCTCCAGCTTTTTATCTTCCAACTTTAACCGTTTCTATATATTTTTAAAAAAATTATTTTGGTTTTTTTTTTCAATTCATGAGTTAAAAAAATAAAATTACTTGAATCCAGATAAAAAAAAGTCATCATTCACATGAACTCTGACCACTAAAAAAAATTGATTTTAATGTTTATGGCTTTCATTCGATAATAATATTTTATGATATTTTTTTTAAATCTTAATATTTTCTAAATAAATATATCAAGACCTATAAAAAAAAATCATAGCCGGTTTAATCTTGTGTTTTCAAATGTTTTTTATTTTTTTAATATTTAAAGATATTTTTTAATGTTTTAAAAATGTTACATTTAGACGGTTTATGTATAAAAAATAATTTAACCCGCAATGTGGCGTTGTGTTAAGAGGGTGTTTGGTGTTCCAATTGAATAGTAGTTTTGTAAATTTTTTATTTTTTTAATTCAAATTATTTTTTTATATTTTTTAACATTTTTATATAAAAAATAAATATTTAAAAATAAAAAAATAATTTTAATATATTTTTTTAAAAAATACTTTAAAAATGTTAAAAATATTTTAATATATCAAACACAAGGCTTAGTGACAGGGTTGAAAGGAAAAGAAAGTTCCAAGCCTTGCATTATCCATGGCCCACGACTGAGGAAATTCAAGCCCGACCCAACTAGTAATACAGGGGCAAAGACGCAAGCCTCTTTCCCGCCATGCTCAACATATAAACCTTGTCAAATCACATTTCAAAAATCTCTCCACTCATAACCGATCTCTGTCTCTCTCGATTGTTCATTTGAATTAAAAAATCAATTTCTCGCTTCGCCAAACCTGGTTTCAATCAATCAAATTGGGCCATTTCTCCTCATTGAGATCTCAAAATCACTAACACGATCAAATGAAGTTGAAGATCAACAAAGCTTGCGATCTCAGCTCCATTTCGGTACTTCCTCCGCAATCAAGGTTCGATTTTACTATTACGACTCGCTTGTGTTTGGATTCTAAGAAAATTCACTAAGACTAAAGAAATTGAGTTTCTGTTTTTGTTTAGCTTAGCTTTCGAGATTTCAAAAATTGAACAACAAAAACAACGGTGTGACTTTTTTTCTCTCATATAGATTTTCCTCTGTTTTCTTAGTCGCCAAGCAGAATGAATCGAGTGTTTAATTTCGTTTTCCAATCCAATATTTCCTCTCATTTAAAATGATCTGGAGGAGATGAGCTGATTTTGATTTCTTTGTGAGATTTGCTTGGATGCTGAGAATTTGTTTTTTTAAAAAAAAAAAAAACGAGAGAGATGAAATAAATAATAATAATAATAAAAAAAACAGCTGCTTACTTTAGCTTTGTCCGTTCATTTTATTTTTTTCGGAGAGTGAAACTAAAATATTCACTACCTTGCTTCTTCGCTCGTGTGTTTAGCCTTTTGTCTGATCTTAAAGACTTAAATTAACTGTTTCTAAGAAAAACTGGAGAATACGAGAATATATGTTTATGTAATGTTAAGATTTTCGTTGTCAGTTAATTAGGAGATTTTTTAATAAGATATGAGAGAAGGTATTTAAAGATGTCTTCATTGTTTTGAGAGTTTTGTCCTGCTTAATTGTCCTGATTGTTCTTTTTATGATATGAAGGAGATCGAGCTCTATACCAGTTGGATCTCAACAAGCATCACAGCTTCGACCACAACAATCACAACAGTCATTTTCACAGGGATTTTCATCTCAGCATGGCATATTTTCTCAGACTTCTCTTGATGAAGCTCTGACAATTGATCAGGTTGATTCTCATTTTGATTCGACTTTATTTGTGTTAATGAGAAAATGGAGCGTTATAAGAGAACAGTGAATTGGAATTCTGTGGTAAATTGTTCTCTAGAAATTCAAATATTTGCCGCCCTACATTTTATAGTTTTTTCACTATTAAGCTCGATTGAGTTGAGGTTCTTGGTTAAGGAATTGGATAAGGTGTAATTTAAAATCATTTTATTTTCGTATCTGCTTTGAGAGAAGGTGAGCCTGAATTATGGAAGCTTTTGGAGTTCCAGATTGTGAATCTTAAGTGAAAGTGATTAAGTCAATCAAGCAGATTTCTCACTGTTCTTCTGCGACAACATGTAAACACTTATAATTTACCATCGTACAGTAAAAGATTACGGAGGGGATTAGCTGTCAAACTGACCTTCGTTTTATTTCTGATAGATGTGGAAATTATAAACTGTGAAGATCTAGTTCCTTTAGCTGTTTTGTTGTTCCATTGCTCAATTACTATTCTTACACCTAGACTCACTCTTGTCGTAAGGGCTCTTCCATCTGCTATTCCCTTCTTCTGTACATATTATGTCTAAATTGGAGGGGCGAGAACCCCCTTCAAAGTGTGTGTTTTGCCACTTTCAAAACTTCGTTTTTGATTCCTTTACAGGGAATAGTTGCCTCGTCTGGACCCCTTTGTAGCTCCTTTGACAAACCTTCATGAATAGAATGGTGTCTCATGTAATGGTTTTGGACTGTGATGGAATTAATTGAGCAAAATTAAACGAAACAATTTTCTATGAGCTATTTGTTTATTGTATATAAAATACAACTGAATATGAATTCATCATTCCACTTTTTTCCTTTGCTTTTTCTTCATTTTCTATGCAGAGATTCAGTTCTCAGGAGCAAGAGAACTCTGTGAAGAAGCCGTCTTACTTACCAGTAATTAGCTATAAACGTGAAGAGAGTCAATTGCCAGTCTCTAGATCTTCTTCCAATCCAGTGCGCAAATGGAGTGCTGCTCGTGTTCCAGATCATAAATGCAAGTTTCATTTGGAGTGAAATAAATTATCTGAAAAGTCTAGCAGTTTAGCTCTCCTGTTCAAGATTTATATGTGGATCAATTAAGATTATATTCTTGCATGTGTGAATTCTTCTTTCTGTGGAGTGCTAAATTCTTTGTTTAACTAAGCAGGTCAGATAAATGAAGAACTTCAGCACCGGATCGGAATGATGGAAACTTCTTTAACCAAGTTTGGAATGATCTTGGATTCTATTCAGAGTGATGTCATGCAAGTAAAGAAAGGAGTAAAAGAAGCATCACTGGAGAGTGAGTGATAAAACTTTTAACACGTTGGAAATTAGGAGCTTGTGAGAAAAAATGTTTGTGAAATCGTTCCTTAGGATTGTGGTAAATTGTTTCGTGTCCTGCCCTTTAGTTGAATAGAGCTTTGTATTTTATTTATTATTTTATTAAATAACTGATATTGATATATATATGTCCCATAGGCCATAGGGTACGTACTTGAATCTTAACAGATTTGGATTAGAACTAAGATATTTAGTGACTGTCCATCCTATAAGTAACCGTGAATTTAATCCCATTGCATGCAATCTAAGTTTTTTTACATAATTTGTTAAAGTCATTTTGTCTTCTCAATTTCATCCAGCGGATGGCATGCGTCAGAAGTTGATTGTCCTCGACACTTCGCTGCAGCTAATGGTAACACTAACAGTACACTTATGATGACTCTTTTGACTTAGATCAGCATAGTCGTTTGAGTGCCAATGACTCAGCACTTTTAAACACTACCGAGATATTTTAAACCAGAATAAGGGACAAGAAGATGTCAAATTCAGCCTTGAGGGGAGCCTGAAATCTGTATCAGAACAACTAAGCAAGGATAAATATCAAGATAAGCTGCAGCAGATTTTCTCGGCACTTTCTACCTTACCAAAGCAGACGGAAACATTTCTGTACAGACTACAGAATGAGCTGTGCACAACCTTCAAAAAAGAAATCCAGGTATGTATAAGGTCGCAGCGGCAAAGCTAGAATACCTGATAGAATTTGTAATGTAACATTGAGTTGCATTCTACTTCCTTGCTTAATAAAAATAATATTGAAGTGTCCGGTCTTCTTAGAAATGCTTGATTAATCACTTAATCCCTGCTTTAAGTACTCAATTATGCCTCTCGGCTTTTGCTTGTTAATACCTTTTCGCCCTGTCATTTCTATACTCGCAGGAGATGGCTTGCAGCCTGAAGACCCCCCTCAACCAAAAATGTCCATCAATCACTGTACTTTCTCCAAAGGTGCTTTACTCTTCTAAGAAAATTCGGGGTATCTTATCCGAGAAATTAACTTTTGCATGCATAATTTATCATAAAACCTTGCATCTATTCAAATTTGCAGGTTACTAGCCATCATGTTACTCCACAGAGAAAGCCAGAGCCAGTGAAGAAGTATGCAAAGATCTAGTTTTCCTATATCGAACTTGGTTTTCTCCTACTGATTCTCTCGTTTTATATGCTTGTTGATTCCATTTTCCGTGCATAAGAAATTTAAATCCATGAGTGCATGGCAGTTCCATACCATGTTATTGAAAGAGAGAAAAGACAAGTGCATGGCAGTTCCATACCATGTTATTGGCATCCTTTGCTTGGATTGATTAAATGCCTTGGTTTTTGTACTGTCTAGTTGTTCTTCTGTTTTTCCGTATCGCCTAGTTGATCTACTTTGGTTGTTCAATTCTTAAACTTAATTGAAATAATCATTGTATCAAACCAAGAGCCCTGAATGATTTTTCTCTATTCCAGTCCGACTTTGCTTCCAAAGGTTGCTGGGCAAGGAGAAACAGTTCCGAAGGTGGAAATGGGAGGCTGGAAGTCTGTAAAGGTGAAACAACACACTTTTACACAAGCGGCATCCCTCAGGGAGCAGAAACGCACCAGAGTTTCTTCAGATCAACAGGTAGTTCTTAGTGTGAAAATGTTTTTGGTTTTCCCAGTGTTGCTAAGCAAACACAGTTTTTTAGTTGGGATGTGGTGTATGTTGGCTCTTCCTGGTTGATTGGCGTGGTAAAAGTAGTTGCAGCAAAAAAAATAAACAACACGTGAATGGCCTCTGCTGTATGGGTTTCATGGGAAATCTTCTGCTTACTGATTCAAAGAAAATTCTCACCTAATATTCTTGGTCAATTTAAAATGTTGATCCATATTGCAGGAAGAACAAAGTAGAGTTATTATCGATTCAGATGAGGAGATTGATGGAGGTTTTTCTTGCTTGCTCGATGTTAAAGAAACAGGTATTTCGAGGAAGAAGATTTTCAGAAATATTATTCGATCTGCTAACGTCGCTCTAAATACTACCTGTTTTCCCTGTTCAAGGCATCAGAAACCCCATAATCGGTGAATCAAAGGAAGACACTGCAAGGATTTTGCGGAAAGCTAGGAGGCAAAAGAGAAAATACTGCAATCCTATCATTATTAATTGAAGGTACCCTTGCGCTTTAGTATTTGCTTCATTATTTTTTCTTTTGAAATATTCTTTGTAATCATTATAGAATTATCTCAACTTAAAAGTTTAGACTATTAGGTGAGGTTTCAAAAAATTATTTATATTATTTTCTAACACATTCCCTCAAGTGAAAGCTCTTTGAGTTTGAAACTTACACAAGTCTACATTACCTTGTGCTTAATTTTTATCAAATAAATAGGGATGGTAAGATTCGAACTCGTGACCGCTTGGTTATCAAGACTCTGATACTATGTCAAAAAACCATCTCAATCTAAAAATTTAAATTATTAAATGAGATCTTAGAAAATAATTATTTTCTAACATCGCTAATCTTAAGTTTCGTTGTTAATTAAAACCCTCGCTGTTCTTTAAGATCTCTGCCACATTGAGGCATTGAAACAAGAATAGAAAGTGCACTGGCCTAAAAGGGAATACCAATTTTGTAGATGTACTGATGAATGACTATGAGTCTATGACGTATGAAAATATTTTTACTTTTTAGTCATAATTCAAGAGTTGTTTTTTATAGATGGTTTTTAATTAAATGTATGTTTGGTAAAAGATTATTAAAAACAATTTTTTTAAAAGAGATACTTTAAATTAGATGTACTAGTCAAAATTTAAGCTGACTTTTGATAAAAAAAAATCTAAACTTAATTTTATAACAATGTTTTTGGTTAAATTAAAAATTGTTTCTAACCAAACTTATTTATAATTTTTATAAAATTTAAAAACTAAATTAAATCAAAATCTAAATCTCATGCAAAATATAACCTCAATTAGCAGCGTGGCTTGTACATTAGTGATGCATAGAAGTTTTAGCAAGTCTTTTATAAAGGGTGTTTGAGATTATGATGGGTGTTTTTAAAAGTAGTTTTTTAAAATCTTAAATCATTAACATATTAAAATTATATAAAAAAAATTAATTTAATATTTAAAAAAAAACAAAAACATTTTGAAAAAACCCGTCTCCCAACGACTTTGTTGCCTGTGCATTTTGTTATTGGCAGGTGCAACATTAACCAGGAAAAAAAATAAATTCAACTTCCTGTCCTGTCCGTGAGGAGAACAAACCCATATGCTTCCAATAACTTGGCCAAGAAGAAGAAAATAATGCACTGTGTAGGATTATGGATCAAAACTTTGTGAGCAAAGACTAGGATTTGAGTTATATCATTGCAATCATAAATGGAAAAGAATTAATAACCAAATTGGATGAGAAAAAAGAGAGAGGATAAAACGAACAAAGAATGAAGAAATGAAGAATAGAGGCTGGCACGCTTATAATTGGGCTTGGATGTTATTTCGTGGCTTGGCAATTCAATGTCCACGGACTACAGCACAGGCTGCTGCTAGATGCTGCAAGGCCTGGGCCCTATAAGCTTTGATACAATCCGGAGTAAAGAAGATGGAAGCTAGTGTTTAGCCCTTTGCCTATGATTTTTTGTGTATAATTTTCCTTTCCGTAAGACTTTTCCTCAATAATAAACAAAACTATTTTAACAGAAAAAACTTTTAAATAATAAACTAAAAGATAACTATAAATATAAAAGTGTGACAGCAAAATAAATTGTTTTTTTAACGAAGCATACTCTTTATTTTTTAAATAATTTATAGGTTTTAGCATTTTATTTATGAATTATAAAAAAATATTTTATTTATTATTAACAAATTCTTTTTTATTAAAAAGATAGATGTACATGACTTTATCTTAATAATAGTTGTAGTTTTCTCTCCTTCCAAAACAATTTCAATTATATCTTAAGTCAAACCTGTTTAATTTTACATAAGAAAATATAATATTTTTTATTTATAGATTTTTTATACAAGAATAGAGTTTGATTTATCTTTTAAATTTAAAATTTAAAATAGTTTTTAAAATTATTCCTCTCAGTTGTTTTTTAAGAAAATCATGGATGACTAGAAGTAATTAAACTATATTATTTTTACAAATAAATTTTGAAGTCTGTTATTTTTTTATTTTTTAATCTTAAAAAAAATATTTTGCTAGAAGGAATGATTGAAGTACGGATTGTTATTTTGACAGATCTCCTGACCACTTTAAAACCAACACGTGCCCAGACCACGATCCTTTTTTTGGGTTTTAGAAGCAATAATTGCTATCTAAGAAATAAAGAAGAACAAATCAGAAAAGGATTTGATCCCCCAACGCACTAAGCTGCTAAAACGGCCATCCCTTTAACGGTCCTTTTTCACTGAAAAGGCAGCACCATTGGCAGGTCATCAGATACGATTCTTCGAAGGGCTGCTTAAAAGGGCAGCTCCCGTGGAATAAAATAAGGTAGGTAGCATGATTTAGTATCTGTTTTATTTTGTGTTGTAAAAATATTTTTAAAATATTTTTATTTTTTATTAATTTTAAATTAATATATTTTTAATATTTTCAAATTATTTTAATATGCTAATATAAAAAATTATTATTATAAAAAAAATCATTAATATATATTTTAACATAAAAATTTATTTAAAAAACATCTACAAACACAGTGTTAAACAACCTCTTCCATGTTTCTAATCTCTCAAGGAAATATTAGATTTTATGGAGCGATTCCTTCGTTTCTCTCAAAGACTACGGCTAACTTGTCCTATTAGGAAATCGAGACATTAGAAACGTCTATAGTTCAGCAAATCTCATTTTTCAATGATGGCGATGTACTCCTAATTATGGGTTAGCATCCAGCGAAGCACCAGGCCGGAAAGTAATATTGCTACTATGCATATGATAAAGACAAGAAAGTCATCTCTTTGTATCTGTAGATTCATTTTTTTCTTACTTTCCCTTTTCTTTTTCGTCCAAGAACAGGCGAGATGATTTACACTGTGGCCGGGCAAATCATTTGTGATTTTCTCTATAAAAGAAACAATACATAAAAAAGATAAATATATATAAGAGAATTTCCATCAAAATCAATATTTAAATACAAGTATTTATATAACGATTTGCTTATACTAACCATTCTTTATATCTCCCAATGTAATTTTTAGAATACAAAACAAACCTCTTGAAATATCAGGATTTAGATAAAGAGATGCTATTTTCTTTTCCCCCACTGGTCCCATTTCAAGCATCCTTGCAATTTAATCTAAAATATTTGAAACAGCACCAAAATAACTTTTTCTTTTCCATCTCTTTGTTTTTGTATTCGTTTCGATGCAGAATAAGGAACTCGGCAGTGTTGTTCCTTTCTTATAATATACCACGAAGGAATTCAGTTGTCGAGTCGTTCAAATTGTCACGATCCCACTGGTCCTAAATTTGGCCAACAAATAATCATATCATATATATCTACATGGAAAAGCAGGTTTCTCCCCATAAATTCGATTACTTTCTCGAGTGTAATACGACTTAGTAGAGCTTTTTTTTGCTTTTGGGACACTGTTCGTTCAAAAGAGAGAGGAGCATCCAATGCTTGAGGAGTGTAGAGAGAGGGGGGAGGGCCAAAATCCCAGCATGGGACAAAATCAACCCACCCACTTTGCTCAGTTAGAGTCTCGGAGAAGTTGGTGAGGCTTAATCTCAGAATTAGCTGAATGATTGTTGCAATTGGCCTAACCAAGAAACAAACAACCAACTTCAAGGAGGAAAGGAAGGAGGTGTAACGGCTACAAATCACCTCCTAGGTAAACATCACTTACCCACCTTAAAATAAGCTACAAATCATCTCCTAGGTAAACATCACTTGCCCACCTTAAAATAATCTCCAAGTCGTTAGTGGATCTGTCTTTTGTTGATTTTAAAGTAATAGTATCAGCCTCGGCTGTCCAGCTAAATTGGGTTAGATAGTTAATATCATCTGTTGAGACCTTACGTGGCAACCACCAATCCATTGACTGTGTCTCTAAAACCCAGCTTTATGCTCATTAAATTACTGAATTTCACGACCAAATAAATCCTGATCTGACGCTTCGGTCTCAACTACCTAGTGGCAAAAATTGGGCTAGGTTGGTTTTCTTTGTTAGGGAAACAAGTTAGCTTGATGGCGTTTTTTTTATTTTTTATTTTCTGGTTAACTTGTTTTTTAATTTGCTTCTCATGTAAAAAATATATATTAATTTAATATTTTTAAAATAATTTTCAATAGTTTTGCTAAGACACTCTATACCATATTACTGAATTTATGTAATAGAACAAATAAACAAAGAAGAAATTGTAAAATTTATCTTTATGTAATAGGATGAGTCTCCAATGTATCCTTATATCATTGATTAAATCAGTTTTATTATTATTATTATTATAAAATAGCTGAATTTTCAATTTATCTATATACAATTAATAAATTTTCAATATATCTTTATATTAACTTCTCTTCTCTTTAAATTAATAAATTCACTGATACACATGATTATTATATTGAGAAGGGAATTCAATAGAGAAGAAGGGGAGTCACCGGAGAATTTTTAAAAAAAAAAATCTTCTGTTCGTCATGTGAATGTTTATAGAGCTTAGAATTACTTTTAATATAATATTAAAATATATACGTGATTCTTTCAATTAATCTGAATGAAGAACATCTTGAGCCACGTGTTGACGGATCCTTCATGTGCCCCCGGCGACCCCCCCCCCCCCCCCCCCCAAAAAAAAAAAAAAAAATTGAATATCTTTAAGGACAAGAAAGGAAAAGGCTGGGCTGCCCTGGTACCAACATGCCCCCCCTCCCCCAATAATCTTGAATATCTTTAAGGACAAGAAAGGAAAAGGCTGGGCTGTCTTGGTACCAACATGCAAGAAAGCTGCAACTCTCTCCCTCTGAAGGGGCACTCTGTCAAATTAGTTAAAAAACATGTTCTCCTTCCCTCTCTGTAGGTTAGACCATCAGAATGACATTAGCCAATCCCTACATGACACCATCCTACCAAATTACCAATTTATGGGCAATTGATTAACTCTAAAGTTATGGTAAATTATACTAGATAGGTGCCATGCTCGTGCTAGGCTGTTCTTTTTTGTAATATATAAAAACGATATTAAAGTCTGCTAATGTATTTTGAGAAAAGAAAAAGAGTATGTAACTCAAGTTACAGATACTATTGAATTCGATAAGATTGTTTTGTTTAATATAATAAAAAAAACAACAACAAAAATTGATTGAATTTTTTTTTTAAAAAAGTGGCAACAATAACATGAAGAGAAAAAAATATTTGTATAAATAAAGAAAAAAAAGAAGATGAAACAACAATAGTCAATCCATTAAACTCGTGATGTAGGTCATAAAACCATAATGACCTTAAATAAATAAATAAAATACTTGATTTAACCAAGTTAACCTATCAAATTCGTGACTTTAGTTATAAAATTGAAATAACCTCATAGAAAGCATATCAAAATAAATTATAAAGTTTAATTCTCAATCATCATTGTTGGGCCCAATAATAAATGATGAAATTTGTAAAGATTCTAATTAAAAAATGACATAAAAATAAGTCAAGCCAACATAAATTTATCTGTTAAGCATTGTTAATAAAAACAAATCATACAACCTTAATATTAAATGATGAATTCCCGGGGGGTTAAAAAAAGGTAGAGCAAAATGAGTCAGTTGGGTTAGCCTGATAAACTCCTAACTCGGGTCATGAGATATGGATAATCCAATAAAAAAAATCCAATATTAAAGGATCCATGACCCGGGTCATAAGACCAAAATAACCTCCTGAAAAAAAAACATTATGATTTAATAGTGGTTAAAATACTAGAACCAGTGACCTTATTCACAATACCAATGTATCATTTGAAAAATAAAGATATTATAAAATTCAATTATCAATTGAACCAACATTGAATAACAAGATTGGAAAACAATCAATTAAAAACAAGACACAAAAAATAATATTGATTTATTTGGATTAATCATTTAAGCTCTATTCTCGAATCATAAGGTCAAAATAACATAATAAAAAACAAACAAAATAAATCATAAAATTTAATTTTTAATCGATTTAAATATTAAATGATAAAATTGAAAAAATTATTAATTAAAAAAACAAATCAATTAAGTTAACATGATAGAATCAAGTATGATAAATTAATAAAACAATAAATATAATATTTAAAATTATTAAAAAAATAAATGAAAAAAAGAAGTAAATGAAGGGTACAGGAAAAACCCCTCCATGTTGTTTCATAGATAATAATTAATTAATTGTCATGCCCGTGGGTCCACCCATTTGATCCTTGATTTGTTACCCTCTAAAAAATAAAAAAATCTAATGACTCCAACGGATTCCTTATCTCCATTCAAACACAATTGGCAACTTGTTTAGCAAATGCAATGATCATACTCCCCCTTTGGTTGTCCTATTATTATTATTATTATTATTACTAGTTTATCAAGCGGATTTAGGTTCAGTTGTAAATTTTACTTTTTGAATCGAAATATCTTCTTCACAACCCCCCCCTCTTTTTTTTTTGTCGTCAGTCCCCGCTGTCTCATATGGGCCTTCAACTTGTCAAAGCTATAGTTGATAAATTGTGGGCCCAACTGATATAATTTAGTAGGGCCCTAACTGAACTGTATTTCTAGGCCCAACTGCTCCCTCCACATTCACCATGGACAAAAAACACAACAATGGTATCCTCCGAGGCTGCCATTCTTCCTCCGCGCTACCCCCAGCAAGCACCTACTTGTTTTGTTCGACTGTAAAATCCGAAGTCACTTTTTGGTTGATAGAATTATTTCTTTCTTATCTCTTCTTCTTCTTCTTCTTCTTCTTCTTTATAATAACGATCAGGTTATTTAATTCTAGAGTCAGCAATCCTGGATCGAGATCAATTTGTTTCCTTATCTGAGATCTTGAAATACAATTAATGTTCAACTTAAAATATTAAGAAAAAAAAATATTTATTTCACAGTATTTCTTTATATTTAGAATTAAAACTAGAAAATAGATAATTGCTCACTTTGCGGGATTTAATTAGATTTATTTAAACATAAAAAATATCTAGATTTCATTAATGTGTTTTTAGTAGGAAAAAAACTAAAACTATATAGAAACTAATTTAATATGATTTAGTTGATTTAACAAGTCAAAAAACAGCATGGATAATCGATAAAAAAATATAATTTGATTATAAAAAACAAGATGAAATTATTTTTTAAGTATTGAAATTAAATTATATTAGACCAACTTGAATCAACTAAGATTAACCAATCAAATCTGTTACTCGTGTCAATAAATCCTAATAAGTCTATAAAAAGTAAATAAAAAAATATTCAATTTAATTCTCAATCAACCTAACGTAGAGGAATGAAATTACAAATAAAATTCTACTAAAAAAATAAACTAAGTCGATCCAAGTTAATTTTCCAAACCTGGGGTCATGAGATCGAGATAACCATATAAAAAATAAATCATAACAAATTATGAAACTCAATTCACAATCAGTATAGTTTTGAAGGATGCAATTAAAAAAAAAAGACATTAAAACCACCAAAATTAACCAAAAAAACTTGTGAACTAGATTATAAGGCCAATATGATTTTATAAAACGCAAACTGAAACAAATTATAAAGTCTAGTTTCTAGTCCATTAAACTTTTTTTTTAAAAAATCAACTAAAAAACAATAAAAAAACCAAATGCAAAATAAATAAAATACCCTTTATCCATAGGCTTGATAAAATAAACTTAAAAGGTGATTTGGCTTTCAACGGTGCTTAAAAAAATAAGAAGATAAAAGAAGCCCCCACAACCGATTAAATTCTTTACTAATTCCAGGATAATATGATAATTTAACCGTACATAATAAATTAAAAAGATATAAATACCCTTCCACAGCAAACAAACTAATTCTTTATTCAAAGGGCATCAATTAAATTAAACTATGCAAGAAAAATAAAAATAAAAATCCCTCTCTTCTTCCTAGTCAATTTTCAAATGTCATAATGATCCCATTAAAAAAATGACCTTACCCCCGATCATTAGCCTAAACTTTTTTTTTTTTTTGCAGGGATAAAATGATAAATTTATTTTCATGGGCAACAAACTATGTCTAAGTGACACTTGAATTCACAACCTCTTAACTTTTTTTTTTTTTAATAATAATACAGAAAACAAACTGCCCGGTCAACAACTCAAAACTACATTATAAAACTGATAGAGAATGATCCGAAGTAGGTATTTTATATATATATAAAAGAAAACAGTAAAGGCTGGTTGCAGCCAGGCACTAATTTTTGACAAGGGAAGGCATGGAACAGGTCTCACCGCACCAAACTGGCAGGCCACGAGGCTATAAAAGGAGGGTGGAATAGAATCATTTTGGATTGGATTTCTCCACCATCCTTTTCCTTTTCCCTTTTCCAGCCAGCATTCTCATTGGGAGCACGTAAACGTGACAAATACACAACCGTGTGCTGTAGAGTTTATTCAGCAATATCCTAATTAAAAATTAAGCAAATCCAAACGCGGGAATAGAGAATGGAAGGTGATCTCCTATGCACATTCGAATTCAAATTAAAACAATCATTGCCTTCATAAATAGTTGACAAAACAAAGTTATCCATTTGTGTAAACAACAAGCATCGATCTCAATCCTAGCCTTGTTATAATTCCTGCTCTCTAGAGCTCTGAGGTGTAACAAATACGACTCCTAGTAAATGTTCCAAGAGTGCGGTAGTTTTGGTTTTTTTAAACATTTTAAAAGTTGTATTTTATTTTAAAAATATTAAATTAATATTGTCTAACGCTTTTTAATAAATTTAATATACTAATATAAAAAATATTATTTTAATATATAAAATATTTTTTAAAAAATACACTATATCAACATCAAACAAATTTTTTTTTATTATCCAAGTCCATTTTCAAAAGAAAGTGAACGCAATACTAATATTAAGAACATTGTTAGTTTCACCGACAATTTTACCTATTAATATATAGATGAAAACAAATCATGTCTCAAATCTAAACATCAATGTTGAATTCAACGAGTTAGATTGGGTGAAAGAAATAAAATTACAGAGTTATGATGTTTCTATTTTTATTACATATTAAGTTATGATCATTGAATTTAAATTTGAAGATCTAGACTCAATAACCATGATAATAATATTCTCTGAAAAACATGGAATGTCTCTATCCATTTTTTTTTTTTGAGTATCCAAGAAAGGATTTTCCAATATAATATACTGTTCTAAAAAGATTTTTTTTTTCCCCATCAATACATCATCGTTCTCACTACCGTTGAGGTACATTTTTAGAAAAAATATACATGTAGTTCCTCATTAAGATTTAAGTTTTGTTTCTTCCAAAGTTACTACCTTGCTCCCTCCTTTTCTTTTCTTTTCTTTCCTCCATTATTTATATATGCCCCTCCATTTTCATTTTTCCCAACATCCATGCCATACTACTCTCTCTCTCTAAAACCAAAAAGTAAACACAAGACAGCCTCTCTCCAACATTTTCTCTTTTACCTTGTCAAGGGCCAAGAGAGAGAGAGACACAAAAGGTGTATTCTATAGAGAGAGGAGAAAGGGAAAGATTGTGACTTTGATGATTGCTGAGTGTCGAGGGAGTAGCAGCGCAGCAGGGAAAAATGGGGAGGGAGACAATAGCAAAAGCATTTCTCGAATACAAATCCCTCTCCTTCTCTCTGGGCCCATCAGTATCAATCCCAAACCAAACCGTCACTTATTCTCCTCCTCCTTGTACCAAAAACATTGTAAAGCTTTCAACTTTCTCTCTCACACCTCCCCCTCCACTTTTTCTCGGTCTTTATTGCCTGCCCATATGACACAAAATTTTTATTTCCCACTCAAATTATAATGGGTCGGTGGATGCTTGGCAAGAATTTTATACCCCTCTCTTTTTAGTTGTCAAAAGATAGATACCCACTCAGGAGAGAGAGAGAAAAAAGTCCTGTTTTTTACCATTGCGTATTAGAAATTTAGAAGAAAAATATTTTTCTGGGGTTCTTTTTGTTTTTCTTGATCTGGGTTTTCTTTGTTTATTGGGGAATTGGACAGGATTGACTGGCTGCTTTGACGTTTCGATAGAATTCGAGGAGTTTTTATTTGGGTGTGTTGATGAAAAGATTGGCTTGGTGGTTTTGACTGTGGATTGGAGAGAATTAAAGCTCGATTTTGGTGTTTCAAAGATTGGAGATATATGACATTCATAGAGATAATCATGGAGCTTTTTGATCAGTTAATGCATAATTGGCTGTTGTCGAGCTGAGTTTTTTTATATACTTCAAGGCAAAGCTTGCTAGGAGTTGATCAATTTTGTTGAGTGGAATTTTGAAGGTGAATTCTTGAGCTGTGATTCACTTTGTACGCTTTTTATGTAACTAGTCCTATCGTTCAAGGAAAGATCAAAGTTTGAGACCTCAGGCGCTGGTTAGGGAATTGAGTGCCTTGCCATGCAAAGAAAGTCTGGACAAGCTTAAACTTGACTCTTCTAGGAAGCTCCTTCGAGTTGTTGAAATTGGAATTTTCACTGTCCTCTGACTGTCTGTACTGTACCTGGCTGCATATCGTTGTTCTTCTTGGCTTAATCGAATCTGAGGTAATTGTTCTAACTTCTATGTAGTCCATTTCTTTGTCTTGCCAAAATTCATATACACATTATACCAGATGTGAACTGCGCTATATATTTTTAATATCACTTTTGATGATCATAAAGATTAAAAGAAAGAAAGTTTAATACTCTGTACTAAAGTTTTGCTTCTCTATGAGTGACAATCATACCTTTTAAGATTACTGCTAGGATTCTATGCCAAAGGTACGTGATGAACTTGTTTTGAGGGTTGGCTGAATTTCTGTTTCAGAATGTTTGTAGCATGTATGGCCTTATGTTTGCCGATAAAATGTGTCTTTATCTTTATCTCGTTTTATTTGCTCCTTGGTTACTTGTTTATTTTTTAGCTATGCATTCTTGTCTGAAAATGAGAATGTAGTTCAACGCTGAAGAGGCTGGAACGAGAAGCTATTTCATAGCCTCCCCAATGTTTTATCGAAACTTTTGTTACTAGGTGTTTCAGGCTTATTGAAGTCATCTTTCCGGGCATGGTTATCTAGGCTTTCACAAGCTTCGAGGAATAGTGTTTTAAAACTTTCCGCCTCTTTTCTACTGGTTCACCTGTCAAAAATGTTTTTTTGCCTTCACCTATTTTCTGATGATGTCATTATAGAAACCATCGCTGCTGCTTTCTATCACTAACCGGTGGATTTAGAGAGCAATCACCATCACATGTGCAGTATTATAGATGCATAATGTTATACCATACTTGCTACCACTTCGATCCTTGATGCTGCGTTGCATTCATTTCTCTGCTGCTCATTGTCATGTGACTCGCGTCCCCATTTAATTTTTTGTCTGCAATGTCTTTGCTGATTGGAAAATCTCTTCGTATCTCTTAGCTTATATATGAGCTTTTGAATTGAAAACAACTCTGGTTAATACTCTTCAACTGGTGTTTCTTTCTTCTTTTTTCTCATCCACTTCCTCAAATAAATCAGATATCATAGCACTGCCTGCGAGAAAATCTGGATCAACAAAGCATAATACAGTCAAAGAACTAGCCACTCATCATGGCAAAAAAATCACAGAGACGCCCTGTGCGGTATGAAAGAGACCAATCGGGCTGCATGTGGGGTTTAATGAGTATGTTTGACTTCCGCCATGGTCGATCAACGCAGAAGCTGATTTCAGATAGGAGGCGTGGGACCAGACATGCTGTTGGTAAGATACTTTCTTTGAAATGCAGATCAATCTGAATAGACAGCGCATATGTGGCTGCACATAGGCACACATCCACGGAATCTTTTTTGTGTGGAAGGGATGGGTTAGTGCATGCAACATGCATGTGCTTTTCTTCCATTGTTAATAAATCCCTTAGATGGAAGTGAATTTGAGAAGTGTCAAGGCAGTGGTTGTGTTTATAAGGAATTTTAATGATTGTCTTCTTGTTAAACATTTTAATCTGATTGTACGTTTGCCTTACAATGGTCATTGGTTAAAGATAAATTTCTAGTATTCTTGCTTTAAGCTTATGAAACATATCAGTGAATCCCTTTTCTTCTGCAGTTACTGGAACTCCTAAGAAAAAGCTTGACAATCTTAGTGAAAACTGCCGAGGCATAATTGTAAGTGTTGTCAGCTTATGCATCCAAACTCAGTTTGTCTTCCAAAATTTTCTTGATATTTGCAATGAACGCCTGTTGTGATGAGTAAGCTACCTGTAAATTACTTATTTTTCCTATTTTAAATATATCAGGATGCTGAAGAGAGCAGAAAAGCAACAAGTCATACCAATAAGCTGAGTGTGAAAAAGCTCATGGAAGAAGAGATGTTCAGTGAGCAAGACACAAAGAATGAAACAAACAATCCTGAGATAGAATCAAAACAGTTCAATTCAGAAAATGGAGACCACAAAACAAAGAACCACGAGAGAAAAAAAAGTCGCACAAAAAGTTGTGATATACACTTAGAGGATCTTAATGTTGCTGAAAGCTTGGAATCTGAACAGCATTGCCTTCATAATTTAGAGAAGCAATCTACGAAAAGTCTTGATATAGGTGAAATATTGGAGGATTTCTGCCGTGAGATCCATCAGAAAAGCATAGATTATGTGGAGCATGACCAACATGATGAAGTTCAACATCAGCCAAACCAAAAGAATCCTGACTTCGAAGAGAAATTGAGTGAGGTAATAAAACTCATAAATGAGAAACTTATTGACAGGAAACATGTCACTGAAGATGGGGACCTCCACCCATCCAAAGAACTGAGGGATGCACTTCAGATTCTAACTTCTGATGAGGAATTGTTTCTAAAACTCTTACAAGGTCCAAAGTCCATAATGGTGAAGCATGTTCAAAACTTGTGGAATGCTCAGGTTGAGAAAGATGGCGACTCCAAGTTACTTGCTGTATCTAACTTGTTAGAAGAGGGGCTTCATGGCTTCAGACATTCTGGCGAGGCTATCCATGGTAAACAACGCAAATTTTTCAGAAAAAAGACCAAATCTCTGGAAAAGAACCCATCAAAGGAAAATAAGGCATCTCAAGCTTCAAATAGAATTGTAATATTAAAGCCTGGTCCGACAAGCTTGCTACTACCTGAAAATGAAAGCAGTATTGGATCATCACCAGAATCTCAATTCATCATCAGAAACAAGGGACCAATTGAGAGATCTGCTTCTCACTTTTCTCTGACTGAAATTAAAAGAAAGTTGAAAAATGCAATGGGAAAGGAAAAGCAGGAAACCTCTACTGATGGGACTTCAAAGAGATTTTTTAACAAACATGCTGTGGGAAATAGTGAAAAAGGATTCAAGGAGAACCATGGAAGGAATTCTCCAGGTAAAGACCACTTCTTTATTGAAAAAATTGCTAGACCTCCCATGGGTGGCAAAATGAGAGAGAAGACTTGCAAGTTGAAAGAATCTGAAATAAGTGTGGAACATGAAGCTGTCATTTATCCCAAGCAAAGGCCATCTAACATCTACATCGAGGCCAAGAAACATCTCTCTGAGATGCTGAGCACTGGCCATGGGGATGGGGATTTTTCAAGCGCGCCTGTGCCAAAAACCCTTGGCAGGATTCTCTCCCTTCCCGAGTACAATTTTTCACCGCTTGGTAGTCCAGGAAGGGATTGGGAGCAAGGCTTTCTGACAGCACAGATGAGATTTTCTGCCAGTGAAAAATTTCAGAAACATGAAACCAATGCCAGCCATTTAGGTCAAACAGTATTAAACTCAGAGCCTCAGTCATCTGTTTCCAATGACAGCATCTGGGATAAAAAACAAGCTTCTTCAAACCCAAATGCAAGTGCCTCAAATGAACTTCATGATAAAGAAGAGAAAACCTTTTGCTCTATCAGAGATGAGATGCCTTCTGAAGGTAGTTTTTTTTTTTTTTATCATAGGATGTAGATGGATAAATCACCATGCTGATAATTTTTTTCTAATATAGGCCTTCTCAAAATTTTATGCAGGTGAAGTGGAGGTTGTAAAAAAAACTACAATTGAAGAAGAGAGCAATATCTTAGATATTGTCTCTGAACCAAGCAGCTCGCCTCTTGATGAACACCAAAATGGTGATATGTCTGACGTTTGTGATAAAAAAGAATATTCAGAATGCTTGGAACATGTAATTTTACTGGTTGCCTGTCCTTTTCAGTTCATCACATATCTTTAACATTTTATTCTAATAACTCTACTGTGCTTTTCAGGAATCATTTGAAGAAAACCAACCTCTATCTTCTCCATTAACATCTCCATCCACCTCTTCAAACACCAAAAAACTTAGATGTCTAGAGGTTGCATCTGAGATACCAGAACGGCCCAGTCCTATATCTGTTCTTGAGCCACTTTTCCCAGAGGAGGACATCACCCCAGCAAGCAGCAGACTTGAACCTGGTAGGTCTTCATAAAGAAAGTCCAGTGACTTTCAGTATTCACATCACATGGTTCTCAAGCTAATTTTAGTTCATTCTCTTATCTATCAGTTGAACTGCCAGTGCAACCCTTGAGGATTCAATTTGAAGAACATGAACCTTCAGCTGCTGATAGAAACATCCCTCTGAAAGCTTCTGTAGATGACAAGGAATCAGTATTTGAGTATGTAAAAGCAGTGCTTCAAGCCTCTGGCATGAAGTGGGATGAATTTTATATGAGGTCACATTCTTCAGATCAGCTTCTTGACCCATCAATATATTTGGAGGTAGAATTCTTTTCCGACCAGCTTTGTTGTGACAAGAAGCTCCTCTTTGATTCTGCTAACGAAGCTCTTGTGGAGGTATATGAGCGGTATTTTGGTTGCTTCCCTGGGTTATCATTTGTAAAATCTACCATCCGGCCTGTCCCAGACATGAAAAATGGCATTTATGAGGTTTGGGAAGGAGTCTCTTGGCATCTCCTCCCATTGCCAATGCCTCGTACTTTGGACCAGCTTGTCAAGAAAGATATGGCAAAAACTGGAACATGGATGGACCTTCGATATGATATTGAAACTATCCTTGTTGAAATTGGTGAGGCCATTTTTGAAGATTTGATGGAAGAAGCCATTTTCGGAGATCTGATGGAATAAAATTTATCCATCCGTGTAAATGAAAATTCAGAGTGTGGAAATCATTTGATTCCAGCTGAGTTGAAGGAAAGTGTGAGCAAGTGTGAAGTCGTGGAAGACAGTAATTTCTTCTATTCGTTTATTGATCGATCTTGTGTCTAGGCGGGAATGCAAGCAACCTTTTGTATGACTTGACATGGCACTTCTTTTACTTTTCCATTGAAATCATGTACACAACAGTACAGTTTGGAAGCTCTACTAAACACAGCATCAAATGAATGAACAAGGATCTGCACTGCTTCAAGGGTAAAAAATCACGAGCCCAATGTGCAAGCGCTTCTTGCTACGGTATGAAGACTACTTGATTTCCATGGCAGATTTTGCGACCTTGACCACCAGATCAGTGCCCTGCATCCGGCGAGAATAGTAGCGTTCAACAGTGTAGAATTTGTACATATCGTGCCTTGTGTGTTAATAAATTAGGCTGTGTGCATTTTTTTTTCTTGGTCTCATTTCATTCATTCTTCTGTCGAGTCTGTGTTACACGTATTTCCTTTTATATTTACAAAGCTGGGGTTGGATTGTGACTGTTTTAGCGGGTAGGGGATGTGATGACACTGAATTGTGTATGCAAATAACAAGCTGTGACTGTTGTGCTTTGAGTCACAAATAATCAATAGAGTTCGCATACTTGATCTACTAGATAATTATGTTTTAGTTCAGGATTATCCTATGCTTGGCGTCCAAGTTTAGTATTTTAAAGAGATACGGCTTTTTCTTCTTTATTCATTAAAAGAAGCAACCATATCATTTTTTAGCATGCCACCATGATTCCCAAATCTTATGAAGCATATATTTTAATCATCCATTCGTGAATCCCATGTTTGATGATTCCTCCTCCGTTCTTCTCTGGGTCTTTATCTGTAACGTGACCGGCAGGTCACTTTACTTGACTCTGCGCTCGGTCTCACTGAATAGGATCCCGGAGACGAATTTTTTTTGTTAAAGAGCCTCCAGATAAAGCAAAAGGAGAAGAGAGATTGTAAAATGTTTCTCGAGCTAGCCCTATATACCTTAATTAAGAATATTCTTGGTTGAATTTGAGTGAAGTAACCCGTATTTAGATTGATGTGTTCCTAAGAAATTTCTTTCTCGTTACCTCCTCTAAATTTCAGACCTAAGATTATATACTTGAATCAAGCCTCCAGTGATTACTCATTGAAGCGTTAGATTTAATTAACAAATACGCATCACCATGTACACGAGAAGGCTGGGCTACAAGTTCCATGAGGCCTAAAAAACATTCAAAAACCTCAAGGCAACTTCGGGGCCTAATCAAGACAGCCTATCGAGACTTCTCAACAACAATCTGTCATGGGCCACTAGGCCCACTACTATAATCCAGTTAGATGAGCTTGATCATTGACTAGGATATATGCATGATTTTTTTTTCTATGAGCCACCTGCACCAAAATATAATAAATGTTAGATATAGTTTCATGATATAATTGAACTAAAATTGCTCATTGTAATAAATTATTTTGGTGTTATAACAATTCAGTTTTTTTAATTATAAAATTACTTCACCATCTAATAGCTAGTCCAATAGTGAAAGTTTGGGATTAAGGTGTTTGCTTCCATATAATCTCAAATTCGAGCTATTTAGTTAACAATATGATAGTCACTAGAGGCTTACATGATTGTTAATTTCAAGACCTGTAGGATTAGTCAAGATATACGCAAGCAGACTCAAATGTTTACATTAATCAAAAGTATTTATTATAACACTGTTGTTTGTGTTGAATAACAACTTGTTGGCATTTTAAGGTTTTTTTTTCCGATAAAAAGTTCGGAACAGTATCTAAATCCATATAAACCCAATTAGCAAATAATTTTTCAGGACATTCAACCATAGAGTTTGAATTTTATTGCATGGTACAAGCACTTTTCGGTTCCTGTGTGCATGTATCTTGGAGTATAACATGAGATTATGAAATCAACTGCATCTAAAATTAAAGAGAAAAGGAAAGAAAAGAATAATAGCAAACATCAGAAACAATATCAGAGTTACCTAACAAAATGTAAGGTTAATTAAATCTTGATGTGACAAGTAACATTTCCTTAATATAAGTTTGCGTTTAGCCCACCTTACCTCCAAGTCCTACCACGTCATGATATAGATATCTTCACTTGATAGTGGCTTGTCCTACACCGAACTAATTTTTTTCAATATAAAAAAAGATGTTAAGATGACTCAATTGTTCTTAAAAAACTAGTCATTGACTGAATAATGTTTAATAAGTTTGAGTAATGTAAATAATATAAATAAAAAATATATTGATAATAAAAAAATACAACATAAAAAGATAAAAAAAAACTCATTTGACATCAATGAAAAAATGACAACAAAGCTCTTCCAATGTAACCTTGAAAGGTGAAATTTAGTGATGGAACGATATCATCTAAAGGGCACTGGTGGCTCGTTGTCATGTGCCTTGCAAGTACAAACAATTTTCTTTAATAATATTTATATTATTTAAAAGATTAAATCACATTAACTTGTTTCTCACAAAAGAAAAATCAATATAGAATAATAAAAAAAATCCTTGACGTAAGTTTTCACCGTCCTTAGGGTAATGTAATCTTTTTACTATGCCTTTAAAAAATTTTAAAAATCAAACTTCACTGTGAAACTTTTTAAAATATTTTATTTTTTAAGCAATATAGTTATTACTGTGCATTCAAAATGTCTTCGATGCACGGTAAACTCTCTACGGACTTCAAGTATGTTTTTTTTAAAAAAAAGTTGTAATCGTTTTTGCTAGCATTGCTTAGGCAATGATAAGCATTGCCGGGAGGTGAAAGGGAGCTAGAAAGAGAGTTCAATTACCAACAGTACTTAGAACAGTCTGCCCATTTTGCCAGAAAGAAAAAAAGTAAACACCCACATGGAAAGTGCATGCCCACAGGTTTATCCCCACTCAAATGATGATCAAGCCACCCTTCACTTTCCTTTATGCTCATTTAATCTGTGAAAAATAGATCCATTCCCTTTTTCATGTTCAGTCGATTTACAAGTGATGATCTCTTTGATCATGTGATTGCCCAAAATCTCAGATTAAACAATCTTTTACATAGTAAAAACATGTAGAATTGATTAGTTGAAGTTGTTACATGCTCCTAGTTCCAAACCAATTAGCCTGTATGCAGGGGCGGAACCAAAAAATAAAAATTAAAAAGGATTAAAATATTAGTTGTTTTATTGTTTAGGCTAACACATGTTAATATTATAAAAAAAGAGGCTAGAAAAAAAAATTCGGGCAGGAGCCTTGCCAGCCCCTCTCTCTCAACCCCAAGGAGATCTGTTTTCCAGCAAACATGGATGCAATGTATCAACGTGTTGATTTTCTCACCAGAATTGGATCCTTCAACTTGACAACAGATTGATCTTTTTCCAAGTTAGGTTTTGATCCTTTTTTTTTATATATATATCCTCCGAGCCTCCAAGGGATTGTTGCATATAATGAAGTGTTTGCTTTAAGCAACATATTCAATATCATGTGAACAAGATGCGACGATGCCTAAAACCGTCCAAAAGCGTTGGTGCATAATCAAGAGAGGAGGGTGGGCAGTCGGAGATTTGGGTAGAGCTAAATGTATATTTTTTATTCAAGTGTTTATATTATTTTAATGTGTTGATTTTAAAATAATTTTTAAAAAATAAAAAATATATTATTTTAATATATTTTCAAGTTAAAAATATTTTAAAAAACAATCACAATCACATTCTAAAATTACTTTTTTTTTTTATTTGTATGGAGTACCATATTTTTTCTCATTAGCAGCACTCATTATAATCATATCAAAATTGAAAGCCTTATTCAAGACCCAATTGATCTATTTTTTAGTTCGGGTTGGATCTAAAAACATCCAGAAATGGATCTAATTAGAAATTGATTAATATGTACAACTCACCCAAACTATATTCAAGGCTTTGTATGGAGTTGACTCCCAAATCTAGATCTAATAACTATACCAATTATTACTTCAGTGTGTATGGATGCATTAAAAACTATTATCCAGGCTTATATAAGTTTTAACAAGATGAGATTCGCTTATTCATAAAACCAAGGAAGGTGAAATTCCTTGCTTTGTCATTATGCGAACTGACCAAATTACCTCTCGTCATCGTGTCCTTACGCATACAAAGTCGTATACCGACTACACTGTTGCAATATAACAACACATGCCTGCGATAATAAACACAATTTATTGATGCCATTCAATGCTTCAGCTCTCTTTGTTTTTATATTTTAAATTTATTTTTTTAAAAAAATATTTTATTTTTTTTTTTTAAATTAATACTTTTTTATATTTTAAAATTATTTTGATGTGTTAATATAAAAAATAAAAATATATTATTTTAATGTATTTTCAAATAAAAATATTTTAAAAAATAATCATAATTACATTTCCAAACAGAGATTATTTGGCAGCGACTTTCCATGTTTTCCTTCTTTTTCTGTTTTTCACCGTAGCTGTTCCTGCACATTGAAATTAAATTCATCCTTTGGTTCTCACCCTCCGATTAAGATTTAAATTTCTTAAAAGAAGAAACGTATACCTTTAACCATCATACCCAGATTATTTATTTATTTATGTTTACGTGGGATTTCGCTAATCATCCTCCACTTTTTAAGTGCGGTCACTTGCAAGTTGCAATCCAATTCATAATCCCAGATTGCCGCTATTTCTTTTTCCAAGCTTGTTAATTTGTTTCCGTGTTCAAAAAATATTTTTGAAAATCTTTTATTTTTTAGTTTTTGCTTTAAATTAGTTTTTATTTTTATTTTGGATCATTTTAATTAGCTTATGTTAAAATTAAATTTTAAATAATAAAATATTAGTTTGATATATTTCTAAAAAAAAATATTTTAAAAAATATTCATTATCATAATACTTTACATTATTTTCTGGGCTGATCTGTTTTCACCGTACTATCGAGTCTTTGGCACTTCCTTTTATTGGAATTTAATAGAAAAGAACACACACGGGTGGAGGAGACGTATCGGATGACTGCCTGCACTGGCAGCTGTGGCACTGGCAAACAATTTGAATGCAATTACTCGCCACCGCTGACTACATTGACGCCACCTTTATTTGAAGATGCACGGAGGAAACCGGGGATCGTGGCAAGTTTAGTATTAGAGCAGCATCTCCAATTCAACATTTTTCAGGTCTCCATATCGGAGGGTTTCAATGTTAATTCATGTGCTTCAAAATCCATTATGTTTAAAAATAAGATTGTTCTGGTTGGATCATGAGTGAATCAAAGGTTATTGTTCAAAAATTTATATTCTCCACAATATAGAAATTATCTCACGATGAATGCCTTCTAGTATCTTTAAAGGGTTCTTTTTTGAGAGGCTTGTGGACACTTCAAGGATAAAATCATTAATTTTTAAGAGAGAAATAAATAATAAATATAGTAATGAACATTAAATTTCAAGAAAAAAATATTTGTTATTGTTTTGATGTGATAAATATTATAGTATTTAAAAGAATTTATCTATTTAGAATATGAGTTTTGAACCCTTATCTTATCTGAATGGTTTAAGGAATATTTAAATCATTTAGATCCAATAATTCCATCTTTCTTTGAAAGGTAAAGGCATTAGACTAAGTCATTATTTAATAGGGTATAAATATTCATGTCTTTATTATTAACATGAGACAGATTTTCATGATATAATCTTTCATGGCAGACCTTCCATGGTGGTCTATTAAGAGAATTCTTCTCATCCTAAAATGATCTCCGAAGATAAAAATGAATCCTTACTAGTTGGTGTTTGTCAAGGGTTTTTTTTGACACGTGGATTTAGCACTTGGGCGAGTCAATGTAAATATGGGTTCACCCCAGGATAACTCATCTTGGCACTTAGACTCGGCATGATATTTTCAAAGTGTGATTGATATTTGAGTTCAATGCTAGGCTAAGTTGGGTCGATCCGGTTCGTCACTAATCAAGAAATCCTTTTGGATATTAATTTCTTTATAAAGCATGGAAGAGGGACCATTTTTGTATATATAGAAGTGTATTTATGGTTGTTTTTTATGTTAAAATGTATTAAAATAATATATTTTTTATTTTTTTAAAATTATTTTTGAGATCAGTGTATTAAAACAATTCAAAACATATAAAAAATAAATTTTTTAAAAATACGGGTTGGGTTCTTTATAGTTGACTAAACTCGGAAAGCTAACGTATGAGTACCCGAGGATTAAAAACAAAAAAGGAAAAGAAACAGAAAAAACTTCCATTTTCCCTTATTCTTATTCTTATCCTACCCTGGGGGAATTTGCCTTTTGTAAGATGGATCCCATATGTTCAAAATCTAATCCTCGATTCCATTCCCCACCTATCTCCCCAGGTCTCACGCGTGCACATGAAAGGGCGTTGGTGTTGGCTGGTGGTCCCTTACAGTATCGTGACAAACAACGTATTTGCCCCCCAACTTGCACTCAATTCTCAATTGGATCCCCTATCTACTGGGCACTGTCTTGTTAGATCTGTCCTGGAAATTCTTGGATTTAAAATCATAAGAAAATGAGGATCTATTTGTATGAAAACGATGCTGTTTTTGTCATAAATCTAGACTAGTTTTGAAGTATCATTCAATAATTATTTACAAGGTTGTTACTTGTCAGATATTTCGGGGGTGTTTAGGAGTATAACATTGATTTTTTTTAATAGTTTTTTATTAAAAAATATATTAAAATAATTTTTTTATTTAAAAATTTATTTTTGATATCGATATATCAAAATAATATAAAAATATTAATAATAATAATAATTTAAAACAAAAAAAAATATTTTTTAAAAAACGTTTTTTAAACCTAAATACAAACCTATCATTCATTGTCCGAATTTAAAATCGTACCTCGCATGTGTCTGGAAGATTTACAAAATTATTTAAAAGTATTTTCCGAAGATGTTTATCATTCCCATCGATTAAAACTTGAGATCGAAGATCTTTTTTGGCTCTTGCATGCACCAGGAGAGTTGGCTAATTTAATATTCAATCAAAGCTCGAAAGCTCGATTTCTAAAGTTGGAGATGATAATCTTCTCAAAACCAATTCAAAGACTTTTGACTATTTTTGTATATTTGGGGGGTTTAAAACGCTGTCGGCCACTCAGACCTAATCATGTTTGTTAAACGAGAAGAATTGGGAAGGTGTTATTACGAGATGTCACGTGGTCTATTTTCCCACTAGTATAGGGTTAATGACATTTTTTTTTAAATATAAAACAATATTAAAAATATAAAAAATATTTTAAATATTATGAATCTAATAATCATCTCAAACCCAAAATAATCTAACAACTTTTAAAATAAAAGGTACGAAAGACAACACCCTTCATAATGTTTTGAATATCTATATTGTGGTCCATAATATAAATACTCTATATAAATAATACTAACACGGTGATTTTTTAATGCATTTTAAAGTATAGTATAATATTACATGTCACTGTATAATCAATAATACATCATTGTTTTAATACATTTTCTAAACTAATAATGTTATGTCATGGATTAAATATTTTTTCAAAAATAAATAAATAAATATACAGGTTTTTTTCAATATATTTTGTGACAAAAAAATCATAATTATAATAAAAAAAAACTATGCATGTATTTAAATAAATAATGAACAATTTATGCCAATAAATTGCAAAAACAAAAAAGTTGGTAACAATAGTTAAAGACTGAATTAGAAAAATTAAAATATTGATGAAGATATTTGATCTTGCAACACCGGTATTTACCCGATTCTATTTAAAGACTTTGTTTATCATGATCAAGTTTTTATTTAATTAAATAATAATAAAAATAGAAAAACACATGAAAGTGATAGGAGAAATCAAAGAAAAAAAAATTATGCGAAGGTGCACATGTAAAAAAAAATATTACTATTTAATGTGAAAATAGTAAGCCAAACAGTATTTAACAAGAGATGAAATAAAAAAAAGAAAAATAAATGTGAATATAGATATATGATCTCAAAAAATACAGCTTAGACTTCATTATATTTAATAATTTTATTTTTTTAAATTAATATTTTATTTAATAAAATAATAATAAAAAACACACATAGATAAAAGTGATCTTCGAAAAAAAAAAGCAGGGTTGCACAAAAATAATATCCACCAATATTATATAAAAAATGGTTGAAATCTTATTCGCAAATTAAGTAAAAATTAAACCATAATATATTAAAAATATTTATAAAAATAGTTAAAATCAAATAAAAAACTAATAAAAATTTAATATTAAAAAAAAGGAAAAAAACCCTCAGCCAATGCACCCGGACTTAGAAAAAGCCTAGGCATTTGGGTAAAATATTACCTGGATAAAAATACCTCTACTTCAAGCCTTCATAAATAAAAAAATCCACTGTGCAAGTCACAGTAACAGTAATTTTCCATGTGATTTAGAATTTTCTATAATATAATATAATATAATCGATAATAATAAATTAATAATAACATCTATCACATTTTTCACCGCTTGAAAAAGCCTTCAACACAGTCCCAGTTATCTGCTGGCATTCCCTCTTAACTCCTAGTCTCTTCCTTTCAAAAATTCCCCACATAAAACACAATAGTCCCAAGGCTAAACACGTAAAACAAACAGCAAAAAATCAATTTTTAACACCATTGATATAATAATTATTATTTTGTATGGTCGCTTCGGTTTCTATTGTTCGAAGTTCGAACACAGGAAACAAGTAACATCATCATCATCGTCGTCATCATCATCATCATCATCATCATCATCAAGAAATAGCTAAAGAGTCAAACCCCCTTCCTTTTCTCTCCCTGTCCACCGTGAAAATATTAAAAAGCAGCCCACTCCTCCCTCCCTCTATCTCTCTCTCTCTTTGAATCTTAAATTTCTTTCAAGGTAAGATTCCCCCCCCCCTCTCCCCCCCCTCTTAATCGCGCTATATCGCTATCTATTCACTTTTTGCTTCGATTACGAATTTGCCATAAAACCCTATCTTCCTCAATAGCTTGCTTATCGTGTTCGAGCTCAATGAATCAGAGTTCGGTGAAACCCTAGTTTTGATTCTTGTGGATATGGTGATTTTGTGTGTGAATTGTTGATTTAGATTGATTAAAGGTATTTGTTTTTATGGTAATTTAGATTGGATTTATGGTTGTTATATTGGGTTTTGGATTCATATTGTGTGTTGTTTGGGGTTTTAGTAGCTTGAGGTTGCCGGGTTTAGAGGAACAGATTGATTTTGAGTTATTGGTGACATTTTTTAAGCTTAGGTTTTGTAGATCAGAGTAAATTTGATTAGTTTTGTGGTGTTGTTTTACAACTAACATTGCAAGTTTGGTTATTTTGATTAATATTCTGGATCAGAGCAAGTAACACATACTTGGGTTATGTATTTCAAGTTGAAAAGTTCGTTACTTGATGTCCATGTTCAACCTTTTGTTCTTGATATTAGAAACCCTAGATATGCTTGTTTCAGGACCACTGGATGGGGCAGGAAAGAGGGGGTCTTGGACTGGTTCAAACTAGCTACTAGAAGAGATGGTTGCCACTCCAAAATGCTGACTTAGGTTTTGAAATTTTTACCTTAGGGTTTGTTTGTGTACTTGTTTATTGGAAAATGAAAAGGATTATTCTGGTTTATATACCTAATATTTGACTATCAGCAATTTAGAGTTCCAAATCTTTATTTTGCCTCCAAAACACCATTTGTAGTTCTGTCTCAAATTTGCATTGATTTCATGATAAACAAAACCAGCAAGTGAAGAAAGCGAGTGTTTTTTATTTTTTTTACCTTATGTGTCTAGGATATGCTCCTGTGGCTGTTCATGGCAACATTTTTCTATACATTATCATGATTCATTTAAGCCCAACGGTATAGATTTTTTCTTTCTGTAATTTTTTTTCTCGTTTCCATTGTGCTCAACTGGTCAATTTTGTCTGCTATGAAAAACAATTGGCTTCATAGCCACAGGAACTCATGCTCATCATCTAAGAGATTGGTGATTGCAAAAAACAGCCTTTTCAATTCAAATTATATGGTTGTTGATGGAATTTTATCAATTAAGGTGTAGATTTCATTTGAGGTCATACAGCTGGGTTTGTTTTTTCATTTCTTTGAATCTGTATCTTCTGTGTTGTTTTGGTTTTCTACGTGGTTTAAAATGTTTTTCTCAATGTGGTTTAGCTATAGAGCTCGTAGTAGTTCGATGTTGGGAGCAGTATGCCGATGGTAGTTTGGAGAAATGCAAAGGTATCATGATGCCAGCTGCACCAGTGCAGTTAACAATAGCTCCATTGGAGGAGCATCTGCTAGAGATAGCACCCGAACTGATTCATCGTCATCGGCATCCAACTTCTCTATAAACCCTAGGTAAATTGGTTTTCAATATTTGTTGCCTTTCATGAACTGTTGATAATAAATCAGTGGCTCCTGGCTCTGAACAGTCACATTTTCTAGTTTCATGCACAATACGATGTCAACATGCCTTTGGTCTGTGATAAGCTTTCAAGTGTTGCCTGCTGATCATTTTCAGAACAAGGTTGTTGAATCTCCTGTGCGTGTTCACTTTCTTACAATAATCATTTGGGGTCTGGTGAGAATGCAAGGAATTTTGTTTGTTGGATATTGATTGCTGGATATACTGGTACACCTACACACATATGAATGAATTTCTATATCGAAATTGCTTCTTAGTTCATAACACATCTGCACATCTCTGTGCTTTGTACTAGCCTCACAAAGAAAGGGCTCGGTACTCAACTATTTTCATTATTACATTGCTTCTTAGTTCATAACACATCTGCACATCTCTGTGCTTTGTACTAGCCTTACAAAGAAAGGGCTAGGCACTCAACTATTTTCATTATTACATCAGTCACTGCCTAGCTCTCTTGTTTTATTTAGCTGCATGTTAATTGTTAGATATTGAGATTTTTCTTGTGTTCCTTGTTCCTGCTGTCAGTATGATGATCTTTCCCTTTCTTTTCCAATAGATACAATTCGCAGCAGTTTTCTTCAAAGAGTTGCATAATATTTAACATTCTAAAGGGCAAATTTGCTGTTCATGATTGTATAAACTCAAACTGGTGTTCTGTACTGTGTAGGCGACTTCCTCCACTGATACTGTACAAGTTGAAGTGTGATAAAGAGCCTTTGAATTCCCGGTAATTTTATCAATAGCATCACTTACAGCACACACAACAAAAAAAAAGGAAAATAAAAGCGGTGGCACCAATTTCCATTTAGTTAGTTATATCTCTTCATTTGTTTGGAATAATTTCAGTTAAGAATTTAATAGACTTTCATTATGATTTGGGATGCTTGCTGTTTAAAATTTTCTTCCTAGTTCCACCTTTATTTGCTGGTTATGGTTCTTATCCATTGTATAATCATCTCTTTCTAAATCTTAGACTTGGTCCCCCTGACTTTCATCCCCAAACACCAAATTGCCTCGAGGAGACTCTCACTAATAAATATGTTGCATCTGGATATAAGGAGGCAGTTGTTGAAGGACTTGAGGTATTTTTTCATTCATTAATGCTTTGTCACATGCAACATTATAAATGTGGACACCTTGCTGCATTTTAGTGGTTGTTTTGTCTTGAACATTGCCCCAGGGAAAAAGAACTTAAATGCCTTTTCAAGCTTATGATGTTATCTCTGCTCACACCGTCTCAACCTCAAACTTGCTAGAGGAAATTATATTTAATGGATCCCTTTATATTTAGGTGCTTAAGTGATTTGAATTCTGAGAATTGGGTTCTTAATATGTACTTGTCAAAAATAGGTCTTGATATTTGCATGCAAATATTTACAAGCCTTGATATCGATAATTGATTTATTTTTTATTTTGTGAGTTCTCAGGAAGGCAGAGAAATCTCACATACTCAGGCTCCAAATTTTACCAGTCCTGTTGTCAAAAAATGCAAAGAGGTTAATCACTTCTATTTGGAAGCTATGATGTTTTTTTTAAATATCTGTTGGAAGCTATGATGTTTGTTTCATTTTTTGTTCACATATGAAAAGCTGCTCTCTCATGAAGGTGATTAGCGATTACTAATAGTGGAACTTTACTCTTTCAGGCTATCAGAAAATGTCTGAGGGCCATTAATGAGTCTCGTGCCCAAAAGCGCAAGGCATGCCCTTTCCCTTTCTAATTATATGTCGTATTTATGACAGTTTTTTTCTGACGTGAATGCTCCATATATGTTGATCCCGCGTGTATTTGAAACTGTGTTATTTTACAATTTCATCATCAAGTCTGAACATCTATGCTCATCATGGCAGGCTGGTCAAGTTTATGGTGTGCCTCTTTCTGGTTCATTATTAACTAAGCCCGGTGTATTTCCTGAACAAAGACCTTGTGTTGAAGACTTCAAGAAGAAATGGATTGAGGTATAATATGGTTTCCAAGTTTCTCTAAAAGAAAATGAGCCTGCTATGATAAACGGATAGTATCTCACCTCTATTTTTCAATCCTGTTTGCTAGAGTTATATTTTAATACCTGGTTGTAAAATGCAATATCGCAAATCTGCCTGGTCAATGGACCTATTTTTTAACTTGTTTAAAGCCCATGTGGATGCCTAGAGTAACTGTGATGCATGTCATTCCTAAACCTACTTGGTTGTGATATGCATTGAATTGTGGGAGGGAGCGGGTGCTCTTAAGTAAAGCCCATGTGGATGTCTAGAGGAACTGTGATGCATGTCATTCATAACCTACTTGGTTGTGATACACATTGAATCGTGGGAAGGAGGAGGGGTGCTCTTAAGTTTAAACTTTGAGAAGAAAAAAACTGGCTACATTTTATCTTGGCAGGTACTAAAAACTATGTACCTGTAACATTCTTGTCCTTTCTAACTTGATATGCTTAAAGTTGTGACCATAAAGTTGTTTTTTATATATGGAAGATAGCACATCATGAGTCAAGTGAGGGAGAAGGTTGAAATATTGCTATAAAATTTCCATGTAGCATCAATCTCTGACATACTTTTTTCTGTATAACAGCGCATGGTGGTTGTGATGATTTGTCATATATTTTAATACTTATAATTGGAATAAGCTATAGTAATTGGATGCAGCATATGAAGTCTACAATTAAAACATAGTATATGCTTGTCAAGGTTGCCGAGGGAGATTTTATGTGCATAGGTAAAATTGTCTACATATGAACATGGAGCGCCTTTTATATTTCCATGCCCATCTTTTCTATTGATTCAACTATAATTTTTTAGTAGCACTCAATTGTCTCTAACTGATATGTACTGTTCAGTTGTATTCATGAAAAACATTTTAGATATCAAATAGAATTTTGAAGCTCTGTATGCTGGTGTTACTGAAATAAATTGAGAAGAGCATCATATGAGCAAATATTTATGCATGTAACCTTGGAAACTGCCTATTGTGTTTCCTATCATCACATGTTTGAAAATTTCAGCTGATAAACAGTCCTACTCTCTTATTGGCTTCCTTGTAACACTTTTTTCTTTGTTCCTTATGCCAGGGTTTATCACAGCCCCATAAAAGATTGCGTTCTTTGGCCGATCATGTGCCACATGGATATAGGAAGAGATCACTTTTGGAAGTTCTTATCAGGAACAATGTACCATTATTACGAGCCAGTTGGTTTATTAAAGTAACTTATCTTAATCAGGTAGAGCTGCTTGAACACTAGCACTAGCACACAAAGGTACTTGCTTATTTCACTATTTTCAATAGCAGATTATGGCCATCTTTTGTAGGTGAGACCAAGTTCTACCAGCATTTCTTCTGGGACATCTGACAAAAATCAGGTGTCCCGCACAGAGCTCTGGACAAAAGATGTTGTTGATTACTTGCAGTCCCTCCTGGATGAATATTTATCTAGAAACAATCCTCATTCTGCTCCACACAGCAGAGATAGATCACAAAAAATGCTCTATACTGGCTCAGCTCAGCACAGAAGTGGTCCAGCACCAGCTATCAGTGACGGCGAGGAGCCTTCCCTACATTTTAAGTGGTGGTACGTGGCTCGGCTCTTGCACTGGCACCATGCAGAAGGGCTGCTTCTTCCTTCAGTAATCATTGATTGGGTTCTTAGTCATCTGCAGGTATAAGCTTAACCATTTACTTATTGTACTTCTTCCAAGGTACAAGATAAACTTTATGCTCCTCATGTTAAGATTGCAAGTACTCAATTGGGTTTCATGGCTTTTGGTGGGTTTTGTATGCTAGTGCAGGAAAAGGACTTGCTTGAGATTTTGCAGTTGCTGCTGCCAATCATATATGGTGTTTTAGAAACTGTTGTTCTTTCTCAATCATATGTGCGCACTCTTGTGGGGATTGCAGTTCGTTTCATTCACGAACCTTCTTCAGGAGGTTCAGACCTGGAAGATAATTCTCGGCGGGCCTATACAACTTCTGCTTTAATTGAGATGCTTCGGTATTTGATATTAGCTGTACCGGATACATTTGTCTCTCTGGATTGTTTTCCTTTACCTCCAATTGTAGTGTCTTATGCAGTAAATGAAGGGGCATTTGTATCAAAGGCATCTGAGGATGCAAGAAAGACAACAGATAATTCAGCTGAAGTTGCTGATGTTTTCAGAAGTAAAGGGCTCGATGCTCAATATCAATCTTTGTCCTTTGATCGGGTTGTTTCATTCATTCAGAAGCGTGCAGATAGCCTTGCGAAGGCTGCTAGCTCTGGCTATCCAGTTCATAGTGTGGCTAAAGCTGTACAAGCTTTGGATAAAGCTCTTTCACTGGGAGACATCAGAGAGGCTTATAGTTATCTTTTTGAAAATTTTTGTGAGAGAGCTGTTGATGAAGGCTGGATAGAAGAAGTCAGTCCATGTCTAAGATTGTCTTTGAAGTGGCTGAGGGGTGTGAGCTTGTCACTTGTTCGCTCTGTATTTTTGCTTTGTGAGTGGGCGACATGTGATTATAGGGATTTTCGGAGTGCCCCACCTCGTGAACTGAAATTTACAGGCAGAAAGGATTTTTCTCAGGTTTATATTGTGAGTCGGCTTTTGAAGTTAAAGATACAAGATCTGCAAAGTCCATCTGGATGGAAGAATGAGAAATCCCCTCGAGTCAATAGCCTCGCAAAAGTTTCCAATGAGCCTAATTATTTTGGCAGTATCCCTAGGGGAAATGGACATGGGATTAAAAGCATCTCCAAAACAGTGAATAGAAAAGGTACTAATACATCAGATATATTTGAAAGTCCAGGTCCTTTACATGATATCATAGTGTGTTGGATTGATCAACATGAAGTGTGCAATGGGGAGGGTTTGAAGCGTCTTCATCTGCTCATTGCAGAACTTATTCGTTCTGGGATTTTTTCCCCCCAGGCTTATGTGAGGCAGTTGATAATTAGTGGAATAACAGATACAAGTGGTCCTGCACCTGATCTTCACAGACGAAAGAGACACTACCGAGTCTTGAAACATTTACCTGGGCCCTTCGTCCATGATGTTTTGGAAGAGGCAAGGGTTGCTGAAGGGTCAGAACTTTTGGAGGCAATGCGTGTTTATTCAAATGAACGTCGCCTTCTCCTTCGGAGACTTCTTTGTGAGCAATATCAAAATTCAGATAAATCAAATATATCATTGAAGAAGCTCAAGCATCATCCACCCGTCGCTGAAAAGGATGGTGCTTCCCCATCTTCCTTTGAGCAGTGGAAAAATATCTACCCCCAGCCTTCTTTGAAAGTGAAAACTGAAATGGACGTTGAAAATCTAAAGGATTCCATATCAGCACTGTTGCAACTCCCAACATGCTCTTCATCTTCAGAGACAGGATTGGATGAATCTCAAGGGAGTGTTAAGAGGCCTGCTGAGTCAATAGGCAGCAAAATGGATATAGTAGAAACACCTGGCTGCGAAGACTGTAGAAAGGCAAAGAGACAAAAGTTAAGTGAGGAAAGGAACTCATGCCTTCAAGGGCAATCTCCGATATCAGATGATGAAGATACCTGGTGGGTACGGAGGGGAGCTAAATCCTCAGATTCCTCTAAGGTTGATCAACCACCAAAGTCATCCAAGCAGGTCTCTAAAGGGAGGCAAAAGGTTGTGCGTAAAACGCAAAGCCTGGCTCATTTAGCTGCAGCTAGGATTGAGGGTAGCCAGGGAGCTTCTACAAGTCATGTTTGTGATAATAAGGTAAGCTGCCCTCACCACAGAACAGGAACAGAAGGTGATAATCTCAAGTCAATGGATGGAATCGGAACAATGCGTGGTGGAGATATTGTTTCAATTGGTAAATCCTTAAAGCAACTGCGTCCTGTAGAGAAGAGGACAATCACAGTTTGGTTGATAACTGTTGTTAGGCAGCTTGTTGAGGAGACTGAAAAGAATGCAGCCAAGGTCAGCCAATTTAATAGATCTTTTGTTAATGTCGATGATAGGAGCTCCATCAGATGGAAGCTTGGTGAGGATGAGCTATCTGCAATATTGTATTTGATGGATGTTTGCAGCGATTTAGTTTCCTCAGCAAAGTTACTGCTGTGGTTGTTGCCAAAGGTCCTTAGCAACCCTAATTCTACTATCCAGAGTGGGAGAAATATTATGATGCCGCCACGAAATGTGGAAAATCATGCTTGTGAAGTGGGTGAGGCATTTTTGTTATCTTCTCTCCGAAGGTGAGACTTGCAAAATTTACTAGTTACAGAGTTCCAGTTTGTTCTACGCTGGTTCTTGATATTCATAAAGTGCTTATTGCTTAATAATCTTTACAAAATACATTGCAGATGTATCTGTTTAATTGCTTAATAATCTTGATAAAATACATTCTAGTTTTTGTTAATTTCCTTTTTAGTTCTTTGGATTCTAGAAGTGGTTTAACATTGGTTCCTTGTTTCTAAAACCAATATACTAGTTTTTGACATTTTTTTTAATGTGACAAAGCTTTACTCTATTCTTACTCTTCAATTTCTTGCTAGATATGCTTTACACAAAACTATGATGTTGGTTTTAGAAGTAGAAGAAATAAAGTTCAACAGCATAAAACCTCAGGGGCTCATAAATAAATTACAAATCAAAATATTTAATAGCATGGCAATACATTTATACAAAACTTCTACCCCAAGCTCACGCAACGGAGCCATAGAGAGTCAAGTGAAATCCAATACACGAAATAATTTGATCTATAGGCAGCATCGTTGTGGTAAAGGCCATAATGCCATAGGAATCATTACCGGAAGGCATAGAGGAGGTCGTAAACGTCTATACTGTAAAATCGATTTTCGACGGAATGAAAAATACATATATGGTAGAATCGTAACCATAGAATACGACCCTAATCGACTTTTTTATTACTGTTTAGCTATTTGCTGATTTGCTTAAAAGATATTGTTCCTACTACTTTGTGTATGTTGTCTACTGGTTTTGCTTGAATGCCAGTAAGATCTTTAACATTCTTCTTCTTTATTTTTATACCTGCCAATCTACATTCATTTGCTATTTGTTGCTAGAATGTTATTTTAGGATCCTTGTATTTTATTTCCATGTCATGCTACTCCTTTCTTATCTCTGCAGTTGACATTTGAGCTTTTAGCTTATTCATATTTTATACTAGTCTTGTGCTGTTTGAAGGATGCTATGGCCAAACTCTTTTACTGGAATAAAGACTTTCGGAGTTCTCCAATGATTTTTTCCTTTACTTCAATTATTGTTTTACTTCGCTCTATGTTTATGTTGTATTGTACCTGCATCCTGCACATGCTTGTTGAACCATCTGTATATTCTTGTAAAAAGAGTACTGTGTGCATATGCATGTTCCATCCTTTATTAGTTTTTCTCCTTGTACTGGCTTGTAAATTGATGGTTCCTGCACACTTCTGTGAAGCAATTCTTATTTTGTTGTTTCTTTTTGTTATTTAGTTGGATGTCTAATTTTCCATTTGTCTATTATTCTGTTCCATCTTTCTAATAAAATTTTATTCTTGTCTAAAAAAGAATTAACTTAGTAGTTTTTTTGTTCATCACATTCAATTTTTTCAGGTACGAGAACATAATTATTGCAACAGATCTTATTCCTGAAGTCTTGTCAGCCACAATGCGCCGTGTTGCGACACTACTGGCATCTAATGAAAGAATTTCAGGTTCAGCAGCCTTAATTTATTCCCGGCATCTTTTGAAGAAATACAGCAATATGCCAAGTGTTTTAGAATGGGAGAAGAGTTTCAAAGCAACATGTGATAAGAGGCTTTTTTCTGAACTTGAATCTGGACGATCACTGGATGCGGAGTTTGGATATCCACTTGGAGTTCCAGCAGGTGTTGATCTTGATGATTTTTTTCGTCAGAAGATAAGTGGCAGTCGATTATCCAGAGTGGGTATTAGCATGAGAGATGTAGTGCAAAGGAATATTGATGATGCTTTTCACTATGGCAAAGAGAGAAAACTCTTAGGTGCTGGTAATGCAAAAATTCCTGGCATGGAAAAATCTGATTATGCATATCAGATAGCTCAACAAATAATTATGGGACTAATGGACAGCATGAGGCAGACTGGTGGTGCTGCTCAAGAAGGTGACCCATCTTTGGTGTCTTCTGCTGTTTCTGCCATAGTCAATAATGTTGGACCAACCATAGCAAAAATGCCTGATTTTTCTCTAGGCAGTAATTATTCAAATGCTTCAGCTGCGACAGGTTCGCTAAACCTTGCTAGGCACATTTTGCGCATCCACATAAATTGCCTGTGTCTACTCAAGGAAGCTCTTGGGGAGCATCAGAGCCGCGTTTTCGAGGTAGCTCTTGCAACAGAAGCCTCCTCTGCTCTTGCTACAGCCTTTTCTCCTGGAAAGGCTTCTCGAAGCCCGTTTCAAATGTCCCCTGAATCCCATGATTCCAGCGGGAATATCTCTAGTGAGATCCTGAACAACTCTGCAAAAGCAACTGGAAGAGGAACAAAAAGTGCTGCTGCTATTTCTGCACTTCTTGTTGGAGCTATTATCCACGGTGTCACTACCCTGGAGAGAATGGTGACTGTCTTACGATTAAAGGAAGGGTTGGATGTAATTCAGTTTATAAGAAGTATGAAATCCAATTCAAATGGTAATGCTCGATCATTTGTTGTTTTTAAGATGGATAACTCGATCGAAGTTTATGTGCATTGGTTTAGGCTACTTGTTGGGAACTGCAGAACTGTATCTGGTGGTCTGATTGTTGAGCTCTTGGGTGAACCATCTATAGCTGCTCTTTCAAGGATGCAGCGATTGCTCCCTCTTAGCTTGGTTTTTCTACCTGCCTATTCTATATTTGCCTTTGTTATTTGGAGACCATTCTTTGCAACTCGTGAAGACATCCATCAATTGAATGACTCTTTGACAATGGCCATTGGTGATGCCATAAAGCACCTGCCTTTTCGGGATGTGTGTTTAAGAGACAGTCAAGGTTTATATGATCTTATAGCTGCAGATTCCATTGATGCGGAGTTTGCTGCCATGCTAGAGTTAAATAATTTGGACGTGCGTTTCAAGTCCAAGGCCTTTGTTCCACTGCGAGGAAGGCTTTTTTTAAATGCTATTATTGACTGTAAATTGCCACTCTCTTTAATCACACCGGATGATGGCAATCGTGTTTCTGGACATGGTGTATCTAAGGTTCAACATGCAGAGAATGAAACAAAGCTTCTAGATAGGCTTGTGAATGTATTGGATGCACTGCAGCCTGCAAAATTCCATTGGCAGTGGGTTGAACTCAGGTTGCTTTTGAATGAACAAGCCCTGATTGAAAAACTTGAGGCCCATGATATGTCCCTAGCAGATGCAATCCGCTCTTCCTCTCCCGATCCTGAAAAGTCAGCTGCTTCTGAAAATGAAAACAATTTCATTGAAATCATTCTTACAAGGTTATTGGTCAGACCTGATGCTGTGCCACTTTTCTCAGAGCTGGTTCATCTTTTCGGGACGTCTCTAGAGGATTCGATGCTATTGCAGGTTAAATGGTTCTTGGGAGGCCACGATGTTCTTTTCGGACGGAAAACCATCAGACAACGGCTTATTAGTATTGCCGAGAGTAAAGGTCTTTCAACTAAAGCTCACTTTTGGAAACCTTGGGGCTGGTCCAGTAATGGTTTTGATCCTGTGATGGACAGAGGAGATAAGAAGAAGTTCGAGGTTCCCTCTCTTGAAGAAGGAGAGGTTGTTGAAGAGGGCTCAGAGACAAAAAGGTCTGGAAAAGGGTCCTTTCCAATATTCGAGTATGAAGGCTCTAGTCTCTTCCAGCAAAATGTGACCGAAAGGGCTCTTGTTGAGCTAGTTCTTCCCTGCATAGATCAAGGTTCTGATGACTCACGCAATACATTCGCAACAGATTTGATCAAGCAATTGAATAATATTGAGCAGCAAATAAATTCAGTCACTCATGGTACAAGTAAGCAAACAGGAACAGTATCTTCTGGACTGGAAGGTCCTGCAAATAAAAGTAACAATCGTAAAGGTATAAGAGGCGGGAGTCCTGGATTAGTGAGACGAGCTGCAGCAACTGCAGATTCTACTCTCCCCTCCCCTGCTGCCCTGCGAGCTTCTATGTCACTGCGGTTGCAGTTATTGTTAAGGTTGCTTCCAACCATATGCACAGATGGGTAAGAATACAGATATTTTCTATTCCTTTTAACTTGCATATCTTTCTTGTTACTTCATCATTAAGACATTATTATCTGTGCATTTTCAATTTATTTTTCTTGTCAATTGTTCTTATACTCTGTTCTCTCATAAGTGGTTCTAGATATCCCATCTATTTGTTGTTTGATGAAAGAATTGTTTGAGCGTTTTCTTAGTACCGCACATAGCTAAAGGTCAATTTCTCTGAAGTTGACATCCAAAGCTGCCCCCGTTTGCTCAGCTGGCTCACACACAATTTTATTGGTTTCTTTCACATTTATGTAAGGATGATGGAAATAATGTATAATCCAAATGTTAAGGTGGGATGATATACCAGTGTGTTTTTAGGGCTATGACAAATTTTATGCCAGATGAAGTTGAGATTATTGAACATGTATCATTATGTCTGTGCATATTTGTCTTTGTTTATGGAGCATCAAGCAGACACGTGCTTTCTTTGTATTGGTACCCATGAGAATGATTTCACCACTTCCTGTGTCATTCCTTTCATTTCTTTCCCACATGCCAAATTTCAGACATTCAATGAAATAATTCCTTGATGATAAATTGACTTTGGTAATGATTATCCATAGATTTCTATGCATGTGCAGTAAACTGCCAAAACAGAGTCTCAATTGTCTTATTTCCATTTTGTGGACTTGTCAGGGAGCCATCCGGGCGGAACATGAGGCAAATGCTTGCCTCTGTCATACTTCGTCTTCTTGGTAGTAGGGTTGTGCATGAAGATGCAGAGCTATCTTTCTATCCCTTGCAAAGCTTCCAATCCAAGAGGGAACTGGAGTTGCAATTGGAAGCTGCTTCTGCAGATTTATCTGGTGGAAGTCTCTTTGATCGGTTACTGTTGATCCTGCATGGGTTGTTAAGCAGCCCTCGGCCGAGCTGGCTGAAGTCAAGATCTGATTCCAGCTCCAAGGCGGTCAATGAATTCAAGGACTTTGCTGGATTTGATCGTGAGTTGGTGGAGAGTTTGCAGGTTTGTTTTCTGAAACCTGTGTTATAATTGATTGCTTTGGCGGTGTCAGTTATGGCTTTTAATGGAAGTAGCTACTTGTAAATGTCTATTTGTGACTAAACCCCCATGTGGTTTCGGATGAACTATTGAATTTGATTGGATATCTAGTTGGCATTTATTTTCTTATATTCCCAGCCAAAAAAAGATGACCTGGAAAATTTCAATTATAGAGGGAATCCAAATCGGTATCTTGATACTGGTGAAATGTATTCAGGCAGGAAGGTGGTCTATCACCCAAGTAGAGTACCTGGCTCTCACTTTATTCCATCTTTGTTTAAAAATCCTGTTTCTCCGCTGCACAAACCCATGACCTATCTTTACATTAGTGGGAGAACTACTGCTAGAGTACAAGGTCTTCCAGTTAACCTGTGAAATTTAACTTGATCGTCAAGTTTCATATGGGATTTAAAGGAGCAATCTAATTGACCAACATGAACTCATTTCATATACCTACCAAAACCGAAGGAGGAAAAAGCAAAACTCACCTGCTAGCCACTAATAAGATCCTATTATGTACTTTTTCTTAGTTATTTCAAGTGATTACAAATGCACAATCAAATTGGACAACAGTAAAGGTGTTCGATTCTGCATTTATAGGAGGTTGAGATGCCCTTTGATTTGAGAATTCCATAAAAGTATTGATGCAATATCTTGCATCTGATAATGATATCTTAATTTACTCATTAAGGATTTCCATCATTTATTGGGGCTGGGTTTAAAAAATGTTAGAATGGGTGAGAACCTTTATTTTTGTTCTTTTCTCCAGAATCTTCAACCAAATTCTATTTCATTCTGCTCTCACTATCTTCAACCCACAAAACTGAACCAAGTATCTGTCCCAAATTGGCCGGGGTAGTTTACATAGATCCACAATCTCTTTTTATTTGTTTTGGGCTAAATTCAGAGGTTCTTAATACTGGATAATTTCCATTCACTTCAGCTCACATCGTTTGGTCTATCTTTTCTCTTCATCCTTGCAAAATACTTCAATTTTACCACTGTTTCTAGTTACCTACTTGTTAAAGAAAAAACGAAACAAATAAAGGACAATTGTTTCTCACCAGTATATCCATGTTAATGTTGGATTTGGCCTAAGCATCTCATGATTTCTTGAAATCAAATAAAAAGAATTGAAAATAACTCAATGGTTTTGTTTTTTGTCTATGGGTTATCTGAAGATATCAAGTAGAAGGGTATTTAACCCAACACCCCTCTCCTTTTTTTATTCTCATCATTCAGGAAGATATATGGTCATTCTACTTGTCTCATATATATTTTCTGTGATTGCAGAATGATTTAGATCGTATGCAGCTTCCTGGCACAATTCAATTGCGTATCCAATCTGCAATGCCAATTCTCTTACCTTCTGTCCGATGTCTCATCTCTTGCCAGCCACCACCTGTTCCCACAGCTGCTGTTGCTTCACTTCAACCCAGCATTGCAATTTCAGGGTTTTACAATGGAAGCAATGCTCAGAAAAATCCAGCTCCTTTGGCACGTTCTGCCAATAACATATCAACAAAGTCTAAGCCGCTGCCACTGCAACAGGATGGTGATATGGAGATTGATCCATGGACATTGTTGGAAGATGGTACTGGGTCAGGCCCATCTTCAAGCAACATTTCTGTGATTGGCAGCATTGACCATGCTAATCTTCGAGCTTCCAGCTGGCTTAAAGGGGCTGTTAGGGTGAGGCGGACGGACCTCACCTACATTGGGGCTGTGGATGATGACAGCTGATGTTAACTTCATTCTTGATTTTGGTCTTGGAGTGCGCAATCCCCAGGTAATTTAATGCTTTCACTAATCACACAGAATCGACATCAAGATTCCACCTCATTCCTGCCTCTTATGGCAAAGGGAGCAGTTGGGAGGGGTAATTTCAGTTTTTTTTTTTTTTTTTTTTTTTTTTTTTTTGGGGGGGGGGGGGGGGCATGGGGTGCTTGTGGAAATAGTGAAGGTCTCAGGATCGCACAACTACTAACCTTTTGATCATCCACAATCTGGACTGTGTTCTCCAGGTGCAGTTCAGAGGATTGTTGTATATATAGAGATAATTGTTTTTACTTTGCCAATTGATCAGGGTAAATTACCCTCAAGAATGACCCGTAGCTTTTCATACTATAGTTGCACCTCCCTCTCTCTTCCCTGTTGTTTATGCATGAGTACCTGTATATTGTGGCATGTGCTTGATTACTACATTTGCATGCTCTGTGCTGTATAGTATATTTATTTACTGAGTTATTAAAAGACTGCAGCTCATTTTTTGAAACCAGTTTTTATTTACTGTTGATGTCCACCATGCATGTTGGGTCAGGAGGTTTCTGGATCAGGCTTTGGATTCTTATGCACAATTCACCTTTTTTTTTATTTTTTAATCTGGTTGAGATCAGGACGATTGCTCTCTGAATTTAAAATAGAATCTAAAATAGGATTTATATGTATTTGCCTTTTACCTCCATGAGATGGATAGTTTTATTGTTCTGTTACTGATGATTATACCAATGTTTTTTTTTATGTGCTGGAGAATCAGTTCTTCCGTTGTAGGGATGTAATTTTTTTTCCACTTGTGTGACTGGACTATTCGTGACCAACTGTTGTTATGTTCTGCTGTTCCAATTATACGTGGGACTTCTGGATTTTGTGTCTTTTCTATTGTGTAGCAGGACAGTTTCCTGCCATGTATTCATTCCCTCTTGCGTAGCGCACATAACTTGGAGCCCGTGTTTTTCATGTTTATGTTGGAGCTTGTAATGCTTGCTATTCATGTGTCAGGTGGTTATTTATTGGATATTTTTGTTGTTCTCCACATCCATGGTCCAACTATTTGTGTCATGCTCCCTTAAATTGTTGATCTCCCAGGGAAGTGCTTGAACAGCTTCTCCAAAAGCTGTGTTGGTTTTTAGGTTTCCTAAAAACACGAACGAATTGTATTTGCTCTGAAGGTTAATTGATCAAATTCACCCATCTTTTATTTTTGCCCGCCATTGTACGGCCAGACGGATGACCGGCGTAGATGATTTATGTTGCGGAGTTTATCTCTTTGTTCACAGGGCGATTCTTTCATCAGTTTTTTAGACTTGCATTTTACCAAGCTTTCTTGAACAGGGTGTTACTAGATAGATACTTAGATAGGTGGTTTGAGCTGTGACATGGATCAGGATAAATCTTTTTAATGTACAAAAAAATATCGAGGTGAGTTAACTGGGGTTAATTCAACTATATGATTGAAATTTAGTCATGTATCCATTCCCCCTCGCGGAGCACAGAAACCTTGGACTTGGAGCCCATGCTTTACACGTTATGTTGGAGCTTGTAATGCTTGTTATTCATGTTTTAAGTGGTTATATTATCGCATTTTTATGTTTTCTTCTCCGCAGCATCCATGGTCCACCGATTTGTGGGTGCTATTGAAATGAAATGATGCTCTATACATTGTTGATCTCTCAGGGAAGCGCTTTAACAATTTCTCCAAAAGAAGTTTGTTGGTTCTTAAAAACACGAACTATATTGTATTTGCTTCGAAGGTTAATCGATCAAATTCATCGATTTCTCACCCCCCGGCTGTTGTACGGCGAGACCGATGACTGATTTGTGAATTATCTCTTTGTTCAGGGTGCAATTCTTTTATTATTTTTCAGTCTTGAATTTTACCCAAGTTCACTTGAATAGAGCGTTATGGCTCATTCAGATCGTTCTCGTTGTCATTTGGGCATCCAAGTTGAGATTTATACAGCATATTATTCTTAAGAGTATCGCTATCGAATTGAAAAACATTTCGTGGCTTTTTCTGCGACACTACCATGGAGGAAGACGACCTCGCCTCGCCTGCCTAAATGGGGAAAAAGTATCGAAACTTGTTTCTTTTCCTTTTGTTAATTCTGCCAGATTATCTTCTATTTAATTGTTTTCTTGGCAGCTTTAATGGAAGAAAAAGGAAAGGTCCCCTTCCCTGCTTTTTACGAACGCAGTTTTTCGTTGTTGCTTTGCAGATTTATAGCAACTTGGCTTAAACAAGAACACCCTCCCTGATATGAAGGGTCCATATGACCCCGCACGCTTTCCCCTTATGAGGCCCAAGTGTTGATGTTGATATTCACCATCTCTGGCCCGCACATTCTCATTTGCCTGAGACGACTGCTGCTGTTAGGCTTCCTTCCTTACATCAAGGTGATTCTTTCTACGATGTTCTCAAGTCTCGAGAAGATTTATACTTCTAGTAAGTGAGTGTTGAAACTTGTCGTCCTAAGTACTTGTCTTGTATTCATGAGATTTTAATAGCATGTTAAGTATGTTTCGTAATTAAAAATTTTTTTTGCACCCATGTCTCCTAAGTAAAAAGTAAAGGGATTCTTTCTTGTCCTCTTCTTTTATATTGGAATCTGAGAACAACCTCTCTTTGATTTGCCCATCTCTGTATTTTTGTTTTTGTTTTTCTGGAAACTGCAATATTACACTTACTTTCGGCAATTTACTGAATAATAAATTGATAGATTATCTATATTTATTTTAGAGAAAAATAAGATAGAAAGATAACTTTTATTTTTATTTTTATTAATAATGAGTGAAACTGCATAGCAGGATTTTGAGAAGAAATTTATATGAATGTTATCAAAATCAAATTGGATTAACTTTATTGAATCGAATTAACCTGAATAACTGTTGGTTTTTTCATTAAATAACTAACATGTGTGAACTGAACTAAAATCACGCTCCTCCCAAACCTTAATGGCGCATGAAATAAAACATCATAATCTTGGTCCTATACTAGCGCATCCATGCGCCGCTACTATCCCACTATTCTAGCTGATTTAGCCTCTTCTGGTTCACCCACTTTCAAGGTTAATTTCGAACCCCAATAAAAAGTTTAACATATTATTGAGTTTTATGACAAAATATATGTTATTTTGAATGATTTTGCGTATTTAGCTTTGTGTATGTGCACCATTAATTTTGTGCGTGAATGTTTGAATTATTTGTGTGTTTAATTTTTTAGTATGATGTGTTGTGTATGAATTTACGTTGTGAATGTGTATTTCAGTAGGACTGTAGGAGTGTTTTTGTATAAAAGAAAAAAAAATATAAAAATAATTCTATCTATTGTGACTTTTTTGTTTTTAAATTCTTTAGTTAAACATCAACATAAATTTGCGAGTTGGGCAATACCCTTCTAATTCACTTTTTTATCATGCAATAAATTGTTATTTTATTGGCAAGTCATTCTCAAAATGACAGCATATGATTTTAAAATATATAAAAAAAACCATTATGTTTTTCTTATAATCTTTATGTTTTTTTTATATAATATTTTTAGTATTATAACAATATCCATTGTTGTTGTGATTGAACCTGGGATGGGTCAACTTGATTCCGCATAGGACTTGAGTAATCCCCTCAAGGCTTATTTTTGATATAATCAAAAGAGTTGAGCTAAATTTATATTTTCACCATCCATACAGGTCTTACACTTGTTTTAAAATCATAAACTAAAAAATATCTTTTTTAGATATTAATATCAAAACTTTTTATAAATGGATGAAATTTTCTTTTTAGAGATTGATGCAGAATTTCTTTATAAATAAGTAAAAAAAAATTTTAGGGATCAACATCAAAATAATTCTTTCATCAACAAAATCTCTTTTTTAGGGATTAACATCAAAATATTTTATAAATCTGCAAAATCTTCTTTTAGGGATTAATGTCTAAATTTTTTTTTAAATCGACAAAATCACCTATGTCTATGGATTAAAATCAAGAAAGCGACTGCGTTGATGGTCCCTTTCTTTGTTACACCGTTTAGCATTGTATAACAATATTTTTTAAATCAATTTCTTTAAACCTCAAGCTGGTTCTTGATCTTTAATACCAAATTCCCTAAGTGCTCTGCTCTGCATGTGCTAAGAAAAAAAATTCAAGAATCCACCAGAATTCTATGTTTCTTTCTTGATAATTTTTTTTTTCTTTTAAATATATCTTTCTTGATGAAGTTTTGTGTGGAATGTGAAGGATTATTCACGTACAATGGATAATGAGAAGGGAGAGAGTAGTGGTGGTGATAATGCTGGAGCTAATGACGGCACAAGGAAGAAACTGTCTCAAGATGGAGCTGAAGCACTAAAGGAGTGCCTGGAGGAAAACAAAGGGGACCATAACAAATGCAAATCCAAGATTGATGCTTTGGAATCTTCTTCTGCTCCAAGAAAACGACCCTTGCTACCTTTAATACTCAAGAGTGATTCATTGATTGATGTTCAAAACAGGGTAGTAGTGGTAGCCCACTAAAAATCATCAGCATGGCTTTTTTTGGAATCTTTTGTTGATATAACTAATGAAAAGTATGAGAGTTGCCTGAATTGCCTGAATTGCTGACTAGAGACCGCTATTGTATAGATGGTGAGGCAACAATTTGGGTTTGATTGCTCCTGCTTTGCTTATCCTCTGTTGTTCTACTTTATCAATTGATGTTTGAAAAAGTTCTTTTCTTTCGAGTTCAATTTTATGTGGGGAAAGAACTGTGGATTGAAACTGAATCGCGCGATAACAAAAATTCTTGAGGAAATTCTTAAGTGGATGCAGAATGTACAAATCTTGCTCAAAAGATCTCTTCACCTATGCAGAAGATATTTCCTATGTAAGAACTACTACCTTCAACCTGTTACACACAAAAGTAAATGAAATTTCCTAGATTCCTCACAAAGCTTATGCATTACAGAAAGTAGGACAGTGATCCGAGAGAGAGCACCTTGATTAAGATATGTTATCTATCACTGATGTTTGAACTCTGGTTCCTATTGTTCTTGGTTCCTATCTACGAAAAGAACATCTTCGATCCAAGCAACAATGTTGAATGCTAAGCCTTCTAAAACTCTTGAGTAGCTCTCTAGGATTGCTTGTCCCACATCCTGCAACATTTATCTTTCCATTTACTCCTGTTGAAAAAATAAATAAATTTGATATTTTGCAGTGAGATTAAAGATCGCACAACTTGCCTGATTGTACTCGATTTTGCTAGTGTCCAAGGATGTCTGTGAAAGTTCGGGGTATCTCTGCTTCAGGCAAAATAGCAAGGTCTCGGCCCTTTCTGCTAGAATATGATTTTTATCTGTTCGATCAATGTCAGACATGAGATCTTTCACCATGTTCCAAGAGGATTTTGAATGGCTTAGGCATGCTTTGCGTCTCCATGTGTACATTGAAGCTTCAACTCGGTCTGCAAGCTCAAGTGCTTCATGTTCTGAAGCTAAGTTGAGACAGTCAAGAAGATGTCCTGGGGAGAATTTGTCCGCTGTATACAGGTAGCGGTAAATTGTGTCCCCCAGGCTCGCTCTTCCACTCTGAAAGAAAAAACATTTTGATATAACATACTGTCAATATCAAGAAACTCGATAGGACATGTCTTTGCTATTCTATAAAATTTCATAGTGCTTTTAGAAAATGGAACCCAGTTATCATTACTCCCAGGCTTTGGAAATTCAGAATCACTACATTTTTGTAAAGTAATTTGAACAGCAAGGAGGCTAACCTTGGGAAGAGATGCTATGTATGTCTCTGGAATTTCCATCTCAGCAAGAATGCTACTGTTAATTGCCATGGAAGCTTTGTGAATTTGATATGCACAGTCACGTTTGTGTCGCAAGTGCTTCCTCGACTTCTCAGAGAGGCCACCAGAGGGAACACATGGGACTGGCACCCACCATTTCTCTTCTTTACGCTGGACAATAACTCTCCGAAACGAGCCTGAACGAGTTGAATTTGATGACATGCTTCCTTGTTCTGCATACCAAAACTCTCTATCTTGGAAACCATCCAGTACTTCCTGTCAAATAAAACCCAAGTTATAACGAACTTGTATATATGATCACTGTAATGAAAACAGAGATGTTCTAACTTCTTGCAAATGAATGCTTTCCTTACCATGAGCATAGCGTCAAGCTTTCTTAATGCCGGAAGGTTGATATGGATATCTAATCTTGGTCTACTTTCCATCACCTGAAAGACCAATCAATCATGTTAGAAATAGGAGAATTCAAAAGCCTGTTTGAAATTTGGTTGATAGCTAACAAAACTTCACCTCAAGAGCTGTTCCGTCTTGTAAATTCTGAGACTTGGAGATAAATTCTACTATGTAATCACATACGGAAAGAAGGCAATCCATTTCTCTCTTCCACATCGATTTCTTCTCAGGTTTCAATGGCTCTAATCTCAAATTTTGCCCAAACACAGTTGCTGAAGAAAGTATCAAAGATAAGCAATGACAGAGAACTGGATAACAGGAAGAAAGAACATTTTTTTTTTTTTAATAAATCAAGTTGATGTGTATGTATTATGCATACCGTAGAGATTTGTTATGGCGTTTGATATAGTAACAGCTGTGCAGACACCTTTGCCACTTCCTGACATGTCTTCACCAAGCAAAAGCTTTGAAAATCTTTCTTTCATCATCTCAAGTTCTGCCAAAATTATGCAAAAATTGTGTTACCATCTTACTCATCACATGAACAATTTTTTCAGCAAGAAGGCACAAATTATCTTATGTAACCCCACCCAAGTCAACAGATTCTTGATCATCCAACTTGTCATCCGCAACTTGCTTCTGTTGCTTCATTTCTAGTCTTCTAAGCATAGCCTGATGTTGTGCTCCAGATTGGGTTACTGGCCAATGAGAAGGAGAAGGCTCGCTTGAATAGCTGTTATCATCTATGGGATCAGAAAAGGCTGAGGTCTCTGAATAAGTCCTGCCGAACATGAATGAATCACCACTCATTGTTGAGTACCCTGGAGTTTCCACGGCTGGTTGATCATTTTGATCCAAGGAAGAAGGTGAAGGTTGATAACCGGGATCCGAAACTTCGTCAAAACTGGACGAATTATCCATTTAAAGATTAAGACTTGTGGCCTACTTGATCAGAAATCTGCAAGATAATCATTAAAGTGTAAGAAATTTGGTTAGTGGGCTCTAGATCTTAGGACTTCTTTTGATCATTAACAAAACAAAACTCACCGGTGGGGTATCTAGGAATGCTCAGCTCAAATCCCATACTTTCACCCGGGATTTGGCTTAAAATGCAGAATTTATGTTTGAGAGAAGAAGAAAAAAGGATCACAAAGAAAAAAAGAAAAGAAAAGGAATTGTTCTCCTTTCTTGCTACAAAAAGCAAAAGGGCTTAGTCACAAGTCGTTATTGTTATCAGAAAATGTAATAATGCACTGAATTTTCTGCAAGACTTGTAACTTCTCTTTTTTTTTCTTAGAATTGAACCAACAGAAATTTGAAAATTCGAAGACAACGGCAGGTATGTTATAAAAGCAACGGTCTAACGACATTCTTTTCCTTTAAACTTACCTTTAATAGGGCAGATTTGAATTTTGTAACAGTTGTTGACACTCGCTAGCTAGTAAGCTGAATATTGTTGATGACCGTTTGAAACAGTTCCCTCCTTCCTATGATTCTCTTCTCTTGATTCCCCGTAGCCTTTTCTTTCCAAAAGAAACATTATCTTTAGACAAGCACTCATTACCCTATAATCATGCATAAAAGATGAAAAAAACAAAAATATCGGCCGTTTGATTGTTGTGTTTGTTGATATGAGATCAAGAAAGACGGGGAGTTGCAGAAATGACTCTGTTTTTCTCAAAGAAAGAATCAATAATGGATAGAAAAAGCAGAGGCTGTTGGTCTTGTTGTTGAAGGGATATGATAGAACATGCAAAGTACATCTTAGTTGGACATGAATATTTATGGGTTGGTGCCTTGGTGGTGTGTAATAATTGGGCTGCTGAATACAAAATGAATAATAAAATTGTTTAAGAGAATCTCAACGAATAATTTTGGGTTATTTTAATGGGGAGTCTGCCATCTTGAGATGTAGGAAATGCCAGGATGAATTATGATTTGATTCGCATTATAATGCTTGTTATTATGGACATAATTCGTCAATGAAGACCCTTTTTTAGAATGCAATTAAGACCATTTGTTGGGCAATCAAAGCATATATCATTTCCTTTTATAAGAATTCCATTAAACTACATGTCCAGTGATTTAAGTATGCCAACCAAACTCCTCCTAGACAAAAAAACAAAGAAGGTATGCCACCAAATTCGTAGTTCATTGCGAAATGAAATTTTAAACTCTTTCCTTTTGTTTATCTTGATGGAAATGGGAAATAGTTGTTGTTTTTTTTTTTTCTCTAGGAGAGGGCCTCCATAAATGAAGAGGCATCTGTACTATACCTTTTATTTCTTTACTTTCAGCATTCCAACGGCAGAGGCAGAGGCAAAGCAATAGCCAAAATGACTTTTTGCTTTGTTAAGAGCCATTTCTACATTTAACTGTAGAAATGGCTAAAATGGCCAACGGTTATTTTTATAGCCATTGGCCAACAGCTTTTTTTTTTTTTTTTTACATAGAAAATTTTGTCTATAAATACATGAAGAAAAAACTTGTAATTTTAAATTTTTGTATTGTGCTTTACCCTTCTCTCAAATTTTAAAAAACAAGAATCGATTATTTTCTGGTTAATTATTAACATCGGTTGTGTTAATTAGCTGAAATTAAAAGGTATGCTTGTTTAAAAGCTTTTTCTATTTTCGTTTTAATATCTCTTGATTTTTTAGAATTTTTGTTGTTAATTTAATATTTATGATGAGTTTTATTTTTTTATTATTTTATGTTTTTAATATGGGTTAAGTAAGACAATTTTTATTTATGTTGTTATCTTTGATAAAATTAAGAGAAATTAATAATGGTAGTTGATATTGATAAAAAGATAGAGTTGCATATTTAAAATTTAATTATTAATTCGCATGTATGAAAACTACAATATATTAAAATATCTAAATTAGTTATATAATTATATTAAAATTAATTTAACATGAAATATATTAAAATATAAATGACTTTTCTAAATAGCTTTTTACCATTGGAATGCACATAATACAAAAGGCTATATTTACACTATTCAAAAAGTTATTTTCTTCGTTTGGCTCTTCAAAATGCATTTTCTATTGGAGATGCTCTTACGAAGTCGGATAAAAACTTTACACATAAATGAATTTTTCCTGGATGAGTTCTCGGCATGAGCTGTTTATATAAAAATAAGTTTATCATTGAATGAGCAACTCTCTAATACTTAAATTAGATGAGGATTAAAAGTAATTTGATCATTTACAGCATTTCATGTGATAACGATGTGTGTAACTCATTTTAGGAGTAGCACTACAAGCATTACTCGCATGCATGCCATTCTATCTTGTCTCTTTAAAGAATTAAAATTGTATTTATGCATTTGGTGCATATATAAGAACTTGTTGTTGTGTAGAAGAAATAGTACAAAGATGTATTTATATTGTTGCAACAACTTCAGTAAGCATATGTAGAAAAGATGTTAGAGACTTGAGAAAGTTAAAGTCACTGTGTTGGGGAGATCAATCACTCTCTCTGTACTAGAGTCTCATTAACTACAGAAAGAGTTGTTGGTGAAAGGTAAAGGGAATGAATAAACTTTTTATTTAGGTTTTCCACAAACAACAATACTAATGAAGTCAAAGAAAAACTTTTAACACAAATAGATTTTTTCTGGCTAAGTTATGCGTCTAAGTTGTTCCTTTAAAAATAAATCCCTTGATGAATAAGGAATTCTCTAATATTTAAGTTAGTATATGTACGTATAGGAAATGATAATGTATAGAAAAGAAAAGTGAAAATATCATAATTTGGCATAGATGTCTGGGAGGCGTAGCAAAAAGATAGCTATCGATAATAGAAGACAACGTTTATCCTACAATAATTTTATACGCGCGAGATAGAAAAATTATGTACGATACACATGAAATTACCAGTGCCGAGGAAAGAAGTGAGAGAAAAAGACAGGGGAAAAGAAGAATGGGTTGGTGGGTGGCCAATTGACGTAGCAGACCAAAAACTTGTTTGTTTCTGTATTTTAAAAGTGTTTTTGAAAAAAATTAAAAATTTTTTATTTGTTTATTAACTTCAGATTAATATGTTTTTAGTGTTTTCAAATCATTTTGATGTGCTGATGTCAAAAATGATTTTTAAAAAATCAAAAAATATCATTGGCATGTATTTTGGCACGAAAAGCTATTTGAAAAGCAACCGCAATCACACTGCCAAACAAGTTCTAAAGGGGCGGCCAGGCCTCGCCACCAATCATTTTGGTAGTTAAAGGGACCAATCATTTTGGTAGTTAAAGGGGCTGCCAGCAGGGCTGTCTAGCCTAGAACACCTCAATGTGTTTTTTTTTTAATTTGAAAAATGATTTTTATTTTGTTTAGTTTTGTACCATCATGTTCCGACATTTTTTTCTTACTTTTGTCAATATAAACCATTTTTCAAATGTGGAGATTGAGAGAAAAAAATCATATGATCATGCAAGACAATTCGTTCATTTAATTAAAAAAGAAAAGAAAAGAAGAAGGGAAGGGAAGAAGAAGAAAGGGCGACTTGTTCTTTCATCATTTTGGATGGTAAGGATTATAAATCTCCATGTGAGCTAGAAGCTAGAAGCTAGAAGCCATGAGATGCTGGCAGAGTCTCCACACCTAAAATCCATGTTTAATATTTCCCCACCACCGTTTCTGGCTGCATAAAAATTTGAAAGCCTAAAATATCCAAACCCTAAATTCTACTTTTCTTTTGGTTGATGAACGTTTAAACCTACAACATGCTTCATCCTCACGCTGGAGAATCTCTCTTTATTTCTCCAAGTTGGTAGGACCAGAAAGTCAAGTAGCAAATGAAACTTGACAGCACTTTCATCATCAATTCAATAGCCAATTTAAAACCTGGGAATTATTAATTAGTACACAAATAGCTGAACTTTATTTCTTAAAAGAAAAAAAAAAACATGGAAGAAGAAGAACATGCAACTCTTGGTTGAATACATTAGAATAGTTGTTAGCTTGGTCGGGGGTTAGCTTAGAAGACATGTGGAATACATTAGCCTTCGTAAATAACTGAAGAACTCTCCCTATCAGTCCAAAAGAAAACTCATGTGCCAATCTATAAAGAAACCCATTTCCTCAAAACGTTATTTAGATGAAACACAGAAATCCTCGGATGGGTCTTGACCGAGACAGACGTGCATACCATTTCGCAAATGTGTTGCGTGTTCTTTTAATTATTTATTCAGCAAACGCACGAACTTACTTTTAAGATGCAAAACAAGTAGCCTACCTGTCCATACAAAATTACCAGGAAAAAACAAACAAGAAGAAAGGGTTCCTAAGCGAAAAAACAAGAAGAAGAGAGAACCCTGAAACCTGACGTTGCTCGCTTATAAATCAATATATGGCAGCTACAATGAGGAACAGAATCTGATAATTTTCTAAATGAATTTCAAGCAGGGAAACATTTCCCAAATTGATAACCGAAATATGATCCAAATCCCACAGTTTCAATTCATCTTACTCGTTTCGCAACCAAGGACTACAATTCAGGATTATGATCCATCTTATTCCTCCTCTGTCTTATTTTTAGTACTCCTCTGACTATGATAAATCCACAACTTCCACCATGAGAGTTTCCAGAGATTTATAATGGATCTGCATATCGGTTGTCTTGGTTCATTCACCTGTGCAAGGAATGTCCTCTCTGGGAGCACTTCTGTCTGCAAAAAACGGTGATTTTACGTAATTTCAGTGATCTAATCCACTAATGCCTACAATAGAAACTAAAGGATGTCAAATAACAATGTTTGCTTACGTTGGCAATGAATTTGAGTCCAATCTTTATCTCTCCTTTGTAGGTGTCATCTTCAAGCAACACGTTATATGGAGCTGGCATCATTTCTAGAACTCCTCTGTTAATCCCCTCATCTATTATTCCTCCAAGGTAAATTCTAAATCACAGATAACACGTAAATTAAAAACAACATCAAAATAAAATCATAACAAGACAAACTGGTCAGTGGATTGACACAAGTCTCTGCAATATCACTACACCCACGAGAAAATATTATTTGATGAAATTCCTCGTTGCCATTACTTTTGGGTTAGAAAACCACCCTGGCATAGTTTCCGCGACAAATCTTGTCTATCATTCCTCAGAATGAGAGTTTCATTCACAATTTATGCAGCTTCAAAGGAGGAAAAACATAGATGTGATAGTTGATTTAGCCATTTACGAATGATATTGTTCCATGTGAAATTAGAAGTAAGACCAAATATCTGCATGCGTACATGTTGTTAGGTTCGTTATGTGTCTTCTTTGCGTTACATGATCCCCTAAAGGGCAAGGAACGTGAAATTTTTTAGATAGAACAAAAACAAAAAACCATGCAATATTAAGCTTCTATAAAAAAATAAGGGCAAGAATGGCTTCTAGACGTTACATGGTTTCACCGACAAATCCACCATCAGTGAAGAATTCCTGGTCCATGATTCTGAATTTCAGATGGGTCAACTGTTTCCAATCAGTTAATGGGAAGTCAAACCTGAATTTCTCATTCCACCATGTTTTTTCATCTTTGCCTGAGTCATGAAACTGAGTCACTAAGGTACTTGAACAAACTAGCCGTAGGAGCTCAAGATATCAACCTAGTAAATTGAAAGGCAGGGTGTGAACCTGATGACGCTTTGCTTTTATGCACGTGAGATCCACATTGTATGATGACATGATAGACTGGTGGACCTGTAACCAAGGCGAAACTGAAATGTTAATGGACTCAAATCAGGTCAAAATGAAAGGAGGCATATGCAAAAAACTTCGACGGGTGCGGCAGCATACAGAACCACAAGCAAACATCACACTTTATGTGGTCTATATATAGCTCGGAGAGGGAGAGTTACCGATGAGATTTGTGTGCTTCATGCCTTTAGCATGAACAAGAAGTACTTCAAGGATTCCTCTTTTCATCTGTGTACAGGTACTCCCTTTGTGAGTGTTGGTGTGAGATTGCATCTGTATGTGCTTGTCCAATAGAGAGAAACCGTGTGCTTTCATAAGAAGATGCTCCTGCTGCTGCATTTGCTGCAAGAATTAGTAACAGTGGCAGTTTCTAAGCTCTTTTAATGCAACATATGCATTAAATTAATTAAGTTACGTAGTTCACTGAGAAGGAATTCAATGTAAATAAGTAACCAAACTGTTTTAAATGAATCCCGGAATCAATGGGCCTCGAAGCAATGAAATATTGAGTTACAAAGATTTCTACATGATGGCTGTTATGATGAACAGCACCTTGTAGCATGGGAGCAGAGTGAAACTATAGCCTAACACGGTTCAAACTTTACATCTGTGGTCTAACATTGAACTTCCAGAGGTCTTCTTACCCATCATACGGTTTAATTAACTTCAAAGTTCGATTGCTTGCTCTTCAACTTAACCAAATTTATATTTTGTGTGATAGGTAAGAATTAAGTGGATTTTTAAGTTTTGTTCTACGAGAAGACTAGCACCATGAATTAAACTATCAGGGTGTATAAAAAACAGCCACTTAACTGTCATCCCTTGACAATTATGAACCACGTGATGCATAGGGTGTGAGATTGATGAATTGGAAATAACGTGTAGACAATCATAGGATGCGAAACACTCTTTATCAGCAGCCTATTAATCTCTTTCCCTAAACACAACTCACCAAGATCAGCTCAAGCGGGCAAAGGACTTGAACACTAACATCCTTAGCCCCCACACTGTAACTCAACATTTCTCCTGAAGCAATCAATACCTTCCCTATACATTACTTCCCATTCTTAACAAAAATCGAAGCCATCGCACTCCACAACACAACATCATCTTTATGTTCCACTTGATCAAATAATGTAAGAGCAACGCCATCAGAAGCTAAATAAAACCCGAGCAAAACAGTCAAGACCTGAACTTCAAGCTCGAAACCACATTGAATCACAAAACCAAGAGATAACCTTATTTTGTTTTTACAACTAAATAAGCATAAAGTACCAATTACACTAATTAAAGTCACTAAATTTGGCCTGGGAGAGGGTTTTGACAAGAATTGCTGTGAATCAGAATTCAGGAATTGCCTTGGTTATCTGAGGATTGTAAACTACACACCTCTGAAAGTTTGGTAGACGAGGTTGAGGGACTTGGAATGCATACATGAGCTGTGTGACCATTATATATGTACCAAGATGAAGTTGGTGGACTGCAGGTGAAATCTAAGGAAGGGAAATTGATGGATACAAGTCCATGTGAGCAAACTTTGGTGGTAAACATGTACATATATAGAAGATATGTTGCCAGCTTGGAGCAACGACAAATTAAGATCATCAGAACACCGAATCATTTTTGAAGAAACCAGTTAACCGTCTTTCTCTAGCCTTTTCTTGGTGTTTTGAGGATGAGAAGGTAATCTTGGCACCAAGTGAAGTAGTAGGAGAAGGAAACGTGAGGATCTATGAGCCATTTGTTCGTTCGGATTATTTGGAGTTTATAGAGAGCAGCGAGAGAGGGAAGTTTGAGAAGGTTGGCTTCACTGTTAAGCATTTTGCTCTTATTACTCTCTGAAAGTCATGGCTGGAAAATCCAATTTCAAAATTTTCCCTGTGTATTTGGTCATATTGTTTGTAATCTTCATTCTTTAAAAAGTTGGGCTATTAAAGTTCGTGGTTTATGTCAGAAATCTCTAGAAATTGCATTTCTTAACTCTTAAACTCTAAGTTAATGAATGGTTTGTCTTGAAGGATTTCGAGTTGAAGGGGAAGAAGAAAACAAAACAAGGATTAGTCGGGTTTGAGAGCACTGACCTGAGGTTGTACATTGGAGTTTCAACTTGCAAATTATGTGTTTTTGTATTAAATAATTCTTGTATTTATGTGCCTATGACTAAATGGAGATATAATAATAGCCAACTCCAAAAGAATCTAGAATTTTTCTTTGTTTTAATGGATTTGTTCTTGCCAGGTCACCAGGATATCCAACTTATGCCTTCAAGATCAATTAGTTGAGAAATAAATGGCAGGATTGCCTTAAATTCCATAAAAATTTGGGCATCTAACATCATAATGTTTCTTTATGACATCAACAGACTAGTGTCAGAAGAGACAATGCAATTAGTCATTCTAAACCCAAACCCCACTCTGATCTTTCTGTAAATGAGTGGCCGAGTATGCTTTTCTTCACCCTTGAAATCATGACCTTCCTCTCCAAGCAAGAGAGTGTACATTGCATCATATTTTAATCCAGGCATATTGTTTTAGTTTATGGATCTTTTATAGGTTAATTACACCCTGTTTTATAGTATATCTAAGATATTCAGTTTTAGCTTACGTAAGAATTCTAATTATAGCATTAGTCAAAGGTTTTATGTGCTTGTCCCTCTTGTACAGTAATATATTTCAAATGGCTACTAAGACGTCCTAGGGTTGAAGATTTTGGTGCAACGAGATTTCTTTGAGTGTGATTTGGGGTAAGAATCACTCGGATTTGGCAGGCTTTTCAAATTCTTTAGGACTTGTGATGGACCTGAAGAAACAAAAGCAGCAAAAGCAGCAGCGCACAAAAAGAAGGGTATCTTTCAAAACAGCACTTGATTGAAAAGATATTCAAAATGGTAGATAAATCACGTTGAGCCCCATCACCCCTATCAAGTCACTAGTTGAGCTAATTGGCTAGCGCTGCAGTTGAACATTTGATAATGGAGAAAAGCTTAAGAAAGACATTGAAGTTATGCAATTACTGCTACATGTTACATGAGAATCTAAGAACTAATTTCTACTGAATGGAGAAATCTTTCAAGTGCCGGTTGATAAGTTGATAGATGACGACTCAAGTCTGGCCGACAGTTTTCCAAAGTGCTTGTTTGATCATCCCTTCCGGTGAAACTGGCGCTGCCCCTCTAAACTGAAACCAAGCATTTTGCCGACAAAGAAAGGGCATAAGTGCATGTATTTGGAAACAACTTCAATGACAATGACTTCTTCTAAAGGCTATATAATTCTTATAAAGGTAATAATATAATTTCAGCTTTTAATACATATTAGACATCATATTTAGTCTAATCAGAAGTCATTGCACCTCTAATTTCTTACCTTCGGATTTCTAATGCATCTGAAATACAAAAGATATGTAGAAAAGGCAGTAACAGGGTTGATCTTCAGCACAAACCTTAGATTTGAGGGTCAACGTGAAAATGCCATCAAAAGTGGATGAATGAACCGAAAGCACATCCAACTGCCGTTTGTTGGCTTCATCCAAGATATCGAGCAACATGTACTCCCTGTAAGGACATCTCATCTCGATGAGAATCTCCTTCTCTTTCATGCATACTTTCAGATCTACGGGCATGACATCCTTGGGAGCAACCTCATCAAGCTCTAGTTCAGCTTCATCAATGTCACGGGCCTTCCTCTTGTTTATCCAAGGCTTCTTGATGCCATGGTTATCTGATGTCCGGTCTACCATGCCCATGTAACTCCTGGATCTTGCCTCGTAATCTGTCGAGCCTGTGCAAGATTCCAGTTCTGCTACTCTTGACTCAAGCTGTCTCGGGTAATTAATGGTGTCGCTGAGGATTGATGCTTTGTCAATCTGTACAAGTATGATCAAGTTTTTTAATGTACAGCATCATTAGAAATTCAAGGATCAGAATAATGAACTTCTCAGAAATAATATTATCTCAGAGCCCGTTTACAAAATTTAGCAGAAACTTTGTTGAGGAGGAAAGATAGAGGTAAATGCTTTGAAGGCTATTTACAAAAACTAGTAACAAACCAGTAAAGCATACATCTAGTTAGAGGTTGACGACTTGGAAATTCAAGGATCAGAATAATGAACTTCTCAGAAATAATATTATCTCAGAGCCAGTTTACAAAATTTAGCAGAAAATTTGTTGAGGAGAAAAGGTAGAGGTAAATGCTTTGAAGGCTATTTACAAAAACTAGTAAAAAACCAGTAAAGCATGCATCTAGTTAGAGGTTGACGACTGTTTTCCACTTCTCCAAAAATGTATTAACATTTTTCACGGTAAGACAAGTCTGAAGAATTATGAAATCTCCGGTTACTATCAAAATCTCCATAATAACATGATTTCCAACAAAGGCAATGTAATTACCTCATTAATAGAAGCAACTATTGACTCGAGTGCTAGATATTTTTCATTCTCCTTTTGTTTTTCTGATTCAAAATGCAACTTGCATGTTTCACAGCCCTCCAAATTCTTGAGGCAATCTTTTCCTGCATTTTCCTTGCCAGACCTAATAGAGTGACCACCATGCATCAAAGGTGCTGCAAATAAAATCTTTTTCAACATCTTCTGTTGTATTCGTGGCTTATAGCCATCAGCTGCTCCTTTCTTCCAACCAACAAAACTGGATTTGTAATCACCACTTTGGAAACATGGATTTTCGATCAACTGACTTGAGCTTTTCAGAATAACAAACGCAGTTCTTCTGTAGTGCAAGTCATCATCAGCTCCATGATCTAAGGAGCTCAATTTTGTGTGGTTTCCTTCTTGAAGTACTTTCAATTGCAGGTGGGATATGTTTTTGCCCTTGGAAGAGGGTAGAACCTTTCCTTGCTTCACAAAAACCTCTGATATGCAATCACTTGAATCCATAGAATCTCTAACATCATCGCTGAATTCATCATCCATGGAATGCCAACTTTGAACTTGAGATGCTCCTTCCTTTAAATCTTCAAGCATGAAGGAGTCTTCAGTCACCAGATTGTGCTCACAGCCATTTGAGAAATCATCAAGAGAGTTCCTGTTGAATTCTTCACACACATTTCCATGTAAGTAGTTAATTCCCTCCTGCTCAGATTCTATATCTTCTGTTGGGGTGTACAGATTCTCCAAAGCCAATGTATCAACTATCTCATGGCTGATCCTGGTAGCCATTGGGTCTTTATCATCATCCTTGTTATGAGCATCAGAGAACGATTTCTCAGAGCAAACAGGCTTTGAGAAGTCTAATAAGGAGGCTTTGATATGCTGAATGAGACCTGGGTCTTCTGCGACCTTGAAATAAGTCAAAAGGAGAAGCAAGAACACAATTAAGGCCTTCATAAACCGTCCATTACATGTATGGTTTATACATATATTCTGAATTAGAAAGTCATTGATCTATTTTCAAGACAGGAAATTACCAGCTCAGTCACACCTAGCTCTATTACTCCCTCAAGATAGGGAAAACACACCACAGTCTGCAAAATTGAAGTCACAAGCCAGGCGATGTCAGAGCAGAAAGATAACAGATGTGATTGGGCTATGGGTGTTGAACTTTTAAGCAGGTAAAATGATATTTTTAAAAATTCCCCGTTAAGGTAAATAGCTTTCTCCTTAATTTAGCATGAAAAGTAGTATATGGATAGTAATATTGAAGAAGAGGGGGAAATTATTATATGCCAGCATGGTGCAACATTGCTTCTTAAAGTTCATTTTTCAGAAAACATATAACATGTTAAAGAACCATTTCAATCCAATAGCTTAAGCTTTCAGGTAAGATTCCAGGATTTGATTTATATTATTCTCTAGCACACCACCTTAAATGAAAGCCTTTTAGACTTGAAACTTGCACATGTCTATATTATCTTGTGCTTAATTTTTATCAAATAAATAGGAGTGGTGAGAATCGAACTCGTGACCGTTTAGTCATTAAGGCTCTTTGATACCATGTCAAAGAACCATCTCAACCTAATAGCTTAAGTTTTTAGATAAGATTTCAGAATTTGATTTATATTATTCTCTAACATAGCAGCCTTGAGATTGACATATCTTATGAACTCAAATCTTATTCCAGTAACATGTAAAAAGAATGCATAACAATGTAAAGTGGCCAGAGAGAAAAGGTCGATGCAGGGAGATGCACGTGTGAGTGTCTGCATAGCATTAGAATCTAGTATCTTCCATGCAAAGGCCAACGCAGGGGCATGCATGTGTAAGCGTGTCCATGGCATTCACATCATGCATTCATATACAAATAGACCTTCTTACCTGAATTGATGCGCTCTGAGGGCAGTGATGGTCCAGCCACAGAGAGAACATAACATGGAAAAACAAAAGTCAGATCTCCCTCATGGCATGTAAGATATAACGGCTATTAGATCAGTAGAAATGTGCTTTAAATGCGAAACAGAAGTTGACAAGGAGACCAACCTTTGCGAGTAAAGAGCGAGAGAATACTTTGCTATCTGCATATTGAGCATTGCACAACCAGATAGGCTGTTTATTAGCTAATGCTCTTCCTGGCAACCTGTCAACAATTTGAAAGAAGAATGATCATCTAAAAGCATTATTAAATGACCACATTATTGAAAGAGAAAATAAGATCTTCGGATCTCAGTTGAAGGCAGATTAATACCCTTCACCAGGATTGAAAACAAAGGACATGCAAACCAAGTAATACCACTCTTCATCTGACAGGTCCTCTGGAGACAATGCAGGAGAAGACCTCTTAGCCTGCAGGCCGGTCTCACCTCCAAGGAGAGACTCGTAAAGTTCTCTCAGTTGCTCACTTCTCTGTAAGCCTATTTTATCAGCTTTAAGCTCCATGGCTTCAACTTTCCTAGTCTTGATGTCTCCATTGTAGAAACCATCGCCCCATTCCAGTACCCTAAAAGAACATGATTGCATAGTATTTCTCAGCCACGGAGAGACATAAATGAAAAGCCATCTCAATTAACTTTTCAAGGCTGCATTGTGTTACCCAAATGAAAGGAAGAATCTTAAACTATCCTAGCATTATCTTTTCAACAGAAGAGAACTCTTACAGCCCTAATTTTCATACTGTATCATTACAACATCCACTGCAGCAGCAAATCCTTAATCTTTTACTGTGATTTGCTGCTGCAGTATGTGTTGTAAGGACTATCACTAGAAAGAAAAGTTTTTATCTTGGATATAGTATTTTCATCATTAAGTACAGAGCATATGAGCACATCAGTGAGAACCCAGATACGGAAATTAAGAAATAATAAAAGAATTGCAACACCGAATCGTTGTAAGAAGAAAAGAAGTACTTTCGAAGTTTAAAGAGAAGTTCAACTAATGTACCCTTGCTGTCTAGTTGACTGTGACCAGAAAACTGCGTAACTCCACTGCACACTTCTTACAGCAACTGCGAGCTGTTTCCTCAAGTTATCTGGCACCACCTGCTGGCCCTGGACAACAGGAGCCATTGCCAAACAAAGACAACTACTCTCAACTTACAGAAGTGAAACACTTCTTCTCTAACACACTAGTCAAGCAAGAAAGCTCTGGCTGCTAACTTTTAAAGCGGACCCCGGATGGTTATTTGCTTTCAATAACGTAAAAATAATGGAATTTGGAAACACCCCTAGTGGAAATTTGTCAAGCAATCATGCCCTTGTAACCAATCAAGCTTTGATTTTTATTTTATTTTTTGAATTTTTGTAGATATATGACATGCACGCCATTACCTCTGTCATGGGGCACCTTGGTTGGTGGCAGTGGCACAATTGTTTTTTATATCGTCCAGGAAGGGCCAAAAACTAATAAAACTGATACGGACTTTCATTGGTTTTTTCCCATTTAAGAGGTAGTGGACATATTTTGTGCTTATATGGGGGTCAAGAAGATGCTGAAATTAATGAGCAATTAATGAGAAGAATCTATTGGACAAGGTAACTGATGTTTATTTAATCTGAAAAGAATCTCCCTTGGCCTTCTTGTACTTTGATGCCTTGTCATGTAATAAATAGTCTGTATTTCGATTATTAGGAAAGGATTTCACTTTCATGCTCAACAATTTCTGAAGTTGCTGATTATCTTTCTACCTCGAGACCATGCTAATTTATCAGAAAATTCTCTTTCTGGAACACTTGTTTCCATCAAATGGATGAATCCCACTGATGAATTTTATATATCTACCCCTTGAGATTCTTTAGGAAATTACTCAGATAATTGACCGCTGCGGGTTTTATTAAAAAAACTTAATGTAAAAAAATATCCGGATTTGCTAAAAAAATTTCTAGTATAAAAAAAAAATTATTCGTGAAAAAAAAATTCAATTGAGTTAACTTGTCAAACCTACGATACAAGCCATGAAAAATATATAATTATCCAATAAAAAAAAATCAATGTTAAAAGATCCATGACCTAACTCACAAAACAGAGATAACCTCATATAATAATTTTTAAAAACAACTCGATTTAACATGAGTTCACCTACTAAAACTCGCAACCCTTGTCTTAAGATCAGGATACCCAATAAAAAAAAATTATAAAACTCAATTATCAATCAATTCAATATTAAATTATAAAATTAAAAAAGAAAAATTAAAAAAAAACAAAAATGATCGAGTTAACCCGCTAAACATATTTTTTGGATCATTAAGTTGAGACGACTTAATAAAAAGCAAACCAAAACAAGTTATGAAACTTAATTCTCAATCAAACCAATATCAAAGGATAATATTAGAGGGGAAAATCAATTAAAAAAAATGAGTCAACTAGACTAACTAACCAAATTCATGACCTATATCATGAGAGTTCAACAACTAATTAAAAATAAATTTAATATTAAAAGATGAAATTATATAAAAAAAACCATTACTTTAAAAAAAATGAAAAAATAAAACTTAAGATAACCTGTCAAACTCATGACTTGTGTTATGAGAGCGAGACAACCTGCAAATTTAATATTCAAAGATAAAGTAAAAAATAAAAAAAGCATTGATTGAAAAAAAAAACTATAATAAATAATGTTTTGTGATGATTGTCTCCGTAAAATCTTTTTTTATTATTTTTAATTTAATTTAATCTAAATTTTTTTATTAGATAAAATTAGTAATATTCATTGCCAAAAGTCGTATAAATCTATTATTTTCTCATTCATATACAAATTAATATATTTAAAAGAGGTTTATTTATAATCTCTTATAGGATTCGAATACCAAGCTAGGAGTGATGTGGAAATCAAGAGCAAATCCCTCCTTGATTCTTGGTGCCGGTAAGGCGGTAACCATAACTCGGCAAGCAGCGTCAAGAGTCAAGCCAGGTTTCATCGGTAACGAGAAGCCATGTTTCTGTCAAATATTATTTTAATGAACACGTGTTGAAGAGGGGTCTGCAAATCAATCCGGTGAAGCAAAGTCAAAAGAGGAGAGATACCAATTACCGACATTACATCATGTGAGACAAACTATATTTTAACCCCTATACATTTAGTAATGTTACACTTCAATCCGTGTAGTTTAATTCTTCCATTATTAACATGTAAGCATGGCTGCAATTTCTAGAAATTTATAGCTAGCTATTAATTAGTAGCTAATTGAAACTCTACCTCCTTTCTAAAAAAATTTATCTTTGTATTTTAAAAATATTTTATAAAAAAATTAATTTTTTTTATGTGTTTTTAGATTATTTTGATGTGCTAATTTAAAAAAAAAATATTATTTCAATGTATTTTCAAGTAAAAGATACTTTGAAAAGTAACCGCAACCACAATACCGAGTGAGCTATAAATCAATAGCAAAAAAGACAGATAAAAATGCTACCTAGCAGTGGTGGAGTCGGGATTTTTTAAAATAAATGGGCAAATTACTAATAAATATTTGATATTATATGCTATATAGACATGTGTTGTATAAAGAAATTAATTTGAAATATATATATATATATATATATATATATATATATATATATATATATATATATATCAACTCAAGTCAAGTCAAGTAAAATTAATTTAAAAATATTTTTTTTGAGATTTTATATTTTTAAAATGCTTCATAATGATTATATTTTTAATCTCATTAAAAATATCTTTCTTAGTATATACAACAAACCAAATTCATGACCTATATCATGAGAGTTGGACAACTAAGTAAAAATAAATTTAATGTTGAAGGATGAAATTATATATATAAAAAAACATTATTTGAAAAAAAAAATGAAAAAATAAAACTTAAGCTAACTTGTCAAACTCACGACTTGTGTTATGAGAGCGAGACAACCTGCAAATTTAATATTCACAGATAAAGTAAAAAATAAAAAAACATTGATTGGAAAAAAACAAAAAAAAAAATTCTAAATCTTCCAAGGACTAGGAAAGTTCTTGGCAATAATTCTATGCTGACATGTGGTACATAACATCTAAAATCATAGTTTAAGAGAATTATCACAAATTGATGTTGTTCTTGCTTGCTGACTTGTTGTTTTGTAGAAGTGGATTAAATATAAATATTAAATGTTTTTTTTAATTTATCTATTATGTCCCTAATTTTTTTAGTTGTCATGTACTTCATTTTTAATCACTGGTAATTTCATCACCATCATTTTTTATATGAAATTCATAAAAAAAATACTTATCAATTCATCAAAACTCATTTTAATTCATATCCATTAGCATATAATATTATCAATACGCATGTTAATTCAACTGACCTATAAAGTATTATAAACCCCAACATTTTCAATAGCTAATTATAAAGAAATAAAACTAAAATTAGATAACGAAACAAATAAAAAAGATGAAGGAAAAACTTTCCTGAAATATAAAGTATAAGAGGTTACTTGCTTAACTAATTAATAGCTTAGAGCTTGAAGATAAATTTTGTAGAAAAGAGAGAGACAGGGACACTAGTGAAAAAAAAAAAAAGAATTTGGATCAATTAGGAGTAAATAAATAAAAAAATTAATGTAAAACTATTATATTAATATTTTATATATAAAAAAAAAATAGGGGCAATTCTTGCCTATTGTGGCTCCGCCACTGCTACCTAGACAAAGATATTAAATTTCATTCCTAGCGATGTAGACGTTTTTCGATTCGCATTTAAACCGGTCCATTTATAACATTCTTTTCTCACGTCGGTACAGTCAAGCTTGTGGCAGAAAAGGCACGGCGAATTAAAAAAAAAAAAAAAAAGATAAAAAAGAGAGGTCTTCTGGGTGTACGAACGTATTCAATTGCGAAGACGCCAGAGCGATGGATCCATTATTGGAGAGGGGCCAAGAGACCGGAAGAACGTGATCGATCATATTTTTGTTAGCTAAATCCCAAAAAAAAAAAACAAAATTAGTCTTTACTTGTCCTTTCCCTTGTTTGGACCCCAGCAACATTCTGTATCTCCAGCCCAATGGCCCCCGAGGAATTTTCTACAATTCACGTTTTTGATCACATGCAATCTTTGGCACAGCGTCAGACGGGCCAGAGACTTGCTGTCTGCTGTCGTTCGTGCATTGATAAATGTGGTGATGTCAGACCGAAAGCTCCCTTACATAGTTGCATATTATTTATTAATACAGCAGACCGCATGTCACATTTAGAACATTACCTCGTGTCCAAAAATCATGGAATATGAACCACTTCCTGCTTTATTTGCCCATTGGATTCCTTCCCTTTCATACCCTTCAATCAATTTTGGTAGGTCCTACCTTAATGTTTGTTTGTGTAGATTATTTTTTAGCCTTCATAGGCTAGCCCATGGTCACTCCGATTTTCATAATTTTTTAAATCTTCAAATGTTAATCTTGACGTTTTCTGATAGTTGTGCATGACTACTTTTAAGAACGTGATTTGTTCTACGGTAAAATCATTGTTTAATAAAATTTTGATTTTCTTTTTGGTATTATTTAATTTCATATCTTCAAATGTTAATCTTGACGTTTTCAAAACGTTGTGTTTTTGTACTTTTATTATATAAACTTTAATCATCCTTTCATATTTTCTTTTTTATGGCCATTTGCTTCCTTTTTAGGTCCTCTGTTTTTGGACTTCAATCACTAAACTTTTTTTTTTTTTTTTTTATCATTGCAAGTTATGATGATTATATTCTATTTTGATTTATATGCTCTCACATATCCACTATGAAATATTCCTTTGTTAGATTAAAGATTGATTTAAAAAAATTGAATTTTAGGTTGTTTTTTATAAACTTGAAAACCTAAGGACCAAAATTAACATTAAAAAAAAAACTTTGTCCATTTACACTACTCTTAAGAAACAAAAACTTTAATTTGAACCTTAAAGTTTAAATAGTATTTCATATTTTTTAGGATTTTTACAATTCAAATCCAAGTTTTATCATTGCAAGTTATGATGACATAATTGTATTTATTATGTTCTGTTTTGATTTATATGATCTCACATACTTTATGAAATATTCCTTTATTAGATTAAAAATTGATTTTAAAAAATTGAATTTTGAGTTGTTTTTTTATAAACTTGAAAAACCAAGTACCAAAATTAACATTAAAAAGGGAATTTTGTCTATTTACACTACTCTTAAGGAATAAAAACTTTAATTTGATCCTTCAAGTTTCAATGGTACATATTTTTAAAGATTTTTAGAATTCAAATCCAAGTTTTTTTTTCCTTTTGTCCCTAGATTTTAATAGATATGAGAGAAAATTATTGGAAAATAAAGATAAGAAAAAAAGCTCTTGAATAATCAAATTTTAACCGTAATCATGATATTGACATCTATATATTTATATATAACAAATCAATTCATGTGTTTTCTATTAGACTTTAATAGTGTATGTATGAAAAAATAGATCATTACTTGACAAAATGAAATTTATTTGATTTTGAGTTTTTAATTTAATTAAAATATGTTTTATATTATAAATAAACTTGAAGCACAATAACGCGCATCCACTAGCTAGTTATAGACGCTAAGAAAATAACATCGCATGGCATGTCCAGATTGATCGGTCGAGTCTATGGGAATATTCTCCTGTACTGGTACATGAAAGGCTGCTTGAAGAAAGCAACACAATTACTCAATGCCCCAAGGAAAGTAATCTGAGAGATGGCACGAACTTGCCATAAAAGGACTTGTCAGCACTGCTTTCCATGAGGCCATGGGTGCTCCATTTCTACCGATTGATTTGATTGGTCTGTGAGAACGTGAAATAATAATTTAAAAAAAAGAAAACCATGTGCTATCTCTGAATCATGTCCATTAATTAACAAGCGCGCAGCTTGTTAATGGACAGAATTATCGACCAAATCCTCGTAATGAAAATACGAGGGGGTGTGTAAGTTAATTTATTAGGTTTTAAGTTTATTTTTTATAAAAATTATCAATTTAAGTTTTATAAATTTTAATATTATTAAATATTTATATAATTATTAATTTTAAAGTCCATAAAATTAATCAAGATATATTTAAATTAATTTAAATATTTATATTAATAAATAAATAAAAACATGAACCTTTTCTTTCTCCTTTCCAGGGCGAGGAGGGAATAGTTACAGCTCGTACCAAACTCCAAATTGATAAAAATAATATTATCACCCCAAACTAAATTAACAAAATATTAGCCAATATGGAGAGAGTTTTCTTCACTCGAGAAATTAAGAATATTTTAGAGGAAGCAGCTGTTTTTTTTTCCTTACAAAAGCATCAAATTGATGCATATAAATTAAAAATTATTTTTAAAAAACACATTAGACAATCACGAATGAGGACATAAAAATCCTAAATTTTTTTTATTTTTACACGCAAGCTAATCCAAACACCTATATTAATAATAAAAAAAATATTATAAGCCAACATGATTTAGACCAGTTTGTTTTTATATTTCAAAAATAATTAATTTTTTTTTAACTTTCTTATCTTAAATTAATATTTTTATATTATTTTAATACATTAATATTAAAAATAAATTTTAAAAATATAAAATATATTATTTAAATTTATTTTTATATAAAAAATACTTTAAAAAACAACAAAAACAAAAATTTAGTAATATCTTGGGCTCTGGACCCAATTAGCAATCCACCTGTTTGTAAGCTGAATTTTAGCAATACATGCAGTGACCGATGGCTGGAATGCGATTACAAGGCATCTAATATAATATTCAGAAATTTCAAAGTCTTAACTCATGTGCAAGCAAATTATACCTGTTTGTTTTTTATATTTTAAAAATATTAAAATATTTTTATTCTTATATTTACTTCAAACTAATATATTTTTAATATTTTTAAATTATTTTGATAAGCTCATGTAAAAAATAATTTTTAAAAATTAAAAAATATTATTAACATATATTTTAACATAAAAAAATTTATTTAAAAAATAATTACACACTGTCAAAAAAAAAAAAAAACTCGTGGATGCTAATGGAGCATGAGGGGGGTCCGAGCTCGTTTGTCAAAAATTATTAAAGGAAACCTCAGCATGGGAGGCACAAACTCGTGGAACCTCAAGATATGTCTGAGATGCTACTTTTTAGGACAGAGTAACGTCTTTTATTAGAGGACGAAGTAACCATGATAAATAGTGAGATAGCACGTGATGAAACATTTTGGTAAAATAACTGTGAATTTTTTCTTCAAATTATGCTGTTTTTATTTTCCTGTTTTGAACCGTGTTATTTTTATAAAAACAATTACTATGCGGAAAAAAAATATTCTTAACACATGTTTTAATCCTCTAAATTGAATTTAATATAAAGGTTTTAATACAATAGTATATTTAGAATCTTTTAAGTGATAATAATTAAATTCTAAATGGAATTTAATATCTAAAAATACTACAAAAATAAATAAAATATCAACCCTTTTAATTTATAATTTCAAAGAGAAAAAAATTATTATTCAAATTAATATTCTCAAAATACTCATTCTAACTTTTATTTTTAAAGAAATACTATGAAAATAATAAGAATAATATAAAAAATTGAATTGATTTTTTATCTTTTAAATTCAACATTTGGATTGATGTGACATTTGCCTAAAACTATATTATTTTTTTCTTGTCGTCATACTTGTGAACGTGTTATCAACTTTATCATCAATATCATCTTTATTGTCACTATGTTTAGAGTAGTCACATCTATGTTACTTGGTAAAAGAATTGTCAAATATATTATCATTTATCCTTTACATCAAATCATCCAATAATAAATCAATTTTACCTCTATCAATTGAATTTGAAGGAGCAAAAGAAGTTGGGATACACACAGGTTTTAATCGACTACTCATATATAATATCATCATATTCATACCATTTTGAATAAAAAAATCATTCATTATTTTAATAACATAGCACACAATCAATACAAGATAATATTGTTGTTCACCAATTTGACACCTTTAAGTTATTTCAACATCAATATCATTATAGTTCCATTTAAGTTCATGACAAATGATTTTTTTAATTTTTAGATATGACATGCTTAAATTACTAGTTAGCAACAAACTACTCTCGTCATTGTATGTAATACTATTGTTTACTTCAGGAACAATATTGTCACCGTAATAACATAGCATAAATGTGATATTAGATATTTTGTAAAAAAAATCAAATTATAGTCAATTTAATGTAATTTTAACTAAATTGCATTACATTAATCTTAATTGGTAAAATTCATATCAAGTTCAATCAAATCCCTGAACTATATCAAATAAACTTCAATTAATTATATTCTTAATTAATTTATCATTGATTCAACAAACCCTAAATTTATCCTAAACAATTATTTGATTCCAACCAAACAAAATACAAATTAATATGGATGTAGTATGTTTATCTTACTTAGAACTACATGAAGGGCTGGGGTGGCGGCAACAAAGAAAACAATGGATTTTGAACACAAAAATATTAAATGATGCCTAAAGACCAGGATGAGTTTAGTTTTTTGTTGTTTTAAGAGCAAAATTTCAAGGATTAATGGGCTTTTTAAGAGAAAAGTAAAGGCATCAATGGTTTTTTTAAGAGAGAGAGAGAGAGAGAGAGCAGCCATGTGTTTTGCTAGTGTTTGATTTATTTAAATTATAATTGATGTCACGTTTTTGAAGCACAACATGTAGTTGTCCCGTTTTAAAAACATGATATGTAGTATATTTTGCACTTGTGAAGTGTGACAAAACTAAACTATTCTATTTTATCAAAAACAAATTAATGATATTATTCCCTTAGATTTTTTAGTTTATTGTGTTAAATTAACAAAAAAAAAACCCTAAAAGAACTCCTGTCTAGAGCATTATCAGACCTGTATGTTGAATGCTGGTGGGCCTATCATTGCCCAAGACAAAGAGCCTCTAAAGTGTCCGACCAATGCTGATAAAGGGGTGAAAATTAAAATTAAAAAAAAAAGGAACTAAATCACTATTGAAGTTACTATAACCCATGAGAGAGATCATCATAGATTACAAAAGTTATCCAAATGGTTCTTTTGTTTTTCCCTTCAGAATTTTACATTTTAGTTTTTCAATTATTTTTTTAATATAATCCTTTAACATTGCAATTATTTAGGTTTGGAAATGGCGAGTTGTTTTGTATATCTATTAATGAGGACCTCATGATTCCACGAAAATATTTTGCTGCCAAGTTAATGCTTGCTAAGTTAATGCTTGATTGTTTTTATTTTGATATTACCGTGTAGGATTTGTGAGTTTTTTTAGTTGAAATTATCACCGTTGGAAAAATTAATATTAATATTTTATTAAAAATCAAGTTATTTTACAATCATTATTCCTATATAAGGCTTTTAATGCCAAAAAAAATTAAAAGATGAATTGATCACTATTAAAAATATATCCAATTAGCAAATTGGGTATTCGAGCTTTTAGTAATACAAGTGTTATTTTTAAATAAAGCTTTTGATGTCAAAAACAGTCGTTTATACAAAGTGGTCAATATATAACATATCTAGTTAGTAAGATTAGGTATAAAAAATTAAAAGGGACGGTGACAACGTGCAAGCAATCGGCTAGAACATATATTATTAAATCTTAAGATTTTTTAGGAGATTCAGGAGGTGGATTGCCCGCGTGCCCCTGCGGGGTTTCCTGGCAATCACGAACTGATGAACTTTGAATCGCACGGCTAGCAAAAAAAAAAAAAAAAAGGGGGAAGAACTTTCCTTGCATGCAAACTAATTAAATCTAGCTGCACTAAAAGGCAATGAATGCAGTGGCTAAGCAATAGTATTTTTGAGTGAAAATCAAGGAGTTTAATTTGAAGCTTGCATAATAAGTGCTTAAGCAGATAAACATAGCTGATAAATCCAAATTAGCTGAATAAAGCAATGTTGGCAAGAGAGTCAGGTTGAATGTTGTCGAAGGAAGTTGCTGAGATTTAGCATGATCTACAGAAGCCAACAGCTCAATAGATCAGATTAGTAGAGAAAACTCCAAGCCATTAAACTAAAAGTAGAGGAAAGAGATAGGGTTGCCTCAGTAGAGAAATTAAGTTTTCTTAAATGGAACTAATCCAAATCAGTGTAGAGTTTGTCTGAACATACAGAACTGGAAATAAGGGTAGCCCATATAATATTCTTCTTGAAATACAAGAACTGAGAAATATTGCCGCAGTGATGATTAGAATCAGAAGTAAATATAAATGTAAGCATGGTTATCATGGATTAGTCCAAGTGGATGCTTTGATCTGGATCAGAAGCAAATATAAATCTTAAAAAGACCAAAAATAACTTGTCAGGATCTTAAAGATTTTCACTAAGAAAAACTTTCAAAATAACATGAGTGGATAAATTATATGAAAAAAACCTACAGCAAAGTATAAATCTTATCATCAGAAGCCACAATCCAGCAAACTATAAATCTTAACCATCTAGCTGGTGGCCCAGTGGTAAGAGTTTGAGACCAAGAAGTTTGCTTTCTCTATGGTTTCAGGTTCGAGCTCTGAGTTGCTCATATGATGGTCACTAGAGGCTTATATGGATGTTAACTTCAGGGCCCGTGGGATTAGTCGAGGTATGCGCAAGCTGGCCCGAACACTCACGTTAAACTAACAAAAAAAATAAAAAATAAAAGATGATGCAATCAAAACAATGAAGCTAAGCTGGCATGTCATGAAAAATAGATTGCCAAAAAAGAAAAGAGCTCTTATCGTAGACAGAACAAAGATTTTTTTTATTAATATACTTTGTGATGATATGGGATACATGCAAAGTATTTCTCAAATGTGATAAAATTAACAAATGACCATATATTTTTATTAATTTTCTCAAGAACATTGCGTTTTTTAAGGTTGAAAAGAGAGAAGAGATGAAAAGAAGAAAAATCATTGTGGAAGCTTCTCTAAGGGGAGGCGACACACGCCTTACAATCATAAAGAGGGTGGCATGGCATTTTGAATATCGTCTTGAAATGTGGTGTTCAGCTGTTAGAATAATTTTTTTAAAAAATAATATTTTTTTATTATTAAAAAACTTAAATGCCCGTAAGTTAATTTGCCAATTACAAAAAAATATTATATAAAATGACAAAAATACGCTTCATATTTAAGAAATTTTAGTTTTAAGGGTAATTTGGGTATTTTACTGTGCAAAAAATCTTGAAATGCCCAAAAGCCTCTCACCCTTAAGTCCAATTAATTTAACTTTCAAGAGTAGTTTAATAATTTTACTATGTAATTAAGAGTGTGTTTGGTATTGCGGTAGCTGTTGTGGTTGTGGTTTGAAAAAAGTTGTTTTGTAAAAAGTACTTTTAGTTGAGGCTGGTTTGAAAAAATAGATGTTTGATTAAAACTGTGGTTAAAATTGAGGTTGAAGAAAAAGTAGTTTTAATGTGTTTGGTTAAGAATGCTTTTGAAATTGAGGTTATAAAATAATTTTAAAAAATATATATTAATATTGATGGTTTTTAATTTAAATTTTATGGATTTAACTATTGCTATTACATAATGAAATAAATCATACTTAAAAAAATTACTTTAACAAAAAATTATCTACAATTCCATTACGTACAAAATTCATCCGACAAGAACTATAAAATTAGATAAAATATTATCAAGAATAAAATTAAGATTACACTATGAGTAAATTTAATTCACCTTAAACTAATTTTTAAAAAAAAAACAAAAAAAAAATTGTTGTTCACGTGAAATAGCACGAGTGAAATTAATTAACTACATTGGTATTAAAAAAAAAAAAAAAAAACCTGTTCAGCGAACAGTGGAGGCATGCTCCACTGTTCACTGAACAGTGCATGCCTCCACTGTTTCAAAAACAAAAAAACTGCAGGCATGCTCCACTGTTCACTGAACAGTGGAGCTGCCATGCAAAAAGCAGCCATTTGCTGCTTTTAATTTTCCTGCGGCGAGAACACAATAAATGGAGGGACCCACGCACAGTAAATAGTTTTTTTTATTTAACCAAACACTCAGTCATTGCGTTTCTTCAGAAACGCAACCTCCACCTCGTAGCCAAACGGGCTCTAAAAAGGCCTAGACAAATTTACCCCTGTGAACTTTGAAATGAGAATTTAATCTCATGAAAAAGACTATTTTACTCCTTAAAACCAAATTATAAGTTTTGTGCTGTTAAGAGTGGAACGGTAATTTTGCCGTGTGAATCCATGGTGAAAGTAGAGAGGGTCCACGGTAAAAGTCTATCGAATGTTTTTTTTAATTAATAATAATTTGTTAATCTTTTCTTTTATAAAGCTTATGGGGATTTTATATTGATTCTGGTACTGCCACGTATGATATGTAAGAGTATTTTTTTAGGAGACTATGTCGAGGTAAAACAAATTAGTATTTCATTAAAAATAAAATTAGCTGCACCAATATTATTTTAAAATACAATCTCTCATAGCAAGATAATAAAGCTACAATTTAAGTGCTCAATCTTTGATTTTTATTACGTTTGAGTTCTTAATCTTTAACTTTACCTATTCGAGTAATTAATCAACCTTTGATTTTTAAAAATACGGATTTTTTTAGAATAATGTCAATATTGCACCACCTAGACATCCAAACAGGGCCTTAAAAGTTTATTATTCTGAAGAGATTTTTCATCACTCGTCTGCTTTTGTGACAAGTAGTTCAAAAATGATATTATTTTCTTCGCATCCGATTTCTCAGTGTTCCTGTACTTCTTTAAATTAACTTATAATCCATTAACTTTTTAATCCATTTTATGTATCCGGCTTCAAACGATCCCGTGATGGTGTGTGTAGAATTATTTTATAATAAAAATTAGTTCTATATAGTTGTAGGGTAAATATTAATTTTAATCTTATAAATGCATAGTTAGAATACCATTTATCTATCTAAAATTCAATAGAAAAAAATTAAAGTAAATTACGATAATCTTAGGATGTTATGAAATTATAACAACCATCCAAAAAATTAATTACTATATGAAAAAGGTTAAATTAAACAATTTTAAATATATATATATAAGAGCTTATTAATTAAAAATTAGTTTTAAAAACAAAATCAATTAAAATTTTAAAAAGTCTGACAAGGCCAACACACCTAACCTAAAAAGAAAAAGTCTTGGCGCACTAGGTTAATTTTTTTATGTTAAAAAGAATAGATGACATGTCATTCATTTAAAAAAATTTTTTATAAAAAATATAACTATGATATTTCATTTACATGGACACACGATATGTTATCCACCAATATATTTTTAGATCAACTGAGGTTATTGAAGATTATGGTATGAGTTTTATAATCCAAAATAATTGATGTTTAACTTGTTTTCACCTGAAAAATCTCAAAATCTTAATAAATTCATTATCAACCTTGAAACACCATTTTTAATATCTTTTTTTTGATATATTTGAAAGACAAACTCACCTTTATTAAATTCTTCTCTATACGACAAGCCAATTGACATCATACTTGAATTATTATTTTTTATATTCGTAATGCGTTTGGTAGAACCATTTTTATCTCCTTTCTTGTTTTTTTGTTACCTTTTCTCTCCTCCCTCGAATTTTAAGGTTTGAATATGATATCTTAATGTTTTTTTTAATAAAAAAATATGAAATGATTTATTTTAAAATATATCTTAATCATATAAAGGTTGAATTAATATATTGTCGTTTTAATAATTTTATTTAAAAAAATATAATGTCTTGAATTTTTTAGTAAAACAATGTTTTTAGTAGTCATTCAGGTTGCTTTTATTTGAACGTGTTTGTCACTTGAATTACATTGAGTAAATTCTCATACAGTGTAATCTTTTTTATACTAAAAAACATGTTAACAATGCTTGGATAAATTTAATTAAACCTGTAATGTAGCGCGACCAATGACTAGTTAATAATCCTTATTTTGGAAGGGTAGAGTTGAGAGATTTTATCGTATTAAGAGTAATTAGTGATATCATATGAGTTATTCTTTGAAGTTTCTTTTAAAAAAATAGATACAATTAAAAAAAATTAAAATTAATGATTAATATTTCTATATATCTTTACTTAGTATTTCACTCATTTATTTATATTTATCTATTTTTAAAATAAAAATTATAAACTAATAAATAAAATATCACTAATTAGTCTAAGTATAACATCAAAATTTCATGGGAAGTGCTATGTTTTCCATATCTATTCATGTGTTAAAGGGTAAAGTGCCCCGTAGATGCCCTGGAGAAGGGGTAATTTTGTCTTCCTAAAATGGTAAATGTGGGTTTTTGAACGAGAATACATTGGCAAAATGGGTGGGCCATCGTCTTAGCTAGGTTTAAGAACTTGATCTATGGCGGGCTTTGAGCCCTTAACAGAAAAAGGGAAGAGTTACATGTAGGCCCATGCCGACATTTTCTCATTTCTCGGTCCAGAAAGGTACGGAATCTACAAGCAGAACCCCAGACTAATATCGCCACGCAATAACTATCCAACACGTGTCAGCCATAAATTATCGGAGGTAGTGTAGCGTTAGTGACTGTGATCGTAATAATTTTTTAATATATATATATTTTAAAAAATTATTTTTAATTAAGTTTTTCGAAATAATTTAAAAATATTAAAGAGTAAATATGTTTTTTATAAAACACCTTTTGAACGGCGTTACCAAACCGCGCCGTACTCACCTCGAAAAGCGCAGAAAAGGAGTCTTGATTTTTAATGCTCAAAGAAAATCAAATCTCTGGAGTCTGGATCCGTGAAGTCGTAAACCACCGGTCACGGGTTCTTTTCCCCGCCACTTCCTCCTTTTGGTTCCCGAGAAAACTGTTACTTACTAGAAAATGGAGTGAATAAAAAGAGAAAATCTATACTCAAATCTCACAAACTTTAGTCAGGGAGACGTAAAGAGAAATTATCGGTATTGAATATCTCAACGAAAATCACTCATTTCTACACTCTCAGCGAAGTCATCGGCTTCCATAAGAAGTTTCAATTCACACTAGTCGAGTTCTAATTCAGTTGCTCAAATCAAGATGGCCTTTAATGCGTGCGTGGCTTTGTCATTAACAAATAGTCAATTATTTTTAGTTTCTTCTATGCGAGTGTGTAGTGGATTTCGGAGCTCAGTGACGTGCAATTTGCGGTGTCATCGTGTGAAAGGTGATGCAGTGTCAATTGGTTCTCGGTTTAGAAATTTCGGGGTGGCGAGAGCTAAAGGGCAGAAAATTGAAGACCATTCTCTTCTTGATGATTCAATGGATAATACTGATGATGAGCAGGTAATAAACTTATAATTACGTGTATAGTAGAACGAGGTTATGTTGGTTGTTCTTTTGAGCTATTGAATCTTTGAAGCAGTTGTAACTAAATTTGGATCAAATAACGTGCAACTAGTTTAGTAATGGAGTAAGGTTGTTCAATGGGCTTTCGAATCAATTTACATTCACCTGTAGTTGGTGGCCTTTTCTCTGCATTTTTCCTTAGGTTGGAGATGTGCGTCCGAAGGTGCCGGAGCGGGATTTTACTGGCACTGCTTATGTTCCTGTTTATGTGATGCTGCCGGTAAGTGTGATTGTTTTGACACTGTTATTTCTTGATTGTTGATTTCTTGATTTAGTTCTTAAGTTTAAGGTATTTCGTTTTTCTACGAGTTTATTTGTTGTGTTTAATGACGTGGGAAATGGCAGCTAAGTGTCATTGACATGAATTGTGAGTTGGTTGATCCTGAAGATCTACTGAACCAGCTGAGGATCTTGAAATCAGCAAATGTTGATGGTGTTATGATTGATTGTTGGTGGGGGATAGTGGAGGCTCATGCTCCGCAGGTGTATAAATGGAGTGGTTACAGGAGGCTCTTTCAGATGGTGCGTGATGTTAAGCTTAAGTTGCAGGTGAGTGTGTGTATATATATATATATATATATATATATATATTCTGTGTTGCTATGATTGGTCTGTCATAAGCTATGAATCAAGATCACAGATTCTGATGGTAAAAAATGAATTATTTGGGAAAGAACCTAAAGCCTGTATGGCGACTCACATCTTAAACTCCAATCTGTTATGTTTCACCTCTCTCTACTTTCCAACCCCAAAAGTGCTCATTATCAGTACACGTACAAGGTTAATTGTATCTATAATACATGCTTTAATACCCTTCAAGCCAACATCTGCAAGTTCTCAATGGAAACAAACTTTAACATTCAACATGTATATCCATATAATAATATGTGTGTTGGTCTTATGTCATTTTTGGAGAAAGATTTTCTAACCTTGGCATCGACCTAAAACTAGCATAATTTTCCAAATGGAATGTTTGGTGTTATAGTAATTCAAAAAAATTCTATGCTGATTATGCTACTATTTCTTTACTCTAATATGAGCTCAGGTTGTTATGTCATTTCATGAATGCGGAGGCAATGTTGGTGATGATGTCCATATTCCACTCCCGCAATGGGTGACAGAAATTGGTGAAACCAATCCTGACATATATTTCACAGACAGAGAAGAAAGGCGCAATACTGAATGCCTCACTTGGGGAATTGATAAGGAGCGAGTTTTAAAACGTCGGACAGCTGTTGAGGTATTGAATTAATAAGTCATGCTTGTAATCTGATATAATTTTTTATTTCTTTTTATCTCATCCAGGCCACATATAAGTTGAAATACAACAAATACATTTTCTGTTCTTTCCTGTTTAATTTGATGTTCTCTGAAAATGTATTGAAACATGAACTACTCTAAAATGTGTAGCTAAATTTATTATGTTAAATGTATGTTTGTGTTTTGAAACAGAATGCTTGTTTGGACACAATCTCTTTTCATCCAGCAGTATTCATGTTATGCAAAAGTCCCACCCAGTATTTGTTTTATCTGTGGCCGAGGTTTGTAAGATCACATTAACAAAGATTCAGATTAAACCTCTGTGACTAATAAGTGCTTTTGTCCATGTGCCCTTAGCTAGAAATTTAATTTTATATCTTAAAGTTGAAGTTTCTACTGTTGATAAAAATAATGCAGGTTTACTTTGATTATATGAGGAGCTTTAGGGTGGAGTTTGATGAGTTCTTTCAGGATGGAATCATCTCTGAGATTGAAATTGGACTAGGTCCATGTGGGGAGCTAAGGTATCCCTCATATCCTGCAAAACATGGTTGGACATATCCTGGCATTGGTGAATTCCAGGTATGTTTTGGTAATGGGTTAATAACTTGACCTTCAGCTTGAAGAAGGCATATCCCTTAGGGGTACCTTATCCTGATGGCTGTGAAATTGAGGTGTATTTGAATTACTGATAAATAAAAAGGTGTTTGAGATTGTGGTAATGTTTGTTTTTTAAAGTGCTTTTTGCTCGAAAATAAATCAAAATAATTTTTTTTTAAATTTATTTTTGACATCAGCACATTAAAACAATCCATAAACACTAAAAAAAAAAGTTGAAGCAAAAAAAATCAAAATTTGATGAAAAGCAGGTTGAAACTCAATGCCAAACACCCCCTAGTTGGCTTCTCTTATTGTAGAGAGGCTTGGTAATCATTATGGAATAAAATTCACTGTCCTGTTATGCATTCCATAGTTTGATCTTGTCCCTCTATCACCTTTTCATAGTCAACCTTATTAAATTATGGTGTTTTTCCACAAAATGACCCAGGATGTTTCATTTCAGTGCTATGATAAGTACCTGATGAAGAGTCTGAGCAAAGCAGCAGAGGTGAGGGGGCACTCGTTTTGGGGAAGAGGTCCAGAGAATGCAGGTTCTTACAACTCTGCACCGCATGAGATTGGGTTTTTCCGTGATGGAGGAGACTATGATAGTTACTATGGAAGATTCTTCCTCAATTGGTACTCTCAAGTTTTGATTGATCACGGAGATCGTGTTCTTGATCTGGCTAATTTAGCCTTTGAAGGCACTGGCATTTCTGCAAAGGTGAGTTACCATTGCTTGGAATCTTGTTCTTCTCTGGATAAACAAGTTTTCATTTCTTGGAATGATAGATAAATCCAATTAACATGTTCTATAATTTTTATACTGATATGTTTTTGCTATATTGACGGCTGCCAAGCAGCTATCAGGAATTCATTGGTGGTACAAAACAGCTAGTCATGCTGCTGAATTGACTGCTGGATTCTACAACTCTTCAAATCGTGATGGCTATGCTCCAATTGCAGCAATGTTGAGGAAACATGGGGTTGCTCTCAATTTCACATGTTTTGAAATGCGCACAGTGGACCAGTATGAGGGCTTTCCAGAGGCACTCGCAGATCCTGAGGGATTAGTTTGGCAGGTAAGCAAAGACATATCTGCTGTTTTATCTCCTAGCATATGATGTTTCAATTAGGGTATTAAAATATATGTTGTGGGGGTGAAGGGATGTGTATGTTCAGTTGGATGTGGAGGGCAGATGGTGCTAAATTTACCATATATCCTGTCATATTTAGATTTATATCATCTTTTCAATTTCCAGGTGCTGAATGCTGCATGGGATGCTTGTATCCCACTTGCCAGTGAGAATGCTCTTCCTTGCTACGACAGAGAAGGTTATAACAAGATATTAGAAAATGCCAAGCCTCTGCATAATCCGGATGGGAGACATTTATCTGTTTTTACCTATCTCAGGCTTAGCCCTGTTCTCATGGAGAGACACAACTTTCAAGAGTTCGAACGATTTGTGAAGAGAATGCATGGTATGGTAGTGCTTCACTTTTCTCCTTCCGAGTCCATCACATTTTCTTTCTGTTCCAATTCCTTTCGGTTCCTTTTTTTTTTCTTTCCAGATTTTCAGTTGTCTTGGATATCTAGTATAATGATGATAAGAACAGTTTGTTAGCATGCATGATATATGATATTTAATCTTGAAGCCAATGGGAAGCTTATCTATAATTTTATGCTTGGCTAGATAATTAAACTTTCACCTCTTCTAATGATTGTCATGGTCCAATAACTACTTGTCCATTGGAAGTTTTACTTGAACATTCATGTTTGTCTGTATGTGGTTGATGGGCACTCCTCTAAACTTCGTCTCTGCATTAGCCCTCAGTTGACCACATTTCTTTGTTTCCGTTTCCTTCATACCAGCCAAACCGATAAGGTCATATAAACAAAGAATTGGCCAGTGCATTGTTGGTATTTATTTACTATTTAAATATAAAATTGTTTGAAGTTGTAAATTATAGGAAAGACTTGAGGGTACAGTGATTTCCATTGTTATACATGCATATATAGTTTACAAATGCACCTTTTATCAGACATAGATGATTTTGATTCGTCTTCCATCCAATTTCAGGAGAAGCAGTTTCAGATTCAAATGCAATATGAACAGAAATTACACTATAGCAGAGGAGATGGATGGGTTAAGTTGCGCCTAGGAGTGTTGTCACACCTCGATAGATTATACTTTTTACGTGTTTGTCCTATGTCCATAACATACAATGTAGTATGTATAATAGTGCAGTTCGATATAGATTATTAATTGTTCCAAGCATCCTCGTTTTCACACCGAACTGTTCCAAGCATCTATGTGTCCGAACAAGCTCATCCTTTTATCAATTAGTTTTGAAGGTAGTCCATGTTCCTGGAGGGTCTTTGCTATGTTTCTACTTTCGGCTCAAACTGATTTCTTTGGCAGAAGACGGTATCCATGCAGATGTATACAGTGGTTGTTTTATGTGATAATAGTTTTTTTTAATATATTATATTAAAAACATTTTATTTTTTAAAATTTATTTTTGGTATCTCACATTAAAATAATATAAAAATATAAAAAATTATTATTTTTTAAACATAAAAAAAAAATGCTTTAATGGCATTATCCCATAGCCAATAATATCATTTAAGACCATTTGTATCTTAACAATTTCAACCATAGTTTTTAAATCCGGTTTAATGGTTGATATAGTTCAAGAACTGGGTTCTGAGTTTTGATCGGGTTGTCTAAGTTAATTTTTATTTTAAAAAAATCAAAACGATATTATTTTAATAAAAAAATAAAAATTAATAAGTTGTAATAAGATGTTTGACTAAATTTTGTTGAGTAACCAGATTAACATGCTAGATTAGTCAAATCACATCATCTCATGATTTTTCCTAATCTTTTCTTTTACCCGATTTAATTTCAATTTTTTAACCGGATTTCAAACAAGCTATTGATGGTCAGTGCTTGTACTCAAATTTTTATTTTTTCAGACAAACACAAGCGGTTTGCAACCGTTTACCGCTGATGTAGGTCACGTGATTGGGCCTATAAGGACGCATTAACATCTCGTGTACTCATTCAGCTTTCAGCACGTGCTACACGTGTTACTGTACCCTCTCTCTCTCTCTCTGGCATAACTACACACGCCCCATCCGTGTCATACCAACACACACAAGAAACACGCTCGAGCCTCTCCACACGCGCGAATCCCTAATCTCGCACGCAAACACACATTTCCACACGCCCTTCTTACTCTCTCTCACACGCTCACCTCTACTCGCCGGGAAAACCTCGAATATCTCGCCTTCTCGTGGAATTCTTTGTTCAATTAGGCTTTGGAGAGTGGCCATGAAACGACACCGGAGATTCTACGGTGGTCGGCGAAGTTAGGGTTTTGAGAGAGGCAGATGTATCTGCTGTTATGACGAAGATATAAGGTGAGAAAGTTTGTGAATTTGTTTACGTAAAAGCTGGAAGAGTGAAATTTGAGTTGGAAATGGAGAAATAGAGGGGAATCTGAAGTGTTAGTATGCGAAAGGTGAATTCTTGCGTGAATCTTACGCGTGAAACGAGTGGAAAACTGTTATAAGAAGGTGATTAATTGAGTTTGTTTTGTTTATTAATGGTTCAAAAGTGTTTATTTTAATTGAAGTTCTGTAGTTGATTTATAGTGAGACAACTAGCCTTTACTTCTTGCTTGGTTGCCAAGGAAAAGGTAGGAAAAGAGAAGAAACTAATTTTTTGATTATTTGGTTTTTTAATTTTATTGTTTCTTTTACTTTAGAAATAAAAATCTTTGTAAAAAAAAAAAATTTGAAGAAATAAAATGAGAAAGCTGACATTTGATGCCAAATGTAGTGGCAATGATAATGTAGCGGAGGCATTTGTCCTTTTGACACTATAAAATGAAAAAGCAGTTTAAAACACTATAAAAGTTTCAATTTGACGGCTTAAATTGAAAAGGAGAGCATTCTTTTTCTGTGTTTGTCTTTTATTTTTACCTCTTATTTACTTTTCTTAGTATAATTGTTTAGCTCTTAACGGTTTTTCATTGTTGCCAGGGAAGTCGAGAAAGAGGCTATCACATGCTCTCTTTTTTTCCAGTTTACAGTCTAAATTATTAAAAAAAACGGTAGCTTTTCAGGTATCTGGATAATTGAGTGGAAATGATGGCCTGTGTTGTCTTAGAAGCATTGGACGACCAAGTCTTAGTAGCTTTAAGACATTTGATTGTGGAAGAGAGAGAGAGAGTATGGCAACAGATTTTCAAAAATTAATAGGACAAGTGAAGAAGACGATGATGAAGAAATGGACATGGACGTTAAAGAGGAAGATGAAGAAAATGGAGGGAAGCATATTGCTGCACAAATGATGGTAGGAATGGACGGAGGGATGACATCAAATAGTAGTAATAATCAGTTTCAACATCACCAGCAATTTCAAGAACATGTTAGCTCTCCAGGGGGAGGACCTCGAAGGTCAAAGCCGCTAGAAGAAAAGGAGAGGACAAAGCTAAGAGAGCGGCATCGGAGGGCAATCACAGCAAGGATCTTGGCAGGATTAAGGAGGCATGGTAATTACAATCTTAGGGTTAGAGCTGATATAAATGATGTAATTGCTGCTTTGGCGAGGGAAGCTGGCTGGGTTGTTCTTCCAGATGGAACCACCTTTCCTTCAAGATCTCAGGTACTTATCTCTCAAGTACAAAGGCTTTGTTTGCTGAATTCATTTGATTCGTTATTTAAATGTTAGTGATAACTGGTAGAATGCACACTAAATTGTTATTACCCACGGGTTTGAAGAGTTATGGTTGATCAGAGTACCTCTTGCACGTTCCTTAATTGTCTTAGTAAAATCTAGAGGGAGTTGTTATCTTCTTAACTTTTTGCAGGGCTCAAGGCCTGCAGGTGGCACTTCTGCTGCCATAACATCATCGTCTTCACATCTGGTGTTGTCTCAACCGACTCCACCTGGTTCCCTTGGAGGAGTCTCTCCTGGTCATCGGACCTTGGTTGAGTACAATTCATGCCATATGAAAGGTGTTTTTATACCCAACCCCTCACCTTATGATCTATCTGCAAGCACTCAGTCACAAACCCCAGGAATGGTGGGAGAAGGAAGAGAACAAACAGAGAGTGATCCTCCTGATGGTGGCTCCATGAACACTATAAATGACAAGCAGGTACTATGAAATTCTTTTGTACACTATATGTGCTGCAATATTGATCTATGGATATTCTAATAAATGTTGTTCTCAATTTTACTGTTTGTAACCTCACAATTGACACTTCAAACACTGAAAAAAAATGCATGGTTGCTTGTTTACTCCATGTTTGTCTTGTACATTACACATTCCACATAAATAAGCTGATAAGCTAACCGGCTCTTTGATTAGCAATGTGGAGCACAGTATTGCACATATGTAGAACTTGTTTTTAGTCAAAGAATGTAGAGTACCAGTTAATTTTCTAACAAAGTTTGGTTCTTCTAGATTTAGTGTTTAATGTCACGCATTTTTTAACCTCCCTTTCTTTTTTTTAGATTGTTGACATACCTCCAATTCCAAAGCTACCAGAGCAGGATTTTGCTGGCAGTCCATTCATACCAGTTTATGTTATGCTACCAGTGAGTTAATTTTATCCTACTTTTTGAGCAGTTAATTTTAGAGATGGTGTGTCCTATCTTTTTTTTTATTATTATTATTATTTCCGTTCTGAGTTCAGCCTTTTTGTGAAAGATACTGTATTTTCTTTGATATGTTGTTTCTCAATCTAACCCAAGTGCCAAGTGTGAGATCTATGTAAGTTATAATCAAATTCATTTTTGTTCCATGATTTGTTGGTGTCAGTTGGGTGCCATAAATATGAAGTGCGAGCTGGTTGATCCAGATGGCCTACTGAAGCAGCTCAAGGTATTGAAATCTGCCAATGTTGATGGTGTTATGGTTGACTGCTGGTGGGGCATAGTAGAGGCTCACGCTCCTCAAGAGTACAACTGGAATGGTTACAAGAGGCTCTTCCAGATGGTGCATGAACTTAAGCTCAAGTTACAGGTGAGTGCTGTTTGAAACTTATCCTGTATGGTAGCTCATGCTCTCCGGCATTCTGGGCATAGAATTAATACTAATTGTTGGCTTTTCTTAGCAACCCCCTTTCTCTGGTACACCACTTCATAGAGTGTTTATGATCATATCCATACATGTGGATGTTGGTGGCATGGGTACAGTGCCCTGAATTCTGCAATGTTATGAGATCCAATATTTTCTGAGTGTTTGGAAACCGAGCAAGTTGTTGCTGTTGATCATAATGTCAATGACATGAGCATGTGCAACTAAGCATGTTGATGGAACATAACTGCAAGATTGTTCACAGATCAAGGACCTACCATGATGATCCTGATAGGAGCCAATCATTGAACGATAGAAGGATTTCTTAGGGCTAATTAATGGGTGATGGCTGGGGAACTTAGAAGAAGATCTGAAGTTGTTGAAATTGTCAAGAAGCAGTGCACTAATGAAGGGGTTGTCAAGTAGATGTCATGCATTTCAGGGGCTTACTGTCTGTGAAGGGAGAGGATCGATTCATTTAGGTTTGTGATTGCAAATCCCCAGAGCTTGGGTGCTGATATTGGCCAAAGAGTTTTTTATTCCTTGATTGTTACAATAAAAACAGTAATTCTGAGTACAGCCAAATTTATGAACAGGATTTATTATGTTTTAAGAAGGGATGATGTTTTCTCAGGGTGGATTTAACTTTTAAGATTCTAAAATTATGAATCTATCTTCATCTAAACATACCATAGCAACAAGTTCCTGGTCGCTGTAGTTGCTTTTCTCAATACCTTTGAAAATTCCTTCTGATGAGAGTCAATTGTCTTACTGAATTTTTTATCTCAGGTTGTGATGTCATTTCATGAATGTGGAGGCAATGTTGGTGATGATGTTTGTATTCCCCTGCCAAATTGGGTGGCAGAAATTGGACGCAGCAATCCTGACATCTTCTTCACTGGTAGAGAAGGAAGGCGCAACCCGGAATGTCTTTCATGGGGAATCGACAAAGAACGGGTGTTAAGAGTCTTACTGCTATTGAGGTACATCCTGCTGTAGCTGTTAGGCCTTAATTATAAGCCAGTGTATGGTCAACACCCAGAAGCTTTTCTGTCACTCTTTGCAAATATCCACATGAATGTCTGCTTCTATAATAATCATTAAATTTTCTTAGAATACCAACTTAAGCTACAACAATAATTTATAAAAAATGTTTTTGAAGTTGCTGTTTTGGTTATGGCTAACATTTGGAATATACATTATGCTAAATTCAAAACTGGATTTTATGCGTGTTCCTAACAGCAATGATCAGAAAATAGGTCATTTGATTTGTTGCTTTCATGTAATTTGAGTATTTTAAATGGATTATTTTTTTAGGCTAGTAAATTTGGTGTTTTTATCTCTATGGTTAACTAATGTAGGTGTACTTTGACTACATGAGAAGCTTCCGAGCAGAATTTGATGAATTCTTTGAGGATGGTATCATCTCCATGGTTGAAGTTGGACTCGGTCCTTGCAGGGAGCTACGGTACCCTTCTTGTCCTGTGAAGCATGGCTGGAGATATCCTGGCATTGGTGAATTTGAGGTAATTTTTTAAGTTCACTATTTCAGTGATATTTTTTAGTGATGTAAGCTTTCGTTATCCGAATTTGCTTGCTACAACTTTACAAGTTGCTTCCATACACACAAACTTGCCAATAGCTTCCAACATTTGCTCTCACAATGCTTCTGGCCTTGAGAGTTACTGCTAGGGCAGTATGCTCCAGTAACCCTTTTTTTTTTTAACACCAGGCAGCCTCTCTTCTTCAAAATGAGAAAATAAAAAAAAAACCTGATAAATAGGAGTCAATTTGTGGTGACTTCCCAATTTTGCCTGGACACAATTTGATTTTTCTGGTTCCTATGCCCATCTTATCAAAGATACTATGGACAAGTGGAGTTTAGACATGAATATTTGGCAGAGTTTATTAGATTTTAAGAAATCAGTTATCTTGAAAATTTAGTTTGCAGTATGGCTCATTTCTCTTTTTATTTTTTTTATTTCATAACTAGGTAATAAGAAAACAATTATTATTCTAGGTAAATTGGTTGCTTCATGTTATGTGAACTGGGTACTCGATTCTTTCATTTATTTTCTCAACCTGTGCTTGCCAATTTATCTTTTATTGTCCCAGCATGGTTAAGAAAAGCACTTTATTTGCAGTGTTATGATAAATATTTTCTGAAAAGCTTAAAGAAGACAGCGGAAGCAAGGGGACATCCATTCTGGGCTAGGGGACCAGATAATGCTGGCTCCTATAATTCCCAGCCACATGAAACTGGTTTCTTCTGTGATGGAGGGGAATATGATGGGTATTATGGCAGGTTCTTCCTTAATTGGTATGCTAGGATTTTAGTTGATAATGGTGATCGGGTACTTTCTTTGGCAAAGTTAGCTTTTGAAGGCACTCGAATTGCTGCGAAGGTGAGTCTGCTTTTCAGAAATTTCTTATAATTTCAAGGATTGTTTATTAAAGTTTGCTACCTAGGCTTGTTTCTTTCCTTTCTCTGTTAATTGCCTAGGTCCTAAAATTAAGTTGATTTAAGATATTTGTTTATGTTGGCTTCAAAATGCATTTTAGAACTTTTGAAAACTACATCTGAAAGTTATTTGATAGTTATGCTTGATCCACTCTGTTTGCTACATTTTAATTTCGAGCAGCTACTAGGTATTCATTGGTGGTACAAGACATCCAGTCATGCTGCTGAATTAACTGCTGGGTTGTACAACCCATGCAATCATGATGGCTATGCTGCAATTGTTGCAATGCTAAAGAAGCACGGGGCTGTTTTAAACTTCTCGTGTTCTGAATTGTAAACAGTAGACCAGCAAGTGGACTTTGCAGAGGCACATGCAGATCCTGAGGGATTAGTATGGCAAGTAAGAAACCTCCTGTTGAGCTTCAACATTTCCTGAATTAAGTTTGTCATTTTTGGGAAAATAGGTCTTTTTTATAAAAGCCTATTTTTTCACCTATATGAAAATTTTGGATAAACATCATGCTAGCTTCAGGTTCACCGGGTGCATGTTCCTTGTTGAAAGTTTATCTATGAGCATTGTAATTGTCTATCTCAGGTACTGAATGCTGCATGGGATGTTGGCATACCAATTGCTGGCGAGAACGCTCTTCCATGCTATGACAGGGTCACGTATAACAAGATTCTGGATAACGCCAAGCCATTAAGTGATCCGGATGGAAGACATTTTTTGTCTTTTACTTACCTAAGGCTCAGCCCACTTCTAATGGAGAGACAAACCTACATGGAATTTGAACGCTTTGTTAAGACAATGCATGGTAAACTACTAGAGCAATCTGCAATTATTTTTTAAATTCGAGTCTTTGCCATGCTATTAATTTTTATCCAATCACCTATGCTGATAAAAAGAAAAGATCTAGTTACATAGTGTGAACATCTTTTTGGTGGGCTGGAAACTAATAACTAAGGGAAAAGTGTGAAAATAGAGGGAGACAGATTTCTTTATCTAAAAGTTCTGGATGCTGCAATGCTTGCCCGAATCAGAGGGATAACAAATTTGGTGCTTCCAACATGAATTTCACTGGTTTAGGTAATCTGCACTGGTCTTCTGTTTCATAAACAGCGAGATTACTTCAAAAGGTTCTTCCAACAGTGCCCTGTGAAGGACAGACAAGTCATAGTTTGTCTCATGTACTGGCTATTAGAGCAAAAAAACTAGCGTCATTTTCACGCAAGGTTTTGTAGCCCAATCTGTTAGAAGTTGATAAATAACTTGTCCTTCAAGGGCACAAATTTTAATGAAGTTGTATAAAGTTGCATCAAATTCAAAATAAAAGTGGTAGTGAGCCATTCGATTAGTTGGCTATTGATGATATATAGTACTGATTGATGGATCATTGTAATTTGATCTGAATGTGTTTGATTTCCATGGCAGGGGATGCCGCTCTTGATCTCCAGGTTTAGCAGGAGGAAGGGCATCCAGATGGAGTAGCATTTATTTTTCCCCACATAATAGATGGGGTTACCATAATGTAGATTAGTGTAGTTTTTTGTCATATAATATGCAGGGTAATAGTATTGAAATGGTTTAAACACCTCTGTAAATGACGTCACAAACTCGAAACAGTCAGGTTCGCTAGATTTGAGCTTCCTTTAATGCTTGTTTTTTTAACCGAGCTGAAAACTTTTTTCAAAGGCTCGTGTGCAAGGCAGAAATTTGAAATTATTAATTGAACACCTGTTCCCTTCCCTTTTGATTTGTTTCTTTCTCATTTTGTACTGAGCCTTCAATTTCTTCTTAAGTTCCTAAAAACCGAAGGCAAGGTAGAAAAAACTGCCTACAAGGGAGCTTCGAAGAAACTGTTTGCCATGCTCTGGCCACGCTTGAAGTTGAAGGTGAGTTCCATATTCTTAAAATTGTTCTCTCTTTCTTTCATATTCCCCCCCTCCTATTTAATCTGATTTATCCATGCGTAAAGCTGACAATTCTACAGACCATTAAAATAACATCATAAGGCAAATCGAGCCTATTTGGTTGATAAATGAAAGAATGATATTTGCAGGTAATTTTACAAAAAAAATGGGGGGAAATAGTGTCTATGTGGAAGATTTCTTGAACACCATTCGACCAGATTCATCCACATCAAAAAGACGCTCTATAAAGATGTCCCAGCGTTCCTTCATTCTCTTAAATGACAACAGTGATGAACGTGGCCCACTTGAGCTGCCAGAACCCTCCCCCTTTTCCACTTCGGCAAATGTTCCATACGAAGGTGAGTAGGCTGCCTGTGGGATTTCCAAAGCAACAGCTCTCCGAAGTGCTGCCTCATACTCTTCATTGTGCTCACGTGCAAGAGACTCCTGCCGCTGCATCCGCTGTTGTGCTGGAATTTCCATGATCCGATCTTTCTCCAGCATCAACTGACAAGGGAGATTGTGTTTCAGATATGTTGTAAGTGTAAAAGTTAATTCTCAATCTTCAAGCATCTAATTTAACCAAGCAAATATACACCACTTGACTGACACTGCCTTCTATCATTTATAGTGGAGTTACGGGGATGACAGGTCACGGGATTTTATAAGAAACCTGCCACAAACTGGCCTCAACAAACATTCCAGGAGCTCCTATTTCAAGCTACCCAGGAGTTGTGAAAAAGCTGACTACCCTCCCTCGACTGGATAAACCAAGGTTTTCTTTCATTTTTTTCCTCTTTGAGAAGCTGGACAAGCAAGCTCTAAAAATCTGATTGATGAGACAAACTAGATCAGTTATTTAAAAGCTGTCTCAGCCTTGGCCCAAACCCAGAACCACCAAGTCTTACTGCATGCCAAGAACGAAGCTAGACTTACATCAAGAGCCCTTTGAGATTCCCTCTCCAACCAGATAATAGCATGATCAGAAGTCGCATTGCATGAGAGAACTAGGTGCTCAAAGCGCCCATCCACAGGAACTGCTGTTCTGACAACTGGTGGAAATCTTCCTATCCTGAAACCAAGTGTAAAGGTTACGATAAGATGGTAATCAATAATTCTGAAGCACGTAAATTTTCTAAATAAACCTCCAGCAAATCAAAATCAAAAGGAGCTGGAACGGCACACCGTGCGACAATTGACAACTCTTTGGGGTCTTAGAATATTCAATGATAATTATCAGTTGCTCTTTGATTCAGGATGCCTAGAATACTTTCTTTGTACCTTCAATAAGACTCACTATTTCTATTTTCGCTCTTCCCCTCACCATTCCTCTTATTTCCCAGCAGGTGATACCTTCTTTATATCCCCAAATCATCAAGAATTTCCATCAGCAGAGGGCATAAAAACTCATGGCAAGCTGCTTCATTAGGTACAAGTAAAATTGCACAAAAAATACAGCTGAATTTACCTGAAGGGCCTTCTCTCAACAATATGGTATAGACGTCCTGGTGCATATAGCCGCGTTGGATCCTTAAGCATCTTCTCCTCAAGAGTGCAAGTATCCTTCAAGCACATTAGGCATAGCAGACAAGGCAAGCTGTCCAAAGTACAGAAACTAAGCTTAGTTAATATCTTGTCTAAACGACCTCCATTAGTTACGTGATCATTATAACACGGACCAAATATGCAAGCATAAGAGTCCATCAATGACTATCTGAGTTTCCTCAACTAACCAAATGGAAAAACCTCTTTAAGTTTCTTTATGCAATTGCGCTCTCTCTTTGTGAGTACAATACTGACTCATTTGAATATATTTTTTTTAAAAAAGGGCCTCAAATCTCAACATCTTATATAAGCCACATTACCAGATGCAATAAAAGAAAAAAATATACAGCTAGTAATGAAAAGGTAAATAAGACATCTTTTACCAGAAAATCGATTTGAAAACATCTTCCAGAACAGTGGTCGTCCGAGGTAAGAAATCATCCTGGTTCATTCAGTAACTCATATTAGAACAGAGCACATACTAATATTCCTTGTCACATTGAAAGAGAAATTGAAATGCTAGAAGTCTAAGGTATCAAGCTCTATGCTTGTTTCATCAAATCTAGAGCTCGGCAGCAGGTAACAATGGTAAGAAAACAGGCAAATTAAAATGCCAATCACTGTATTACATAATTGATATTTCTAAACAGCAGGGTTTCTATTTCTCAAAATGTATAAATTGAAAAATGCTTACGTGGCCACTTTGAAAAAAATTTATTCATTTTAGTATAACCAAAAAATGCTGCAACCACCGTTCTTATTAAGACCACTCATCATCATCATATTTGTGGGTGTTTCCAATTGACCGATACACCAAAAAATTCAAATTTTAAACTTTACGGTAATCCATTTTGACCAAATTTTAAGCAACTTTGTTACTGTAATTTCAAACACAGCTGACAGCACAGGCAAGTCCTACCTGAAGCACGATAGAATTGATAACATCAGCATATCTCACAGCCAAATTCAGTGACACACACCTAGCAGGAGCCATGGCAAAGCATCTGATCCTCTTCCTCTCAATGTTCCCCAATCTATCCGGATTTTGGACAGCGTACATTACTATCAGCGACACTATCCCTGCACCTAATGAATGTCCAGCAAAAGTCAACCTATAATCTGGATTCATCTCAACCAAATCCCTCAAAAGCTCACACTCTGTATCAAAAACCCACTTTGCTGCTTTCAATAGCCCATTATGCACATAACCACCATCAAACTTGGTCTGCCCCAATTTATTATCAAGTAAAACTGCATAGTCACTTTCCTTCGCCAAATTAAGCCCCCTAATGGCCAACACTACATCAGCATTATCATGATCAAGGTAAATCATGTAAGGAGCAGCACACCCCCCTGTATCTTCATAAGTTCTCTTTACAACTACCCAGTCAGGGTTGATACCATAGCCTCCCGGCGGCGCCCAAAGTGGGTTGCGAAGATCATCTTCATAGACAGATAGGATTAGGCGACAAAGGCGAGGCACAGGCGCAAATTCTTCAGCTGTGGCTAAGCCCCAGTTCTCACTTTCATGACCAGCAGAGTATAGGCATTTTTTCCATAGCCAACGAGCACAGCCAAGGCAGTACACGCATTCAAGGATTGGAACGCCACAGAGGATTGACATAGAGGCCTATGATTCAAGCATGATAATATATTCATCAAGAAACATGACTCAAATGAGACAGGCACATCAATGAATTTGGGGAACTTAGATTTTGAGGAAAATCCAACTGGGATTTAGAAGATAATCAGTTTATGTTGTAAGGAATTAAACTTTCTTGTTGAAGAATCAGTAATCAAAACAACAATATAAAGAAAAAAAACAAAAATACACAAACCCACTTAAAAAGAAAAACCTTTTTAAAAGAAACAATTTTTTTTAAAGGGGGGGGGGGGGTTTAAATACGTAGAATAAAACAAAATATTGGTTGCTGTAAGTGTATCAGGAGTTGCGAAATTCAGAGTTGCTACTTTTGATTGGTAGGTTTAGATTACAGAACAACATCATATAATACAGCTGGTGCAGATAGAGATGTAAGAGATTACTCTTGTTGGATTGTGTACCTGCTAGTCAAACCCATTTCCCTTTTAGAGCTGGCTTTGCAAGAATCTACTCTGTTTAGTGCTTAGATTCCCAGTTTTCTTAATTATGTTTCATTGATCCCTGTCTTGCTGTTTGATTTTGACCCTACTACAACCAACCGCTGCCTCGTACAGCACTGACGGACGGTTAGCGAGGTTCCTGTCTTTGGCCCAATTGATTGTTGGATACTTGGATATCTATCTCCTCACTCTTCCGGATGCGGCTGTCAATTTTACTCCGGATCTGATTTTAGATTGATTTAAATTGGTGAAAAATCAATGGATGGCATGGATTTGGGTAAAATTTAGAAGTTAAAGGTTGGGCTTCGGGCATGGTATCTACCTGATTCGAAACCTCATCCGAGAATCAATAATGACCTAAAAAATTTAGAAAATTACATTCATACCATCTCTTTAAATAGGAAAATTTAGGTTTCTTCTCTTTCCATCTGCCTGGTTCATCTCTTCCTCTAACTCTCTTCTCCAGCCGGCAGCAGACCCGCCGGTGGTAGCAGATGCAGCGGCGTCTGTCCTTCCTAGCTCCAGCAACTTATAGCTAGTAAGTAGCCTTTCATGAATCACCATCGATATGGTTGTAATTTGTGAAATCTATTTCTTAAAGGGAACTTTATGTGACCTATTTTCTTAAAAGGACGTGAATTACTGATCTGAAGAGTGTAACTTGTTAGTAACATTATAAAGGGGCTTGAACATGTGTTTTTTTGTGTTCTCTTCTCTGCTATCCCATGTCTCCCCTGGCTACTCTCTTTTTTATTGTTGTCGTTTGCATCTTTTCTTGTGTTTCATTTCTTGGTTCCGCTCTTATTGTCTGCATTTTTTAGCTCATATTTTCCCTGTATGTCTGTTTTGCTTGTAAGAGAGCATTTCACCGTGGATTCATACAGTGTCGGGCATCGCTCTTTTCCGTTCTCTCTCGGTGAGTTTTCCCTCCACTCGCACCCATTTTGAATGGGCTGCAACTGGCGGCTGGGTTTTTGGGTGGAATTGGGGGATGTTTATATTGATTTATAGGTGTGGGCCTTTTCTTCGCTGATGGGTCCCATGTTTCGTGTACTGTCGTGGGCTGTCTATTCTGCCTTGAGATGGGCCGTTCAATTTGGGCGGGCTTCGATACCTGGTTCAGCTTGCACAGCTATGGCCAGATGAAAATCACTTAGAAATTGTTCCGAACGCTGTTCAATCTATATTTTTAAAAATTTTAAATTTTAATTTATGTTTTTTTTAATATGTTAATTTTAAAAATAATTTTTAAAAAATAAAAAAATATATTATTTTAATATATTTTTAAACAAAAAATACTTCAAACCACCACTCTAATTCCAAATATGCCCTTCATCTCTCAATTTTTCGTTGCGATTTCATGGAAAGCAACCAGGGAGTTCGATTCCTTTGTCTTTGGTTTCCTTTCTTGCTATTTGTGTAGTCTCTTGCAATTTTGTTGGATTGAAACCAGGTTTTTCAATTTTCTTGCCTTTGGTCTTTTTGTTTTTCTCATTCAGTTTTGATTTGATTTGCATTAAAAGGCGGCATCGCGCGGGCCATAGACGTAGTTGGAGCTAAAATTATAAGCATGCAGGCGGACTCAAGAAAAACCAATGGATGTTCTAATAAGGTGATATTATAAATATAGCCTTTTATAATGGTTCATTTTTTTTTACTAAAAAAAACTAATTAACTGGTTCCAATAAATTCCCAGACAATTAAGAACAACATTATTAATTGTTAGCATCGGTGCCTTTTCTTCTCCATTATACATACTTCAAGATCGCAACGTTCTTGCTCTCCAATATTTTGTATTTGTTTTTATTTATTCTTTTTATTGCTTTTCTTTGCATGTTTGAGAATGTCCAGTTAAGTGTTATTAACAAATTAGAACAGTTGTTGTCTTCCTAAATCTACTTATCATTAGTTTAGGATTATGGATTCTAGATGTTTGTGTAAATGATCAAAAGAAAAGAGAGATACTTTTATCTCAAACCCTAGCTTATGTTTCTTTCTTCACGACATCGTGCTTTCTCTTTAATCATGTCAATTACAGGTTGGAAAGAGCTCTGCTACGTTGTTGATGGATGGAGAAGGAAGGATGCTCTGTCTAAAAGACATAGTGCCTGCAGCTGAAAACAACATTAACACACAGTTTATAGTTTTGGACAAAGGCAGAAAGATATTGGAAGGGCAGAACAAGACCTGCTTGGCACTTGTGGCTGACGAGACAGCCTCAGTTCACTTCCAGTTCTGGGGTGATGAGTGCGATGCATTCGAGGCAGGTGACATAATCCATTTGGCTAATGGCATCTTTTCTTACAACAGGAACAGCAATCTTGTTTTGAGAGCTGGCAGGAGAGGAGCTATAGAGAAGGTGGGAGAATTCACCATGGTTTTTGTGGAGACCCCGAATATGAGTGAGATTGCTTGGGTTCCAGACCCTGATCGTCCCAGCAAGTATATGCAGGATTCTGTTATTTCCTCGCATTCCCGTATCTTTCCTCCATTACCTTGAAAGATTGTATATATATTAGATGCAATATGAGTGAGATTACTTGGATTCCAGACCCTGATTGTCTATTTTATAAAAGCTAAAACTGATTGTAATACCTCAAAAACTTCTAGTTATTGTCGAATGTGTGCGGCGTCGCAATAATTATTTTCTCGAGTCGGGAATGGTCGGAAGTGAAAAAACAAGGAATTCTTGCTATTTGCAGGTGAAAAGAAAGAAATGAAAGTTCATCTAATATTTTGGTTATTAAAAAATCTAATTGGTCTTAGAGTTCGGATAAAAAAACTGATTGTATAAAGAAAATGTATTATTATCCCTAACACGTTTTACATGAGATAAGCTATATTGTTTATTTGTCTGGTATAATCTAAGATATTATGTGTTTTCTTATCGTTAATCTCTTTAACATTTAAGAAAAATTCTTTTCGATAAGGAGATTCTTATCTTATCAACTAAAAAACCTAACATTTTTAATGCTAATACAAAAATAAATAAAAAACTATCTTTTTATTTAATATTAGAAATATATTTTACATATAAATTTATAATCCCGGATATTAATAGAAAACAAAATAATTTTTTATATTTTTTTGAAATAAAAACCTAATTCTCGTGTTTTAATAAACTTCTAAAATACATACAAATACATATTTTTTAAAACATTTATATAAAAATTCGATATATTTTTTTAAAAAAACTTAGCGGAATGCACGCCCACAAAACGTAAGAGAAAAAAATCATACGCAAGTTCCTAGTATTGAAACCATAGAGAAAAAATCATACGCGAGTTTCCTAGTAGAGCTTAGAGAAATGTGGCCCCATTCTCTCTCCCACACATCTTACAAGGAATACTAGCAAAGGAAAAGAAGAAACAATGGCTAAAAAAAGAAATTAGATGCAGAAAAGTGATGATTGAAAATCGAAACTGAATGAGAAAAACAAAAAAGACCAAAGGCATGATAATTGAAAAAATCTAGTTTCAATCCAACAAAATTGCAAGAGACTGAACAATTGGCAATAAAGGAAACCAAAGGCAAAGGAATCGAACTCCCTGGTTGCATTCCCACGAAATTGCATCAGAAAATTGAGAAACTGAATGGTTAGCAGTTGGCCATGGCTGTGCAAACTGAACCAAGAAAGGGGAAAAGAAGGGAAGAAAAGATGTAGACAGCAACAATAAAAGAGGGGAAGAGCCAGGGTAGTGGAGAACATATAAAAGAACTGAATAATGAAAAAGAAAAAATCATGCATATCAAAATTGAATGAACCAAGTGAAGAAGCAATTAAGAAAAACCTAAAAGGTATTTAAACCAAAAGGAACTATCCTTACTAAGACATGAAGCAAAGCCATGAGAAAGGGGTAGTTTCCTTGTATGCAGCACATTCAAGATCTAAGCACTTGCCCTTAATGCATTGAGAATAGCTAGCCCTGAATAATTTATCTGGAAAACGATGCTAGTGATGAATGCAGAAGCTTGCATCATCTGTATTTATCTTTTCGCCTGTGATAATCATGTTAAATGGCTAACATATATTTTCAGTTAACATGTTTTTTTTTTTTTTAATTTAAGATTACGTGGATGTCCAAGTCAGTTTGCACACACCTTGATTAATCTTACGGGCTCTAAAGTTAACGATTATATAAGCCTCTAATAACTCAGAAGTTTGTGAAACTCAAACTAATAACCTCAAAAAAATAAATTTAAAATCTAACTAGTTGAATTATACCTTTTAAAATTACATATTTTTCTTCCTAAGTGAATGGTTGGTTGAGACTCTGTTAAATTATTTTTTTATGGAAATTTACTTGACTCTTGATTATCAGACAAAGATAATGCCTTGGAGGAGACAAGGCTGAGATCCTTTAACTGTAAGGTATCCTGGACAAAATGTGCTATTGTGTGCTGGACTCTTACTTGGCCTCTTCTGTATTTGTGGGCCTTTAGTTTATGTCGTGAAGAACAACATTGTTATCAGCTTTGGGTCAGGCTATAGATTCCTGAATGTTTACGTATTTAAAATCTATACTTGTCAGGTTTCAATCGGATATGAATAATAATTTTAAATTTGAGTATTGATAGGACGAAAACTGTGAGTATTCATTGTTATTCCTACTTATATTTACTTATATTTTTTTACAGGTTGTAACCCTTAATTAACTTTAGAGATTCAAAACTTGTTTTTTTAAATTTTAAATTTATTTAGTTTTAGATAGTTTTGATATGTGCTAATTTTAAAAATATTTTTTTAAAATATAAAAAAAATATTATTTTAATATATTTTTAAATAAATAATATTTTTAACTACTATCACAATTCTAAATAAAATTGTTACTTTTTTGTTACTCTAAATAATATTTTTAACTCTTTTTGTACATGTAGATTCTTTATACAACCTTAACTGAAAAAACAAGTTTAATAATTAAAAAAATAAATAAAATAAAAAAATATAATTCTCGAAACCACAAGTATCAAAAAATTTCTCAGAAAATTAAGCAATATTGAGATGCATTAAATAATTCATAGGGGAAAAAAAGAAAAAAGTAAGCACAAAGTGTCCAATAAAATTATGCCAACATGTCATTTTAAACCAGCAATCAGTTTCTTTTAATAGGTTTTAAAAATCGTTGTGAACATGCTTGAGAAATATTGCAATTTACAGTGTAAAAGGTGTGCAAAGAAACTTACGGTCAATTGACCTTTTCTTTTTCTTTATCTTTATCTTCTTCTTCTTCTTCTTTTGTCATGAAAGACAAATTGACAGCTTTTGATCAAATGGAAGAAGTAAATCTAGTTTTGATACGGTCAATTAGTCAGAAAATACCCTAAACTTGTTAACCATTTTACTGTTCAACGCTTATTTTTGTTATTGACAGTTAGTTCAGAGTAAAACAGTCCTTTGAAGTCTGAGACACTCTAAAACAGCCAAGCTTTCTCAATTTGACGAGCACTGAGAGAGAAAAGCCCTAAGGTTTCCTTGGCCGCAACCATTCCTCTTTTTTTGTTCTTCTCATGGTGGATTTGCTGGGAAATTGTTCTGTTTGGTAAGTGAGAAAATCCACAAACCTTATTCCCTTTGTGTCCCTTGGTTCTTAAAGTTTATTTATCTGTCTGATTTGTTCAGAATTTTGAAGTGTTATTCTTTGAAAAATGGGGCCAAGATGGAAAGGAAAAGGAGCAGAAGCTAAAGCACTAGCAGATCCTATGTCAGAAATAGTCTCACGGCTTCAATCTTCTCTTCTTCAGTCAAATGCTCGTGCGTCGCTCTCAGATTGTAGTGTGCTTCTTGCAGTTGAAACAGAACAGACTGAACTTCTCACTCGTGCATGTTTTGGCAAACCCATAATTACTGCTGAAAAAGATAAGCAATGGTTTCAGTTGGGTTTGGAGGAAGCGTTTTATTTGTGTTATTCTTTAAAATGTTTAAAGATTGCCGGTGAAGATAATTTTGTTAAAAATGATTTAGATTTGTGGTTGTATATGAAATTGAAAAAGGAAAATTTCCCGGATTTTTATAAGGCTTATTCCCATCTTCGTATGAAAAATTGGGTTCTCAGGCCAGGATTACAGTACGGTGTGGATTTCGTTGCTTACCGGCATCATCCATCTTTGGTACATTCAGAATATGCTGTGATTGTTTTGTCAGAAGGGGATGTTGGGAGATTGAGGGTGTGGTCTGATTTCCACTGCACTATCAGACTTTGTGGAAGTGTTGCGAAAACATTGTTAGTTCTGAATGTTGACAGAAATGGTCACGGTGCATTAGCTCCATCTTGTTTGGAGAGATGCTCTATTGAGGAGTGCACAATCACGAGATGGAGTCCAGAACAAAGCCGTGATGACCAGAAAGCCTCAGAAAATGGAACGAAGTAAGATGTGCTTCCAATTATCTGGTTTACTTTTGTCTTTCTTGTTTTCTGCCTAAGCTATTTGAGTCTCTGGGTTGAATGTGCAAAGTATTTTGGTTTGAACTGCTTTTATAATGCTTGTGATTGCTGGGGTAATTTATGATTATCTTGTGCTCTGTTTTCATGCTTGGGAACATGCAAATTTTGATCACTGAGCTGGTCTTCCTATCGTGATGGCCTAAGCAATGTGTAAGTGTCTTCTTTCTAGTTTGACTAGTTGTAAAGCCAATCTTTTGGCTTTATCATTCATTAGATGTTTTAAGACAAGAAAAGGGCATCTAATGAGAAAGCCAAGGTGTTGGGTTTTACACCTGGTATTATCTTATGTGGTGGATTTGAGATGCAATTGTGCGAGCGTCTATAAGTTAGCTAGTTGTACCGAGTATAATAGCAAACTCTTTGCTTTATAATTCATTAGATGTCTAAGTGGAAATCAGACCATTTAGTAACATTCAATGCCAAAGCCAAAAGTTTGTTTTTATACTTGGTTCAACTAGCTCATATGGTGTATCCAAGTTACATGGAAACATGTATTATAGAGGATAATCATGATCAGATATAATGATAAGCCATGCTTGAAGTGAAGCTTGACTTTTGCCAATGACAAATAGGCTTGGCAGAAGTTTCCAACTAAACCCAACACCTGGAACAAGTTTTTGTGTATTTTTCCCATGAAAATATGAAATATACTCCTTGGCTGGAAACTTGCATCCATTTTATAACCAACATAATTCTTTTTGCTAGTTGTTTTCAATCTTTAATACACTATTTATATTACTTGTTAAGATGCCTCCATGCGAGGAAAAGTGATTGGGGCTAAGAGAGGAAATCTATATAATCTTATACCATGCCAAAATTTGACAAGATAGGGTCAAGTCAGATTATTTGCTCCTCTCTGTCTTTTAACAAAGAGGTTAGTTTCATGTATTGATCCAAAGTTTAACTTTTTGATTTTGTTACTGTTGTGGAAAGTTGAGCTGAATTTTAGTACAATTGATCTATTAAATGAGACTCATCATATGGTAGGTATTTTGCCGTTATTTATATGGCTAAATATCACATGTTATTTCAAGGGTACAACTTACAATTGTACTTTACAAGTTGTTAGTTTCTTGTGTTACATGTAATATTGGAGTTATAAAATATCAAGACACACCATATGATGGGTCTCATTTAGTAGATCAAGTGCACTAAAATTAACTTGATTTGAAGTTTGCGGGGTTGGATTTTCAATTTTTTTGAGAATCTTACATGACAGCAAATTTTCTTTCATGCTTTTTAATTCTGGATCGGCACCATCTGTGTCTCCAAACTGGCATGACATGGGAATTACAGCTATATTGGTAGAAATTTCTTTGAAAGCTAAAACTGTTGAAAAGAACTTACCTAATTTTAACATAATTTTAATGATACCATAGCACTGTTTTTTCAGCAATATTTCATCTTGATTTTTCACTTTAAAGTAGTAAAATGAGGACAATGAGTGTTGCATGCCATATTTGCTACATGTCAAAAACTGCAATTGCATTCCAAAAGCACGGTTGTCATGGCAAATATAATTTTACCCACACAAAGCCTAAATTCCACAAACTTCTGCATTTGATGTCTGGCTTCTTGTTATCACACTCAAACATCTGTGGGTTTAGGTTTGGGTGCATGGAAATAGACCAAGCCATATGCATTGCACTATTATTGATTACACCAATGCTATGGACTAACTATCATTGCACTGTTGTTGGTAGGTGATAGCAATCGTTATTTGTGGCATTTGATATCTATTCTGGTGAAGCTTGCTTGCCCTTCTGTTGCCACAATTTATTGTTAGCATGTGTTTGCAATTTACAATATATATTTTAATGAACTACTTGTAGAGTAATGCGTTGTTTTTGTTTCTAGCTTTAGGTGATTGCACCAAACATAGACTGAACAAAAGGGACACACAGTGGTGGAGAAATCGGTTTCAGTTCCTTTTGATACATTTTACCAGTTTTGTATTTTGCTCAGTTTTCAACTTGGTTTTGGTAGTGTTTTGTAATTATTACTTACTGCTGGTGCTTTGAATTAACTAATCATTTTTTTCAAACTTCCCATATCTTTTTGTTGGAAGCTAGAAAAAGCTACCATTTGTATAGCATTCTATTTTTAATTTTTTTTTTTGCAAAAACAAAAAACCTTGATTTGCGTAACTGTTCCTATGTCTTTTGATTATTGATGTATGTTTGACATTTTTAATATCCTAGAAGAGCATAGAGAAAGGTTTATGAGGGTTCCATGGGAGGCTACTGATTTTTGCTCCCCATGAGAAGAGCATATTGCAGCTTCTAACTGAGCTTTGAATGTTGTAAAGAGAAAGATTGGCAGTCATTGCAGACCCAAGATAATGCTCTTTTTTTTTTCACAAGTTAAGGTAATTGGCTGTCCTGTGATTTTTATATGGCTTGTGTGTTTTGACTTTTAGCATTGCCTTTGTTTGTGCTGTTAAAATGAAGCCGGAAAGGAAAATAATGTAAATCTTGCTTCTTTTACTTTCTTCCAAGTTCCTGTTTCTATGAGGTTTTGTAACAAATTCTTGGGCTTATTTTCCTGCATCCAAGGCAGGAGGAGGTGGAGCAAAGAAGAAATTGATTGTGCCCTTGAATCTCTTAAGAGTTCTGGGGTGATTGAGAAATGCTTTACTCTTCCTGTTCTCTTTTGATATTGGTTAGTGTCCAAGTTATTTTACAATCTGGACCAAGTCTTTTCTGAAACTGCTGGGTTTTTTTCTTCAAATTTTCTCTGTTTTTTGGTCAGATCTTATAGCAATTATAATATATACATCATCTCGCTGTTCCTGATCCCCAGAGATTCTTTTTTCGCCGTTTCCTGTTATCGGCTTCAAAATATTTCTGGGGCTGGCAAGGATCAAGTACAAGTTCATATTTGTGTTTATTTTTACCAAATTCAAAAAGCTAACCTTTTCTCTTAACATTTTGAGCAAGGTAAAGTGATTTTCCTACTCATTTAACCTGATTACCTTAACTTGCAAAGAATTTCTGAGTGATGATGATTGGACTTTACTTTTCAGTTCCTTGTCGATTTGTTGTTGGTGAAGTTTTCTGGTTGAAACATCCTATTTTCTCCTCTGAAGCTGTCCTAATAGGAATGAAATTAAAAGGCATTTTTATTTTGATAAATTATTTAATATAAAATAAATAAAAAAAAAAATTATGGATCAAATACGAAGGAAAACAACAGATTGAATATCCCCTCCAAGTTTTCAAAGAGTCAGGCGTGCAAATCGAGAGGAGTGAAAAGAAAAGGCAAAAAAGAAATAGTAATTGATGCCAGACCAAAAGCTTGCTAGCCATACATGTCGTTATAATGAAAGGAGGAGATGTTTAGTTAATGAATGGTAGGCATGTAATATTTTTTAATAACATTTATATTTTTTAATTTGCCAAATCTCCTAAATGATTATAGCAAAAAAAAAAATCATAATAAAAAGATGAAAATGCTTTTGGACGACTGCATATATATTTTTTTAAAAAAATTTTAAAGCTAATAAAGTTATTTTATTATATTTTAAAAAATGAAGAGTTAGTGTTTTTTTAATTAGTAAAATGAAACACGTGTTTACTTTCACGGTTCCTTAGATCAACACTGGGCCCCCCTTTTTATCTCCAAATTTGTCGCCTCTGGTTGGTCATTGAATACAAACCAACCGAGAAAGTTCAAAGAAAATCCCGACTATTACCGGCAAGTGTATTGCAGCTATCCCCCCCTCTCTGTCTATCTATTTGCTGGAGTATAAAAAGTGCACAATAATTCAATACATTGAAAAGCACTCAATCTACACCCTGCCACCCCCCTCTCCCTTCATCAATCTTAAAACTTTACCGCACTGAAGATCGGATCAAGCTCCATAATCGCACGTTTCTGCTCCAATTCTCACCATTTCACGCTTCTCTATGGACATCGAATCAGGTAAATTCTATTCAAACCCCTAATTTCTGTTTGGTTGCTGAGAAAATGCGGGAAAAACGAAAGAACTTCGTGAGATTTTTTTGCAGCTACGGAGTTCTTAGGAGGTGTTCCTCTGCTACAGAGGTTGCCTAGCTCGTCTCTCAAGAAAATCGCGGAGCTCGTTATTGTTAAACGCTATGGTAATTTTTACTTCTTTAAGAGAATTTAACTCTCTCTCTCTCTCTCTCTCTCTCTCTGTTTTATCTTGTGTTTATTTTCTTAAAAGAAAATCTTCATTTTGAATGATTTGTGCTGTAGAGGAAGGACAGTATATTATTCGTCAGGGAGAAGTTGGGGAAGGAATCTATTTTATATGGAAAGGGGAGGTCGGTTTGCTTCATAACTAATCATAAGCAGTTATCATTGTTAATTCTGTTTTTCTTTCTTTCTATTTTTAAGCCACTTTGGCTGATCGTTGGAAATTCTGATTTATAGGCACAAGTCTGTGGAACAGTAAATGAAGAGGAAGAGGGTCGTCCTGAGTTTCAATTGCAGCGATATGATTACTTTGGTGATGGTGAGAAGATGATTTTCTTGGTTGCAATCTTAGACCTTTTGTTGTTGCGATACAATCTTTTTTTTATTTCTACTAGTCAAATATCAATTGTATGTTTTTTAATGTTTCTTATCACTAGATGTGATACCACTTGGTTTATAACAATTTATGATCTTTAATAGTGAATCTAATAGGCCTGGAAAAGTGACATTAACTTGTTATTTGCAGGTTTGTCTGCGTCTGTTCAGCAGGCAGATGTAATTGCTTTGACTAAGGTAGCTGCAACTGTATTTGTTTTCTCACTTTCTCTTCTCTGATATGCAACTCCAGCTGCTCAAACATCTATCTTGCTAAACTTAAAACGGGACTTAACTGAAATTGACAGTGGGCATTTAATCTGGGGTCTGTTTTGACAGCTAATTTGCTTAGTGCTACCTCATGATCAATGCACTTTGCTTCGACCAAAATCTATATGGAATGCAGACAAGACACTTGACTCCTGCCCCCTTGTGGAGAGCATATTGCATTTGGAGTCAATAGAAGTATGTTCTTCCTGCACCTTGAGGTGTTTTCGATTTAGGATTTGACTTTTGTTATCTTATCAGAGAATGCAGAATGAGAATTTTTGTGCTTCCTGGTATTTAAATGTTTATGCGTCTGAATTTGATATATGTTATGATGGCCAGTTCACCTCTTAAGTGAGCCAAAATGAGGTGAAACTAGAAGCTCTTAACTTCTATTCAATGGACACACAGAAACAATGGAAAATTGAAGTTGTGCTCTAACAGTATAATTTTCCTCTCTATGAGAATTATGGTTAATGAATACAACATTCAACTCTGGTTTGAGTGTTCTAGAGTTCCTTGTGATAGGTTAGTGAAGGAATTGGTATAAATCTAGACTAAGATTTTGTTGTGTGTTTTGAAGGTGAATATATTCCAGGGCATTACTCTTCCAGATGCCCCACGATTTGGAAAGGTCTTTGGAGGACAGTTTGTTGGACAGGTACGAAATGGGTTGTGGTGAGGACACACAATCCACATCATGCTTTCATTGTTTAACAAGTACTGTTTTGATCCACTTTTATGTGATAAAAAAATGGACTTGACTCCTTCGATTTATCTCTTTTGGTTTTATCAATTCAACTTTCAATTACCTGTATAAACCAGCATTCTTACTTTTGCATTCTTAATTTTAAGCTAATATAAAGCTGACTCTTTTGTTTTACTCCCTGTTTCAATAGTACATTGAGTGCTCTAATTTGAGGACAGAAACATAGCTATCTTTTCTCATTATTACACTGTGATGTTATGTGCAGGCATTGGCTGCAGCATCAAAAACAGTTGATTGCTTTAAACTTGTTCATAGCTTGCATGCTTATTTTCTTCTTATTGGGGATCTTGACAGTAAGTATAACCTGGGATGCCTAATCTGTGAATAGAAATTCATGCACTTTTGATTCTGTTACCCTTAGCAAAGTCATGCTCAGAGGTTACCTCTGTTCAAACTTCATGATTCATGTAACAATTGCAATATCTCCTAGGAGATGCAACCACTAATTTACATACTCTGTTATCCTTTCCTGTTTGGTAGGCAAATATGTGTGTTCTCTCTACTAATAGATGCTGCAAGAAATGAGTGAAAATTCACCTACATCCAGCCTCTACTCTAACTTATCAACAAGCTCTGCAAGAAACAGTAAAACAACCTTGTTCTCTAGAGTCTAAGACAAATTAATCCTATCAAAGACCTTCAAATTACTTACTTTCTTCTTGTTTGGAAAAGAAGAAGATTAGTATAAAGCAAGAAATAAAGTAGAGGTTAAGTTTATAGTTCAATTGAAATTTTTCATAACACTTGATAGTCAGGTACCAACAATGCCTATGTTTGCTTCAATAATGCCTTTCCCTTCTTGTTCAATCTTTTTTTTTTTCCTATCAAGTTTTAGATCATCTTGTCCTACCTCCTCAGTCCATCTTTAAGAGAGACTTTTATCAGGTCTATTTAGTGATATGTTTGGTCATTATTTATGTAATCATTTTTCACTTCCTGACACAAGCTCAGTAAGGGATTTTACTCTTCCCAGTCAATTATTCCTGAAGAGGGAATCCTTGCCATATGTTTCTTATAAAAAGAAAATAAATGGGTTGCAAATAGATCTCCTTTTTCAAACATGTTTATCTGGGCTTATTATCCTGCTAGTGGAGCATAACAGCTAAAGTGATATTACACATGGTGTATGTTTGCATATACTCTTGTAGTGCCAATTATATACCAAGTTCAACGAATACGCGATGGGAAAAGCTTTGCTACCCGAAAAGTTGATGCAATACAAAAAGGAAATATCATATTCACATTGATGGCTTCATTTCAGGTAAAGCTGCCGCCTTGTTTTGCATTTAATCTGTATTCTGACAAATCTTTACAGTGAGATGGATTTGGAAACAGTCATCGGTTCTGTGGCCATTATGTGGATTGTTAGGTTGGTACTCTGTTAAATTTTATACTACCGTTAGGTTTGTGTTTGAAGGGAAGAAATGCAACTATACTAGAAATTGGTGGATAAAATATTGAAAAATACCAGATAGCTAAATTAGCGCCCATTTATGTTCTTTTAGACTTTTCAACGTTAATTGAATTTTCTACTGAGTGCAATAAGCTTTTCAAGCTAGCTGAAATCATCCCCTTTGTAAACATGCTTGAAATCACAAATGGTTAGAAAAGACAACTGGGTTGAAGATGTTAAACTTTGACCTTGAATCCTTGATACTAGTTGGTTATCAATAAAAACACACGATGAAGATTTAAGCATCATTACTCCCGTTCATCCATAAGAAATAAAATAGAATTAGATGTACACTGAGTGTTAAATAATCAGCAGTCCTTGCGGAGAGATAATATTAATTATTTCCAACAACCACGCCGTTACTTATTTCTAGCAGCCATTTTCTTAGCTGAGCATGCAGCTCTTCCCTAAGTCTGTTGTTGCGGGGATGTGGCAGAACCGCTGGATTTTGTGAATGGGGCCAGAGGAAATCTTTAGTTTCTAGCAGGGTTATAGTTAGATGCCCCACCATGGGGGAGGTTTTAAATGAATGCTAGCATCGTGAGGGAAACTTCTTATGCTATGTGGTTATGGCCCTGTGGCACCGTAGTGATTTTAAGAGTGATTGTAAACCTAGAGATTAATGCTTAAGGTTCTGAAATGGAAACATAGTAGATTTTGAATAATGAACCTCCCCTGATGGGGAAAGAACATGAAATATACCTTTATTCAGTGTTCTGCAATGTTATGATTGAATCTTGTTGAGATTGGTAATTGGATTAGTACATTAGGTTTGTAAGAGAGGTGATCAATCAGTGGCAGAGAAACTACACTGCTGTAGGGATATATACCTGAACAGGGAAACTAGGATTGAAAGTTAAATAACTGTCATTGTGTGGTATAACTTGAGGGATTCCAAGTAAATAATCTGTAACTACTGTTGATCTCAATGTGTTTCTCTATATCATCGTATTAGGAACTTCCAGAAATCTCTTTGATGGTGTCACCATGTATTTAAAGCTGCTATTGGCTTTGTGTTTGCTTCTTGGTCCTACGATACCAATCTCCAGCTCAGTTCTTTAATTGTCTGCCTCTATCATACAATGCTTGCGCAGAGGTTGCACAGAACAGGTGCTATTTAAATCTTGAACTTAGATGTTCAGAACAGTAAACCCTCCCCTGAGAAAGTCAATCATCATTAAGGCCAGTTTGTCTTTTGAAAATCAAATGCAGGTTCCAATGCCACTTTGTTTTCTGGCCATAAAAAAAAATTGACTTAAAGAATGTCTTTTGTGTCTATGATGACATTGATTCATGTAAGAATTATTCAAGCAAATATTTAATTATCAGTCAATACGTGATGCAGTTTTTTGCTTAAAGACATTGCCTTTTCCCCTCAATTTATGCCTCTTCTACAAAACTTTCAATAAAATTTCAAACGTCCTCAATTATATACTTAAGGTATATTTTTGGTAGATTTCTTTTGCTATTAATCAAGAATAAAACTGGTATTGGGTTAATTTAATTTTACAGAAAGAAGAACACGGGTTTGTCCACCAGCTAGCACAGATGCCAGCTGTGCCTGAACCAGAGCTGGTAAGCGGAACGAGCTTGTATGTTTTTATACGTTCCATTACTGCTTTGGATATTGAATCCTCATATTGCAGCTTTTGTCAATGGAAGAGCTGCGTGAGAAACGTCTTACTGATCCTCTTCTTCCAAGGTATGAATGCAACTTCAGTTATGGGTGGTCAATGCTTTCTCCTGTAACCTTTTTGCATTTCTGCTGGATTACAGCGTTTGTTGCAACTTGGTTCACTTGTAAAAGGTTTTTATTTTATTTTAATTTAAGCAGTTAACTCTTTGAGCCTGGAACCAGAGTTAACAATTGCATTGCATGTTCAGGAGCTATCGCAACAAAGTTGCTGCAAAAGAATTTGTCCCTTGGCCAATGGAATTAAGGTTTTGTGAGCCCAACACTAACACTAATCAGACAAAATCTCCTCCAAGGTAGGACTGGTTTATTATGTTGCTAATCTGATCTTTCGATAAGGAACTATATATGTTTGTCTTGTGTTGGAATACGAAGCCTTTGATGTCCTTGTGGCTTGTATGCCTTTACTCTATTGGAGGCCAATCTAATGAAATATTTGCAGCCTGAAGTACTGGTTTAGAGCAAAAGGGAAACTTTCAGATGATCAGGCATTGCATAGGTAAGCAACTTCTGTTGGACGTGACTCAATTGTATGAAAGCTTCTCCCCAAATTAGTTGAGATTGGCTGCATGAATAATTTTCCTCAAACTGACTTCTTTTCTATAACTAACAATATTAAAATTTAAAAGGATAGAAACCTCCCGAGTACTTTAATGTGTCGGGTCTTAGATGAATGGAAGTGCATCGCACCAGTGGTGCACAAGCAATATCATTCTTGAATTTTAATGTTATCGAATTGTTCTTTTACAGATGTGTAGTGGCATATGCTTCTGATCTCATATTTCTTCAAGTTAGTGTGAATCCCCACCGTGCTAGGGGTCTGAAGCCATCTGCAGTTAGTCTAGATCACACGTAAGTATCTGCATCTTATAACAATATACTTATTTATTGACCATGCTGTGCAAGATTTATGTTACTTTGAAAGAGGGTCGCACCACTTTCATTTGGACGGATGATGTTTTGGGTGAACCTTTTGTCATCTTTGCCATATCATCATCTAATTTAATCTACTGAGAATAACCAGTTTATATCCTCCCCCCTTGTATGGTTTGAGATAATTGAAGTTCAAGATCTATTTAGGGTGAATAATGGTTTAAAGATGGATCCTCTCCATTTGGCTCAGGTTATTTATTTCTCCCAGGCTTGTTTTGAATAATTTGAACTAGAACAATAGCTAGGGTCGCTATAGCAAGCACTCGTTTTCTTAAATAGCTCCTCTATAGTTGGCTTGCTCCTGTGAATCAACAGCATATGTCGAATGATGCTTATCATTGACTAGGGAACTCCTTTTATGTGTTTAGATTAAACGTGTATATCTCTTGAACCCATATCACCGTAGAAGAGCCTTTCTTCGGCTTTGGCTTCAATTAATCATTTCATTGGCTTTTTTTCCAAATTTCAGGATGTGGTTCCATAGGCCTTTTAGAGCTGATGAGTGGTTATTATTTGCGGTAAGTGTCAGATTGCATTTCTCACTCTTGGATATGTCAGAAATCTTAACACATCATTGACTATCAGATTGTGAGCCCTGCTGCCTATAATGCTCGAGGCTTTGTAGTTGGTGAAATGTTCAATAGAAAAGGAGAGGTAAATTAACTCTACTATATAAATAATCATTTATTTCTATGATGGTGCAACCATGTTTTTTATAATTATTGCCATGCTTCTCTCTCTATTTTCTGCTGCTTTTTTTCTCTTTAACAAGTGGAGTCGTCATGGATAGACAAGAGAAAACTCCGAACTAAATTTATTCATGTATTGATGGACAGCACATTGTGTCAGTAACTCAAGAAGGGCTTCTTAGAACATTCGCAACAACAAATCGAGCCAGAAATCCAGCCACTGCCTCGAAGCTTTAGTTTGGGAATTGCTGTCAAGTCGTCGGTCGTGAAACTATCGTCGTATCAATAAGGGTTCCAAGATATTTGCTCTTCTTCTTTTTATGCTAAGAAGCGCTTTCGCTCGCAGTTGCGATGACTCTGTTGATCAATACCGCTTCTTCTCCTGGGAGTACTTATTTATGATCCGGTTTTTTTTTTTTTTTTTGGTTTTAAAAAATATTTTTTAAAAAAATTAAATTTTTTTATTTTTTTATTAATTTTAAATTAATATATTTTTAGTATTTTCAAATTATGTTAAAAATATTTTTTTAAAAAAAATTATTGGTATTTATTTTAAGATAAAAAAGTTTTTAAAAAAACAATAATTATATTACCAAATAAGCTATAAAAAAATGTAAACAGGTACATTCGTAAGGAAATATTTAAACTTTTTGCCTTTCGATTTCTCTGATCAATAATAAAAATACGTAATCAAATGTAAAGCATTTGGATAGCTGCTTGGCACCTTTGCAAGTTGCTTAACAATTCTTTGAAGAGAAAAAAAAGAAACTTTAAAAAGAAATCAGAGAAATAGTCCTTCACTTCTCAAATCAGAGAAATCTAAAACACTTTAAAAAGAGAAGTACTGAGCCGAGCTCCGAGTCAGCCGGTGTACTATCAATTCAACCATTTTATTTGGATCCGATGATCAATATATTTTTTAAAATGGGCTCATGAGAGATGCTATTAGTTATTTAATGTGTATTATAAAATTTCTCGGAAATCAACAATCGAATAACCTGTGAAATCCACAACTACCAATCATTGAATTTTAAGGCTCTTTTTTCTCTCTTTTTCTTGTCTCCATGGTTGAATCAGATTTTCAATATTTGGGGCAGACACGGTTTCGTTTGTTGAAAGCTGTCGAAATTTTAGTCATGCCAATGGAAGGCTGTGTTTGATTTTGTGTTAGAAAATATTTTTGACATTTTTGAAATTATTTTAATTTTGCTGGTATTAAAAATAAAATTTTTAAATAAAAAATATTTTAAAAAAATCCTGTTGCAGTCTTAAATATTATCGAAATCCAATTGGGATTGTGAGTAGATGATTTTCAGTTTAAAAAAAAAAGAAGAGGAAATTGAGGAAGCAAAATTTGAATGGAAAAGGACAAAATAAGCTTTAGAGAAACTTGAGATCAAATACTTACAATTTCAAATAGAAACTCCAGCAAACAGCTCTAAATGATGAACTGGTTAATTTATTATTCAAAGAAAACAAGAATGATAATAATAAAGTAGAAACATAATTATTTTAAGAAACATGATTGGATTTATTGTAAAAACGATAAATTTAAAATAGTTAAAATGTCGATATTTTAAATTGACGTAATATCAATGATCACCTTTTCGTTTCTTAACAAAATCCAAAAGATTGTCAATGATGGATTTGGCATCGATGCTGCATTTCAACTAGAGAGCGCATGAAAAAGACAAAAAAATGGACAGATCCTGTGGTGGGTTCTTGTGAAGGTTTTACAAATCGGACGCCACAAGCTTGATTGCTTCACATGTTATTCCAGTTTTATCCCCGAGAGAAGAATTTAATTACAAAACGCTACCACAGGACTCGAGGTGCACACAATCCCTTTATTTCTATTATTTATATCTTGGAAAGTGAAATTAAAATGTCGATTGTTTCCAAAAAGAAATCTGCAATCAAATTGCTACAGACAGGTAAGTCCCAAATTATACTCTCTAATTACTCTTTTAATTTCCCCACATTGATTTTCTTATCATTATTAGTAGCTTAGGAATATTTTATTCGACGAAAAATGGTTCGTCTCAATCGAATTAGGGCTTCGAGTTGATTAAATTTTCTTTTCTTTTCTTTTCTTTTCTTTTTAATTCTTTATCCTTCAAACCGCTCACGCGCCAGATTCTAATTTAGTTATTTTTAGTAATGTTAGATTAGCGATCTGCTTACTGGATAGATCTAAGAAAAGAAAACATTTTTAGATTCTCTTATAATTTCCTCAAGAGAAAGAGAAGAAATGCTGAGCTCTATAGATTAGATTAATATTACAACCTGTTTTTTTAGCAACTAAATAACAATCTTGGAGATTAGACATTGGAATCCTGCGAAAGCAAGTTCGCTTGTTCATGGATGGGTTGTTTTTGGATTGATCAAGGCAATGCAAGTTGGGGGCTTGATGGGTTTCTTTCCTTTTTACTTTGTTGTAGGAGTCGAGCTAACTGTTGTGGGATCCGGTTGGAATGGAAGAGAATCAAATGTCGCTGATATGTGGGCTTCCAGATGACATAGCTCTTTCTTGCTTGGCGAGAGTGCCCCGGAAGTACCATGCGGTATTAAAGTGTGTTTCCAAGAGATGGAGAGAACTCGTGTGCAGTGATGAGTTCTATGATTATCGTAGAATGCATAGTTTAAGTGAGACTTGGATATATGCTTTATGTTGTGACAAGTATGGGAAGATATGGTTTTATGTAGTGGACCCTAATGAATCACAGAGGCGTTGGAAGTGTGTTCCAGGTCTTCCAGCTCGTGCTTTGAATAAAATGGGTATGGGATTTGAAGTTCTAGGAAAAAAGGTTTACTTGTTGGGTGGTGGTGGTTGGTTGGAATCTACTAATGAAGCCTTCTGCTATGATGTTTCAAGGAATTCATGGACTCAAGTTGCTTCCTTGTCGACTGCTAGGTACACAATTCCTTCCACTTGTGTTCTCGTGCATAGTTGTCTGCGCAAGTGATGCTGAACTTAAATCCTGCCTTTAAATTACCTTGCAAGTGCTCCTCATTTACTGTGAATTGCTTTTTGGAAATGCTATAGTAACTCCAACGAAAGGAAATTTTGTGTCAAGTTGCTTGTGGAGTCTGCATCTCAAATTGTAGATTATATATGCATGTAGATCGGGTCAGTGGACTAGAGTTCCTCTTTTTGTTTCATGATTCTAACTCTTATGTTGATTGGAAAGTTCGTGTATTCATTCAGGTACGATTCTGCGTGTCAAGTTTATGATGGGAAAATATATGCCATTGGTGGGTTAGCATCAACAAGGAGTGATCCATATTCTTGGGACATTTTTGATCCCCATACAAATAGCTGGGAATTTCATTCCAATGACTGCGCTGTTCCTGAAGTTGAAGATTCCGTAGTCTTGGATGGGAAGATTTATATCCACTGTCGAGCTTCTGCTTCTACCATGTCTTCTTCTTTCTATGCAGTCGTTTACGAACCTTCAAGTGGCATGTGGCAGCGCGCAGATGCTGATATGGTGTCAGGCTGGCAAGGTCCAGCGGTTGTTGTGGATGGCACCCTTTATGTGTTGGATCAGAGTTCAGGGACCAAGCTGATGATGTGGCAGAAGGATAAAAGGGAATGGGTGGCAGTTAAGAGGCTGTCAACACTGCTTACAAAACCACCTTGCCAACTGGCAGCGATTGGGAAGAAGTTATTTATCGTAGGAAGTGGACTCAGCACGGTGGTGTTGGATACCAGCCAAACTGGAAGTGTGGAGGGAGCTATGGTTGGTACATCCATACCTGGACTAACCACTGCTGATAAAGTGCTCAATTGTAAATGTCAAACACTTTGAATTCGTGGCACTTGATCTCATTTATTGTTGTTGTGCGATCATGTGCTTACGATGACCTTGCAGCAATGTTATGGATTCGGCATTATGGGACTTTTAAATTTTGTTGAAAATGCCCATAATTACTTGGGTTTACAGACAAACCATATACAGATCGATCCTGCAAGAATGCAGTCGATCCACCATTTAGCCGACTGGCAAATCAAGTGGTTGAGGTTTGCGTTCCTGTTCCAATTTCCAAACACAGCCTAAATGAGGCTTATAGATGGCTAGAACCTAACTAACACAGATGGCAAACCAACAGCTTCTCCCATAATAATAATTAAATAATTAATGTATCAAGTCAATGCAAGATGTCTTGCTGGAAACTATCAAAACCTATAGTACACGTTAAAATTGATGCTTTTGGGTAATTACAGTACAAAGGATGCTCCTAAATCCTAGGATTGCAAGACAAAGGTGGTTAGTATAAGCCCTTCCTTTCCACAGCAGGATTCATGGATCCATTGTACAAATCGAAGTCATTCACCTTGAAACTAACACCAAATGCTAAAATTACAGCGCACTCAGCTAGTCCGCTTCTTTTTAAACGCCGGATGTATGCTTCCATTGTAGGAATATAGTTTGTCAATCTTAGAAATACAATCTTCCATCCTCTTTAAAACTACAGGCATAGCAGAGACATTGCTGGAAATTTTCTCTTTCAACAAATGTGTTTTCTCGGCAGTCTTTCGGTCCTCTTCTGTTAGTAATGCTGCTCTACTGGATATGTCCTGTCCTCCTGAATCTGCATAATGTTATGATATGGTCAATGCTGCAATCACAATAAAAAAACACAAATTTAGAACAAGATAGGGGCCTCTGAATTGAATGCAAGCATCATCACTGAAAAGAACAAGAAAAATTGAAAAATACTACTCCGCTCTTTAGGCTGAAAAAAAACTGCAATCAAACAATTACGCCATTGAATTTTGGAAGAGTAAACATAAATGCAGTAAGCTTCGAATTATTTGTCATTTCCTATCATGCTAGTCTTACATTCTATACTTATCACACTAACAAACCAAAGACGCGAATATCTAACTACCTTTAATGCCATAGAAATCAGTAGAAAACCACAAACTTCATCTTCATTTCTGATCTAATCACCACTGCCATGTCACCACTACATACCAAGCATGCAATCCTGCTATTTACACCGCACAACTACACATGCCGAATACCAATCCTGCCACTAACCACTCAATCAATGTCTGCCTTCCTAGCTTCGTTTCGTTATCTTTCCAATTTACACAGAATCCCTCTAAAAGTAATCTCCTTTTGATTGGAAGCAAAAGGAAAGAACTGAAAGAACCACGGTAGTGGATTATTCGATACAGTTCAGCACAGCTTGTAGATAGCACATCCATCAGCCTAATACGTACCTAAAACTAAAATAATTCATTAACCTTAAGTACTGCAGCATACATTCACTTACTTAAAAACTCGTTAAGTCATCAGCAAATAATTATATGACAGTCACGAAATAATAATTCCATGAAGCTTGTACAAGGCGCATCAGCTAAGTCCATAACTAAAATTAAGTTGCGGTTGAAGATCTAATCTTTTAGGTACTACTACTAAGTAACACTAAAATTAAGGTAACCCAACAAGTCATTAACACTTCTAATCAACAAATTTTGCAATTAAGTTAAAAACCAGAAGAAACAACACCTAAATCACAAAAACATTTAGTACCCAAAAAACACTGACACGCAATCTTCACTTTACTTAACCCATATCACATTTAAAACCCTAAAAGAGAACAAAATAGCTAACCAACCTGGGTTAAGTTCACCGGAGGGTCCAGGATCCGACCCTGAATCGAAATGCGGTAAAACGGGTCGTTGCGAGGAAAGAAGCGAGGCGACAGTAGTTTTGAGTTGATCTGGTAAAGTGGTTCTGTATTCCAGAATCTTCTTTGCCATTTGCTTCACTTCTGTCTCCAGCTTTTCCAATTTCTCCACCTCCTCCTCTTCTTCTTCGAATCCGGATTCCGGTTTTTCAGGGCTCCGAATGGTTTCGGTCGAATTGTTAGACGACATGTTTGGATCTGTAAATGTAGAATAGAGAAGAACAGCGGAGGGTTTTGGAGGGTATTTTTTGGGGTTTTGAAATTTGAAAACAAAATTGTTTTAGCCTCTCTTATTATTAGTATTTTTTATTATTGTTGTTTTTTCCGATGGGAAAAACTGAGGTCTACAGTGACAGAGACTGCACCGCACCACCTGGTCCGTGTTCGTGGTGTTTATGGTTGTGATATTAATTATTTTTTAAAATATATTTTATTTAAAAATATTTTAAAAAAGATATTTTTAATATTATTATATTGAAACGATGTATAAATATAAATAAAAAATAAATTTTATTTAAACTCGATGCATGCACATAAAATCAGTTGATTTGGTGCTTTTTGCTCTTACGAGTTTTAGTAATTTTATAGGTGACTTATGTTTACTGCTACAAATATTTTTATTAAACTAGTTTTATAAATTAACTTGAGATTTAGCTAACTTATCCAAATCCTTAGCTAACTCTACAAAAAATTTTATTTAGGTAAACCTTATAAAAATTATATTGATTTTTAAAAATATATTCAAACAATATCATTTCAATTTTAAAAAAATTAATTCACTCAACTTGATCTTGATCAAGTTTAATTGTTATGAATGCCCCCAGTGAAGTATCTTTTCAAGCTTTACTATTTAAGAAAATATATAAAACATCCGATCAAATAAGATAAAGAAAATAATCATTGAAAATCAAGATGAGAGTTTCGAATAAAAAGTGATATCGATCCCATATTAATAAATAATGATGAATTTCACAACATGTGTGGCACTTTAAAAGGTGTATTTTTCAAATTATTATATTATATTATATTTGATAATTTTTTAAAATTTAATATGCTCGAGAACGATGGTTTTTGAATGTTTGGGTAGAGAATAATCACTTATTCATGTAAATATTCTCTTCTCCAAAGTTCTTGAAATTAATAATTAGTGATAGAATACTTAACGCCTGTAAAATAATTATTTTTTGTGAGATTTAAGAACTTTTTGATGATAAAGTCAATAACTTTTAACAAGGAATTGCAATAAATGAATTTTACAAACCTTCTAAAAGAACAATAATGTTTGTTTTTATTTGTGTACGATAAATGCTCTAAAAATAAAAGTATAAATAATTATAAAATATATATAAAAAAAATATAAACCCTTTATGGGAGAGGTTTAGAAAATATATATAACTTTTAACCTTTGTGATGTTGCTTGGATAAAAGGGTTAGAATGTCATTTTTTTATGGTAGTATCAACGAAAGATAAATATCATATACACAATATTAACAAGGAATATATATTTCTTACACGATATTAATGTTAATGGAAATATAATAGGTCATTATAAGATTTTTATACATTTAAAGATATAGAGAGATGGTCATTTTTTACTTCAAAGATTGTATGTTAAAAGACATAAAAATAAACAAATAAATTCTCGTGGCTCAATGTAAAGATTATTAGTTGTATATGTATTTAGACCTGGAATGATTTCAAATTTAGGGATGATGAGCCTCATAACGCGCTGAACTTACATGTATTTGAGTTCAGTTCATAACTGAATTCAATGCTATTGGGCCTTGAAGCAAGTTAAGCCTATGTTATATTGGCTTGACATTTTGTCAAGCCTGAATATGTTGGATTATTATCTTATTTTTAGCTCTTTTGAATATGGATTTTTAAGTGTGTGTGTGTGTGTAATGCATTGTGTTTATTTGTTTTAGTTTTTCAATTTATTTTTTAAATAAAAAACATGTTAAGAAGCACAAAAAAAAAAAAACTAAGACAAATAGGTCATTGGTATATTAATCTTATATCAATATGACATCATCATCTTTTTTAATATTTAGTTTTTACATTCCACATTTATTAAAGTGAAATATTATTTTATAAAAGTTAATAAAGTAATAGTAGTTTGATGAATAATACCACTTTATAAACAAAATTAACCAAAAGATGCTTTGTATTCTCCACCATTATTACTTCTTATTATATTTATTTTATTGTTAAGTTGATTTTTAACTTTATTGTTGTAATGTTTAAATATTTCAAAAGCTTCATCTTTGCTTGTAAGCAATGTTTAACAATATTTTGTGTCATCATTTATAAAAGTAATATAATGTTTTTTTTTCCATCTCTAGTTTGCACAAGCTTTAAATCAATGATAAAGGTTTCATAAGTTTTGATTCTACACAAATCTCAAACTTATATTTTTTTTTTCAAAAATCATACTTGATAATAATTCAAAAACAATTAATATTTGTATATAATTATAATTTACATGACCTAACATGCAATCACAAGACTCAAATAAATAAAAAGAAAAGACAATTTTATTAATACTCTCATAATTGATTGCAATGCTTATTACATTTATCGTAAAGAGGCCATCACTAAGATACCATTCCTTACAAACATACCACTTTTAAAGAGAAAAAAATTGTCACTTTTAAAGACTATTATAAAACTATTTTTGCTAAAAAAATAAATCACACACTCAATTTTTTTTAATTTCAGTAACATGAAGTATATTATTACGGGTGAGAAACTTTCTAAAAGTCAGTTTTAAAATGACCTTGCTCGCTCCTAGTACCTTGAAAGTTGTTGAGTTCCTCATGTATAAGTTTTCACCTTCTATTTATTTGGAAGTGGAGATATCCTCTTCTTGTCACACGCAAATATCTTGATGCATAAATATCAACCTGTCATCGCTAAGGATTGTTGACTTCAGAAAAACCAGCTGATAAATTCATGAATTTTTATTAATTACAATGAATATTCATTAATAAATTTTCATGAAGGTTCATATTTCATGAAAATCAAATACATTCATTCTTATCATACCACAATTAAAGTATTTATTCATGTAAGAAAATATTAATGGAATAAAAATTATTAATCAAACAATAACTTAATAACTAAGATTTTTTTTATTAACCAAATCAAAGTCCAAACTCATCAGCTCACAGTTTCACTGATCAATCTATAAAAATATTTTGGATTTAAAATTTTTGCTAACCAAATATTTTTTAAGAGCAATTTTTTAATCAACTTTAATTTTTTTTTAAAGCATATTATTATTCATGTTAAAGTAATTATGCTGAGTTGCAAAATCCAAATTTAAACCCAAAACACAGTGTTCCTCAAATTTAATTTAACCTTAAAAGTACTCTGCTTTATAAAACCAAATCCAACAAAGAATTGTGCAAATAAATAAAGCTAAAATAAAAAAAAGTTATTTTTCATTATCAAATATAACTCTCCATACCAGCGAGGTCTTTCGATGCATGTCTAGTCTCTCCCCCTCACGCCGGTTAGCATCTCCTTGCAATTTCTGGCAAAGAGCCTAGAAAGTAAATGGTTAGCAAGCTTAGTCCAGATATGAACGAGCATCTGGCATAAATAACTCTAAGAATACAAAATAGTAGGACTCCTTTGCTTTTGAAAACATAGAATCGATCGAAGGAAGCGAGCAAGTAGTCGCCGGAAATGTTTAGGTGCGTGTCGAGGGATGTGAGTGAAAAAACCAGTGTTTGATTGCCTCTAGTTCTTACCTTTTGTGGAGGGTTGACTGTATGAGGATTTTCTTCTGAAATGCCATGAACAACAACCTTGAATGTTGCCTTCCGCCTTCTGAACATGAACTGTCCTGGATCCAAATCAGAGCCGCCTCCTGTATACTTTTTTCTTGAAAAAAACAAATCCCTTCAAGTGATAGAGCATGGTTGCAGAGTAGGGTTTATGTAGGACTGTGACAACGTCTGCAATTATTCTTGAAGATTGCATTATTAAGATTTTCAGATTCTTGTAGATATTGTCACCGTCACAGAATAAGTTTTCTTCCTTAATCTTCTTGATTGTGCGCAGGCCAATCTATTATAGAAGGAAAGAATCAAATTTCAGAAGCAATTACACCTCCAGCTCCTATAAATATGAAATAGCTTTCCATGTCAGATCAATACATAATCTGGGATTGCATCGATCGGATACTGTTTGAAAACATTCAACCTTCTGATTGTGTATTCATTGCTCAGTCTCCAGTTGCATGCGTAGACCTCCTGTTAACGAATATAGATAATGATAGATATTTTTTTTAATTAAAACTCTTTAATAAGTGACGTGTTGTTATTCAATTCGTGTTTTATCGATTTTTATTACTCTATTAAACCAACATTTCATGATCTGAAATTATTTCCTAAAAATCAGTACTGATGGTGCTGGGTGTTTTTTTTTTTATATATATATATATAAAATCTATTGGGCCACGGCCGAAACAAAGTGGGCCCAAAAGGGAGACAAAATAGCAGAACGCAGAAGCCCAATGCATAAATATTTTCACCCATACAACAATCCTCGCCGCATTTATGCATACATGCATGCAGAGAAGGAAATGGTGCTTGAAATAAAAAAAATTAATTTTTTTAAAATAGTTTTGAAGCGCAAAATAAACAGGCTCATAAAATCCGGTGGGTAGAAAATTAAAATAAAGGGGATAATTGTATTATTTGATTGGTGTGGAACTGTTACAATATAGTGAACACGATATGATAATAAATCAAATCAAATAATAATAATAAAATATATATTTTTTTCTTTTTAGTTTCCTCTAAGATCTTTTTTTATTTATTAGTTGATTCTAATTGCTTCATAACATTCTCTATATTATAATTTTAAATATGAACCAGAAACAACCTAGGATTTCTAAGCATATCACATATGGATCTGATTAATCTCTAAGGAAAAAACTATGCTCAAATGGGTTAAAATTAATGGAAGTGATTTTAAAAAAAATATATATTATTTCTCCAAAAATTGATCAATCTTAAAAATCCATCAATTATTAGTTATTAATGTATATTATTTATTTACGGCATGTTAATTCTATCATCAATCAGGCAGTTGAATCGGTGCCTCAGATCCTTGATCAGATGCCGGGGTGTGCTTGAAAATTATTGTCTATGGACAGCTAGTTGGCCGAGGCCGTTTAACATTGAGGTCCCCGGATATATGTAGTTTTATATAATTTTAAACTTCTTACAAATCGCTCAACAAATTGTCTGGGTGGTGTAGTTGGTTATCACGCTAGTCTCACACACTAGAGGTCCCCGGTTCGAACCCGGGCTCAGACATCTTTTTCCTTATCTAGAGCCCGAGTCCCCTCTAGGTTCGAACCTGGTCTCCGACATCTTTTTTCCTCACTAAACGACTTGTCAAGCTTTTCTTCTCATCAACCCCCTCAATAACGACTTATCAAATAAAACTGTCTTGGACGGCTAGTGTTAGGGGGTGTTTGGTATAATGGTAGTACTGTATTTTTAAATATTTTAGTTTTAAATATTTTAGTTTAAGATAAAGATAATGTTAAAATTAAATTTAATATATATATATATATATATATTTTAATATAATTGTTTTTAAAAAATATTCTGAAAAGAACAAAACAGTTACTGGCTACGCTGTCCACCTTGTTGTTTTTTCAGAGAGTAGCAGGGCTCACCCATGAAAACAAAAACCTGCTTCCATGCATGCACTCTCCGAGTCCTAGATTTCTGTCCAAAAATGCAGGCTCAGAAACTGACACTCCCATTCAATATTCTCACACCACTCAATTTCTCACGTTCTCCTCATATTCTCCCTTCTTTGCCACCACTACAGTACCCCTCCTCGAATCCTGCTTTCAGAGTCGATTCAAAATCTGGGTTTTTTCAGTTCAGTCAAAAGGATGTCCAAATCACAAATTGGTTCTGGAAAACATGGAGGCGTGGTTATGATCAGTTGTGGAGCAAGGAAGGCAATTGGGTGTACTAGTCCTGATCCTATGGTGGGTTGTGTTATTATTAAAGCTGGCCAGCCTCATGCTAAGGTAACGAAACCCACTTTTCTTTTTTCCTCTTTTCCTCTTTACAAGGATTTCCCATTGCAAGTGAAATTTAACTTCTCATATTGAAGTTTGAGTCTTGTTAATGCTTTATCTTGTAACTTAAAGAAAAGGATTGGATTTGTTTAAGAAATTGAAGGAATTGGTTAGCCTTTCGAGCCAAATTGGTGAATTAGGATTAGTTGAGTTTATTGTATTGTTAATTTTTGCCTTAGGTGGAGTTTAAAGTTTGGTACTCTAGCTTCAATTCTGTTTTTAAATCTCTGGAGTTGTGTATTGCTTCTGGGAAGAAATGATGAACTTGTGCCTCAAAATTTGACCCTTTTTTTTTCAGTCTTGAAATGATGCCAAAAATGTTCCTTCCGACTCACGTCTTTTGTTTGTTAAGTGGATATCGATGCCATCTAGTTTGAAATATGTTTCGCTCTCTTGAAGCAAATATTTATACTTCAAAAGTAAAAGAAACACTTCTGAAATTTAACTACAAGATGTCTTAAAGTGCGTTCTATTTTTGGGTTGTTAGCTCAAGCAACTGGTATGCTTTTGTTCAACTTGGCGTGTTTGTTTAACAAACTACTTGCAAATAATTTGATTTCAGGTCTTTACCCTCAGAGATGCCGGGGATTTGGCTGAGAATGCAACAGCTTATGTGAGCTTGGAACCATGTAATCATTATGGGAGAACTCCACCATGCAGTGAAGCCATGGTAAAAGCCAAATTGAAGAAGGTTGTTATTGGGATGATCGATCCAAACCCAATTGTGGCTTCAAGAGGCGTGCAAAGATTGAGAGATGCAGGAATTGATGTAGTTGTTGGTGTAGAAAAAGAATTGTGCAAGAGGCTCATTGAGGCCTTCATCCATAAAATGTTGACAGGGAAGCCCTTGGTTACGCTTAGGTCATACTTACTCCAGTCTATAATTTCAAAGCAGAAAGCAAATCAATCATTGGACATTTTTATTGAGCTTTTTGAATTGGTTTGCTTGGATAGTTCATATTTAGCCTCTTTTTCCTTCCCCAATGATCCAGTTTCTTAGTACCTTAGTTTTGGGCAATGCAATTGTCAGAGTGATCTGACTTAAGGCCTCCCTTTAACCCGCAGATACTCCCTCTCAGCCAATGCTCATCTTTCAAATCAACTTGGCGAAGGAGTCACCGACTCCGGTGGATACTACTCTCAGTTGTTACAAGGATATGATGCAGTTATACTTTCTGCCTCGTTGACTGCCAATTCCCCATTCCCTACATCACAAGAACCTGATGCCAATCAACCCCTTTGGATTCTAATAGCAGGAGGCCCTAGTTCTCCAATCCAAATTCATACTCACCAAAAATGCAGCTTCTAGAGTAATAATATTTACAGACAAAGAGGCAACTGAAGAACCAGAAACTGCTAAAAAGGGAATTGAAACTGTGGTTTTGGATCAGATAAATTTGAATAGGATTTTGGAATTGTAAAAGCTGGGGACTGTAAAGCGTTTTGGTGGATTTGAGAGGAAGTTTGGTTGAGCTTGAAGCGCTCCTAAATGATGGTACTGGGCAGAATTTATTACAAAAAAATATAGTGGAAGTACTGCCGTTGTGGGATGAAAGCAGTGGTGAGAGTTCTCTTACGGCATTGAAAAGCTTTGGACGAAGACTGTCAATAACTTACAGCCCAAGATCTCAGGTCAGAGCATTGTACTGGAGGGTTATCTATAGTGCTATAAGATTTGGGAACTTCTGTGGAGGCAATATTTGTTTTGAGCAGCGCTTTGGCTACTGATCTATCCCAAGAGGGCAACCGCATAAATTTTGGCGATTGATCTATCCCAACAAAGCAACCTCGCCAATTTTTTGTTGGCCTGGGAAAGTAATCGAATCTCATTGCACCTCCATCTTTCATTCTATCACAAACAAATGGCATGCCCCTGAACTGACAGTTTGATCTTCCACATCTTTGTGCGAGCGAAGACTACTGTTATCTTTGAAGCTGCATTTCAAAATGACAATAAAGAACGACATTTCCAGAAGAAAATGTGATCGCCACACAATCAAATTCAAACGTTATTTAATCATTTATCTGAAACTGAAAAGGTACTTGAAAGATCTCTTCGCCAAGGGAACCTGTTGAATATAGCATCGAGAGGGAAAAGATGAAAAGACGATAGAACATGCATGAACAGCGAAAACAGGATACTGAACCCTGTACATTCTCAAACGATACCACTTATTTCCACGTTTACATCTCAGTTCTCTAGAGAACAGATTCCCAGGAAACATCTGTGGGCGGTCAACAACTAGGTGCCTCTATTTGATGCTTTCTGGGTCACAACTGCCATTTATGCAAGTGCTATTGGTAATTCCAGTTAGTTTCTTTCAAGTCAAATCATTTGGAAGAAACTACAAACGGTTATTGAATATACAACAGGCGTATTTAGTGCAACATTGATCTGTATACTGAACATATACTTGCTATGAGATTCCTTGAGGGGGGGAATGCATCCTACGTGTATATTTTACTGCTGGAGCTCAATTATGATACGAGATTTACATAACACGGGGAGGGGGCATGCACCGTAAGATCTTGGAAGTTCACTGTCTTGTTCCTTGATCAAATTTGAGAATATTCTTTACACTATTCCTTCTGCTTAGGAGTTGGCCAACCGTTTGTTGAGTGCTCACAGGAATGGCTCTTTCTTTTTGCAACAAGGCGAGCTTGAATCTCCTTTTCAGTTGCAATTGCTTCCCAAATGTTGTTCTGAACTACATTACATAGCTCATCAAGGGCTAACATTGGAAATGGCTCCTCAATAAGAACACCAACCTGTGTAAATAATGAGTCTAAGTTACAAACTTATAAAATAAGGAATAAGCAGAAAATGATCTAAAGCTGTTGAAATTTGCACAAGTTGGGAAAAGCAGGTTATTTGACATCTCTCCAACTATGTGTTAGGAACTATTGAGCACACGTAATCGAATATGAAACATGTGCAATGCACACAATCACAAAGACATGCAACTAATAGCTAATCAAAAAAGAGGAAGGCAGGTGCGAGAACTTCACTCCCCCTTTGTTCATCGAAAACAGTCAAAAGCTTAAGCCTCGAGAGTCTATTTTGGCATATACAAACTTTTGAACCATATGTTGGACACCACTTCATTGTTGTTTGTTCTTCTTCATGTGTAATAATATTGACATGATCCCTCATCTTCATTGTGGTAACTCCACTCCTTAATACCAAAAACCACCATCATTTTGCATGTTAAAAAAGACATGTTTTCGCTTCCCATTGAAAGCAGGAGAAAATTTGATCTAGAAATAACATATGTTCAAATAATTGACTCATAAATCATCAAAATGCAAGAGCTGTGGAAGGTAACTAGTGTGTGAAAACATTTTAAGTTTTAAGTCTAGCGGTATTCCTTTCAAACTTGAAGGGAAAAGGCTTTGTGCAGGTTTTTTGGGTGGCAACAAGTCCATTGTTTAGTGCCTACTAGTTAGATGCATAATACAGCAAGAATCACATATAAAATTCATAATAAAGAAAGAGAAGCATACTTCTTCTATGCAGAACAAGGAAGCAGCACTGATAAAAGTGGAAGGGACTACAATCCAGTGGCAATCATCCCAAAGTATAATAGGAAGAGTCAAGTGCCAGAGGACCAGAAATCTTGATGTTAGGCGAGTGTATGAGAGCGGAATGGGGATGCCCATGAGTTGTTCACATACACCAATTCCTTCATGGAAACAAGAAATTTTGGACTCCTGCACCATTATGAAGATACAACTGATTGAAGAATGGTATTGGTAATTATGATGGGAAACTGAGTAAAAGCTTGGGGGATACAAATTTTGGAAAATAAAGAAACCAGTTTAAACCTGATTAATTTTCAGCAATTTTCCCATTTCAAATTTAACCAACTTTATTATATCATGTGGCAATAAAGAAAAGAAAACTTCAAATATAACAGAGATAGCTCTAGGACAACCTGTGGAAATTCCTCCAGATAGATTAAAAAGTTAAAAATAAAAATCAAGTAATCAATTTATCAAAGAGGACAAGTACCAGTAAATTTCTCATTGATTCATCTAAGTTCAGCAATTGAAGGCATTGAGAAATGAACTCAATAATGCAACGAGGCCGATGCCGAGATTTGAGAACTATTGCTAGATCACCTTCTTCAAGCAGATTTTGGAGGTCTTGGCCAATATTTGAACCGTAAGTAACATGGCACTGCAAATAACAAAATGTCATGATCGAACTGTTTTGAATTTCAGAAACAAATTACACCATTTCACCAACTTTATTCAAATAAAATATTGTGAACATCATGAGAAAGCTTCCCTTTAGCGGTTATTTGAAATTCTAACATGTATAATGTGACTAAAGTGAATGACCCTAAACATTAAATCATAATCATGGACCTCCTCAAGTTTAGATTGCTTCAACTTTTCATTCATCCATTAAGACGTGCGGGGGACCAAGAGTAAGAAACTGACCTTAAGTGCTACGGGGAATGCCATAATATACCGCAAGAGCTCACTTTTAAGGGCATAATTACTGGAACCATCAACCCCAGAAATAACCTGCCTAGCAAAATCATTAGTCCCAGAAATCACCTTAGTCCAGGCCGTCTTCCCATTTTCAAACCTCGAATAAGATGCTTCAGTCCTAAACACCAACAACAGTGCTAACGCAGGAGCTGTCAACTGATAAGGCAGTGAAGAAGTTCTTAAAACAGGGAAAAAACCTGGCAAGAAATGCATTTCCACGGCAGAATTATAGCTTGCTACAACCACAGCAACCGTAGTAAAGGCAATAACTGGAGGGACCAATGACAAAACCACCCGCGAAGATAAACTTGAAAGTAAATGCCTTACGTGGCGAAAAGAACTTCGATGTTCAACCCATTTTTCATGGTTGTACAAAGATCTCTTTTTTCGCATTCCTCTCTCTTTTACTCTATCAGCCCAGTCAGGGATAGCTCGTAGAAGAGAGATTATGGTAGCTTTAGAGGGTTTTTTTGGTGGGGTTTGGGAGTTAGAGGAAAGGGTCTTGAAGGCAGGAGTGGTGGCCTTTAGGGGTTTGGAGGGGAAGGTAGTTAGGGGTAGTTTCAGGGGAGTTTTGGGGGTAAATCTGGAAGAAAGCGAGATGTTGGTGAGTGGAGGTTTGAGAGGGTTTGAGGGTTGTGACATTGGTGAGGGTTAGGGTTTGATGGGAGAGGAAAAGTGGAGAGCTGGACATGTTCAGTGGACTTCTAAGTGAGAGCATGAAGGGTGTAGTTAAAAGGCAGAAGAGGATGGGTAGTTGAAACGGTTGTTTGTGAAGGAGGATTTTACACATGTTCAAATTTCTAATTGGTTAAAAACTTAAAGGGTAAACTTCGTTTTTACCCCTATAGATCTAACAATATTCCACTTCTATTCCAATAGTTTTAAATTTTCCAAACTACTCCCTACCTTTGAAGAAGTTTCAATTTTGCTCTTTCCTATATATATTATATATTTTATCTTTAATTTTCTTCTCTAAAGAATATTTGTAACTTTGCCATTTATCGTACGATGAAGCCGTCTGCTTGCAAGATGCACAGGGGTAAAGTGCTTGTAACATGGCATTCATGGTTTTGTTTTTCCTCGGGGCTGAAATGTGTTGAAGCATCAGCAAGATTGTAAATTAGGTGTTTTTTCTTCTTCTTCCAATTCAATAATTCCCACTTCTTTATGAACAAAAGATAAAATAAAATGAATTTTTACTTGTGAGGAAAAACATTTTTTTATTGGAGTAATATTTTCATGGTTTTAATCAACACGGCATTAAAATATTTTTATAAAATTCATTAATCATTAGCAAATTACTTAAAGATAAAGATAAATAAGCTTTTTTCCATTTCAATTTTACAATTAAACAACCAAAATACAACTGGAATTAAAACATTTAAAATTAGAGTTAAAGGATAATTTTATATTTTCATAATTTTTTTTATATAATTATCATATCAAATGAAAGTCAATCTAGTATTTAACTAGATAAAAAAAAAAAACAGAACACACGGTAAAAGAATCAAAATATTCTTAGAAGAAAAAATAAACCTTTTCATATTTGACTAGATAAAAACAAATAATAAAAAACAAAACACATTGTGAAAAAACCAAAATAATCTTAGAAGCTAAAAAAATAAAATTAGTCTCAAAGGTTTTTTTTTTAATCTGTCAGTATAAATTGAAAGTTGCAACTTTCAGTTTTAACTCACACTCTGAACTTTTTTCTTCTCATCTGGGGAGAATTGGACTTTTTGGACCATTTTCCACTAGTAACCCAAGCCTGTTCAGTCCACTAAGTGACTGCCAAAAAGAGTAAAAAGTCTGGGGAAGAAGGAAAAGATAAATTCAAGAAAGCCTATGGCATTCATATGGCCCCTACAGAGCACACTTTCTACATTCACCAGTGAAGATTGTAGATTTTGATGTCTTGTTTGGTGAGCATTATTAGAATGCCACAAGGATTCATTCCAGTTTTGTTTTTCTGGCATCAGAGATGAACAGCATTCCTTCCAGTTTTGCATAATTTTCGCAACACCGGCGGTGGTATCAATGGCTTGGCTTGTTAGAGATTAATTATATATACCGCAATATCTAATTTCCTTCCTTTTTATGCTCTCACCGCTTTCTCTTCTCGTACATACCCCGAATGTGTACCAGAGAAAAGAAGAAAGCGAGGAAAAAAAAAAAAAAACCCTCCACCAACGAGCCATCATCACTTTGGTTAGGAGAAAGAACAAAACGAGAACACAAGCCAGGGACTCTGGTTCCAGTCCCTCCCGGGAAAAGAGTCTGGGGTAACGAAAAAAGGCAATCCTGTATTGATAATCATTGACCATCCATTTTATGGATAGCCAGGGTCACCATCAAGCCACTCTCACAGAGTGGTGGTTCCCAGGCATGAACACTGAACAGCCGAGTATATGCTCTATTTTTCTGCCTTTAATCCGACATCAAAAAAATTGGTCACCAGATGACCATGAGGACCATCAAGATCATCCAAACACTTTTGGCCACCTATACATATTCAGCCACAATGATATTCCAAAATCTAAATTTGAACAAACCAAGCAGGGAGAATAGCGACATAGCGTGTCTTATGAAAGAGTGAAAAGGCAAAAGATGGACATCAGTGTCCACTTAAATTATGTGGCTACAGAAAGCATCTTAAGTACTGAGTTTGGCAAACTGTACAGATATAAAGAAAGTTTCTAGCAAAGCTAAAAAGGAGCTTGGTCTCATGATACCTCTATTTGACAATGGCCATAAGAAACTTAGCCTAGAACCATCATGGTGCCATGCAAAATTGTGTCCTGTATCCTTGTTAATGCTCTTTAGCACTGCTAGAGCTCACCTTCTCCATTTGACTACCTCAGGGCTCTTTCCCTGATCCAAAGATGAACTCTTTCACAGAACTTTGTGCTGATAATATGGCCCTTTTGATCTGCCATTGCAGAAGGATATCAACAGTAAAAAACACCAAAAATGTTAGAACATTCAAGAAAATAAAACACTATAATAAGGCAGGCAGATAGTTGACATCACATGAAAATTACCTTGAGCAAAAGTTTGTTACCTTATCACAAGCACGAGAAAAAGAAACAACAGTGCAAAACTCACAATTCATACTCATAATGCCATATCCACAAACAAAGTATATTACACAACAAGACTAATAATTCTTACTCCTAATGTTACATTCACAAACAAAATGAATAGAAGGTGGACATAAATTAAAACCCATACTAAAAGAATTCCGAGAAGAGAACAAAATGTCCCCTTACAGCAAAAGGTAATCTAAACTAAGCAGGCAGCTAAACCTGCTACCTTAATTGAGAGAAACTTAAAAGAGATGGCATCTACAGCATTAGCATCGTTCATCTTCGCATAACTTCCCACCTGAAGAACACATGTTATGCAATTCTCTATCTAACCACAATATTCTATCTAAAGATTCTCATGTCCAAGGTTCCTTATAAACAGTTAAGAAAGCAATGTATTCTTTAGGAGTTGGGAGTTTGTATCCAAGGTTCCTTATAAACTGTCAAGAACTCCCAACTTCAAGGTGAATTTAAAGTGAGAACTCCTAATAAACTATCATAGTTGAGGAGTTGCGTCTCATGTCCAAGGTTCCTTATAAACTGTCAAGAACGTCTTATAAATTGTTGAGCAATCTGGGGATGATGCTTGTTTATAAACCTCTCAATGGGGATATCCTATTATTCAACCTGATGAAGAGCCATGACCATCTCTTTGAAAACCAAATCAAAGATAGGTTTTCGGTGAAGTTTATATGCCTTGGACCTATCAAAGCTAGTGGTGCAGGGACCCCATTATGTTTTCTTGCATATATTGCCTCTGCATTTTGCTATAGTTTTTGACTGCAGATTGTTGCCACATTTTAATGTGTTTTTTTTTTGGCTGCTATTGTTGCTGCCTTATTTCGGCGACTTCTCCCTGGATTATTGCTATCCAGTTTTGGTTAGAACCAGTTGTTGCTGCAGCTTTTAGACTGCTGTTGTTGCTGCCTATGTTTGACTATATTAGGTTTTGGTACTCGAGTTCTTCAACTCACTTAATAAGTTGGGCATGGAAGATATCCACACACCAACTTGAGGGGGAGTGTTGGAAAGGATTGTCATTTAATTCACGACAATGTACAAGACGGTTCAGTTGTAACATGTCACTCACTTCATCAAACATGCTTGCGGATGCCTTCACCAAGCCATTTGGAAAAGAAACTTTCTCAACTATGATATGCAAGTTGGGAGTTCTCGACATTCACTCTCCGACAATATTTAGAAAGACTAAATTGTTTTGAATTAGGATATCTCTGTGCGGGAGGTGTGTAAGATTTTGGATTAAGACTCTAGTCATAATATTGAAAGACTACACATCTCGTTGTAGCCTACCATAATTATTTTCATTGGGATTATCTCTGTGGGGGAGGTGTGCAAAATTTAATTAAGACTCTAGCTCTTATAGCATGTAAAATATAGGATGGAGTAAAGAAAAAAAACAAACAAAGGATTTAATACAATCGTCAATTTTATGATAAAAAACATGAAGAAATTTCCATGAACAGTTTCAATATTTAAAACCCCAAAGAACCCACGAATTAAATCCCCAAATAAACCCTCCACGATCCCTTATCAACCATTTGGTTACTGATGATGAATCAAGAAAGAATCAAACATTTCTTATCAAGAAACGACAAAAACACAACAAGAAACGAAAAGGAATAAAAAAAAAGTAGTGACTTACGGGTTCTACAGCATTGGGTTGAGGACCATAGTCAGCAGTTAAGAGGAAATAAGAAGCAACAGCAGTGGCTACCATTGTTGTCCTCCTCACTATCTTGTCTGTTCATGGATTCATCGCCTTGTATATCATAAGTGTATTACTACTCGCTGCTTTGATTTTAGATTATCTAACCGAACAAAGAAGTTCATAAATTAAACGAAAAGGTACCTGCCTGCCCGGATTTTTTTTTTTTTTTTTTCCTCAAGACGAGAGCGCAAAGCATTGCGCTTGAACTTTCTAGGATGTCTTCATGAAGGCTCAAATCGGCCCAATTACAGTAGAGGCCAGCCCATTTGTTTTTCGAATTGGGCCTTTTATTTTCAACTCGGAAAGTAAGAGGGCTTGCTAGTTGATCATTTCATGTATAAACCCGACACGCTGATGACATTGATTTAGGTTACAATTTCGACAGCCCATAAAAGCTTCTACAAAAACAAACACTCTGAAATTTTTGTAGATGGAGCACCAAAAACTTGAGCACGCTGGGAAACAAGTTACTAACCAAACTCTGCTACCATTCCCGAATTGTGAAGTGCTATCACCTCATCTTTGTTCACTACTAAATTTGTCAATGGAGAACATCTCTACTCTAAATTTGTTAAATTCAGATGCATTTCTGTTTCAGCGCTCAATACCCTTGTCCCATCTCCAGCAGCTTCGGGAATGGGCCAAAGCTATGTTAAACGGATGGATTTTGCTTCCATTGTAATGGCCTAATTTGATTTTGAAAAGAAGAGGAGCACAAACTCACTGTAATACACATTTCACAAGCTAACAATCTTCTGTTTCTGCATTCCACACAGGTTAAATTGTTACTGTTACTGGGCTTCTGTGCACAGAGGAATCAACAATAGATACAAAATTATGGCTCGTACGAATGCCATGATAAGAAGGATATTCTGACTGTATCACATTTTACAAGCTAACAATCTTCTGTATCTGCATTCCACATAGGCTAAATTATTACTATCACTGGGCTTCTGTGCACAGAGGAATCAACAATAGATACAAAATTATGGCTCGTATGAATGCCGTGATAAGAAGGGCATTCTGACCGTATCACATTTCATAAAAAAAGCTACTAAATTGTCCTAATTTATTGTTATATAAGGATAGGCAGGGATTCAAACTCTTCAGACCAACTCACCACTGAACAAAAGGAGCAAATAGAAGATGAAGAATCAAGTTTGCTCAGCTGCTCTCCTTTTCTGCTTTCTTTTTCTTGTTGCATTTTGTTTAACCATTCAGGCTCAGACTTGCAAGCCCAGTGGCGGCATAGAAGGGAGAAAGCCTCCTCCAAACCAATGCAATCAAGAGAATGACTCTGATTGTTGTGCAGATGGCAAGTTTTACCCCATTTTCAAGTGTTCGCCGGGAGTGACCAGCAGCACAAAAGCAACCTTGACATTGAACAGCTTTCAGAAGGGTGGAGATGGTGGTGCGCCCTCAGATTGCGACAACCAATACCACTCAGATGACACACCTGTGGTGGCGCTTTCAACTGGATGGTATAACAACAGGAATAGATGCTCAAACTCCATAAATATCCATGGAAATGGAAAGAGTGTCAAGGCCATGGTAGTGGATGAGTGTGACTCTACAATGGGATGTGATTCTGACCACGATTACCAGCCTCCTTGTGCCAACAACATCGTTGATGCCTCGAAAGCAGTTTGGAAAGCTTTAGGAGTGCCCGAAAGCGACTGGGGAGAAATGGATATTTACTGGTCTGATGCTTGATTCACTATATAATTAAATACTCTTTTTTATTGCATAATTCATTATCATCAACTTCACTCTCGTTTTCATCAATATCTCGTCGTCCTCTTTATTGAATTACCCCTTTATAATTTAAAAAATTATATTTAATTAACTAATATATATATATATATATATATATATATATATATATATATATATATATATATATATAAGTGTTCAATCAATCAAATTAATAACAAAAAAGCTCTCATAAGGAATTTATGAAAACACAATACCAAATAATATATTGGATTTCATTTTTTTTCAAATATGTTTTCCAACATTTTAAATCCTACCATATCAGTCATGTATAAAATGCAAGGATGGGTGAATGAATGGATTCATAGGGGAAAAAACAGTTGAATGTGACCTTGATAACTAATTCAAAATCTGAAATGTAGTAAACAAAAACAAGGAAATAAAAATGTTATCTAACAAATTAATTTTTATATATTTTTTTAATATATTAAAATAATATATATTTTTAAAAAAATTTATTTTTGATATTATTATATAAAAATATAAAAAATTTAATTTTTAAAAAAAAAACAGCGAGAAGTAACTAATAAATTTTGGCATTTAACCCAAAAGAACTCATTTTTGTTTTTATTTTTTAAAATAATTTCTAATTTCAAGAAAAAACGAAACAGATTATTTAAAAAAACAAATTTTTTTTTTTAAATGACAATGATTATCGTTTTTTTTTTCCTTAAAAAAAAAAAAGAATCCAAACAAGCAAGCTTTTCAAGTTATGTTTGACCGGTTCAGATTGAAGCCACGTAAACGTGTCAGTGTCTCTCAACCATGTCGTGTCTTATCGGACCAAAACCTGCAACCAAACATTTCTCTCAGTTAGTTCAGTAGTCAGCGAAGCAATCATCTAATCTTTATTAGTTCATACTCAGAATTAATTCCAAAATCAACTTGAAGAACACACTGCATCAAATCAATGGAAGAACCACAACCAGTCCATGACCACGACCACGACCCACCAATCCCCCAAAACCCACCCGTTCAAAACACAGATCCGAACCCAAACCCAGACCCACCTATCATTGCCCCATCTGACCCTCCAGTCGAACCAGCACCTGCACCTGCACCTGCACCTGCACCTGCACCAGCACCAGCAACAGCACCTGCACCAGCACCAGCACCAGCACCAGCACCAGCACCAGCACCAGCACCTGCACCTGCACCAGCACCAGCACCAGCACCAGCACCTGCACCTCCAGCACCAGCACCAGCACCGCCACCGCCACCAGCACCAGCACCGGCACCGGCACCGCCTCCAGCTGCACCAGCACCGGCACCGGCACCGCCTCCAGCTGCACCAGCACCAGCACCGCCTCCAGCTGCACCAGCACCAGCACCGCCTCCAGCTGCACCAGCACCAGCACCGCCACCGCCACCGCCTCCAGCAGCACCAATACCACCACCACAACCACCACCTCCTTCTGTCCCTTCTGAAAGCAAGAAGAGACCACTTGACAATTGTGGCCCAGTTCAAGAATGCAGCTACTTCAAGATGCGTGCTGTTGTCAAAGATATCAGACCCCATGTTCTTGAGGTACATTTTTAGACACCCATCATTAAATTTTAAGTCTTGGGTTTTAATTTAGGCTTGAATTCATTTTGTTCTTTTGTTATTGAACTTTTCTTTTTGGTAATTTTGGATCCGATCGTGCTTTTCATTTCGAAGTTCCATTGTTCACTGCTTGAAGTATGACCTTGAAATATAATTTTCTCTGCTTGCAAGCCCTCGGTGGAGTCTACTTGTAATAATTCCTTATATTTGCCTGCTTGGTCAGATTTTGAGTCATGTTCTATTAATTTTGTTTGAGATTACGGAAACCTTGTCTGAGAGTGTTAAGTGACACAGAATACGCCGGTGAATGGTTTCTTTGTATCATTTGGAGAGTTACAGTGAATTGCAGTTGGTGACTACATGTCTCCATTTGTTAGTGCATCGATCATTAAGTTAATTATGCATGAAATGTTGATGTTAAGATGGGATGGGTTTAAACTTCTTCTGTTTTGTTGAAGATGCTTCGAACAGTGGACTTCCGGAGTTGCAAGGGAGCTGAGGAACTTCAAGAAAGTAAGTTCGTCAATTTGCACTTTTGTATCATCGAATGTATGCATCGTTGACCTTGTACAATAGTTGAATGAAAATGTGATCTTTTTTTCATTCATGAATTTACCTCATGTGGAATGATTGCTAATAGCTGTATAAGACTTGGAATTCACATGCTGTATTTAAGTCTGTCATGTTGTTGTTCACGGATGCGTCGCAATGACAACATTTGCAGTCTTTTCTATCTGAAACTCTCTTAAGCTTCTCTGCATTTCTTATGGAAAAGAGTCATTTTAGCATGATTTGATGGAAAATTGGTAAGGTTTTGATCCTGTTAGGACATTTAGCGTCTCTTGTGTGCTAGTCAGAAAACAATTAGATTAATCATTTGCAATAATCCAGATCGCTCTTTGATGGTAGATGTAGCAATTTGCATGTTGGCTCATAAGACATGCTTTTGACCATGTAACTTGTGCTTCGCAGAGCTGAAGCTGCTTATGGAATTATACAAGCAGATGACAGCAGAAAAGGCCACTATAACCAAGTTTAAAATTACACCAAATTCCAGTGAAAGTGGGGTGGGACTAAAGCCCCCGGAGCAGCTCCAAGAGACAGCAGATCAGTCGCAGCCAGGCCAGGTTTTTGCAAAACCATCTGAAAAGCAGCAAGCTGAACACGGTGAGAATCAAGGGACGCATATTGTTGGAGGATCAGCTTTTGGCTGGAACTTCATCACCTTTACTGGCAGCAAGCCAATCTACTATGGAAGAACGAAGGAATTATTCCGAGCTGCTCGAGTGACTTTGTAGGCTAGCCCTCCCCACTCACCCAAACTGTTAGTTGAAAGGGAAGTATGTATCTATAAGAATACGTGGAGCCTCACCCATGATCATAAGGGGATGCTGTGTATGATTTAGAAGTTGTGATGCGTATAACTTTTGTTGGAATGGCTGCACAATTGTAGGTTTTACAAGAAATATGATGAAATCTCCATATTGGATTCACATGCTTGTGTTAGTCGCATAGGCTCTATTTGCTTCGGCAAGATGAAAATTGTGCACTAGTGCCTTGCCAGGTTGCTGAACGGAGTAGTGCTCATCCAATGCATTTTGGATGATTTGGTTAGTGCTTGAGAATATAATAGTGAATGTTTTTTAAAGTGTATTTTTATTTAGAAATGTATAAAATAATAATTTTTTTTTTAATTTATTTTTGAGTTTAGCATATCAAAATAATTTAAAATTATAAAAAAATAATTTGAAGAAAAAAAGTTTTCAAAAACGTTTTTTAAAGGAAAAACAAATACACTCTAGTTTAATTATTTCAGTAAAGCAGTTCAATTTTCAACTCTGTTTTAGTTTCTTAAAACCAAATAAATTGTAAAAGAAGTGATGTTTCACTGATTTGATTTTTAACTACATAAAGCATACGAGTTCCATTTTTGTTGTTCATTGTTCCAACAAATAAATATAGATATATTTTGATTAGAATGTTTTACGGTGTTGTAATTGTTATTTTTTAAAGTATTTTTTGTTTGAAAATATATTAAAATAATATTTTTTTTTAAAATTATTTTTTATATTAATATATTAAAATAATCTAAAAATATAAAAAATAATTTTAAAAAAATCAAAATTTAAAAAAACACTATTTAAAATGCAATCCTGAGCAACCCTTAGTCATTTGCATTCCCAACAGCCCGTTAACCTATGCTGGACCAAGGTCATTTCTCTCTTCGCAATCTAGGTCTATTTCTTTGATATATCATATGAATCATGAGATGAGCTTTATACTAACCTGAGGGGTGAATTATAAATTAGCCCCTCTAGTTTTAAGAAATAAATTAAATAATCCTTTTGTTCATTTCATGTTCTTTTCCATTTTTTTCTTTTTAAGAAATAGAGAAAGGAAAAAAAAGTTAACATTGGTCAATGAACTAATTAATCTTTAAAATTAGAAGAACTATTTAATTTATTTTACTAAACTAAATAGGCTATTTATGAGGTATTAGAAGCGTGATCCAACCATGTTTTTTAAAAATCTTGATTTTTTTAAGTGAAATTAATTTTTTTAATATTTTTGAATTATTTTAATGTCTTGATGCTAAAAATAAATTTTAAAAAATAAAAATATATATTATTTTAATATATTTTTAAATAAAAATAATAATTTGATATGCCATATATCACCAAATAATCGAGGGGGGAAATCCATTTTTCAGACATAATATAAATTCCCATCCCCATCCCCACCCACTTCACTTCTTCTCATAGGAGTCCAGAGTACTAGCTCGATCAGTTTTCAAGTCTATACTTCCATCAGGAGCTTCCCATCATCCATGGATAGCCAAAAAAACCACCAGCTTCACATTTTCTTGTTGCCATTTATGGCTCAAGGTCATATAATTCCAATCATAGACATGGCCAAACTCTTCTCTATACAAGGAGGCGCAAGGACAAGCATAATCACAACCCCGGTCAACGCAACTCATGTCTCCAAGCTGTTGGAGAGAACGAAGAAAGTTGATATTCTAACAATCAAATTCCCTTGTGTGGAGGTTGGATTGCCTTAAAGGATGTGAATCTTTAGCCATAGCTGAATCTTCTGAAATGAAGCAGAAATTCTTCAAGGCCAAAGGCCCACAGCCATGCTTGCTGACTCTCTTGAACGGCTCCTGAACAGGTAGTCCCCCTTGCTTAGTTTCAGACTGGTTCTTCCCATGGTCAACTGATGCTGCATCTAATTGTGGAATTCCAAGATTTGTTTTCCATGGAACACGTTTCTTCTCTTCATGTGCTATAGAATGTGGGAGATTGTATGGGCCTCACAAGATGGTATCATCTGACACAGATCCTTTTTGTCATTCCAAATTCTCCAAGCGAGATCAAATTGACAAGACAACAACAGCCAGATTATGTTAAACGAGAAACTCATGATTTATCAAAGATGTATATAGATATGAAAGAATCAGAGATCAAGAGCAATGGAGTTCTTGTCAACAGCTTCTATGAGCTTGAGTCAGGTTATGCTGATCATTACAGGAAGGTTTTAGGAAGAAAGGCATGGCATATAGGCCCCTTTTGGTTTTGGAACTGTGACCCTCAGAACAAGGCAAAGAGAGGTAAAGAAGCCTCCATCGACGAACATGAGTGTTTGAAATGGCCCACTTCAAAGAAAACAAATCCAGTTGTTAATGTATGCTTTGGAAGTATAGCCAACTTTGCTGCTTCACAACTTCTGTAAATCGCAACAGGTCTTGCAGTGTCCGGGCAGCAATTCATTTGGGTGGTGAAGAAGAATAAAGAAGAAGACAAGGAAGATTGATTGCCTAATCATAAGAGGATGGGATTCGTGATTCACTGTGGATGGAATTCCACACTCGAAGCAATAATTGCTGGAGTTCCAATGGTAACATGGCCTGTTTCTGCGGAGCAGTTTTATAATGAAAAGTTGGTGACTGGGACATTAAACATTGTAGTAAGGGTTGGTGTCCAGGTGGGGGCTGCATTGGTTGGTGATCGTGTGAAGAAAGATGCCATAGAGAACATGGAAGATAAAGAAGCAGAGGAATTGAGAAGCAGAGCAAGGAAGCTAGGAGATATGGTAACGAGCGCTGTTGAAGAAGGTGGGTCTTCTCATTCTGATTTCAACGCTTTCATTGAAGAATTGAAGATCAAGAATTCCATTTAACCCTCAAGAACCCCTGTTGTAGAACAAAAATAAAATCTGTTTCTTCTCTCCATCTCACTCTCGTCCCTTGTATCTTAGAAATCCAAAGCCATCCCTAAAGCTCACGTCAGATGAGATACTCCCCAGAATTGGATGCGAACTTCCAGAGTTCATGCTTAGCAAATCTATGTCAACTTCTTTCTGTGAAGTTTAAAGATGTGAAACACAATATGAAGTAAGAAATGCCAATGTCAGCAAACTGAAATTTTAATGCCTCAAACAATCAACATCATTTAGCAAGAAATTGCCAGGGACTAGATGTATCTTTACACAAATTACAATCTTGTCAGTGTTTTTTTCCATCTCATCAACTTCTTCTCTCCTCAAAATCATCAACTTCTTTTCTCCTCAAAATAAATAACTTTTTTCCCCTGTTTATAATGGAAGTGGCAGGACAACTTTTGGAATCATACTACTTACATAATGGAGCAAACCACACAAAGAATGAAAGAACTTGCATACCTACAAGAAAGAAATGCCAAAGCCTACCCAAAAAACATATTTTGAGACACCTCAACTCCAAGATATCGTCATGAAAAATTCATCAGAAAAAAGAGTTGCTTTCTTTGACAGCAATATGGAGTTGACTAAAGCTTTCACTGCCCTGATGTCCATGGAAGTAAAGATCCCATAATCAATGCCACATGGTTATCTTCATAAATATAACACCACAATAAGATAGGGTTGAGGAGATTCATCAGCCACCAGAAAGCATTTTACGTTTCACTTTTGTCCAGAGTCCGCATTCTTCTTGGCTTCAAGATTTGTACCCTCCTTGAGTGCTGCACGTGCTTCATTTTCCATTCCTAGTGTAGCAAGAGCAACAGCCTGAAGATAAGATGCCACGTGCCATACAGGGGAAATGACTTGGGCTTGCATTGCATCACTTAGACCTTCCTGAGGCATGTCACTCATGAGATAGGACAGACTCCGCCGTGCAAAAACAGTTGGGGAAACCATAGTTCCCACATCAATGAACTGCAAGTCATAGAAGAAAATCCATCAAATAAAATATGTAGAATTGCCATTAAAACAAATGGATAAAAAAAAAATCTAAAATCAGGTAGCTTGGTATGATAAGGAAATTGTATTATTAACTGAGAAGAGCATAAATTAATGTAAAAGTAATTCCTGACATAATTCATGAACAAAAACTGACAACTTTGAAATGAGGAGAAAACCTGAGTGTAACACTCAATTGCAACTCTAAAGTCCTTCTGCTTGAAAGAAGCATCACCCTTTTTCTTTGTATTTAAAGTTTCCTGCATTTCATCTGTCCACATCTGGAATGAGAGCTGCAGCATAATGTAGGAAAAATATTCAGGATACAATCTTATCTGGGTTCCTGGCATGTCAGAGAACATGCAAGCAGAATGAACCGGTGAGCAATTGCAATTTATACTAGAGAGAAAATAGCAGAATACTTCGGTAAAGAATAATTGCTTGAAATATGAGTATAACAAGAATCAATAAGCCTGGAGTGAAAAGTATATGGTAAATGATATGGTTAAACATCTGCTATTTGAGCTTTAATAGGAAATAGAGAACCTCATTTGCCACTCCTTGATCATCTTTATATCCAACATTGTCCAGGATCTCATGTATGGCTGTCAAGTCCTTTCTTGAGCAAGCCTCGCCAAATGGTGACAAAGGAGATGATGAAGCACTATGTGGGATTCCCATCAAGATATGAGAAGGAACCTGCACAGGGAAGGAAATGGAAACATAAAAACTAATAAATACTTGCTTCAACTTTCAAGTTTGGTTACAAGCAGTCCCTGATGGTTTAAGCGAATGGACAAATCAACAGAAGAACATAATACAAATTCCACTGCCATTTCGGGAATTCATATATTTATAGTCATCCACAACCAAATTTTCATTTTTTACAGCAAGTTTCTCTCTAGAAATCAGTCCAAAGAAAATTACCCTCTAAAATTCCTAACAAGTCTTCATCCAACAGAAGGCTCTAGACTCAAAAAGTTTTCACTACATGATGAAATTATAACATAGGCAATCTGCAGGCACCAAAACAAGGAGTTGACGAGAAGTATAGAAGATATGACTGATAAATGAATAAACATACATCAGTTTCCTTCTGAAGAGGAGTCAAAGCTGCAACTAAGAATTTCAGACTTGGTCGTTCTCGGAGTTCATACTGCAAACATCGAGAAGCCAAGCGTACTAACTCAGTCCCGTCATCATTGGAAAACTGCCCTTCCAAGCAAGAATCTGTCAACATCTGAAGATTTCTATCCCGTATCAAGTCAAGGGCCTGGAACAATTTTCTTTGAGGTTAGATTCACTGGACAAGCTTCTGTAACAAGAATTTGTAAGCATGGGAGGAAAATACATGGTATTTTTTTTCTTTTCGTTACAAGGATTAATTTGTAGGTGGATCCATAATTTCAATCAACAGATCCATATGATAACTAGCTAGTAAATTTAATTTTGAATGATAAGCACTTACATGGCTTGGGGGGATATGCTTTCCACTGAGGTGGTCAAGCAAAAGAGTGCCAAAGCTATATATTACACTCTCTGGAGTTACTCTCCCTGAAACAAAGACAAGGGATATAAGCAAAGTCTTGGATTAACTTATAATCCAAGGAAAAAATAATACTAATGCCCAACCCATTGCAGGGCATCATGCAAGAACACAATCAAACAGGCATGCTGACCTAAAATTAGCACCACTACAAGATATTATGCAGAAAAGTACAATTTAGTCCAAATTCTCTAGTCTGGGATTGCAGGTGCCGTTAATAGATATCATCACAATCTCATCATACTCTATACATTCCAAGAAAAGCATGCCTGCGAAGGAATTCATCAAGATACCGCACATCTCTCAAAACTTTAATAAACTGCATTATACCGGATAATATTATATGAACGTCAATATGTAGATCTAGATTCTGAAAACCTTTTTTGGCAGGTCAGAAGAACAGTAATGTAATGCAGCATAATTTTTTTTTCCAGCATGAACACATTAAACATTCCAAACAAAGTACATGGGAACTACAGATATGTGGTGCTTCAAGAATCTTGATATATAACACCTAAAGCAGGTCAGTTGGCAAGGCCCTTCACAGGTGGTAATGTAAAGTGGTCTCAACTTTAGATTTAATTACATAAATCTATCGGCTGGTCATGGATCTCCTTATTTCAATTTCAGGAAATCACAAAATCAAAGTAGCTAATATATGGTATTATTTACAAGAATTACGTACCAGTTCTCAAATACTCTGGAGGAGTAAAAGCTAGATTCGTACTATAACTTTTTCCATCCCTGCTGTTTTTCATGAGGCCAAAGCTTGATAGTTTTGGATTACCATCCTGCATAATTCTAACATGTAAACAAAGAATGCAGCTAGAATCCAACAAGGAAAGGGTTTCAGGGAAATGGAGAAAGAGAAGTACCTACCTCATCAAACAAAATTCTATAGGCATTAAGGTCATGGTAAAGGGCACGCCCTTTACTTGTGCAGTATTCTAGAGCTTCTGCAAGATGTAGAACAACTCTTAATCTCATCGCCCATTTTATAGGTTGTGTTTCCCCTGATTCAAGAGAGAATTGGATTGTTTAAATCCCGTATAATCAAACTTGTAGAAAGACTGTCATTCAGTTTTTACAATAGAAACAAAATTGGTACTATTATACCATATTAAAGATGGAAATTTCAATCAAATGCCCAAAAATATTATCACAAATATGCAACCAAAATTGTAGCCTGAATCCTTGTCCATGGATGGGAAATAAGCCTTACAATGGAAAAGGTGTTTAGCAAGTGTCTCATTGGGCATAAATTCTGCTACAAGCAGCCTCTCATCACCTTCACAACAGCAACCAAGCAAATTTACCAATCTATTGTTCCGTAGCTGGCCAACAGATCTTGCTTCCTCCTATTATTGTAAAAGAAAATTGTCTTCAAGTTAAGACCACGGTAAACTCAAACCATGGTATTTCTTCAAGCAAGTCTTTATGAACTCAATGGGGATACATAAGCAGGTTTTGACATTGCAAATCAGATATACAAGGTTTGTTTCATGAATAGATGACCTCAAATTGAACAAAGACACGGCATAAGTTGGCTTATTGCTGACTGAAGGAAGGATGTAAAGTAAAGGGTAAGCATCATGCACCAAAACAAATGGGAATTCCTTGCAGAGAAAGAGAAAGGAGGGGGTCGATCCTAGTCATACTAATCCCCATTGAAGGTAGTCCATGCCTCTTAGTATAATTCAAAACCATGGTACTATACTGAATGAAAGCAAAACAATCACTGAGGATGAACACCAGACAACATAAATTTGTAACAGCTGCTCGAACAAAGTGTATGTACAGACAGATTTGATGCCAATTTGTTAATGTTTTATAAAGGGCACACTACAAACTGAAATCAAAACTGCAAACATATAATTCAAGTACATCAGCAGATGGGATAGAAGTTAGGCACCAAAAATTGTCGAGCATCAGGCCAAGCCATTCTATTGAATCGTTTAACAGCAATCCTTCTCTGATTTTCCAGCTTCCCTTTATAAACAACGTTAGGAGCCTTCTCCCCATGCTCAGACACGATATTTTCTACTGCAAAACCAGATGTTGCATTTTTCAGCTGCTCAAATGTGAATTCACGGAATGTAGGCAAGTCATTAACCTCACTCTTCTCTTCATTTCCTAGAACAAGACAAAAACCAAGACACAACAGTTATGACCCATCAAAAAATAAACTTTCTTTTCCGAAAAAAAACCAAAGTTTTTGACCCACCAACACTGGGAACTTCAACAACAGCTGCCTTGAACTGTGAATCTAAGCAACAGGGTGTAAGCTTAGTGCACTGACTCCCCATCTCTCAATAATCACAAATCAAAGCTTATTACAAATATGGTCCCCTCACCAACTCTCTCTATATCTCCCTCAAAAACCAAAACTTTAATTTACTGCCCCTTTTTAATACAATCCTGCTATACACAAGTAACACAACCAACCCAGTAGCTGAAACTAAACCCAGATCATAAAATAACCAAACTTAACAGATCTAATCAAATATTAGTACAGAAAGATTCAAACTTTTCAAGTTAGGTCAACCACAACAGAGACGCACTTAAGCTATATAGCTGCAAGAGCTTAACAGCAACTCGAACTATATATATTCGCACACCCTTTTTTGTTTTAGTTACAAATCAAAGCTCAAAGATTCAAGATCTCTAGTAAAGAAATAAATTAATAAACCCAAATAAAAAAAGGGGGGTTTGATAGAAACAAATCAAATGGACCAAAGATTTGATGAACAACCAAAGAAAGATAAAAACTGAAGATTTTTTGAAACCAAGATCAGATCAGATCAAATTCGTATAATGTCGTATGAAAATATGGCTAGTATTTGTTTGAGTAACTTATTAAAATATAAGTCAATTATAACCGACAAGGATAGAATCTTGCATATTATTTTAATAAATATTTTCATGTAGCAGACAAGTGACTATTATTATTATTGGAACAAAATAATTAGTTTTTGCAAGCTGTTTTTGTGACTTTTTTTTTTGGGGTGGAGATTGGACTAGAAAGAACTGGTCTTTGTTCAAAGAATGGAACAGTTTCAAGAGGTCCAAAAGAAAACATGTCATCATTTCTCTTGCTCCCTCCCGCCGTAATCATTTCCATTTTTGCCACCTTAATTATGATTTGTTGGGCTAACAGCGCCGTTTCCCTCCTTTGACTGCACCTTTTTACACCCTTTTTTTTTTTTTTTTCTTATCAAGGACAGGCACGAGGCGAGCATCTGTTCCTAAGGAGTTAATCACCATTTTAATCTAACCTAATTCAATCTGGCAAGTTGACATGAAAACTAGAGGGCTCAAGGCCCGGTTGATTTTTTGAAAATCTACCATCTTGTCTAAATCTTTAAACTTATCAATGGCTATGAAGCTTTAAGATTCATCAAGATCGTTCTGTGTTGCTGTAACCTATCCTACGAATTTGAAAACAGGGGTGGTGATCTTAGACAGACCCCATGGATGTCTTACTCTGAGAAAAAAAATAAAAAATACTTGAGGGGTGGGGTCGGTTCGGTTTAACTTCACCAGCAAAGAAATCGGTTCGATTTGTTCTGTTTGCAGAAGATAAATGGAATTATGGAAGTCGGCTGGGACCAAAAATCGAAATAAATAAAGTTTTAAGGGGAGAGAAATATGACCATATTAAACACGAAGGACTAAAGAGTAAAACAAAACCAACTTTCGTTTCGCCGATTAAATCAAAACTTTATAGTTCTAGGGTTAGGGTTTATCTTTCCCTCGGCGTTCCGTACAAAATGTCGAAGAAGAACGATTTGGGTCGTAGAAAGAGGCAACACGAATTCGAGATTAAACGTAATTTTTCCTTTCCGTTCTCTCAATCTCTCCATTTATATATCTTTTTGCTTCTTATTGATTCCTTTTTTTGGTAATATTAGGAGAGAAAGAACAGAAAGAAAAGCAAAAGAAGAAGCTTCAAGCAAAGAAAAACAAGATGAAAGTAAGCTTATTTCTTTTTTGTTTATGTAATTTATTTGCTTATAATTAACATATTTGAATTAGAATTAAGGTTTTTAGTTTAATTTTTGGGGGTATTTTTGTGTTTAGGTTGATGGTAAAGACAAGAAAAACAAGAAAGGTGGAAGTGGGTTTCAAGTAGGGAAAAGAAAGGTGAAGACCAAATTGAGCGCATTGGCGAAAGCTAAAGCTGATCAGGCAATGGAAGTTGATAAATGAGGTTCATGTTTATATCTTCTTTTTTTCTTTTCTTTTTCTTATGTTGAAATGCTAGTGAATTGTAGTAGTATATTGGGTGCTGAATTTGCAGCTTCGTCTTTTGTAATTCAGATATAGGGAACTTTATGTTTCGTGTTATTTTTACGAAATCTCGTGTTTGTTTTGATAAATTTGCATCTCGAAGATAAGCAAGGCAAATTTTGGATTTTTCACAGTATATTGTTGTCATGCACTTGTGACTATACCATAGGTTAAGAGGGTGTTGAGCAATATATGTTATGAGGTGAAAATTGTTAATGCTTTCCTTGCCATTCACCCATGATATTTTGCTTTAAGAGGAGGGATAGTATGCTTCCGACCAATTGAATGAAGATTTTGACTATAGAATTAGATTTTAAGATAGGTGGATTAAGTTATTAGATTGTTTCTGATCTTCATGTCTGAATGCAAGTGAGGAATCCTAAAAGCTCAGATTCTGAGGCTTTTAGGAATTTGTTTGAAACTGTATGGTTGGTATGAAGATTGGTGCATTGTTGCTATCATTAGTTTTGCATATCCTGTCATTGGAATTAGAACGGTATTATTTTAATCATTCTTTCTCAAGAGAGTCTGTGTCAATCCGCTGCCTCAGCTAAATAAGGTGCACAGAGATTTTATGAAAACTTTTAAGGATTTTCCTCTGTGCAAAGTCAATCATGGAAGCTAAATATAGATTCATCTTTCTAGCAAGAGTTTCTGTCAGAACTTTTGCTGTGATGTGTGATACGGCTAACGAGAATCGGTATGAGCTCTGTGAGATAGTTAGCACTGACTTGTGGTAAATTGGTTAATTATGCTATTTTGAAGCTCCTAACTGACAAACAAAGTTTGAGAGCCTGATAAATAGAAGGGAAGTGGCAGCTGCTGCAACCATAGTTTATTGAGCAAAAAGATTGGGAGTTTTTGTGGGCGGAAGTCTATTGTGCTTATGCTTTTCCTGTGGGTATCTCCCTATTGATTGACTTGTTTTCATGGTTTCTTATTCAATGAAACGTTTTTATTGAAAATCTCTTCATCAGGGAGGATCTTTGTATCATAGAGGACCTGCATAGTATTATAGAGTTTGTGCATGTCTAGCAAACATTTTTGTTTCTCTGGTTTCCATGAGATTATGAGTTTTGCATGGTTCAAAGAAGTCATGGTGAATCGAGTCATTGTGTTCCCCATTGTTCTGAATGGAGATTAGAAGGGATAAACGAAGCAGCGGCAGACCCTGTCATGGAGCTGACTGGCATGATGAACTTGCCAGGGCTCGCTTCCTTTGAAGGCTGTCCTCCTTCGGACCCCTTGGGGCTCTTGTGTATGTGAGAATATACTTAGGATAGTGTTAAGGCCCATGTCGGCCTCCAGTCGACCAAAAGAAAAAAAGACAGCAGCATCACGGCTCTTTTAGGTTGTTTTTAGCAAATCCTTGAAATATCTTACAGTACATGAAATCTTTATAATCAAACATTCCCTTCGGCTTTCTGCAGCATTATCATCCCTCACCGCATGCCTCTTGAAGAAGCATAGAGCATGCATGACCTTCTGCTCTACTGAAGGAATTCGAACCCATAAGATATCATATCAGACACCCTGACTTCCTTCTTCTTTTTTTAATTTTTTCCTGAACAAAGACACCCTGACATCGTGCAGGAACTGCATGGGGATTGAATTGATACTGAGCCTATTCTTTGAACAATCAAGTACCAGTTGCAATTCATCTTCATTGATGGCGCATGCTGCTACCTTTCATGAGTTCCTGAGCCATAAAAGATGTGGCGTGCCCATACCCGGGCCGGGCTGGTCTATAAAGTTGTACAGTTCAAACCCTAGGCCTGAGAAGACGAGAAAAAGAGAGGAAGATTCCTTTGTTTCTGTGATCAAAATAGTCGTTTTCGTATGCGTGATTGTCATTTTCACGGGTTCATCCACTTCAGAACAACGTTAGATGCCTGTGGTTTACATTTATGCAAATGGAGATTTTATAGCTGGGGACCGTTACATGTCAAAATCCGAAACTCTAATAAACGACTTCACTTATCCACACGAGAAAGTCTTCGGTTTTTTTTTTTTTTTTTTTGAGGAGATATGATTCTCTTCTGTTTTTTATTTTTTTTTTCCAGAAAAACAGAATAAATTCGGATAAAAATCTAGGCTTTCTCTTTCTGATTCATATATTTTAATTTTACTTTTACACTTAAAAAGGCAGACCCACCCAGAATTCCTTATTTTAGCATCGATGTTCCTCCTCTCGTCCATTGTATTTAATAATTGTTTATGGTTCGAACAGTGACTTCACAGCTTATTCTAGGGAAAGGAAAAAGGCAAGGATAGGCAAAGGGAACAAATAGAGTTTCGTGGTCAAAACAACACTTGTTTTATTCTTAGAAACGCAGTTACATTTCAACAAATATAGGTTGAGGGTTGATCCACCAACCAACATAATCTTTGCTTTTCAACTCCTGCATCCTTTTCTCTTTCCCCCCCTCGTATTCACTCTCCACTTTAAGATATTGGATGTCGATGAACGGCATTTTCCTTTTTTTCCGATTCACTGATGTCCCTTTTTATTGCAGTAACAATCATCTTCTATTTACATCACCGGTCTCCCCTTTTCAGTGACTGTAACTCCACCAGGTTTGAAATCTTGTGCATGTTCCCATTGCCTTGCGTTTCATGAGTACCAATTATTTGCAAACCAGGCTGGCCAGGTCAAAAATCGGTGCAGTATGTGTCTGGATGCTCGACATGGAGGCCTACAGTAGAATAGCTCTCAGCTTTTTGCAGTTGCAGGGTGGATTTTGCTGGTGGAAGTCTTGGTACTCGGTCAATTTCTACTATATTAATGTTTCAGCTAAATTTTTCTTTGAATCCCTTTTGATGGAACCTGTTTTCAGGCAGCGATGTGTATACTTTGATAGTGATAATTATATATCTCGGCATCTTTTACTCCACTCCTAAACCTAAAGGTCAAAATACTCATCAGTACCAAAAGCCATGTCTCATTGCTCAACTAATTTTCGGCAAGTAGGAAAGATTATGTCACAAGAGACTCTAGATTTGGTCATCCATCCCCTGTAATCCATTTTTTTTCCTTTGGATGTAGGGATAATCCAAGAGTGTATTCTAATGTAAGCATGGAAGCAATCATAATCAATTAGCTGATTCTATGGAAGTAATCATAATCAATTAGCTGATTAAGTACTATCTAGAGATCTTGAGAGAGGAGGTCAAACTCAAGACTGGTATAAAAAACCCATCTTGGTAGGCCAGTGATGATCACCAGAGACTCACTCCCGGTAGCCCCCTGCAGTCCCACTTCGTTCAAAGGTGGAAGCATGTTGGGTGGTCATAACTTTTATCAAGAGTCCATTTTATGTGAGGTCAACATCAATAAAAGCATTGGTTTTGAATCTTTTGATGATGAAAAATTGATGTGTTCAAAGGGTAAAACCACAACCATATCCATAATCTCCTTGTCAAGGTTTTTTTTTTTTTTTTTCCTTGCAACTATTTCCACAATCTTCCTGTCAAGGTTTTTTTTCCTTGATCAACCAATCATTCACAATAGTTTCTTCCCATAATTGCATGGCTCCTCAATATATCCTCGTGATCCTGCAGTTTCTTATTGACCTGAATGAAAACCCTTTACTTCTATACAACCGAATACATAATCACTGTCAGAATTTTGAAGAGAACAATTCCATGATATGAAGCACACGATTTTAGAGAAATTCTTATTTCTATATAAAATGTTGGATTCCATGTTGAATTTTGAAGTTTTATTTATTTGATAAATTAGGATTTAAAATATGAAAAAAACATGAATTTCCAGAAGTTAATCTGATACCCTCATCCAATAATTTAAATTGTCAAGTGAAGTCATAAGATATTATTTATATAATTTTTTAATATACTCTCAAGTAAAATTTCTTCAAACTTGAACTATAATTATTTAATTATTTATTATATCCAATAATATTTTCAGTTTAATAATTTAATTACATGCAATTTTAAAATAGAATCTATATAATTATTTAATATATATAAAGAACAAGATAGTTTCTGCTTGGCTTCGTTCTCAAGTACCAACAAATATCCCCAGCTAATAAAAAATTGCAAAGAGAATTCTAAGCTCCAGTCCTTTAATGTTCTTGATTCCATGCATGGCCCGGAAATAAATCCCACAGCCTCGTACCTTAATCTATTAAAATAAATCCGACAGAAAATTATTTCAATATAATATCAGCTTTCTCTTGTTTGCATCCTGCATGGACAAGAATGCAAGCATTTTAGTAATCTGTCAAGTGCAAAATTATCTTGGTTTTTTTATCAAGTCAACCTTGACCTGCTAACAAATATTATTTTTTTTTAACCGGAAAAGAGAATTATTTAGGAAATCTAGGAGAACTTGCTCGGAAACTGTTCTCGACAAAAAGCCTAGCCCCGTAGCTATCATTGTTACAGAATTAACCTATTTTAATCTCAAATTCCATTTTTTAGGTTTCAAGATTACACCTTTTCATAATTTAATTTTTTTAAAAAAACTCATTTAAAAATAAAAAATTTACTTTTAATTTTAATTTTAGTACATTAAAATAATTTTAAAAAATTAATTTTTGATAAAATTAAAATTTTATAAAATTCCGATGCACCCCTATTTCAAATGAACTCTTAATATAATATTTTTGTTTTAGCTGAATGGTTCATAACAAAATAATAATATTTTTAAATATTCATAATTTAATTTAAGTAAAAAAAACTCATCCAAAAATACAATATATATATATATATATAACTTCAATATCTTCAAACAATTCAAAAATATAAAAAATATATATATTTAAAAAAAATCAAGATTTTATGAAATTTTGATTGTACCGTTATTCAAATGAAGGGCGTCTGAAAACTCGGTGTAAACTACGTTCCACCAAAATTTAAAATAAATTATTAAAAATTAATTTTTTATATATTTTGAAATATTTTGATGCATTGATTTAAAAATAATTTTAAAAAATAAAAAAATTATTTTAATATATTTCAGCACAAAAAAATATATTAAAAAATAATTATATTTCCAAATATATCAGAGCGTTAAATGGTTTCGTAACTAAATAATAATATTCTTGTATATTAATATCCTAATAAAACCTTGAAATTAATAACAATTCTGTATCTCGTTGACAACTTATGCGTGAAGGCAAAAAATAATTATATTTCCAAATATATCACAGCGTTAAATAGTTTCGTAGCTAAATAATAATATTCTTGTATATTAATATCCTAATAAAACCTTGAAATTAATAACAATTATGTATCTCGTTGACAACTTATGCGTGAAGGCACAACATCTTCATCGAAAATTCGAAGTAGCCTCTTTTTTTTATTTTTATTTTTTTGCTTCTATATGAAGAAAAAATACCATTGAGTGAAAGAAGTAGTAAAATCATATTTACTGATAATTAAATTAAATTAGATTAGATTGATGCTTTATTATGAACTGATGGGTGACTGTGGATTAGGTACGTGCTATGTGGGGTGGGGTTATCAGCACACCTCATTTAGATATTTTGGATATGGGCGACGACGGAGCTCAATTAGTGGTAACAGAGAAAAGTCACGTGCAAACAAAGCTTACGCTCTTGCTTCTGGTCCCATACCTATTTATGTGACCTCAAGCACTCTACTCGATTCACTGGCGCGTAGACTACACCATCACAGTCGATGTTTGACATCATGCAGAGAATTAAACGTGAGTCATCATTAGCATGGTGGGTAGTCAACCAATGCTTCAAATTAAAAAAATAATAATAATAATTGCTTTTTTTATGCATATTAAATCTACTGTTTCAGAATTTGGATTTTCGTGAAGTTAATGTATAAAGATAGCTTTTTAAATAGCTTTTTGTGTCAAAATGCATGCTAATGATATTTTTTGATTTTTTAAAAATCATTTTTGACATCAGCACATCAAAATGATTTAAAAACACTAAAAACATATTAATTTGAAGTTAATAAAAAAATAAAAAATTTTCAAATTTTTTCAAAAGCGCTTTTGAAACGCAGAAACAAACAGGTACAAAGAATACAAGGATTTTAGAATTTTGACATAATTTGTACTTTAATTCTATAAATTTAGAAGGTAATTGTATGTATCTTTATGTTTTAAATCTTGTTTTATATAAAATATATATTCTAAAAATAATTTATTATTCCACAACTATTTTTAGTTTAGTTAATGTTTATCTCATTTAGTTTCATCTCCACATAACTCAATCCAAACCGAGTTCTTTTGAGGATTTATCAGCAATCTCCAGCGCCAAACCTGGGTTTAAGGTTATGTATTTTTTTATATATATATAAGAAAAAACTAAAGAAAAGGGGGGAGTGGTGTCTCACGCTCCAATGGCTGCGGATTGGAAAGGAATTTCTGGCACACCAGTTGCTAGTGCTACACATGCACAGCCAGAAGTCTTCATAATTTTGAAAGATAGAAGATAGAAGATATTCAGTATTATCCAAGAATAACCATTTTTTCTGTTCAAAGTTGTTGTTTGTTTCTCCAACTCTATTAAAACCAAGAAAGCAAATCATCATCACTCAACAAGAGAGAGAGAGAGAGAGAGATGATAAAGCTTTTTTTGGATAAAGCTTTTTTATTTATTAGAACTTAGAACAGAGAGAGAGAGAGAGAGAGGTCTGCCATAGAAATGTGCGTTCTGATAAGGACTTGTGTTAAAGAGAGCTAGGAATAATTACTTCTTCCTTCACACACTCATTCTGATGCCCTTTCTTTCTTTGTGTACATTTATCAATCCTGAACAAAAACTGCTCGACCTTTAATGTCTCTCCCCGTGTGTTTTTTTTTCAAAACTTTCCACTACAGAGCTGAAAAGTGTTCGACTTTTAACACCGTTCATTATTTTGAGTTATTGTTTTTGTCCTTGTTAGTTTAAAACTTCTTGGTCTGGGAGAGAAAAAGGGTTGTCTTTACATTTTAAAATTCTGGGCTTTGAGTCGTTTAGACAGTGGCATTGACTTGAGGCAAATCTTGTGTTGGTTTTGGGGTTTGGCTTCATCTTTAAGGTTTTTTTGAGTAATGGTTTGGTGAGATTGTGGACCTGTTTATCTTCAAAATGAAGGGTTTTTTTTTTAATATATATTTTCTATGTTGTTTCTTGTTTGGTTTGGTAAGCTGTAAAAATTAGCTAGCATTTTTGTCTTATCTTTTAAGTTCCTAGATTCTCAGATTTCAATTTCTTTTCCTTCCCCTTCTTGTTGCTTAAGATTCTTATCGTTTACATTTATTTAGCCTTTTTTAATTATTTAATTTTGCTGTTTACAATCTCTTCCTTTTTTAAGTTTCTTTAAACCTTGGAGTTCTTTTCTTTGCTTTTTTCTGCATTTCTAGCTTGTTAGATTCTCATCTCTTGAGAAAATGTTGCTTTCGTAGTTTTGCCTAGCTTGACTTGAAGTTCATTTTTTTTTAGAATGTGAGCTGTATGATCCAGTACTCTCTATAGCACTTGTCCCCATCATTTGCCTCGAAGGCATACCGTGTAGAAAAGTTCCCTTCTTCGCTGTTCATACTAAGGTTTCTCACTACAATTCGAAGAAGATAGGAGAAATCTATTTTTGCAAATAATTGAAAATCAGGTTCAATTTTCTCGGGAGCGAGACTAGCAAGTAGTACATGCATGGATCGAAGGGATGCTATGGCGATTTCGGGCTCTGCCTCATTTTATATGCACAGAGGGATAACTAGTTCTGGTAGTATGAATGTTTCATCTAACATAAATACTTTATCTAACACAAATGTAGCATTTCAACCAAATCTTGGAGCCAATACCATGGGATCGACATTACCAATGGAGCACTCAGTAGCAATTTCACCCCATGGAGTCAATGTGGGTGTGCCATCTACAATGTCACCCTCCGGTGAACCTGTAAAAAGAAAAAGGGGAAGGCCCCGGAAATATGGACCTGATGGGGCTGTATCATTGGCACTGTCTTCCTCATTGTCTACTCATCCAGGGACAATAACCCCATCCCAGAAGCGGGGTAGAGGGCGGCCACCAGGGACTGGGAGGAAGCAACAATTAGCTTCCCTTGGTAAGATTTCTTTGTAAAAGTTGCTCTTTGTGTTTCGTTTAGATGGACTTAGTTGAATTGATGCTGGATTTTACTGAAAAGGTTTTTGCCTTGTGTAAAGCATTGTGTCGACATGCTTTAGGTGAAATATTACCGCTTTGTGCAAGGGATCATGTTGCATGCTTTAATTAAAAAAATTTCAAGCATCATAATGCATCTTCTGTACTGTGAGTGTTCTTTTTAATCTAAAATAGTTGACCAAATTGCTTGTCATTCATCCGAGATGAATCATAGGTTCTTACTTAAGGAGAAGATTCTGTCATTACAATTCAAACATGCCAGGAAGTGCACAAAATCTTGAATGCTTCTCTTTCATACACTTAGAGGTGAAATTGCACGAGTAGAATTTAAAAACTGTTAGATGCATCCAGTGACATTCTAACCTAGATCAAGTAGGGATAAACAGAGCCAAAAATAGGTTAATTTAATTTAAAATGATGGGCTATTAAATTAGTATTCAGAAACAAAAAGAAAAAAGAAAAGAAGGAAAAAGAAATGATTAGTTGGTAATGCAACCTTTAGTCAACTGTAAAGCGCATATTATAAGCAGCTAACACAGGTTAGGTCAATAAACAAGTCTCCAAGTTAACCATTAATATGGATGAAGCTTCAAGGAGAAGCCATAGCAGCAGTTGATAAAGCATACTGGATTGCAAAATTATGTTCTTGATGAAAAACTATGACCTAATTTATAGTGTTCGAAGGTGCTGAAAATTCCACATGCAGCAGCGTTTGCTATATGTGTTTATGTACATATGGGCGCGCGCGCGCATAACAAAAAATTCATGTATCTATATGCTTGTATTTAATTGTTTATGTATCTTTGATATGGGTATCTAGAGGTGTTCAATTCCTGGATAATTTCAAAATTCTTTCATACGTTAACTGTCTAAGAGTGATCCTATTAAAATGAGACCCAAGTATTGGTGGATTTATCTGAGATCTATACTTTGAACTTAAGTTTGTTTTTTCTGCTCTTGTCCTTGCGGTATTTGAATGATGCAAACTGTAATTGTTTTGCTAGGTGAGTGGCTGTCTGGTTCGGCTGGGATGGGTTTTACTCCACATATCATCACTATTGCAGTAGGAGAAGTATGCTGTTTCTTATTTAATAATCTGTTTTTTTTTGTTTTTTTGTCTACCCTGTAACATTTATTTCAAAAGGGCCAAAAGCTATAGCAACACGCTGTTCCCTCTATAATTATTCTTCTGGTCAACCTATGATGCGGCTGAATGGAGCTGGGTTGATGCAACATATTAACTCGTGTTATAAAATCTTTACTAGCAAATAGGACGCACCAAGTACTCTGGTGATACTACAGCTGCCTATTTATTGTGTTCTAAGAGAGAATTTGAGAAGGATGAAGCAGGAGTATGCAGATGACATTGGTGTGCAACAAAATTCAGATGAAAAAGAAATAAAAAGGATCTACTCTTGGCTGGTCTGATATCATTTGATCGTTCTCTGATGACTATCATCTATTTCATCCATTCTTTCTCTGATGGCTCTTGTCTATATCATTTAGTCTTTATCTGGTGCAACATAGTGTACACAACCAAGAACAATCTCTACATGGAAAAAAGAAAACAATAACGCCTGATTCGTTGTTTATCTTACCCCAGCATGCTTGCTTCATCAGTGTCCTTTGATATTTTGGTTCTATTGGCATTTGTTTCTTTACTATTGAAATGCAAACTTCTTCTGCAGGACATTGCAACAAAAATAATGTCATTCTCACAGCAGGGTCCAAGAGCTGTATGCATCTTGTCAGCAAATGGTGCTGTTTCTACGGTGACTCTACGTCAGCCATCAACCTCTGGAGGCACTGTTACATATGAGGTCTGATTTCTTAATCTTTAGATGTGTGAGCTTTATACCTCGAGGTCGAGCTTCAAGAATATGCTCACCTCCATAGAAGCATGTGACTAAAGGTGTTATCCTAATTGACACTTGTTGTTTTACCCAAGCATATGCCTCGGGCATTATGGATCCTCTCTTCTCAATGACAAGGAGTTGTTTGAATTTAGGAAAGGTTAATCTGACTTATTTGATTTGGACGAACTCGCCATGTGAAAAGTGGTTTTGCGTCTAGAACTTGTTAAATGCTCACTCTGCACAAGTCTTTGTTGGTTGTTGAGGGGATTTAGACTCTATGATAGCTGGATACTTTTTTTTTTGGCTAGTGAATTTTTGAGACCATTCTGGCGTTAAGTGATCAATGTATCGTTCCCCACCCTCCAAATCCACCATATACAGGCAGGGACTTAGATTGACATGAACGCTCATTTGTTTTTATAATAAAACTCTCATCTTGTAACTACTCAACTAGATTTGCAGAACTGTCACCCTTATTTTAGGCCTTTGCTTTGAGATATCTGGTTGTTCTCTTTCTCTATCTTTTGCGGATCTTATCAAATGCATCCCTTTTTTGTGTGTTTCTATAGGGACGCTTTGAGATTTTATGCTTGTCAGGCTCTTACCTGCTCACTAATGATGGTGGCTCTCACAATCGATCTGGTGGTTTGAGTGTCTCCCTTGCTAGTCCTGATGGTCGCGTTATTGGTGGAGGAGTTGGTGGAGTGCTTATTGCAGCAAGCCCTGTTCAGGTAGCATTTTGCTTTGTTCTGGCTCTCTAGTATTCGAGCTTTGCACTCAAAACTGCAATCCTTAAATTGCTCATAAAACTTCTCGATGGTGAGATATTAAATGGATTTAGTGCCATTTTGATATAAACGTGAAAGTTTTATCAACAGGCATTCAATAATCGTACAGAAGTAGATCTACTTTGTTAATAAAGTTTCAGCTCAAATTAATTTTATTGTCCATGATAGAACAATGCAGGGAATGTTTCTCCTTGATTGTCTGTTGCAAATTAGCCCTTTGCTTTGTGCTTGATAGTTAGGCATTATGTTCATGCCATGAGTCCATGATAAAATCAGGCACGATTTATGTCAAAATGCTTTACTTATTTGATGTGATTCCAGGTGATAGTCGGGAGTTTCTTGTGGGGTGGTGGTTCAAAGACAAAGAACAAGAAAGTGGAAGGTCCAGAAGGAGCCAGAGACTCGGACCATCAGACAGTTGAGAATCCAGTAACTCCAACTAGTGTTCAACCAAGTCAAAATCTTCCTCCAACCTCCTCAATGGGCGTCTGGCCTGGTTCACGGCCAGTGGATATGCGTAACGCCCATGTTGACATTGATCTGATGCGTGGATAAAGATTCTGTTGATTATTCTGTGAGCAATGTATATAATTTGCTGTTTCAGCACAGCTTGAATATAATCTTCTGAAGTCCAATGATGAAGATTGAGGACATCTGATTCTGCACTTGACATTTCTCGCTTCATTTACTTATGATTGACCATGGGTCGAACTCATCAAATGTAGCTTAATGACATTGTAGTTCCACGTTTTAGTGTTGTTTCAACTTATCTGTTTTTCTTGAGGTAAAAGCTTTTTTCTATCCTACAGGGCACTTAGGCTTAGTGATTCTTCATATCTTGGTAACGTCACTCTTTCTGTTGTTATTGGGCAAGCATGCCATTGTCCTGTACAAATCAGCAGATTGCTTTTTTATCCTTCCCTCCATTTTTCCACAGAAATAGAAATGCTGCTTTGTTCTGGTTATAATCTCAGTTCTTTTCTTTATGTGATTTATAGGCCGTGGTCGTAGAGAGACAAAAGTGACATAACCTTCGAATTTCTTCTTTTTCCTTTCCTTTTTCTTCGTTGACAAGGACGAGAGCAAGAGCAGAAAAAAACAAGCGCTTATAGGCAACCAACGTGCAAATAAGCACAAAACAAACAAAGATAAAGAAATTGAAGTAGAAAATGTTAGCGATTCTTGAGCTTCTCCCAGTTTCCATGCAAATATCTCTTCTTATTCATAGAATTTCAATCAACTATCGTTGAACACATTATTTGTTACCTTGAAAATTTCCTGTTAATTGACCCACAAGAAAAACAATCGTGCATGATTTTGTAAAGCCAAAAGACATTGTTAAAAAACTAAAACCTGTGGCGCGAATCAAGCATCAGACCAGGTAATATCTAAACCACCCCAGTCATCACTAGGCACACCCAAGGCTACCCAGACAGCCTTTGAAGCATCAACAATGTTGTTATCACATGAAGGTTGATAATCATGGGCTTCATCGCAACCTCTCATGGAGTCACACTCATCCACCACCATGGCCTTCACTTTGCGTCCGTTACCGCTAATGGTGATGTTGTTGAAACTTGAAACACCAACCTTTCTTGTGAAACCAACCGGTCGAGAGTGCCACGATTGGTATGTCATCAGAATGGAATTTTTTGTCACATTCAGATGGACCTCCGCCATCTCCATTCTTCTCGAAGCTGTTGAGAGTGAGATATGCCTTGGTATGATGAGTGACTGGTGGTGAACAATTGAAGGTTGAGTAAAGCTCGCCTTCAGAGCAGCAAACAGAGTCGCTCTCTTTGTTGCATTTTTTTGGAGGTGGTTTTTTGCCTCTAATTTTGCCACTAGGCTTGCAAGCCTTGGCTTCAATCTCCCGGAAAGAATTTGTAACAAAGAGCACGAGTAACATAATTATGTACAGTGCCAAGACGAAACTCTTCATTTTGTCCTCAATCTTTGGCACTTGATGCATAAAGCTAACGATGGAGGCTATATATAGAGATTGCCTTTAGTGATAAACAATATGCAGAAGTAATAGACTTCGACAATGAGCTTCGTAATAAACAATCCATGGCTGGCATAATGGATTTCTCCTTTTTAAATTACTGGTGACAGGGCCGTTCTTACAAGGTGACCAAAAACAGATTGACAACATAGCAATGGCTCGACAAGTAATGTTTGTATAACATGTACTCGAGCAGAAACAACGATGCCACCAATGTAATCTTCTTTATTCATTAATAATAGGAAAGAAGGATCCAAGTGAACCTGTAAGTCGTTTGATTCTTGTAATGATCGCATCACGTCAACATGTCCATGTACTAGGTAGCTTTATCAAGTAGATTCCAATGCTGAATATTCTGGGGTTGTGTAAGAACAGAGTTGTAGATATGAAATAGCAGAGTAGCATCTTGGTTTAATCACTGCTGAGAAATGCTAAACATTACTGCTAATAAGATTTATACCTTCAATACTGTAGTGAATAGATATGATATTAATTAGCATGATTCACTACAGAAAATCTGCAAGGCTACAAACTTCCATGTACTTAAACAACAATAACACTAGGGATGGTATTTTTGTTCATAGGAAAATGATATGAAAACTAAGCATGATCAGTCCATGTAATTTCAAGCCAATCCCAATTATCTTCCGGCACGCCCAAAGCTTTCCACACCGCCTTTGAAGCATCAACAATGTTGTTATCACATGGCGGCTGATAATCATGGACTTCATCACATCCCATAGTCGAGTCGCACTCGTCGACAACCATGGCCGCAACACTGCGTCCGTTTGCTGTTATGGTGATGTTGTTATGGCACCTACTCTTATGATTAAACCATCCAGTTGATAATGCAACAACTAGTGTATCATCAGAATGGTACTGCTTGTCACATTCTGATGGACCACCACCATCACCACCTGCCTCAAAACTGTTCAGGGTGAGGAAGGCTTTGGTGTGGCTAGTTACCTGTGGTGAACATTTATAAGTTGTGTAGTACTTGCCATCTTTACAACAATCTGAATCATTTTCTTGGTTGCATTGGCTGGGAGGTGGCTTCCTGCCCCTAATTTGGCCACTTGGACGGCATTGCTGAGCTTCAATGTCTAAAGAGTATGTTAAAAGGAGAACGATTAGGAGAAGAACAGAATTCTTCATGTTAAAAACCTCCATTCTCCTCAACTAATTCTGCCTGGCCCCTATTAGTTGTTTTGCTTATTGTGTTTGACGTAGGATAGGATTTCCCCGTCAGTATGTATAACAATGAGCTGATCCCATTATTGTCCGAAAATTATAGAATGACCAGGCACGTCTGTTTTCCTTATCGTTTGAATTTTGATGGTTAAAATGGCATTGTGCTGCTTGGGTTTTCCAGCAAAATCAAAATAAGGGCATCAGAATTAAGTGTGGCGGCATACAGCGTCTGCCTGACGGACCAAAGAGGGGCACCATCAGAATGATTGTCGTTTGTTTTTGTGTGGTTGTTTTATGCAGACTGTTTTAATAATCTTTTCTGATGAAATTCAAGAGTATTTTAATGTTGCAGTAACACGACTCTACACCATAACCAAGATGATGAAATTCATTAGATTTAATAATTTTATTTTTAAAAATAATATTTTTTATTTAATAATATAATAATAAAGATAGATAGTTGTAAATTTAAGCAACAATCAAATACAATAATTTTTGTTTGAGATTAAAATAACATCACCGAAAACAAATCAAAACAAATTACAAAAACACTTCAAAATAAAAAAGGCTTAACCTAAGCAGTCAATCTTGAAACCTCTCTGTAATGTTTTGAATTAATGAGATAGGAAAAGCCTAGAAACCCCTTGAAGGCTTAGATGTAGGAATAAATTAAATGAGGGGTATAGTAGTAATTGGATAAATAGTTGATAAATATAAATAGGAGGTAAAAAAAAAAAAAAAATAGAAATCTGATTTTGAGAGGAAGAGAATCGGCAGAAGTGAGAAAGGAAAGAAGAAGAAGAGAAAAGAGGGGAAAATAAGGGAAAAAGGAAGAGAATTGGAGGAAATAAGTGAAAAAGGTAAGATTTAGGTTGTTTAATGTGTATAATATGTTAATTAAGCTTTAATTTTAGTTTTTATGAATGTTAGGGTTTTGAGAATTTGTGTTTGATTTAAATTGATGAATTAAATTGAAGGTTAGGGGTTGATTGTTGTGTTTAATTGATGATTTAGTTGATTATGGAAGATTATGATGATTTTGAGTTATAGAATTGTGTAAATGGTGAAAATTGAGTTAGAAATCAGGGGAGAACAGTGGGGTTTCTGTTAAAATCTGGACTGGAGGTTGAAGATGACGAAAATTCAATTTGGTCCCTCAATTTCCGAAAATTACAGTTTAGTCCCCGAACTTTGGAAAATTACAAATTGGTCCCTGGAGCATATTCCGAGATTCTGAACAGAATAACATATGAATTATGGACATAATTACTGTATAGATAAGAGAATTTAACACTTTCAATTTAGTCCTCTAATTTGACAAAAAGTACGATTTGATCCTAAAAATTTAGTAAAACTCCAGAATGATCCCTAAAGCATAATGATACATCCTGGACAGAATTGAGGATTAATTAAGGTCAGAATTTCAGTATATTCATGGATTTATGACAAATTTCAATTTGGTCCTCCATTTGACAAAAGTTACATTTTGGCCCTAAAAATATGGAAGAAAATCCAGATTAGTCCCTAGCTGTAATATTAGCTTTTGCAGATTAGTTTGATGAATAATTAAGGGTTATTTAGTGAATTATTACCAATTTTATTAGTTGTTTTTATTATGGATTAGATTTCGGGAAAACCGTTAGATTTTGGGTTTTTAAGAAAATTGGCTAGTTAGTTCAAAAATATATAGGGTTACGGAAGACACCCTTAGTTAAGTGTATTAAATAGGTTAAATGTTCTTTCGAGTCGTTTTTAAATATGTCTCCTTTGTATTCAGATAATCCTGATATTCTACCGGCAGGACGTCAGTAGAATTTCCTTCGGTTTCAGCTTGTGTGTGCTGTTTGCTTTTGAGTCAGGTGAGTGGATAATTTTCCATATGCATGAGAAATATTATAAATATTTGATTTGTTAATACGAATTGGATCATGCTTCTTGATAATATATATGCTGATTATTATCCTTGATATGATAAAGCATGATCAATTATTGAATCTAATTTCTTGATATGAACCAATATGATTTGACTTCTGAATTGATAGCTCCTCATTTGATGGATGTCATGAGTTGAGCTTTGAGATATGAATATGTTTGTTTGATTATGATTATGAACCTATGGTATGTCAGTCAGAATACCCATGCTAACAGGGTAGTGTTAGTCTTTGTGCACATCGTATCTGAACCCTAGTTGGTCGGGGGAGTCACCAACCTGTGTGGACTGATCATCCCACAGTACGGAGCCTCATGCTCATTGCATTTTGATTTTCTGACGAGTTTTACCATATGATATTCTTGTTATGGCCTATTTGATAAACCTTCGTATAAGAACTAAAGCCATACTTGTATATATATTTCTCATTGTTATATTACCTTGTGTGTGTATATTGAACGTTATCTACTCACTGAGTTGTTGAACTCACCCTCTCATTATTTATCCTTTTCAGGCTTATAGCTTGATAGCAGGTTACTTTTGTTGAACCTTCCGAACCTGCCTTTTTTATTGTAATTTGTACCTTCCTTTTGTGTCAAGTTAGTGCTCCAAAACTATGAAATTATTAACTCTTGTATTAAGACAATCGAATTATATTATGAAGTTTGTTTGTTGTTAATTACGCGTTAAACTCTGATTGAGTTGTAAAGGATTGTATGTAAGTTTGGGTTCGCATAGGTTTGGAACCTTGGAGGGGAACCTTGCCTATGTGCCGGTCATGGATCCGGGATTCGGGTCGTGACAAACTTGGTATCAGAGCTTTAGGTTAAAGAAACAATAATATAATTAATTTCATAATAAGTGGAGCATTAGGATCCGTATCGTCTTGTTTGTTGTTTTTAAAATTTTAAATTCTCATCAAGCATGTCTCTTTCTTGTGATAGATATGCTTTCCTATAATTCTGAGATAATTATCATGCTATTGTTCTAGCATGACTTAAGTGATCTCTCTTTTATTTTAGGAAATGTCGAGGAATAAACGAATAACTGATACTCTTAGGGTAGATGATGATCAGGATGATGTCCTTATTGTGTAGTTTAGAAATGCAAGGTATAGGAGGTTGGGTAGTACATCCACACCTCAACATGTTGTTCCTGTTTGATCTTTTGAAGCAAAAGTTTTGTTTGATACGGGTGCAACTCATTCGTTTGTGTCCCCATATTTTGCCATGAGGTTAGATAAACAACCAACCTTGTTAAAATCCCCTATTTCAGTCTCCACTCCCTTAGATGAGTTAATATTAGTAAAGTATGTGTATCTGGATTGTGAAATAGAGATTGGAGATAAGATCTTTATAGGAGACTTAAATGTATTAGATATGGTTGATTTTGATGTGATTTTGGGAATGGATTGGTTGGCTAAGCATAGGGCTTCTGTAAATTGTTAGGGTAAGAAAATAATGTTTGATCTAGATCAAGAAGTTGGGTTGGTATTTCAAGGAGATACGATTGGGTCTCCATCAATTATGTTGTCGGCTATCTCGAGGAAAATGGCCCGAAAAGGGGTACAGTGCTACCTAGCATATATAGTGGATGTAGAGAAAGAAGTTCCTCAATTAGATGAAGTCCCTATAGTAAGAGAGTTTATCGATGTCTTTCCTGATGACTTACCTGGATTGCCTCCGTATAGGGAGATTGAGTTTTGTATTGATTTGGTTCCGGGCACTGAACCAATATCAATGGCACCATATAGAATGGCGCCAGCAGAATTGAGGGAGTTAAAGGAGCAACTGCAGGATTTATTGGATAAAAAGTTCATCCGACCAAGTGTGTCCCCTTGGGGAGCTCCGGTGTTGTTTGTGAAGAAGAAAGATGGGTCATTGAGGTTGTGTATAGATTATAGGCAATTGAATCGGGTGACAGTTCGAAATAGATACCCACTCCCTCGTATAGATGATTTGTTTGATCAGTTACAGGGAACTCAATTCTTTTCTAAGATCGATCTTCGATCTGGGTATCATCAGTTGAGGATTAGGGAGGAGGACATTTCAAAGACAGCTTTTAGAACTCGGTATGGTCATTATGAGTTTCTAGTGATGTCTTTCGGGTTGACGAATGCACCAGCAGCTTTTATGGACTTGATGAATAGAGTGTTTGGCCAATTTATTGATCGATTTGTGATAGTTTTTATTGATGATATTTTGGTGTATTCGAGGTCTAGAGAGGAGCATGAGCAGCATTTGAGAATGGTGCTTCAAACTCTGCGAGATCATCAGTTGTATGGCAAGTTCTCAAAGAGTGAGTTTTGGTTGGAGAGTATAGCATTTCTTGGGCATGTAGTGTCAAGGAATGGGATTGAGGTTGATCCTCAAAAGATTGAGGCAGTTAAGCAGTGGCTTAGGCCTACTTCGGCGACAGAGATTAGAAGTTTCTTAGGTTTGGCCGGCTACTATCGAAGGTTTGTGGAGAACTTTTCTCGAATTTCTGCACCATTGACTAAGTTAACGCAGAAAAATGTTAAGTTTCAGTGGTCTGAAGCTTGTGAGAAAAGTTTCTTAGAATTGAAGGAGAGATTGACTACAGCGCCTATTCTAGCAGTACCATCAGGTTCTGGTGGTTACACAGAGTGGGGTTAGGATGTGTTCTAATGCAACATGGCAAGGTTATTGCCTATGCTTCACGGCAGCTGAAGAAGCATGAACAGAACTATCCTACACATGATTTAGAGATGGCGGCTGTAATTTTTGCTTTGAAGATTTGGAGGCACTACTTGTATGGTGAAACTTGTGAGATCTTTACAGATCATAAGAGTTTGAAATACATCTTTCAGCAAAGGGATCTAAACCTGAGACAGAGGAGATGGATGGAACTACTGAAGGATTATGATTGTACCATACAGTACCACCCGGGTAAGGCAAATGTAGTTGCCGATGCTTTGAGTAGAAAATCATCAGGGAGCTTAGCTCATATTCAGGAGGTACGAAGACCTCTGATTAGGGAGCTGCATGCGTTAGTGGATGAAGGAGTCAGATTTGATCTTAGTGAAGCTGGAGCAATGATTGCTCATTTTCAGGTTAAGTCAGATTTGCTTGATAAGATAAAAGCAGCTCAGAAGAAAGATGATTCACTACTCAGGATTAGAAATGAGGTTGAGCAGGGTAAGGCTGCAAGTTTTGTGATTGGTGATGATGATGTGCTGAGATATAGGGATAGGCTTTGTGTACCTGATGTTGATGATTTGAGGAGAGAATTGATGATAGAGGCACATCAGACAGTTTACACAATGCATCCAGGTTCCACCAAGATGTATAAAGACCTTAAGGTGTGTTATTGGTGGAATAGGATGAAGGCTGATGTAGCAGATTTTGTTTCTAGGTGTTTGACCTGTCAGAGGGTAAAGGGTGAACACCAGAAACCTCCTGGATTGTTGCAACCATTATTGATTCCAGAATGGAAGTGGGAAAGGATCACAATGGACTTTGTGACAGGATTGCCTAGGAGTCAGGAGGGTTGTGATTCGATATGGGTGATTGTTGACAGGTTGACAAAATCAGCCCATTTTCTGCCAGTTAAGATTACTTATGGATATGCAAAGTTGGCGGAATTGTTTATTAGTGAGATTGTACGGTTGCATGGAGTGCCAATCTCGATAGTGTCTGATAGAGGTCCACAGTTTACATCGCGGTTTTGGGTGAAATTTCAAGAAGCTATGGGTACTAAGGTGCAGTTGAGTACAGCTTTTCACCCTCAGACAGATGGTCAGTCTGAGAGGACTATTCAGACCTTGGAGGATATGTTAAGGGCTTGTGTTATGGATTTTGGAGTTGGTTGGAGTAAGTTCCTACCATTAGTGGAATTTGCTTACAACAACAGTTATCAGGCTAGCATAGAGATGGCACCTTATGAGGCTTTATATGGTCGAAAGTGTAGATCACCGGTTTGTTGGTTTGAGGTTGGTGAGAAGAGGCTAATGGGACCAGAGTTGATTCAGATTACCTCAGAGAAGATTGAGGTAATTAGAAAGAAGCTTCAAACAGCTCAGAGTAGACATAAAAGTTACGCAGATAGAAGAAGGCGTGACTTAGAGTTTTCAGTGGGTGATTGTGTGTTCTTAAAAGTATCACCTACAAAAGGAGTATTCAGGTTTGGGAAGAAAGGCAAGTTGAGTCCTCGATTCATTGGACCGTATGAGATTCTGGAGAGAGTTGGGGCAGTTGCTTATCGGTTAGCATTACCACCAAACTTGTCTGCTATTCATCCGGTATTTCATGTTTCCATGTTAAGGAAATATATGTCAGATCCATCGCATGTGTTAGAGGTTCATCCTATTGACTTGAGGGATGATATGGTTTATGAGGTGCAACCAGAAGCTATAGTCGACCGACAAGTGAGGAAGCTTAGGTCGAAGGACATATCTTCAGTGAAAGTGAAATGGAAAGGCCATTCACGTGAGGAAGCGACATGGGAGCTCGAGGATAAGATGCGTGAGGAGTATCCTCATCTTTTCGATAATCTCGGTAAGTGCTCAATCTTTTATATTAAGTTTCGAGGACGAAACTTTTATAAGGTGGGGAGATTGTAATGTTTTGAATTAATGAGATAGGAAAAGCCTAGAAACCCCTTGAAGGCTTAGATGTAGGAATAAATTAAATGAGGGGTATAGTAGTAATTGGATAAATAGTTGATAAATATAAATAGGAGGTAAAAAAAAAAAAAAATAGAAATCTGATTTTGAGAGGAAGAGAATCGGCAGAAGTGAGAAAGGAAAGAAGAAGAAGAGAAAAGAGGGGAAAATAAGGGAAAAAGGAAGAGAATTGGAGGAAATAAGTGAAAAAGGTAAGATTTAGGTTGTTTAATGTGTATAATATGTTAATTAAGCTTTAATTTTAGTTTTTATGAATGTTAGGGTTTTGAGAATTTGTGTTTGATTTAAATTGATGAATTAAATTGAAGGTTAGGGGTTGATTGTTGTGTTTAATTGATGATTTAGTTGATTATGGAAGATTATGATGATTTTGAGTTATAGAATTGTGTAAATGGTGAAAATTGAGTTAGAAATCAGGGGAGAACAGTGGGGTTTCTGTTAAAATCTGGACTGGAGGTTGAAGATGACGAAAATTCAATTTGGTCCCTCAATTTCCGAAAATTACAGTTTAGTCCCCGAACTTTGGAAAATTACAAATTGGTCCCTGGAGCATATTCCGAGATTCTGAACAGAATAACATATGAATTATGGACATAATTACTGTATAGATAAGAGAATTTAACACTTTCAATTTAGTCCTCCAATTTGACAAAAAGTACGATTTGATCCTAAAAATTTAGTAAAACTCCAGAATGATCCCTAAAGCATAATGATACATCCTGGACAGAATTGAGGATTAATTAAGGTCAGAATTTCAGTATATTCATGGATTTATGACAAATTTCAATTTGGTCCTCCATTTGACAAAAGTTACATTTTGGCCCTAAAAATATGGAAGAAAATCCAGATTAGTCCCTAGCTGTAATATTAGCTTTTGCAGATTAGTTTGATGAATAATTAAGGTTTATTTAGTGAATTATTACCAATTTTATTAGTTGTTTTTATTATGGATTAGATTTCGGGAAAACCGTTAGATTTTGGGTTTTTAAGAAAATTGGCTAGTTAGTTCAAAAATATATAGGGTTACGAAAGACACCCTTAGTTAAGTGTATTAAATAGGTTAAATGTTCTTTCGAGTCGTTTTTAAATATGTCTCCTTTGTATTCAGATAATCCTGATATTCTACCGGCAGGACGTCAGTAGAATTTCCTTCGGTTTCAGCTTGTGTGTGCTGTTTGCTTTTGAGTCAGGTGAGTGGATAATTTTCCATATGCATGAGAAATATTATAAATATTTGATTTGTTAATACGAATTGGATCATGCTTCTTGATAATATATATGCTGATTATTATCCTTGATATGATAAAGCATGATCAATTATTGAATCTAATTTCTTGATATGAACCAATATGATTTGACTTCTGAATTAATAGCTCCTCATTTGATGGATGTCATGAGTTGAGCTTTGAGATATGAATATGTTTGTTTGATTATGATTATGAACCTATGGTATGTCAGTCAGAATACCCATGCTAACAGGGTAGTGTTAGTCTTTGTGCACATCGTATCTGAACCCTAGTTGGTCGGGGGAGTCACCAACCTGTGTGGACTGATCATCCCACAGTACGGAGCCTCATGCTCATTGCATTTTGATTTTCTGACGAGTTTTACCATATGATATTCTTGTTATGGCCTATTTGATAAACCTTCGTATAAGAACTAAAGCCATACTTGTATATATATTTCTCATTGTTATATTACCTTGTGTGTGTATATTGAACGTTATCTACTCACTGAGTTGTTGAACTCACCCTCTCATTATTTATCCTTTTCAGGCTTATAGCTTGATAGCAGGTTACTTTTGTTGAACCTTCCGAACCTGCCTTTTTTATTGTAATTTGTACCTTCCTTTTGTGTCAAGTTAGTGCTCCAAAACTATGAAATTATTAACTCTTGTATTAAGACAATCGAATTATATTATGAAGTTTGTTTGTTGTTAATTACGCGTTAAACTCTGATTGAGTTGTAAAGGATTGTATGTAAGTTTGGGTTCGCATAGGTTTGGAACCTTGGAGGGGAACCTTGCCTATGTGCCGGTCATGGATCCGGGATTCGGGTCGTGACACTCTCTATCTAATTTTTTGTCTAACCTAAGTTAAAAATTAACATTCTTGACGTGATCTAATTAATTTGACTGGTCCAAAGATAACCCGAATGATCGTTAGAAAATATAGTTTTTTTTATTAAAAAAAAAGATGACATATTTCATATAATATTGAGATAGTGATATATTAAATCAACTTGAATTTTATGGTTTAACCCATCAAACCTACAATACCGACCATAGACTTCAATGAGTTTAAATTTTTTCTAACTATCTCTAACTTAATAAATTGATAATAAAAATATATATTTATCAATCAAATATAAAAATATTTATTTGAAACTGTGATAATTTTATAAAAAAATAAAATAAAATAAACTATGAAAATTAATTTAAAATTAATGTAATATTGAATGCTTAATAAAAAGAAGCTAAAAAAAATTGAAAGGAAAAAAAAAATAAAAAGCAGCTCCTTCACTGCTCATATGAACAGTGATGGAGCTGGGGTTTACCCCAATTCTAATAGAAAAGGTGGTAACAGTATAATTTTTCTGCTAGTGTTTAGACTTCAGATCATTCTCAATCCAGTTTCATGAGGTAATTAATCGATCTTCAAGTTCAAACCTGACATAATAGACTTAAGAAAAAAATGTCAGCATAATTATGGTGCCCTCCCTTTTATTCAACTTTCCTTCGGTAAAATTCTGACAAAATTTTGATTAAATAGACTATTAACCTTTTCTCGCTCTACATTGGATTTCGTTTGAGATAGCTGATCCGTTTGAGAATTCAGAGGCTGTCACAGTGTAGTCATTAAATGCTTGTATAATAATCATTAGCCTGGTCAAGCTAACAGTTCTTGCTGAAGACATCGTTTCTTTTATTCAAATAAAAACAGAGTCACGTTTTCAGAATTAGGATTTGATGGATAAAGATAAACATAATTTCACAACCCTTTTCTAGCTTTAACACACAATGTAGCGGTCACATAGTATAGGGTATGCATCAACCAGATGCCACACAAAAAATGAGAGAGCCACCGGTATCGGATCAGGCATCAGACCAGTAAATATCCATTTCACCCCAGTCGCTTTCAGGAACTCCCAATGCTTTCCAAACAGCTTTCGAAGCATCCACAATGTTGTTAGGACAAGGAGGCTGATAATCATGGTCAGAATCACATCCCATTGTAGAGTCGCATTCATCAACTACCATGGCCTTAACACTCGTTCCATTACCATGGATATTTATGTAGGTTAAGCATCTATTCCGGTTGCTATACCATCCAGTTGAAAGCGCCACCACGGGTGTGTCATCGGAGTGGTATTGATTGTCACACTCAGATGGTGCACCTCCATCCCCACCCTTCTGAAAGCTGTTCAGGGTAAGGGTTGCTTTTGTGCTGCTGGACGCCGGCGGTGAACATATGTAGGTTGTGTAGTACTTGCCGTTTTTGCAACAGTCCGAATCATTCTCTTGGTTGCATTGGCCCGGAGGAGGATTCGTTCCCATGATTTGGCCGCTTGGATGGCATTGCTGAGCTTCAATGTGTAAAGTATAGGTTAAGACGAGAATGGCTAGGAGAAAAACAGAGCTTTTCATGCTAAAAGCCTTCATTCTCTCACTCTTCTGTATATCTGTTATTGCCTTGAATGAGTTTGCTGGACAGGATATCCTAGCCTGCATTTATAGCAATGACCTTGTGAAATCTACCACGTTTCTCTTGAAATATTACAAAATGACCAGCTATACTGTTTTCCCTTCTGAGTTTTCTTCGAAACTTGGTTTTGTTAATAAAAACAATATAAAGGCATCAGAATTGTGGAAGCACGCAGCGTCTGCCTCGGGATACTATAAACACGATTGTCCTGTCCTGATATAGTGTGAACTAATATTCCACTTTCAACTATTTACTCCCTTTAATGTGTTTATTATATATGACTGTTGTCTTCATCTTTTTGGATAAACTGCTGAAAGGCATCGTTTTCGATATGTGTTTATTATATATGACTGTTGTCCTGATATAGTGTGCCACATTTGAGTGATTCCAGCTTTGAGAAAATGCTGCCTTGTCCTAAAAGGACTGGATGAGAAAGGGATCAAACTAGCCGCACTGCATGATAACACGAAGTTTCAGAGCACAGCATTTTGGGGGATTGTGATTGAGCACATAATAATTTGATTCTATCAAATGGAACTATACTAAACTAAATGGTTCTGTTGCATTGCTGAAGAGTGGAGAGATGCCTCAAATGCAGTTTGGAAGGCCTTGGGAGTGCCTGAAAGCAACTGGTGTGAGATGGACATATACTGCCTGATCCAACATGATTGCTTCATGCTTGGTGTTCTGAAAGATAGCATCCTATCTGTAAGAAGTTCTCAAAGACTAGAAGAGTAAGGTGACGGATGGTTGCAGCAATGCAGTTTATGAGCCTGTTCTTTTCTTAGTTCTGTTTCAGGTGTATCGGGCGATCAAGGATTTCAAAAGTTTCATACGGGCATTTTTCTTTTTGTAATCTAATCGCCCTTGTTTGCTATTTACTTTCTAGTGAGCACAAGACTTGCCGATGGAGCTATTGATCTCTGCCAACAAGAGCTATTTTCTTGACCAGAAATGTGATTGGACAATTTTCTGCAAGAGAAGCCATGCCCTACACCCATTCCCAAAACAAACCCCTGTTCTAAAGAATGCAGAAACATGACCATAGGCACCATTCTAATGCATATCATAATTTCCTGCAAGGATTAGGCAGATTTTTTATGCATTAAGATCAAGAAGTAATTCATAACACCAGTATCACTAACAATGGCACAAAATGATATCATGATTCTGCTCAGAAACCCAGAAGCAACAGTGGCATCTGATGCTGAGTCCGCTCCATTATATACCAAAAGCATAAATAACTTAATTTACTGTCATGTATAGATTTGTACCGATATCCAGGGAAACAAAACACATAGTGAAAAACAAGCATCCAGAGATTCACAAGCACTACTGAGACCATCCAGATCTGACACCCTTGCAAGGCTTTTGCCTGAACAAACCAATTATACCTTCACAACATACTATCTGTCCTCGCCGGCAGACGACGGAAGAAATTAATTGGTGCTGATGGAGTCTTGTGACGAAACCTAGGATGCCTCATAAAGTAAAACCCCCCAAGAAGAGCAAGCACCTGAAAAGGTGTTGCATACAACACTATGGCAACCACTAGACAGAAAATCAAGAAGATAGTTGTGGCGCGAGGATCCCTCCAGCTTAGTAGCGCTTGAACCCGCTCTCCTTGGGTAGCCACATCACCCACAACAGTCTGGATCCTCCCAGCCACACTCCTCAGTCGATCATACCTAAAACGAACTATCTCTGGGCTCTGTCTTGATGGAAATGTGTCGAATTCCTCATCAAGCTCATCAGGATTCACTGCATCTGCATGAGAAATTCTTGTGTCCATGTGAGGAGGGTAACGTGGTCGGAAACGATAATTCCAAACCCCTATCAGAAACATGTATAGAAACGCAGTTGGCAAAATCAGTTCTGGAAAATAGAGAAGCATAACAAAGAGGATTTGTACTAGAACTGTAGTGATGGGATTCTTCCACATGCAAACTTCACTGAACCATTTTCCTACAGAAAGTAATCCCGAGAAAACTGACATCAGCCTGAAGAAGTTTGCCTTGCTGCGCCTCATGCTCCAAAGATGCGAGTCTGCATCAGATATGTATTCTATGACTTCTTTCCTAAGAGGAGGTTCAGACCGACCAAGACGAGCTGCTACTACATTGACAGCCTGATGACGTAGCATGTCCTGCTGCATTACAGTCAATGGCCTTACATAGTGCATCTTTGGCAAAAGTGGTCGTGAGTATTGAAACACCATGTTTGTGAATGATGTGTTGGAGAATCTTATGGCTAGATGTAACTCGCCCATCTTCTTGACACCAGAAGGGTGAAGGACTAGCAGCGGGTATGAATGTGTATAAACACGACCAGTTTCAAGGGTAGAGAGTCGAATCCGAACCTTGCCAATTTTTGTGTCTTTATTATCATTGGAACCACCAAGCTGGTTGTTATCGAAAACCCCTACAATGAGAACTGTTGCAGGATCAAAAACCTCCCATGTGTACTGCTCGTTGTATTTTGGGCTGAGGCTGTTGATTATGGTTCGAGTCCGAATCCATTTCTGACCATACTTTGCCACACAGTATGTATCTGAGGTACCCTTCCCCTCTCTTGTTTTCATTGGGTGGATCCCTACAGCATTTAAAACCCCAAGCTCCAAAACACCTATTGGTGGCTTCCAAAGCTGCTTTGCTGTTGGTCGAAGATCACTGCTGTAGTGAGTTGACTCGTCAAGCACATGGTACCCTCCATCAAGCACAACTTGCAGATGGAGTCTACTAGAAAACTTATCCTTCTTCACCTGATGCTCATCCATGGCAGCTGACATGGACTTTTCAAGGCCAAACCACCGACTACGAATAATGTGATCATCAGCGCGCTTCTCAATGGAGTTCAATGGTATAACAACCTTCCCTATGCTCTCATCTTTGTTAGGCCCAGTGCGGTCTTCAACCACAAGGATCAGATGATCATCAAAGGGTTCAGCAGCAACAAACATTAGCTCCTCATTCCACACTGGATTCATTGTCCGACTCTGAGCAATCTTTGTCTTCAAAACCTGGTTACCAATCTGTACCTTAACATAAGCATCTGGAAAACGATTCTTGTCAGATAACACTAGGTCTTGAGCCTCAATCACCTTAACACGGACATACCAGAGTCTTGGAGAATGATATACTTTAGAGCGGATGAGTGTAGAGATGAAGGAAGAACTATCAGGCGAAATTGCATCTGAGTGCCAAGCATCAGGGAATGCCTCATCAGCTTGAGTGCCATACCAGACAGCGAGCATCAGTTCCCCTTTTATTTTCTCTCCTTTCTTGTCTTCAAGCCGATACCATTCTGGAGCCAATGGACTATCAGGTGGAACCCTAGTAGGAACCTCATTCCTGTCAAACCTTACAATCCCAACAAAGTCATCCTTAACCAGATCCTTATCCTTGACCATGACTTCCAATACAGATGACTGCAATCTATCACCTGCAAAGGCGAACACCTCATTCCACTCAGGGTTTTTGTTCTTCTCAAAGTGTTTTGTGATTCCTTTATAATTCCCAACTTTTACTTCAACATATGGATCAAGGCTCCCAGTCACATCCTTGGTAGGAAGGTCATGAGCCTTCACAACTCGCACATAAAGGTACTTCATCTGTTCAACAAGATCATAGCTGCTGGAAGGTCTATCTCCACGTATGACTCGCCCTCCGACTACTTGCCCCCCTCCAAGAAAAGGACTAGTCTCTTTAAGTGCGTAATCGACAGGTTGTGCTGATGAGCCTGAGAACATGCGAACAACTCTTGGAGCCTGAGGTTCAGATTTCATCTCGTGAATCCCATAATCCATTGGTGGCTGAGTTGCTGCAGGTGGAACATGCTGCTGTTTCTGTGACTGACTAGGGTTTGGAAGGTGATGAAACGTTTGCCTTGACTCAGATTTGTTGTCGGATAACAGTTTTTGGGCCACATTTGGAATCTGCTGTTCTGAAGCTTGACTTTGGGCAGCACGAGAGTCTGAAAACAGAGAAGATTCCGTAGCAGGGAGTGGGTTTGAGGATCTTATAGAAGGACCATCCGTAACAAATACTTTCAAACCAAGCTCTCCTTTGACACGAGATAAAATGCCTTGTTTTTCAAGTGGGTAGTGCAAAACCACAGCATCCGAGTAGGGTACAAAAGATGTCCCAGTGAGACGAACTTTTCCAAGGATGGATTGGGAGCTGTTCTCTCTGTTATGGTGGTAGACGATGGCCTCGAGACTGAGGTTAGAAAGTTTGTTTGGATCAGAGATGTTGAAGTAGAAGCTTTCATTCCAAACAGGACTGAGATCTTTGTCTTTAATAGAAGTACGAAATTTCTGATGGTCAAAACGAAGCTCAACAAAAGTATTGGCCGAGCCCTGCCCATCTTTGGGCATAAGGTCATGGGCGCCCACTACCTCCACTCCCAGCTTGAGATTATTCATCAGATCTCTATATCAAATTGACAAAGGACTACGTACGGGGAAATTTAATTTGCTTTTGCAGGAATTGACAGGAAACAACTGATACCTGAAATGAATGAAACAGATAATTACAGTGTAATCAGATAATAATACAAACCAATATAAAGGTGGTCGCAACAACATTGATTTGAATGCTTAACAACCTTCAGGACCCAAAAATAAATGGAAAACAAAGTGCAGAAGACTTCAAATTCATGGTGGTGCCAAATGGTATAAATTAGAAGTGAACAATTGCAAGGGAGAACTCAAAAGTGAAAAGATTCAACAGCTGATTAACCCATATGCAGCCATGTGAAAACAGAAATACAACATGTACCAAACATTTGCAAAATAGCCTAACAGACAACCAATTACCAACTTCAATCTAAACTGATGGTAGACTAATTTATAAAGACAGTTGTTTCATAAAGGTATTTCAGCAGAGAGTTTTAACCTAGATTTCCACAAAAATTTTCCTGCAGATCCCTGTAAAATTACTTAACAAAAACACCAGCGGTTGTTACCATTTGGTTTGTAAGGTAAATGTAATATTAAGTTCAAATGTCTGATCTTGACTGCTTAAACACCATAAATAAAAATCATTTAATTCATATGAATGACCCTCCCTTCAAGAAATAAAATCTACACACCATAGAAAATTTGTTTCACAATTTCCTTTCCGTTAAGTAACTAAAATTATCAAGAGAGCTAGAAGGAGAACCTTAATAGGCTGAACAAAAAACACATTCAATTAAACAAGGGAGATTCTCTTGTATAAAGTTTAGAGGCTTTTTAGTTTCTTATAAGAACATACAAATCACAAAGTAAAGAAAAAAAAAAGGGAGAACCAAAAGGACCTTCGGCTGTCCAGATTCCATGAGTGATTTAACAAAAGAATTTTCCTTTTTTCCCACTTGGTCTATTAGCAAAAAGGTGGACCAGAATATATGGAATCATCCCATTTTACTTTTGCAATTTTCTCAGCCACCAAGCAGAGCATAAAAGGAGACATAGCCCAGGAATTATTTTATTTTATTTTATTTATGGAGTATTTACCACTTATCTCGAGTTAACAGAAAATCAACAAAGCTTCGCTTACTACAGCCACTTGAGCTATTACTTGCTTTCTTTTCCTTTCTTCTCGTTCCACGGAAAAAAACCTCAAGCAGAACTTTTTTCTTTCTAGCCAAACAGAGAAACAGACAACCTGATCATTCCAAAAAAAAAGGCCCAGAAAACTTCTCAAGACCAGAGTTTTTTGCTTAATCTCTCAAAACTCAAACTTTCTTTGATTCCATCAACGATCAAAGAACCACGACCCGAAAAAAACAAAAGAAGATTCCACACAAACATGAAGCAAGGACAAACGCAAAACATGTCTTACTTAAAACTCATTAAACCCAGCAAAAATACGGGTTGCTAAACTCCCCAAACAGCTCAAAAGAAAACAGTAAAGACCCATTAAAAAAAAAAGACCAAGGGAAGCATACCTTTTTTCCTTCAAAGCTCGAGAATTAAGTTGAAATTTGAGGAAGTGAAGTGAAGTGAAGAGAAGAGAGAAGAAGAGAAGAGAAGTCAGAAAGATTATTGATATACTTGAGAAGTCTAAAAAAAATGCGGGGTCTTAATAGAGATGTTGCAGAGAGGATTAATAATTTCAATGATGCTTCGCAGAGAAAGACTCCAAAATAGTCGTCGAAAACGAGTTACATGCTCGTTTTATTTCATTTCATGGACGAAAAGGAGAGGAAGGGTCTCCTTTCCTTCTTGTTGAGAAAATGAAACTATTTGGTTTCTTGTGTTCGTTTTCTTGTCACACGACAGGACAGATTGATACGAAATTAAATTACGAATACCATAACTAAATTCTTTTTTTTTATTTTTATTTAAAAATAAAAATAAAAACAAAATTGCTAATAGGGGCCACAGTTCACGGACAAATTGTTAGCATGCAAAAAAAAACAAAAAAAATAACGAATTATCATACCTACCGGAAAAAAAAAAGTTAAATATCATTTTTTAAAAAAAATAACAATTCTAAACCACAGCATCAATTAAAATGTAATAATTCAAAATTGTTTTTAATTAATGTTACAGTTTATAACTCAACATCAATTAAATTCATGAATAATTAATTGATCAGTTCATAATAATTAGTTAAATTGATAAACCAATTTAAAAATAACAAGTAAAATTATAAAACTATAAAAATCAAGGCTTCAAGATAATATTTTTGAAAAATTAAAGATTTGACCATCATATTTGCAATTTCATAGCCTCTCCATTGAAAAAAAGCCTCCAAAAACATTTATAAAAAATTAAACATGATCAAACAATCAAATCAAAGTTATGTCTATTTTGAGATATAATTCTAGTCCAGAGCAATCAAACCTTCTCTTGGGTTTATACTTATCACATAAATTCATAAATGCATATGTTTAATTATCCATGTAGAGCATGTTTGGTATTATAGTAGTTGTTACTTTTCAAAAAAAAAACTCACTTTGAAATATATCAAAATAATATTTGATTATTATCCTTGACATTAACATATCAAAATAGTTTGAAAACATCAATAAATAATTTGAAGCAAATAAAAAAAATATTTTTTTTTCAAATTGTTTTTGAAACGCAAAAACAAACGGGCTCGTAATCTGTTTAAGGTAAATCCTCATCTAGTTATAACAGAGTCATGCCTGATTGCTTAAAATCACTTATTATCGCTAGCTCAATTACATTATCGACATTCATAAAATATATTTGGAAGAAAAAAAATCATAAAATTATGGTTTTTGTATAAAATAATCAATCAATTCATATAATTAGATCAATAGATCAACCGGTTGGGCTAAGAAATTGACAATGAAGCTATATATCAAGTTGTTGCAGCTTTAAAAATATGACATGTTTAATTATTATTATTATAAAGTGCAATAATTATCTTGCCGTATTTAAAAATAGTAATATTTAATAAATATAACAATTTAAAAAAACAACAAAATAAAAATATATTATTTCATTAATTTTTTCAAATAGTGATGTTCTATCATAGCTTTTATCCTAATGTGCTAATGATTTTAAAAAAAAAATCCAACAATTCACATCGCTTCCCGCTCTAAAGATCAATTATGGTATCTATGCTGTTAAAATGGTAATCAATGGCAATCCTCGTGGCTTTGAATCTGTTTGACTGTTACATTTTAACTGTGCTCACTTAATTTAACTTTTATTTACTGATGTATTGCTAAAAATAATGTTGCTAGCTTGCTATGCACTATTTTAATTAACAAATCTTAGCTCTCAAAACTTATATTTATTGAACTTTATTAAGATTTTTTTTTTTGGCTGCGAGAGTACTATTAGATTATCTTTATTTAATTGATGAATTATCAAAAATCATTTTTCATCTTGAATAATTATACTCAGATATTGAATTTTTAGTATAAGACAATAGATTCTCGAATTCTTTTTTTATTTATGGATTTGATTTATTTATTTTTTTAAAATCAATGATGAGTATTAAGGTTTAGTAAATTGCATAAATATCCATAATTAAACACGACATTCACTGAAATTATTTTAAATGAGCAGTATATATTGATACCGAAACATATAGATGAGACTGAGAAAAAGTAAACATATGATGCAAGCATGATAGAATATTGGACTAAACAGCCTCCTTTTCTTATTTTCAATAATAAAGCAGTTCGAATTGATTGATCTTTGCTTGTTTGGTAGAATTCTGATTAAATTAATTGTCTTTCTTAAAGTAGGGTAAGGATTTTTTTATTTTAAAATAATATTTTATTATTATTTTTAAAATTTTATTTTTAACATTAAAGAAAAAAGTTGTACCACAGTGACAAATATGAAAATGACAAATACCTTCCGAGATGGTACACTGCTGTGCGCAACAGGAAGGAATATGAAAATGACAGTTTCGCCCTCGGAATTTGACTTTGCTGACAAGCATGCATCCACCACAATGAGCGAAGCTGTCAGCTGTGAAGCTCCTATCAGTATCCAAAAGAATATTGACAACTGACAGAAAGTAGGGCCCACTCCACGTAGATAAATGTGGTGGCAACCAAGCTACTTTTTATTGGGATCTTTTTCTTTTGTTTTTTTACTCATTCTATTTTTTATGTCAAGTTTTTATTAAATTTTATTATTTATATTTAATTTAAAATAAATTAATTTTTATATTTTATATTATTTAATGAAATTAAAAATAATAATTTAATCTAATACAATCTATAACATGGTTTATAGGTTGATTAGGATTAACCGAGATTATTTTTAAATTTTTTTTTTTTTTAACTTTGAATATGCTTTGTCTATAAAATCATCAAAAATTAATTTTTATACAATTTAATTTAAGATGCAGGTTAAATAAAGAGTTGGCCTCGGTGTTTTCAAATTTCAATTGCTGAGTTCAATAACTATCTCAAAAAAATAATTAAATTCAGTGTAGATATTATTTTTTTAACTTTCAAAATAATTTTGGTCCAAACCACAATAGCACGGAAATAGACTAGCTTTCGCTAAACCAACCAGGAGGCACAGAAGCCTTGACAAAATAAATGTTACTAGCGTATAAAAACAAAAGTCTCAATTCTATGGTTCAGATGTTCCTTCGTGCTTGCAAGACGGGGCTGCCACTACTCTGCAAGACTGGGCTACCACTACTTTTTGGGTGACCAGACACCTGGAAAGCGAAAGATATACTGTTATTAAAATTAAATTATTATTTTTTAAAAAATATTACTTATAATCTAAAATATATGGGCTAAACATTATTCGTACACAGTATTATTTATCTCCATATATTTTACTGTGGACACGCTGTCAAAATTTTATGTTTTTCAATTTAGTTATCAAGCGTGATTTGCAATTTTTTTATTCCAAATTCAAGGACAGTTTAATTAAATTTGTTAACAAATAATAAAATTAAAAAACATTGAAACAAGACTAAAAAGACTCCATAAATAAATAATAATTTCAAAATTCATATAAAATGATTCTTTAATACTTGAAACTTTATAACATATATATATTCGGTTTTCAATATTTTTTTCAATTCAATTTTAGACTTCATTTTTATTATTTTATAGTCTTTAGTTTTAGAGAGAAAAGAGAAAAGTTGATGAAAATCAGCAATAAAAAGATAAAATTGGTATTTTTTTTCATTAATTTTGACCATCAAAGTGGTCAATTTTATTGTTAAAGGATTCCATTTGGAGAGAAGAGTTTTTATTTATGTGTTTTTTAACCTTCAAATGACCAAAAAAAACCAAATATAAGCTCATAAAGTTATTTTATTTTAGTGTTTTATGGGTTTGTAAAGGTAATTTATGAGGTTTGTAAATGTTTATGCCTTTTTATGGGTGTTTTAAATAAAAAATTGATTGATTTAGGTCAAGAAAACATATACCTTGTTTTCTTGGCCACCATAGTGACCAAAATCCGAGGAATCTCATAAGAAAAATTATTTGAGATATATATTTTTTAAAATATTGGGGTTCATCACCCCCATTATATTTTTTAAAAATTGAGCCCGTGCACGGCTTAATCTTTAATGCGTCATGCGTTGGTCTGGCTCGTCTCTTTTATTTTATTTTTTTAAAATTCCTTTAAAAAAACTTACTTTTTTTTTAATATTTTTAAAATTATATTTCAATTAATATACCTTCTTTATGGTTTTAATTTTTGTATTTTGTTTTTTTTTTAATTAGTGGTTGTTTTGTTATTATTTTGCATGTATTAAAATTTTGAAAAGGTTATTCTAATTCTTTTTTTATGTTATATATAATCGAATTTTTTTCTAAAAAAATTATTTATTTTTTATACTATTACTAATAAGTGCAAAAGTGCAAAATATTTTTTATTCAATCAACTTTATATGTGTTTATTTCCATTATTATTTTATCAAATAAAAAAATTAATTTCAATAAGCATATTCATTGAATATGATGAAAAAGATATGTTGAAAAAGATTGTACATTCAAGATATCTATTTTTAGAAAATATTTTTAATATATGTAATCTTACATTTTTCCATCCTTTAATTATAAAATAATATCAATATCTTCTTTTCTTTTATTAAAAACTAACTTAAAATTTTATCCTGCGCTGGGTTAGTTGCTGTATATAATTTATGATAGCTTCTCTTGTATTCTATCTCAGACCTTGTAAGAACGTGGAATATAATTGAACCATATTACCTAGTTTGTACACCAATTTCAATAAATGGCCATTATTATACTTGAGGGTCTAGTTCATTGATCAACTGCAAGACTTGCCTTTGCAAAGGTCCTGGGTTCGATCCTCAAGAGTACCAGCTTGTCATCCCTGCGGTGCCTTACCTGCTTACTGGGCTTGCAGGATGTTTAGTAGGCCTTGGAATTAGTTATGGTGCGCGTAAACTGGTCCGGACACCCAAGGTCATCAATAAATAAATAAATGGCCATTATTTATTTTACCTTTGACTCGTTTTTTATTTAATTGGAATTATAAGAAAAAGGTTGGAGGAGGAAGCTTCTGGTTTTTTATTTTCCTTATAATTGCTTTCAAATTGGACGAATAAGTCCTTCTCTATTAATAACCTTTCGTTCTTGAAGAAATCTTTCAATGCCAATTATTGAGTAACCTGTCGTGTTGATAATCAAGTTTGTGGTTGCCGTTTCGCAGTGTCTGGCTTGATATGGCCAGAAATAATAATAATAATGTTTTTTTTTTAAAAAAAACCATTCGTGTAATCCTTCTATGATGATATGATGAGTCTGTGGTCTTGTCGAAGGAGGACTCGAAGGTTGTGGTTTTGGTCGTTAAGGCGGCGGTCTTGGTCAACGGAGATGGTGAAGGAGATGAAAATGGGTAAATAAGGGTATTTTAAGTAATAATACAATCACAGTACATGTTGAATGATAAACTTATAATAGTTTATATGTTTTTTATTGATTCGATAAATTAATATTTAATATAAAAATAATAGCATAGAAATTATAATAAATAAAACAATAACATATAAAATACTATCGCTAATAAAATACAAAGTATTTCTAATAATTTTTCCACCTGTCAACGGGGAATGGCTGGGAAGAGGAGGATTTCAAAAGGAATATTCTCTAGCTTTATATCCCACGTGGCTCCACGCAAGGAGCAAAAGTAAAGCTTGAGATAACATTGACAGGTGGAAAAATTAATTCAAATCTGGATAATTTCAGTTTAGTTTACCTCTTATCAATATCTATCATTTTCATGTTAAAAAGATTATCTGCACCATGTTTTTTTTAAATATATTAAAATAATTTATTATTATTATTTTATTTTTAATATCTACAAATCAAAATCATAAAAATATTAAAAAACATCAATTTAATATTTTTAAAGTTAAATATATTCTTAAAACAATTCTAAATGCCAAAATAAATTGAGTCTCAGACTAAAATTAACGTATATAGTAAGGTTGCAAAAACAAGGAGCAGAGTTTGGAACGGACAATGAGGAATTTAAAACACTCTTATTCTCTATCCCAAAATATTAAGAATTTAAACAAATACTAAAAAAGTTTTGCCAGCTGTACATACTCGCTTTTATCCGTTGCAGGACCATCATCATCCTCCTACAAAGTTTGTTTTTTTTACCTTCTTTTGTAACAAATTTGTAATGATTAGTACACGTGTTTAAACTCTTCAAGGTACAAATTAATTATTTACAGCACCCATGTTAGTACCATACCATTGATAATGATACGATTATAATATTTCACAAATACCACCAACTGCACGAAAAATCAGATATATTAACTAGTTTGTATAATTTTATAAAGGGCCCAGCTGTCTAGGCCTTAATAAAATAGCCAAGCTAGCTGACCTTAATTGCTAGGCCCAGCAGGCCTGACTAATATATTTTTTTAAAAAATATATTTTTTATTTTTTAAAATTAATAAATTTTTATATATATTTTTTTATTTGTATTTAGATTAATATCTTTGATCTATTTTATTTTGTTAAAAAATATTTTTAAAATAATAACTATTTTTTTGTTATTTTTTATATGTATTTATTTTTTTAAGAGGATCTTTCAATTCTTCAATATTTTGTTTTTAATTTTTGTATAAGTGAAATTTATTTTTAAAATAAAAGGTATTTATTTTCTTATAATATTTTTAATACCTGTAGTCTTACATAATATTGTTTCTTATTTAGAATTCCACTTGCCTTTTATCTCTTCTTCTCTCTCAGTGTTGCATTAGGAATGAGTACATCACCTGGAGATTTCACCGTTGACTGCTCCATGAATATTTTCCATAGACCATCCCCAGAACTTGCCCACTGATTCAGAACCGCTCCTGCCGGTGTTTTTGGCTTCAATTTCAAGAGTTTTGCGTACTTCTTCAACAAGCGAAACACATAATCGTAGATTTTCCTGAATAAATTTGCTTCCTGCCTTTCCAATGGCCTGTGCCCGTAATTAATTCCTGCTAATTTTCATAAATCAATAGAAATTAGAGAGTCTTGCAGGTATATACTTTACATGAACAGTGTGGTTATTGCCCCATTCCACGGCAAACTTGATGAGTGTAGCCCTTATCGCTGGTCCTAAGGGGCCAGTAGTGCTGCCTTGGCACCATGCTTCTACTGAAGACATCGTAGTACTCACTACTCAGGCTTTATGAGCATACGGTTACTAACAAAAAAAAATGGGATCTTCTCTATTAAAAAATTATATATTTTTTATCTTAGATCTTGAGTTGAGATAATTATTTGATATAAATATTCTTGAGCTTGATTACAGTAACAAGGTTGAAAGCAATTAGATTTAGGAGATGGGGTAATTGCTTGAAAGCACCTATTTGGTCACAAGAAATAAGAAGGAAAAAAGAGGAGTAAATTAGATTAATCGGTTTCTATTGCTTCTTACTTAATTTTTCCCAATATTCATTTTCCCACGATTCTACTTGCTTAGTTGATTTGTCTTTTCTATCCCGCAAACTTCCAAGAACCGAAGGATCATGGGGAGGCAAGGTGCATGGGATTGCATCACTCGGAGACAGCACCATGGATTCCTCCATGAACTTTCTATGTATACCATTTGCAGGGCACGCCATTGTTTCTGGACATAGCTCAGCTGCTCCTGGGGGTATCTGTGGCTTGAATTTCAAGAGCTTCGCGTACTCGTTTAGTAGATGAAATATGTAATCATACACATAATCTATCTTCATATCCTCATGAATGAAGTTGCTAGCAGCCTCTCCTATGGCTTGTGCCTGCAACACCAGAATTTAGTGCAGAAGTTACGTCAATGGCTACAGTTTGGATATACAGTATGTAAACTATCTGGAAAATTATCCACATGAACATATATGAGGTATGCAAGTAGATGAAAATTAACGACAGATTCATGACACTTATCTTCACTTACCTCTTTGGTGTGATTGTTGCCCCATTCCACAGCGAACTTGAGGGAAGTGCACTTGCTGGTGTCCCTAATAGGCCAGTAGTGCTGCAATGGCACCATGCCTCTTATAAAGAAATCATGGTAACGAGGCCTCACGAACAAGGTCATCGAATCACAAGCTAAGATATATTTCTCGCTTACAGACCAGGCCCATCCTTCTATGTAGATCTTATACCTGCAAAGAAATAACTTTCATCAATATTAACAAGAACTTTCTTCTTTTTTCTTTTTTCTTTTTGTGGTGGGGGGTGGGGGGGTTTGCTTACCTATGGGTGCATTGATCTTGTAGATTTGATTCCCTGTACCCTTCTTTAGATTGTTTTATCCAGTCCTAAAATAATGTTGAAGAGAAAATTGTTGATGCCTCCCTTTAATCATCATTGACAAATTAAAAAAGAAAAAAGGAGAAAAAGAGAAAGCTCGTATTACCTGAACATACAGGCGAGTGTTCCAGTCATTTTGCTCAGAGACATTGCACTTGAGTAGGTCCTGTCTTATTGGAGACACCCATGGGTTACCTCTCCAGTAAGCGTAGGGTGTCCTGTCCTTCCATTTAGTTCTGCTGTTACCTTCTTTGATTTCCTTCAACAAGTTTTTCCATGGCCGTATATTGGTCTCAGCCCTACCAGACCAAACACAACAGGAATGTTATAAATGGCACGGGCCTTTATAGAGCCGAAAGGGCCTCGGATCAGTAGCCCAATAGACCCTATTTGCCACTTGATTATCATTAGATCCTAAGATTATGCTTTCAATTTTTCGGAGAAGTATTTGCCTTTTAAATTTTCAAAAACCAAACTTCTAAGATAGTTTAAAGTAGTCATGGAAAATTAATTGTTGGGACATGGAAGGAATCCGCAGGAAAATATTGAAAACAAGAATAAATAAATAAATAAAGATGGAGTTAAGAAAGGGAAAACATACCAGCCCCAGAATGACCAATCCGGGAACACAATATCTAAGCTCTGCCAATCTGAACAGTATCGAAACAGTGGCGGCGGGGCAGCATTTGGGCCCCTAAAATGGTTCGATGGAATGACCGGCCGGTCGTCACAGTCAAACATGAGCTCCAAGTCAGGCAATCTACCAGGATACAACCTTAGAAGCTGTAAAATACCCCATAAGGTGAACATATCTCTCGTCTGTATTGACTGCCTGTACTTCTCTACATAGGCCTTCCCGTTGACAATCACAAGCCTAAAATGCGCTGTTTTTCGAGCCCGTTCGATCATGTCCTGCGTGATTCCTGTCTCTTTCCAGTGTCGTAGATCATCATGGATCCATTGGAAGTATGATGGGCATGTAGAAGTAAGGTTTGACGGACGGTCAGGATTTGTGGTGGGGTTGTGCTTCGCAGGATAGTTTTCTGGACAGGTTTGCTTCAGGTTTCCTGTGGCGCATCGGAGTGGGAACTCTGAAGGCTTTCCTGTCGGTGTTAGGGTTGGTTTTCGAGGAATACCTCGAAATACCGACTGAAAATTACAGGCATCGCTTGTGTTAGCACTATGTAAACAACAACGACGACAAATTAACACCATTCTCTTCTAAAATTTAAAGAAAATAAGCAACCAGACGAAGTAAGGCAACAAAATTATAGAGACAACCCCCCTGCCACCCCAGCGATGTTAATTGGAAAACAATAAAAACAGGGGGCTGGAATAAACACCATATATTGATTTTGTTAAGGAAATTATCATGAAAGTTAAAATTACTACAAAAAAAAAAACAAGAAAAGGGGTTTGACAGGATCATACGTACATACATAAAGATATGGATAGTTATCTAAAGGGTTTTGCATATATTGTCAAGGCTTCGTAGGACTTAGTTTTTTTAGAGAAAAAAAACAGAAAAAGGGTTTGATAGAACTTACAGCATCAAACCAACCCACAAGTGCTAAGACGCCAAGGAAGAGGATGAGAAAGAAGGCTACCAAAACAGAAGCAGCATCTCTCTTTTTCACTGTTCGCCACGGCTGCTTTGCCAAGTATCTTTCAAACCCTGAGTGCCGGATATCATTTGCATATTTTTCTTTCTCCCTCATGATTTCACAGGCTCTATCCGGCCTCTACCTTGAAAAGCTCTAATTTGACTTGTGATTATATATAGCTCTACATTACCTTTTGGTGCACGTAATTACATGTGGAGAGTTTTTGAGTCCTTTGTTCAAGGTCTTCCCTCATAAAGAGTTTCTTGAAGTCTCTAATATTCAAAGAAAAAGAATAGTTGAGAGAATAAACGGGATGGACTGTTTGTCCCAGAGAAAAAAAACAAGAAGAAATAGACTGTCCCAAGTCTGGCTAGATACAGAGAAGAAGAAGAAGAAGAAGAAGAAGAGAGGTTAACTAGAAGCAGAGTCCTGAGTTGTCCCTATTGGATTTATGAAGACATTTTGCTAATTAGTTCACGTTTAAAGTCGTCCATCGGATTTCTATTTATCAAAAAAGTCAGTCCTTGGATTTCTCCGAGTAGTTTTATATATATATATATATAAAAGGAGCATAACGTTTTGAAGGGGCTTTTTAGAATCTAGTGGTGCGTAGTAATTAAGCATGACTAAAGTACTTGAATCCCTCATCACCCTCCTCGTGACAGAGGATGAATATAGCCTGGCAACTTTGTCTTTTCATATTCAAGAATCACTTCCATGATTCTTCCATTGATCCACGAATGTGAGATTTTCAACACTAATTGTTTTTTTTTGTTTACTTAATTTAGTTATTGAGTTCAAAATTGATATGATATTTAAGACATAATTAATTATATAGTGGCCATCACCAGCGGTCCCAACTTTTAATGGAGTTTTAAATTAGTGTTTAAAGTCAAATTAGCCTCAAACATCACAAATCTTCCAACTTGAAAGAAGGAAAATGTGAGAGGATGCGTTTAATCGAGGGATTTACATTGCGGATAACTCTCGTGGGCACAGCCATGATAATTAATTAAAGAGTGAATCGGAAGAAAAAACGTGAAATGTCCATGATCATGGTTAATCCATGTGAGATGGGGTGCAAAGCAAGCAGCGTAGGCGTCAAAAAAAGCCTGAAGAGACACAGAAATTGGGTAGGCATAGCTCATTCTTTATACACGAGAATGTATCTTGTCTAGCTTCATGTCCAGATCGATGTAAGATTTAACAAAATCTCTTATCGTTGGGAGGCAAAAAAAAAAACCAAATTGCTAAGAGTTTGCATTGATTGTTGAGGTCAGAGGAAGAAATGAAACGAAAGAAACTCGCAAGGCCAAGGTTCTCTGATTTTCATAGGATCTGGAGCTGGAAATCAGTGTTGAAGTGGGATTCCTACGATCCCAGATTTCAGAGTTTGAATAATCACTGCTATCCGATAGCTAATCTGCTATCTGCCTCGTTCTTGCTCTTAAGGAAATTTTCTTACACTAAGACCTTGGCTTGCGTGAGGATGGTGGCATTCGCCATGTGCTTCTAGAGTGAAAAACCATTTCCTTACGGTGTGAGGTTTTGGCGTAGAGGTAGCCAACAGGAAAAAAAATAATGTTCGGTCCATTTATCATCAACACAAATCACGAATTCCGCAGCCTGTGGGAGATTGCCCTCTTAACCCGTCGAATTGATTGGTCAATTTACGCCAAAGAAAAAGGAGAAGAAAAAAAGAAAGAAAATGAGAGTGGCCACTTCTACCGTCCTATGATAAATCTGTGGCTGTTTCTGAGTGCCTAAATTTTACTTTTCAAAATGTTTTTTTATATAAAAAACATATTAAAATAGTTTTTATATATAATATTTTTTTTTAAAAAATAATTGATCGGATCGCGAGCCATCTGAAATCGGGTTGCGAGGATATAGCGGCGGTGCTAAGTAACTGACACCTCTTTTAGTGGAACACGCATCATAGGGATCGAGACAAGGCTCCCCAGTCCCACCACCATAGAATTAAAATGGTTGATTGGTCAAGCAAACTGAACCATTCACAAGCAACCTCTTAACTTATCCATTCCAGATCCTCCTTTTGCACTCCTGCAGCCTGCTCTTGTTGTTTTGTTTGTGATTTCTTTCGCTCAGTCAATTCCCCATTTAGCATCTCTCTAGACGAGCAAAATACATCTCTCTGAGTCACGCATGATGGAAACAACAGAGAATTAACGAGGAAGGTCATGATCACCAGTGACAATGTGTACTACGAGTTCAGAATCTTTTATCCCCATCTTGTCTATTTTCATATCGTTTTGGGCCTCTCAAGCTCTGCTTCAAACCGTGCTTTCTGTCTTTTGCTTTTGAGAGACCTGAGAGCATTCCCGATGGCAAACGCAAGTCGAAAAGGCTAAATGATGATTAATACAGCATTTTGAATAGTATAAATGTAGTGTGTTTTACTTTTATTATGCACTAACAATTCATTTATATTTTAATATATTTGAATAACATGAACATCAAGTGCCTCAAAAGCATTTCCCTTGACTTCACTCAGTTTCTCTGTATTTCCAGTAACAAGAGCAGTAATTGCCAGCTCCTCTCCTTCATTTCTCGTCTCCCTCGACGCAACTGGCGACACTTTATTTACTGTCTCGTTGACGATAGACTTAGGTGTCGATTCCCACATGGGGTTTGGCGGCGGCGGAGGGGTACTCATTAGCGGGTTTACTGTGGAGTTTAAGGATTCGAAGAGAAATTGCGGGTTTGAGGTTCATAGGATTTTGACCGAGTCTGAAAGTCGTTGTAAGTGGCGGTCCCAGAATAAGAGAGATGATGTGTCCGTGTGGTGGAGTAAGCTCCTGGATTGGACGCGAGGGGCGCCCTAATTTGTCTTCCTTCCTATCGGACAACCAACAGGACGAGGTAGAGCAACTTGCAAATAACACAATTAATCATCAACAATGATGCTTTGGAATTTGAAGTTCTTGGACGAGAATACCAAACACACACATTCAGTTTGCAGATTGTAGTGAAAAATTATCACAATTGTCAATTTAACAAATTGTGCTGACCAACAAAGGTTAGAATTCATCTTGACCAGAGCAAGTATAAGCCATCAATGGTCGGGCAAACAATATATGAAAAGAAAGAAATATTATATATAAAAATCGGGTTTCACTTGTTCATTCATTTAATTTTTTTTTAATTATTATTACTTTTAGTTTTATCATTCAACATCTTTAATATTTAGTTAAATATGATTTATTTTTTTTATTTGTTTTAGTTTATTTTCTATAAAATTATCTCAATCTCATTACCTAGATCACAAGTATTGCAAGTTAACCCGAGTAGATTTAAATTATTTTATGATCTTATGACTCGGGTCGATCCAATATATATATATATTTTTATTGGTTGTCCAAGTTATTTTTAGATTCGTCAAGTCGATCAGGTTATATCGGCTCAACTCTTATATTTTTAAGAGTTTTAAAAATTTGAATTACATAATTTAAAGTTAATTTATATTTAGATTTGAATTGAATGAAATTATGTTTGTTGAATATATAATAAAAAAAAATTAATTTATTTTTAGATTTAAATTGAAATTATATTTGTTAAATATAAAGAGAGTATAACCCTGCAACTACTATTAAAATACTCTGAAATCAAAACATATTTGAATTAAAAACAAAAACAGAACATTAACCATAACGAAATTGACAACCTTGTCCTTTTCTTTTATGAAGTCAACATGCAGAGGAAGTAATTGTAAACTTTGAATTCAAAACATACAATTTTGTGATGTTATACGTCCAGGATGCTGCTGTTAGGTGTGTTGCCATTGAATGTGCCTAACCTTGACTTTGACCATCCACCTTTGTTAAAGAAGATGGCAGCCACCATTGACAAAAGTATCAACCATGTGCAGCCTTCTTTCATTGACAAAATTCAGCAGCCATTATTGATGGAAAGGAGCTGGAGTTGATGCTAGCATTTGCCTATAAATAGAGGCATACATTAGAGAGCAAAGTGAGAGTGAAAGTAGAGCCAAAGATGTGAGAAATATAGGAGAGAGTGGGCTGCCATTGCAGCACCAAGAAGAGAGAAATAGAGTGAGGTTGAGAGTTGCTAAAGAGGGAATAATTCCTCCTCCTCTATTGTTGTAAACCTTGTTCTCTCCCTATATAATCAAATGGCTTCTCCCGTGGATGTAGGCGGTTTGCCAAACCACGTTAAATATTGTGTCAGTGTGCTTAGCCTCCAATGAGCAAATTATCAGTACATCACCGGTCGAAATTCCCTACAATTGGTATCAGAGCATATGGTTTAAGTGGTGTTTGATTTTTTGCTCAAAAAAGAAAGTTGTCAAAATGGTGTTTTGACCATCCCACTGTGTAGAGGAGGAAGAGACGAAGCCACTGGTGAAAACCGCGTCAAAATCGGACGTCGGACATGGCCGCACTCTCCATCACTCTCCGGCAAGGCGTCTGCCCACGCGCACAGACGCGCCCCACGCGTCTTCTTCACTAGGATGAGTTGACCCGACCCGAATACCAGTTGACCCGACCCATGTGAACAGTAGACATGAACAGTGACGTCATCATGAACAGTAGACATGAACAGTAGACATGCAGATGATGACATCACCCTGATGTAACGATGGCATCAGCATTGAATTGACCAAGTCAACATACATGTCAGCATTGTGGGACCCACCTGCCACGTCATCAGCCGTGAGCCGAGCCGATTTGGAGCCGAGCCGCGAGTCGAGGGATAGGATTCTGTGCAGCAGAGTCTATGTGCAACCGGATCTGAGATTGAATCTGAGCCGTTGATCAGGCCAGAATTGTTTTGATCAAATCGTAGCCGTCTGATGTGCGATTTGGACGATTCAAGACATGTTTCCAGATAATTTGATCATTCCGGATGCAATGGTACGGTCCGATCGTTGAGATTCGAGACCGAAAATGGCAGTGGTGAATTATTAAAGAGAGATTGCCCGATCAGGAGGCATCTGAAGGTCATCATGGTGGTCGATGGAGATGAAGAAGAAGAAGGTGCACATGTTTGCCAAATTACATGTGTTGGACTGTTAAGTGGGGAAATTTATTGCCTTGATGGAAGGCAAAATTGGGACACTCTAGACACCCGGTTATGTGGGCAATCAGAGGTGGAGAGTGAAAATTGATAAAGACCAATCTTGACGAATCTAAGCACTGGTAGTCTCGCCAGATGTTGAGAAATCAGGTATAAAACCAGAATATCCCAGATCACTTGTAAAGGAAAGCCGCAACAAAGCTAGCAAATGGTTGTATATACAAAAAGGCAGTACGGTGGATAGATACGTTCTAAGAAGTTCTGTCTAGGAGATTGGGTTTTAAGCGGGACCAGTGTGACCCCTCCAAATCTTTCCTGGGAACTTGCTTAGTTGAAGGATCATCCACACAGTACTATTTTTGTATATGTAACAGTTTGTAATGAAACTGGTGAAGACTAGCAAGATGACGACATAAGGGGAACAATTGGTTCCGTATGTTCAAGGATCTGATGGAGTGGTGATTTCTCCAAAGAAGTTAGATTCGGTGACTGTAACTTTTTGAAGGGAGAATTGATGAAGACCCTGATAATCGAAGAGAAATACAGCAAGGGGATAAAGATTGGCACCCTATTTTGACTTGGATAAATGTTGTGACAGGATGAGCTGCTATCAAACATAAAAGCAAAGAATAGGAAGAAATCTAGAGAATCGAAATTGCACGAGAGCACACGGAGATTGTGCAGGAGTACCCGGAGGATCCAACGAGGTACTGTAATGAGACGATAGGTGCAAGGAGAAGAAGAATTCCCAGATGAAGCTCAGAGCAGAGGTTGTATGTAAAAGTTGTACAACAAGAAGTCTCTTGTGCTCTTGATAAAGGCAACAAGCGAGAACCTTTCCAATGCATGCAAGGATGGAAAGATGAGCTGTTGCAGAAGCACCGAATTAAGGGGGTGCGACCGCCTATGATGAAAGGCGAAGACACCAAAGAAAGTTGGTGTGGGTGGAGCTATCAAGCAGAAAGGGATAGAAGCTCCAAACATAGAAAATGAGATGGAAAACTGCGAATAGTGCACCGCAACTTTCTCTTTCTTTGTGATTAGTGGTAGTGATCTCTCCCAAGTTCACATGGTGGTAGAGAATCTTGGAGCCACTGGAGACATCCCCGATGAAGGAGGATGAGACCGTCTCATGAAGACAGGTGAAGACACCTCAGATAGAAGGTGTGAGGACCATGCTATGAGTCTGTGTTCAGGTCGTCTCATGACGACAGGTAGAGATACCTCAGATAGAAGGTGTGAGGACCATGCTATGAGTCCGTGTTCAGACCGTCTCATGAAGACAGGCGAAGACACCTCAGACAGAAGGTGTGAGGACCATGATATGAGTCCATGTTCAGGCCGTCTCATGACGACAAGTGGAGATACCTCAGTAGAAGGTATGAGGACCATGGTATGAGTCCAAGATCAAGCCGTCTCATGACGACAGGCAAAGACACCTCAGACAGAAGGTGTGAGGACCATGATGTGAGTCCATGTTTAGACCATCTCATGACGACAGTCAGAGACACCTCAGACGGAAGGTGTGAGGGCCGTGATAGAAGCCCCATTTCAGACCGTCGTATGACGACGAGCGGAGACACCTCAAGAGAAGGTGTGAGGGCTATGATAAGAGCCCAATTCAGAACGCCCCAGAGCCAATGTGATGGCTAGATATGAGTGGACAAATGTATAGTCAATGAAGTGGCTATGATGAGTATGAAGACAAATGCAGGATTGACTTTCATGGATATTGCCCCCATGCTAAAGATCAATGAGCTAGAAGACATTTGCCTTGGACAATAAATGTGTGACTTGTCGAGCATTAAGACGCGACTGCTATGAAGGAGCAGAGGGCATGCGCAGGTTCCGGGAACAAGTTGACTCTTGTCAAGGTGGTGAGCTCGGTGATGACATTGTAATACTCAGAGTATGAAGATAGACATGGATCAACCTTTAATGGGCTGCCCCTATAAGTAAAGGTGGATAGCTACCCGGACTCTTGAGACTAAGAGTGAGAGACTCATGGAGAAGTAAGGCGTGGTTCCTAGGGTGGAATAGAGGGCAGACGCAACTCCTGGATGAGTAGACTCTTGGAAGAGTGGTGAGCTCGTGATCACATTAAAATACTCAATGACTGTCGCACTTGGGAATATTCGTTTGAGGGGGTGTTGTAAGCCTTGGTGTGAGGTTTGATAAATCATTCCGGACCGAGCATGGTTAATACGCTCGAAGGGGAATGTTCCCAGAGACAAGCGTTAACACTCTTCAGATGTGATGTGTGAAACCATCTGGTTGAAGTGATCATTTGGTGTAAGCAAGGGTGTGCTTTGGTGACTCTGGTGATTGAAAGGTTTGGCGAGTACCTATAAGCTTGGTCGGAGATGCTCTTAGAATGGTAAGCTTGGAAGAGCTGCAGGATGCAAGATTGTGCTGAAGAAGCAAGAGGTCAATTGCCCATATAAATGTCAAAAGGGGTGATTGTTAGGTGTGTTGCCATTGAATGTGCCTAACCTTGACTTTGACCATCCACCTTTGTTGAAGAAGATGGCAGCCACCATTGACAAAAGTATCAACCATGTGCAGCCTTCTTTCATTGACAAAATTCAGCAGCCATTATTGATGGAAAGGAGCTGGAGTTGATGCTAGCATTTGCCTATAAATAGAGACATACATTAGAGAGCAAAGTGAGAGTGAAAGTAGAGCCAAAGATGTGAGAAATATAGGAGAGAGTGGGCTGCCATTGCAGCACCAAGAAGAGAGAAATAGAGTGAGGTTGAGAGTTGCTAAAGAGGGAATAATTCCTCCTCCTCTATTGTTGTAAACCTTGTTCTCTCCCTATATAATCAAATGGCTTCTCCCGTGGATGTAGGCGGTTTGCCGAACCACGTTAAATATTGTATCAGTGTGCTTAGCCTCCAATGGGCAAATATCATAACATCACCGATCGGAATTCCCTACAGCTGCTAGTAATTTGGCACTGCTTCCTTTATATTGGCCTGGCATCATCGATAAAACTTGTGAAACTTTTTAATAATTGATCCAGTTAAAAATATCATCGTCAAGAAACATACTGCGATGCGTCTCCAAGCCGGTAGGCGGTTCAAATGTCGTGCTCTCTCCTACGACATTGATTGTCGAATTTGTTGGCTAGCAAAGTTGCAAATTCTCCCCGCCTACCAGCTTGGAGAATCGGTTAACCAAATGTTAGGTGCATAGCCACCACCAGTCAGTCAGTCAGTTTGTCGTGTCCTCCAAAACTAGCTCTTCTGTTCATGATTTCAATTGAAACAAAAAACGTTAACCGATTTTAAAAACCGATTTACAATTTGTCTTCTCTTTTAGCAAGTCAACATGCGTGGTAAGAGTGTGTGTGTGTGTGTGTGTGTGTGTGTGTGTGTAGAGAGAGAGAGAGAGAGAAGCACACAGACTGGCTAGAATAGAAAGATGAACTTTTTGGCAAGTGGTCTTGGGGTTGAATACCCAAGAGGAACGCTTTATCAAGTGACACGACAGGTTGAATCAGTTCTAATTCAACCGATTCAAGTTTGCCGGTTTTTTACCACTTTCGATCGGTGGAAACCAGGTTTGATCGGGTTTCGACCGATCAGTGCACAAACAATCCTGTCCACTAGCCAAAACTGATTCAGGATCTGGTTCGTCAATTCTTGAGCTGAGCTGGCTAGTGGTAGCTATGCACCTAACATTTTCTTGTCAATTTTTTATTTTAACATACATCCGGCCAAGGCCAACTGACTGTCTGGTGGTGGCTACACACCAAGCATTTGGTTTTTGTCCAAATCTTTCATTTCCTTCAACTGATTTTTAAAATAAAGACAGTAATTAAGATTGTTAATTTAATTAGTTTCCACATGTATTTCAAATTATGTGGTTTTGTATTTTATTGTAAGCATAAAAATTATAATTGGTTAATTTGGTTCAAAACCAGGTGTAAGGTTTTAAAGGTATGATAGGTCTTGTGCATCATTCTTCAGTCAGATCTCTTTTGAGTCCATGCATAGGCCACAGCTAAACATATTTGGAATTTTCAAGTGCCCGCAATTCAGATACTTAAAGAGTAAAAATTCAACGTCAAATCACATGTACGTGGGCATTATAGAGAGGTTCACCTAAAATGTTATGGCAGTGTGTTTAACATGTTATTGCAGCACTCACTAGTTATGTGGCTCTGCCATGAAGGAATTGTGAGCTCTCATCACAGCAGCTCTGGAGGATGTTAGAACAGTTCAGGAGTTCCTGCGATGTGCCGTGAGAATGTCATGAAGCAGCAAATGGTGTAAAAGCACCCATCACGGTTCCAGAAAAAGATGTGGATGATAGACACAGGACCTCATCAGCAACACTTGATACTATATCGAGTTCCTGGGAGGCCTGAAGGGAGCAAGTTCACAACAATTTACTGCCTGTTAGTTTTTATCCCAAAAATTGGTTGCACCGTATCATATCTAGTTACGCATAAGATGAAGCTGGACAACCGACTGCCAGATGGTTAGTCAGCACAAGTAACAAGCTGTAATTACAAGTACCTGAAGTTGAGCGACACATACCTCACTCCCTCAAAATGGAGAAGGCCTCAGAGTCCAAGGGTTTCAATGGCCAATTGTTAAAAGCCGCACTTTCTTTAAAAGATTTTGAAGTTGAACTGTACGCCTGAGCATTGTTCTGTAAGAGAATTTACTAAAGTAGTAAGATGAGATTCAATAGGCCATAAATGTATACATTGCAGACTTAATATGGCTACGAAAATTAAGCTTGGGAATTAGCATATGATCATACTGGAGGTCAATCTTACTGTACTAGCAACAAGAACCAAGAACTTAAACTCTGCACATAATGTTGACGTGCGTTTATTATTATAAGAGAAGATTGGTTTATGCTGCCTGAATTTGCAAACTAATGGAAGAGACAAGAGCCAGTGAAAAATGTGAAATCCACAAACAACATGGACATTTACAATTTATCAACACAGCTTATAGCGTTTCAATGACAAGTTTATCCCATTCAAGCAAGACATCATCAAACTATTATTTAGAAAGAAAACCAACAGGAATAAGGATCTCAGGAAATAATGCAGAACCTTGAGTTCTCGATAAGAAACATCTTTGGCTGGGCATTTGCTCTGGAACTCCTGCTTTAATGTCACGAAAATCTCCAATAACCGCTTTCTAGAACAAAAGAAGAAATATTATGACTTGACGGTGATAGCAATAACAGCAAAGGAAACCTTTCCACGAATAAACCTAATTCTCAGTGTACTTGCATAGAGAGGACATGGTAGCTGGAGAAAGTGCCCCCTTAGCAGAAGTGCCTTGCTTTCTTCCAGTGGTCCCAAGGACAACTTCATGCATGCCAGACTTGCTCCAACATATGGAATACCTGGGTCAAGGCATAAGTATATTGTGACAAACAAACAGAGACAAATAATTGGTGCACCTAGAACAGGAACAGGATCAATTCAAAATTACCCGCATGTCAAAGTTACTAGAGCAGTGTCAGCATGCTTAAATTCCATGGGTGGTTCAGGAGCTGCATAAAAAAGTGGCTGCTGGTAGCATTATGTACCATAGATAATCATGAGCATGATCCACTATATATTGAATGCTATGCTATTAAATACCTTGTTTAGATGGAAAGGAGCAACTAGTTCGTTTGACAATGGCAGGATTCGATCATACAAGGCTCTTTTCAAGTGATCTTCTAGACAAAAGTTTTTGGGACTATTAGAGGATTGCCCAACAGTTACCGAAGAAAGGTAAACGGGTTGAAGAAAGTAGGAAAGCAAAGCTCCTGAAATAAGAGGAATAAGAACTTTGTTACTTAACTAAAGCAATTATTAATTCCTATTGGTTACTTGTATATAGCTAGTCATGAAGATAATTTTCTCAAAAAAAACAAAAATTCATGAAGATAGTCAAAATAAGGCATCGTAAAATATATCACATGCATGTCTGTGCAAACAGAAAATGAGCCATCTTGTGCATGTGATACCATTAATAGGTTATTCACATAAAATCAAAATTCGTTGCAAGTGTGTCAACTTCAGAAACATGACAACGGCGCGCACTATGATAATGGTATGCCAGACTTAAGAGCACAAAAGCGATAAATTGAAAACAAAAATGGAAGACATGTTACATATTAATTAAGTTCACTAACTGAGAAAACTAGCATATTAATTTAGGCTGGAACAAAGGAAGAGCTACTTTGGAAATTTGGAAATAACATACCTTGAACTCCAACAACATTCCACCGAGCTATTTTGTCAGAGCAGCTAACTGACAATGTTGTATCACCACGACCAGGCTTCCTCTGAACCATGCCACTGATTTGTGAACCATTAGTGGAAAGTCTACCTGCTTATAAATAGTTTTGAGTCAGACAAAGCTTACGTCAAGACCAATAAATCTCATCTTGATATAACTTTAAAGAAAAGAATGTGCCAGCTTAAAAGAAACATGATAACTGATGAATAGAAGAGTTTTGAAAAATCTATTCAACCAGCCTAAGGAGGTGAATTAAAAAATTTGATAAAATAGCCATCACAGAAAACAACAATAAAATTGAAAAGATAAGGCATAAGATCATTGAAGCAACAGAGATCAACATACTTCTGTTATTGCTTGCCAGAAAGAGAATAGCACTTCTCTGAGATCATACTATGCTTCCCAATGAATGTGAGTATTATGAAAGAAACTATGACACAGATCCCTACTTGGAGTAATATCAATAAATGCCATCTAAGATGACAAGACTATCCTACTTGGAGTAATATCACCATGCACTTTCCACCTCTACAGAAATCTTAAATAAGCAGCTTGGCAAGAATCGAATATAAAAGCAGGTGAAATAACCATAAGCCAAAAAAGATACAAAAAAATATACAGAATCCATCTGTACCATTATTCTCTTTTGTAACCTCCAAAAGGTCACTTGTCGAACCATTCTCACATAGGGATGGTGGCAGATTCCCTTCTCTAGTGAAAACATTTCTCGCAGGAGACAACAGTGAACTTACAGAAGCATCCCCGCCTACAAGAAACAACTAAAACAAAACAAAGTCACAAAATGCATGCATACCCAAAGCTAGTTTAAGATCCAAACAAAGTAGAAACTGAGCATTCATTTAATTTTACAATCATCACCGAGAATTACATGGCAATTGTGAAATGTACAGATGCAATTGCCAACCCTCTCTCAACTTAAACTTCTCTTCACTGCAGCCATGCTGTTCCAGTTCAAAAATCCAGTTACTGCCATCATTAATTTTCACTTCTTTGCTTCGATTATTACATCCATCCTCAGATGAACCGCGAATAATGTGTAGAACCTCCGCATAGAAAAACCTAATTTAATTAATTAAAAAAATCAAACAAAAAAACATACTTAGGGAATCAATGCTATTACAGGAAAGAGGGAGGGAAAAAAATTCAGCATACAGAAAAACGCATTAATTCGCCAAATATAGTAATAAACCTAATTAAAGCTCTTCTAGCAATAATCTCAGCATGTGAATCATTGACAATATCACCGCGGTTGCTCAGAAGTGAGCGTCCAACGCATTTCGTACCGGTCCCCAACGCAACAACTTCCAATTCTGAGAAAAAAGTAAAATCAAAATCAGAAAGAGATTGAGTTTATAAGAAATAGCGAAGACGCAGTGTTTAGTGACCTTGAGAAGGAGAGGAAAGGAGAAATGAAGCTAAGACGGTGACTTCGCAGCCTTGAGGCTTTCCTTTTTTAGGGAGAGATTTGTATGCTGACATCACTTTCTCTGATACTTTCTCTCCCCATTGTTTCTCTGTTGAATAACTTGGATTTGGAATGTCAGTGTTCATGGTTTCAATTTTAGTTGAATTTGTGAATTTGTTTTAGGGTTTCGACGATTGAAAGTTCTAATTTGGAGCACAAGAAATTATTCCACCGTCTTTTCCCGGGTTTTTCCCCGGGAGCCGAACAGACCGCGGCTAGTTTATTATTTTGATACGTCGTCGATTTGATAAAATCATGGATGAGTCCGTGCGTAATTTTTTATATTTAAAATAAGATATTAAATCATATAATTAAATTTAATTATACTATTTAAAATATCTTTGAAATAAATTAAATTTATAACATATACTAAAAAAAATCAGTATTTTACCCACAATAAAACATTGATGCTTTAGTTTTTTTTTTTTTTAAGTTGTCTTATGTTTTTTAGTTGTTTTTTTTAAATGCTTTTCATAATATTTTTTTTGCTTCATTTTTTGTTTTTTTTCTCTTAACAAAATTTTTCTGTTTAATTTAGTTTATTAATTTAAATTTTTTATTTAATTATCAGGTTTTAATGACACATTTTCAGGGTTAATCTAGTTTGACAAGTTAGCCCAAAAACTTTTTTTTTTGCTTTTTTTTCTTTTTAATTAATTTTGTTTTTGTTTATTTTAGTTTGTTAATGATAAATTTCTTTCTATTTAATTATCAAACTTTCATGACACATATCCCGAGTTTTACGGGTGAACCCAGTTAATTCTGGGTTGACCTGTCAATTTTTTTTTTGTTTTTTTATTTTCATATTTTTTTTGTTTAATTTAGTTTGTTAGTGTTAATTTTTTTATTTAGTTGTTAGACTTTGATGACACAGATCCTGGGTTTAACGAGTTAATATGGTTTGATGAGTTAACCCAGATTTTTTTTGTTTTTAATTAATTTTTTTCTTTTGGTTCAGTTTGTTAACGTTCACTTTTTTTTATTTAGTTGCCAAACATTCATGACATAGATCCCGGGTTTAACACATTAACCTGTAATTTTTTTTTTGCTTTTTTTTTCTTTTTAATTTTTTTTTCGTGTAGTTTAGTTTGTTAATGTTAAATTTATTTTTGTTTAGTTTTTTTTTCTTTTTAGAGGTTTTTTTTTCTTTTATTTTTAATTAATTTAGTTTATTAATATTAAATTTTTTTCTATGTGGTTCTTGGCTGATACCTTTAGTTTTTCTTTTTTCTTTTTTTGTTTTTTTATGCCTTTGACTGTAAACTATATAGCGCAGTCCACGATGAAAAGGTCGATGCATTTTGTTTTTTTTTCTTCTTTTTAGTTAATTTTTTTTGTTTAATTTAAATTGTTAATGTTAACTTTTTTTTCTATTTAGTTATTAAACTTTCACGACACAAATTCCGGGTTTGATGGGTTAGCCCAGTTAATTATGGGTTAACCCATGAATTTGTTTTTTCTTATTTAGTTATCAAACTTTCACGACGCGAATCCAAGGTTTAACGGGTTAACCTAATTTGAAGGGTTAACCCAGTTAATTTATATTTTTTTTCTTCATTAGTTTTTTTTTTCTTGTTGGTTTTTTTTCTTTATTTTTTTATTTTTAATTAATTTATTTAATTATCACACTTTTACGACACAACCTTGTAGTCATATCCACGTCCAACGCTATTGGATCTGGTATTGCAGTCAAACCCACTTAAATTTAGGTCATGCAAGTTTAATGTTATTATTAATATTATAAATATTACTATTAGATCAGGCGTTGCAACCAAACATAAGATTTTTTGGTATAACTTTGTAGAAAGACGTAACACTTTTAGATCTTAGTAATTTTTGAAATGTAAAAAATAATTGACCTGCAACATCGTGCGGGTCATGTAACTAATAGCAACTATTTTGTCTTCAAATTATTTCATTTTATTAAAACAATATTACAAAAACCTTTATACTTATATTTATATTTATATTTATATTTATGGGCTGAAGAAACAAAACGCGGAGCAAGAAAATCAACACAGAAAGGCCCAGTAACCAGTCTACCTTACTTGTTTATAGAACCCGAGATCCATATGGTTCAAATCCTGGATCAAGGCGGACCTTGAAATAACAAAAATAAAAGTAATCATTATTGCAGAAATGCGATCAAGCTCCTTACTACAAGTAAGAAGAAAAATAATTAAATTAGCAAGCACCATCATTATTAATTAGCAGTTTTAATATGTCACTTGAACGTAACTTGTAAGCAATAATAATTATATGTATATATAAAAAGAGTACTTAATTACCTTCATATCTCTTACAAAAGAAGGAAGTTTGTCATGAACCAAACAAACGAGGCACGTGACCATCTTGCCCGTTACAAATTAATTCAAAGTAACATACACACACACACACACACAGAAGATAAGATGTATGCTCATATATAACAACTAATTAAGCTTCTGAGCAGAGGAGTTGTAAGTCATCTCCGTTGAAAAAAATAATAATTAACATGATTTAAAAAAAATTATAAATGAATAAGAAGTTAATCTTGAAAAGTTTTTAGTTTTTTTAAATTTAGTTTTTTTATTTATAGTAGCTAATTAAAGGTTGTCAATGATGTAAATTAATTCTTATTTATTTCTCATCCTTTTAGTTTCTGAAATTTATTATAAAAATAGGGTGAATAAAGAGTTTTTAAATTTAAATTTTTAGATTTTATATTTTTTTTTCACTTTTATATCCTAGTGTTTTATTCTCATTTTAAAATTTTATTTTTCTTTCAGATTTAGAGCTCAAGTTTATTTTGCTAAAGATATTTAAATTTTATATTCTTTCATTCAAAGATCCTATTTATAAGTATATATAAATTAAAGTGGTATTATTAGAATTATGAAGATATATTGCGAGTACCTTAATTGCACATGTGAGGTGAAAGATAAATAAAATATTTATTTTTAATAATAATAAATTTTTTATTATTTTAAAATGTTTTACTGAGTATTTTTGTTTTTTTATTAAAAAAATATTGTTCTCGTTAAAGGAGTAAAAAAAAAAAGTGATTTTGTTTCCTGGTATGATTAAAAGGTACGATGCATCACGTTAAACTTTATGCTGTTTGCTTATAGAAGGGAAGAAAAAAGAAAGAAAAAGAGGCATCGTGATACATGATATTTCGAGTTTTCATATATAATTCACAATTTGTTATGAGATGCTAGATTGTATGATAAATAGATTTGTTTTTATATCATCTTCGATTAATTAAATTTGAGATTTTTTTTTATTCTTTCCAATGTCTAGCAATATTCATTGATAATTGAAAACTGATTCAAGTAAAGGCCTTAAGCGATGCAAGATAATCCAAGCAACAGAAACCACTCTCAACTCTCAAATAAAACCAAGCAAGAAGCAGGCAGGAAGCTGTTAACAACACTCGCTGTAAACTTTTTAAAGTAGTTGTCGGAATTTTTTCTAATAACTTTTCAAAGTGCATTTTATTTTAAAATATATTAAAATGATATTTTTATTATTTTATAAAAATATATTTTTGATATTAATATATAAAAACAATCTAAAAAAATCAATTTTTTTAAAAACACAGTAGGATAATCTCAGCCTAGAAAAACCCTGAAAAGTGATTACGACATCACTGGCTTATAAACATCCAATCAATAAAAGTTTTTCTCACAAGACAAGACAAAATAACAATAACAAGTGGTTCTAAATGATTATTAATTAAAATTTCATTTTTAATTTCTCATGCAGAAGGATTTAAAAAGAAGGATTGTAAGAAAGAAATTCTTAAAAATACATGGATATAATAATAAATAGCTTGTAAAACACTGATTGACTGATAAATAAAAAATTTATATTTCTTAATAATTAAAATTTTAAATTAATGATTATATAAATTTTTAATAATCATGAAATTTGTAAAACTTGAACTAATAATATTTAAGGAGTAAATCTAGAACCTAAACAGTTGAGTTACACTTCTCAGAATTATATAAAATCATCTTTGGTCTTCAAAATAGATTTAATACTAACAATTAATTTGAGATGATCTTTGCTACGAATAACAATTTTGATAAATATCTTTTTTTTAAAAATTATTTTTATTTTGCTACGAATTATAATATTTTTTATTTAAAAAAATTATTTTTAACATTAATATATATAAAAAATACAATATATATAATTTTCTTCAAAAAATCAGTACAGCCGCATCTAGCATTAATGAGCACTAATCACCATAAATCCACCAGATGACAGCACTGAAAGCAACCGCCCCATTTGCGGGTCCCATGCCTCACATGCCTCACAAGCCCAGCAGGCACCCGCACCGGCCGGTTCTCCGATAAACGACAGGAATGAAAAAGAGAGTGGAGCGGGAACATGCTATCAGATAACACTGGATTATGACATGCAAGAATCTACAGCGAGAAGTACTTGGATTAGAGGTGATTAATTTATTATTACTACGATAACCGCAATTAATATACTATTTTTATTGCAAAAAACTTTCTGTTGAACAATTACTAAATTCATCATATACTGTGCAAAAAAACAGGTGAAGAACGAATGGTTGAACCAGTTAAAAGCAATGAAGCTGGGAAACTAAAACATATATTATAAGTTAGTACCAACCTAGTTATCGAGTTCAACTAGTTCAGTTCCCGCGCTCTTGTTAGAGCTTAGAAAAAAATTGTCTTAAATGTTAAAAATAATAATCTAAATTGTTAATTTTTTTTATGTTGCCATTAAATTTAATATAATAATTTAAACTTGAAAATATATCTGACTTAATTTTTTTTTCGACCTGAATTTTAAATTAAATTAGATGAGAGTTAGTTTGATATGATATTGTATGGTGTTAAAAAAAATCAGATTAATCCTAGTTAATTTGCTAAATCTGTAACTTGGATTATGGACTCTATATAATTAAATTTTTTTTTATATTTTTATTATATAATAAAAAAATATAAAAATTAATCTAAAATCAATATAATACTGAAATGTAAGATCTAATAAAAAAACACTAAAGGAAAAAATTAAGAAAAAATATATAAAAAAAGGTTAGTAAAAAAAAAGGCCTGTCCAAAGGGCTTGAGTGAGGCATTTGCACATGGCATAGTAATTTGTTTTTTGTTTATATATATTTACCTTTTTTTAAGAAACAAATACACAGATATAATAAGTTTTCTCGTAGAAAGTACCAGTAACCTCAGCGCTTTTTTAACCCGCAGCCTTAGCTTCGACCACGCTATTACGCGACTTGAGTTGTGGCATAAAATTATTATGTCTACGACTAAGAAAATATATTAATTTTTTCAAAAACATAATTACTTTACCAAGTAAATATCTGTTTTTATTTTTTTATTAATATAGATATTCATACTAACTTACTTATATCTTAATTAATTTTATAAACCCTAAAATTAATAACTATATAAATATTTAAATTTAAAATTTATAAAACTTAAATTAATAATATTTTAAAAAATAAATTTAAAATCTAACACATTAAAACCGTAAACATCCTTTTTCATTCATTCATGGGTGCAATAATGGAAATAATGCATGCAATAAATAAAGTATCCCATCAAAATAAATTGGGGATAGTTTCTTGGGTCCCAAGAAAACTGTTGGGCAGGCTGCCGAACCATGACAATAGCACAGGGGAGTGGGTTAGATGGACCCCATTTCGCATTTTATTTATTCTCAATTAATCCACGCAGTCAAGTTTATCTTTTCAATTGGGCCCCACTTAGACAGACAATCATTTCATCCATTTTTGTATTTATCTGCTCTACGTCGTCGTTGAAGGAGCCAACGCCATTCCTCGTTACGTGGCACTCTCCACCTGCTTTACCTGTCGGCAAAAGGCAATTATCCACGCTTCGTACGCGAATCCCTCTTTAAGTTCACTTTACATATTTACCGCCATATTAAAAGAGTTTCTTGTTTTGTATTCTAAATCGACGGTGTAGAACCCACGAGTGAGAGTACTCTGCGGTGATGACACACGCTGTCTGGAGCTATAAAGGGCACGAGAAGATATTGTTGACGTCGCCAAAGTGAAAGATTTTCAAGCTAACTGTTAATAGTTGAAGAGAAGCTGAAGAGGAAAAGAAATGGCTGAGCAAGAAGTGAAGAAGGTAGAAACTGAGACGCCGGTGACTCCAGCCCCGGTGGAAACTAAAAGTGATGTGGCGGATGAGAAAGCTATAGTTCCACCACCTCCAGCAGCTGAAGAGAAAGAGAAGGTAGCTGATGAATTAAAAGCTCTTGCTATTGTTGAAAGTAAGTTCTTTTTGTTTTTATTTTTCTGGAAAATTATGAGAAACCAGAACCCATGATCATTTTGTCTTGAAATGATGCTGTGCTTGGAAAATTTTAGAGTGGTCTGAATGGAAATGGCTGGATTTGGTAGTTTTTTTCATTAATTTTGTGTTGAGAAGTTGACCCAATTAGTATGATACTGAGTTGAATTTCTTTCTTTGAAGAAAGAAATTTCTATCAAATTCTGATTTCTCTTCATATGTAGATGAATGCAGATAAATTCAATTATCCGTTACTGCCACTGTTTCTCTCACCTTTTCTTTAAGCAAAGAATACTTGCAAGTAAAAATATCCAGATAGATGTGGCAGCTTTGCTGCTCTTTCAAGGGATTAAATTTTCTACAATTACTTCATCAGATAGGATAAGCAAAAGAAATTTGTACTTTTAAGGTATCAAACACATGATTCATTAATGGCATAGAAGCTTACTGATACCTTTGCATATCAAGAGAGTGAGATCTCGAGTTTCTTGTTAATTATAATCCATCATTAATCTCGAAAAAAAACAAACCCAGAGAGGAACACTGGCCTAGTTACATACAGGTGAAGGATTTTAACTTTTGTGAGTAATAATAATATATTTTCAAGATGTAATATATTAAAAGGAGAATCTTTCTTTTAGAGAGGGCTGTCTATTCCTTCCCTGGGAGTCAGATGGATCTCTGGCTGTATGATTTCCATATCTTGATTTTGAAGACATTAATCATAAGCGCATTGCAGCCTGTATCTAGATAATTTTAGTGGATGGGCATGTATCTTTTGTTGTTATGTAGTTGTTGAAAAACCAAGATGTTTGGATTTTTTACTGTTTCTTCTTTCTGTCAAATGATATTATTAGCTGGAGAAAATACGAACATGACATAGACACGCTGTCTATTTCTATTAGAGTTCTTCTTTATGCTAGCTCAATTATTTTCATGTCTTACAGAAAATAGAAATAGTCCCTACATAGCATAATGGTATTTAAATAATTAATTTTATTGATAGAAAGTGTCCCTACTTGGATAATGGCATCCACAAACATTTTTTTAGTTGAAAACAGTCCCTACTTAGCACAATGGTATCCAAAGATTTTATTTTTTAGTAGATATTGTCTATATCCTGTATAATGACAACCAACAAGGAATTATTGGGTTGATACACTTATTATCCATAGTTGGCTTTATGCTTATACATGGAATGGGTGATGGTTTGCTTTAGTAACATCAATCATGCAATTCTACACTCTGCAATAGGACCTCGACTTTCCCATGCTTTCTGATGTGAAAATTGCAAAACTACACTTAATCATGTTAAGACTTTTTTTGCATCAAAGTTGTCTGTTGTGGCCCTTTTGGGTTAGATGTGCCTTTTCTCATCAATCTTTTTACTGTTACCTTTTGAAAGGATTAATTTCTTACTCAACAATGATCATTCAAGAAAAACAGCCTCCTTTCATTCTTACCGGATACGTCAAAAGTGACGGCGCCTCTGTTGTAATACAAGCTAGAATATGATAACTAATGAAAGGGGTCAATATAGGTGCAGGTGTTAAGCACTAACTCTGTGCTGATTGAGTTGTTAGAGTACATTTCATGACTTCATTATCCCAGAATTAATCATGATTTGCGAGGTCTAAACCTTGTTGCTGTTTCAATTTTTTTCTCTTTTTAGTTTGATTATTGTGTATATTGCTTGTATTGGAACTAAATAAATAAGGATGTTGGTGACTGAACAGAATGTCTTTCTCTATGAATCACATCCTCAACAACCTAATTTTACCATCCATACAAAAAATTCTTTAGCTGCTTCTAATTATTTTCTTTTTTTCTTTTTTTGGCAGAGACAGAACCTGCTCCGAAAAAGATTTCAGGTGGATCAATTGACAGAGGTACCTTTTGTTAGCCACAAAGAATAATGGAGCAGTAGGATTTTCTTTGTAAATGAACGAGTCTATTTCTGTTTGAATCTTCTTATAATTGCCGAGGGATTCTGTCCAGTTTTAGTCTGTTGTCATCTTTTTGGAAATTCCTTACACGTATTGATGTTGTCTCTAATCTCTTCAGTGATTAATGTTATGTACATGTAAATGCTATTTCGAGTTTGTATGTGTGCGCATGCAAACTTCCTGGGCAGACCACGATGAAGAAAGTTTCATTAAAAGTAACTTATTCTTTGATTGTTTTTGTTTTCAGATATAGCTCTTGCTGACCTTGAAAAAGAAAAGAGACTGTCCTTTATCAAGGCATGGGAAGACAGCGAGAAAACTAAGGCGGAAAACAAGTAAGGTCTTCCTGTTTCTCTCCTTTTGCTTTCAATGTACAGCGGTGCTGCTATAATAATCCAAATAAATCTGTTAGCAATGTGTTTAAAAAAGGTGGTAAAAATTGGGTTTCTCTTGTTCTGTGCATCTGAGTAGGGTTTTCCTCTCTAATGCTTCATTTAAGCTATTAAGTAAGCTTCTTATAAGAACGTTTAGATCTCTATTCCTATTCCAACATGGCTTTAGAAATACACATTCTATGCATAACAGGAATAGGTCCTCTACTTGACCTCAGAATATTGAAAGTTGAAGAATTGAAACTGAACTTGTGCATTGAGAAATTAATCACATCTATCTGATGCGATAAACTGCAAGGTGTCCTATAACTCTCTTTCCGATAACAATATGATCTGAAGGAATGTAATTGCTGACAATTTGCAATGGGCTATAACTGATTAACAGGTCTCAGAAAAAGCTCTCTGCTGTTGTTGCATGGGAAAACAGCAAAAAGGCAGCTCTGGAAGCCACACTAAGAAAGATGGAGGTAATTGAACTCTTGTAATCCTGGTTCTTTGTTCATTTCTGAAATTCTTATCACAGTCAGGTGCATCAATAATTTAATCCTCTCTGGTAGATCCAATCAGTATTCTTAGTGTTCCAAGTGACTGAAGCTCTCCCCCTCAATTATAATGTCCTTGTAACAATCTCAGGATGACAGACTTTAAAATTAACAAACTGAAGAGATTACTTTCCTTATGCTTATAGTATAGTTCTTTTAGCATTTCGGATTCGAGAGTGACAAAACAAAGAACTGACAGGAAAAATTGGAGAAACAAAAGGCAGAATACGCAGAGAAAATGAAAAACAAGGTTGCTTTGATTCATAAAGAAGCTGAAGAAAAGAGGGCCATGGTTGAAGCCAGACGTGGCGAAGAATTCTTAAAAGCAGAGGAGATGGCAGCGAAATATCGTGCTACTGGACAAACCCCGAAGAAGCTTCTTGGTTGCTTCTGAAGCAGCTACTTTAGGAGCCTAGCATGGAAGCAGCAAGTGGAATCATCAGTCGTCCTCTGCATATATAGTGTTTGTAATTCCTTTTTTCATCTTAATGCTTTTCATGTTTGTTTTTTTCCACATAGTTTTATGTCTTATTTCATAAAACATCAGCAAATTTAAATATTCAGTGTGTTTATGTACAGGAATACAATATTTGATCTATGAGAAACAAGTCTCAACATGTTTGTAAAGTTGGCATGAAGTTGCCTTGTCGCAACATCACTGGCTTTTTCTATTTTTCGATCTTACGAAACTAATGACCGATGAGAAGTCACGATAAGAAAAATTTAATGTTTGGTGACAAGAAGCAATTATTGATTTACTAAGGTCGTTTCAGAAACATGTAATAACCAGGTACATACAAAATCGCAATGAACTGTTTTGATCCTTCAGCAGTGTTGTTCCCTTTCGGAAGTTAGACTACTAATCTACCATATTGCTCAGGCAGTATAACAGGCTAGCATCTACTGCTGATTGCCTAAATAGAAAAGTTTCCTCCCAACTGAATCTTATCAAATCCAAAAATCGCCTCACTAAACATGATCAAAAGTTCATAGCTTGGTTCGGACAGAATTCTAATGAACAAGTAGAATCAATGATCCCAGTGAGACGATTTTAGCATTACATAAACAGCATACATGCGAGGCTAAACCTGGAAGTTTAGGTCGCCAAGGATACGTGTCTTCTATATATAATCACCAGGGTACTAGTAAATAAAAAACGCTAACTGTAGGCTGAAAAACTACCCACAACTTCCGTCAGCTTAGCTCACAAGTTTCTGTGCTCGTACACTAGCTTCACAGCTTGTAGTGCCAAAAAAAAGAAGAAGAAGAGCATGTCAAAATCCCAGCTAAAGAAGATTCATTATACAGAGCAACATTTTCATGCATGCTTCACAAGGGGGGTATCATGGAGGCTCCAGTCAACATTCCAGATGAGGTGGCGTAGCTGTCTATATTCCCTTCCAGGAAGCTCATGTCGTTGTTAATGGGGAAATCCAGCAGAAGTTGTAATGTGGAGTCTGTCGAATCCTCCGATTCAGCTGAACTTGATGAGTCAGGCCCAGCCATCACATCTTCTGCATCGGATCTACAGCTCTTGCACTCCATATCTTCATTTTGATTGCTTGCGGCAGCAGAGGACCCTGCTAAGTTGGGGCTAATATCTGCTGTGATAGCTGAAATTGATCCACATTTTGTCGATGAAGAAGCCTGAGAAACCGGACTTGGGCAGGCAGTCTTAGCACCTCCCATGTTGATCCTTCGAAAAGATTCTCCAACTTCAGAGTTCCATATGCGCAGAAAATAATCACAATCAATTTTTCCCGGTATCGGTGGAAGGAAGAGTGATGACTCCCTTGAAAGGCGTGCCTCAGCTTCTAGCCGAGCACTCTCCCATTGCGTCATATGACGAGTAGCTGGGGATGCAGGTCCTTTATTGGCTGGTCCACGGGACGTAAGGGGCTCATGAGTTTGGGGATCAAGTCCCAAGCAAAGAAGGCGCTTCTTCAGGTGGGTATTCCACAAGTTCTTGATCTCGTTATCTGTTCTGCCTGGTAGTTGCGAAGCAATGGCCGCCCACCTGAAAGTCATTGATGCAGCACTCGGAAGAGTTAATTACAAACTGCACAGGGGTCTATATCGCATATAAGCAACCAAATCCTGTTTTCCCATTCCAAATGCAGTTTGACACAGTTGAATTGATAACACTTGCCGCAAACAATTACAAACTTCTTGGTGTTGTCACCACACAAAATGGCCAAGTGTTTCCTCTCTGAAACAATTATGGCCACTTTATTTCCAAAATTACTGCTCACCAAAGTAACTTTACGTCCAAGTTTGCTTTCAAATTCTAGTGGTTCAATGGAAATTTAGAACACAAAAGGAGGCTGGTTGTGAGGATGGTTTGCTCATCCTAGTTTGTATATGTATATATGCATACAACTATAAGGGGGAAATCAGCTGAAAAAAGCTTGCAGGAGTTTGAAGGATGTAGTCTAGTTATATTTAGAGAATTGGTTAGCCCAGAATTGCTACTGTACATGCACAATACTAAGTCACAATCGTAATGCTTTTTTAAAAGAAATCGATCAATTTAAGACACTTTGGTCCACCAACTTTGCGAAGTACTTGCAGTATTCTCAATTTTCATATAGCAAGAAAATACCTGTTTCCAAGAATGCCATGAAGCTGAATGACAAGCTTCTCCTCCTCGAGAGTAAAAGGATGCCGTTTAATATCAGGCCGGAGATAGTTTGTCCATCTAAGCCTGCAACTCTTTCCACAGCGAAGAAGACCTGCAAAACAAACAAGTTAGTTGCAAGGGACTTCCTATTTTTGCAGATCTGTTTCAAGAAATTCAAGCGCAGAAAATTAACTTTACAAGAAAGAAAGAAGATTTCTGAAAGGTCAATTTCCTTTTGGAAGAGAGCATGTTTCCGATCAACGGTACCACTGAAAACGTTGTAGCATACAGGTCAATTCCGTACAGATAAAATCAAGGGACTTGACAGTGAAGATCAAGACATTAAAAAGAAAAGAACAAAAAAGTATCAAGAAAATTTTAGCTTGAGTAGGAAACAGTCATGAAGTAGTGTGAACATCCAACAACATCAATTCAACAGGAAAGAACACAATACTGTGAAGTAGCTTTCAACCGCTTGAATATTCAAAGCATTTTACAATACCATAATGATACTATCCAAGTCCAACAAATATTCTAGTGACCCAATAAGTGCAAAACATTTTCAGTACTTTCCAAGCTGGTGACATGTAACTCCATGAAAGAAACAAAACAAGATCGACGCAACTTTAGCTTCGAAAACCTAAAGAAAGCAGCGGCTTTAGTTTATACCTGCAAGCTTAGGGAGAGAGCGCCAGCTACCATGTCCATTCTTCTTGATGTAACTAACAAGAAGCTCATCTTCTTCAGGTGTCCATGCCCCTTTCTTCAAACCGTTCTTATCACAACAAGGTGTCCTCCCCATCTCCTCGATCGATCCTTCACTTTTTATCACCTCAACAACAATGTTCCAACAAAAGTAAACTCACTTCTAATTTACCATCAAAGATAAAAAATACAAAAAAAAAACAAGAGGAAAAGCAGGTGCCTCTAAAGTTCACTCGGAGACAAGCTTTTTCAAAGAGAAAACTGAAAAGCTTTATATATATATATAGAGAGAGAGGCTATAAATTAAATGCTAGAGTAATATTATCCAAGGTGGTGGTTATTATTTTTTACTCCGTATTTTTTTATGCTCCGATACAAAATTTAAACTCGTGATAACTCCATAAGCTGAATTTTGAAAGCTTTCATATCTAACATGCTTTGATTCAGTAACATGTTGAGCGTGTAAACTTTGGTGCGGGGAGCTGCCAGATCTAATTTACTTAAATTAGATAAGTATTCACCTCAAGATAATAGGGGATTGTCATGTATTGAGTTTAAGTTAATATCTGTTTGATGAGTTGTTAAATTTAATAATTTATATATATACTGAGTTTAAATTAATGTGAGTCTAATAAATTATCAAATTTAAATTATTTTAGCTCATCATAGTAACGTGGATGTAATAAGTTACCAGATCTAATATACATAGGTTTAGCCATGTGCTGAACAAAAGGCAATGTGAATCTGACAACTTGTTAGATCCAATATACTTAAATTTAACTCAAGTTAACGCGAGTATTGTAAATGGCTAAATCCAATATATTAAGGCTTAACCAAATGTTGAGTCCAATACAACTTGAGTTTGATAAATTATCGGATCTATCTCCTCTAAGCTTAACTATGGACCAAACCTAATTGGTTTAGAGGTCGTTACAGATCCATATGAGGACTATAAGATTCATTCTTAAAACTATTAACATCTATAGCTGTCATAAATAATCGTCACATTACATCTGTAGGTGTGTAAAAGGTTGTACCATATTTTGATTTCATTAATGATTTATAAGGGATATTTATCATTTATTAATGATATTTAAGAAAATGACTCTCTAGTCCCTCATATTTGTTATTAATATTTTGATCTCATTAATATCATCATAAGAAGAAAGACTATAGTTTCTCTACCCTATCAAAACGACAAGGTTCAGGAGTTATAAATACCTCATGAACCATCCATGTAAGGAGCTCACAATTTTAATTATTTAAGCATTTATATATTAACTCTTAAAGCATTTATTATATCAAAACAAGAATAAATATTGTTTTTAAAATTTAGAATTTTTTTTTATTGCAATCTTTAATTTAAAAATTAATGACTTTATTACCATATAATCTCTAAATTCTATAAAAAAATGATTGTTTTGTAGTTGTTGGTACTTCTACCCTCAATCATATTTTATTTTTTAAAATATCAATATAAAAATATAATTAATAACCATCTAAATACCAAATAATTTTATTTACGAGCATACCGAGATTTTGGGATATCATCATGGAAATCGAAAGCTATACTTTATTGTGGTTTGTGCAATAAAGGTTCATCGACAAGTTTCAAGCTGGCAATGCAATAAATGTACGTATATACAGTGTAAGTATTTATGCACGATAATTACAGATATTGTCCCATTAGAGGGAGGCCTGGTAGCATCATCATTCAACCAGAAATTATAGGGTTTTCTTTCCTTATTTTTTCACGGACATTTTTTATTGAGCAAAACAGGAAAGAGAAAGAGAGAGGGGATTCCAGTGAAGATGAAAGGGAAAGCATTAATGGTGGATTATTGACAGAGAAAATTTATGGGGAAAGAGAGAACTAATGGCAATTGGACAGTGACTGCACCTGCTCTGTACGACGATCCACGACATGTTTGAGTATTGACCCTCTCCTCCCCTCTCATTTCTTTCTTGTAGTGGTATTTACCCTCACTACATTATCTTTTGCTTGGCTAAGTAGAAAAAAATAGAGTGTTTATGTATTTTAATTAATTTTATAGAATTTAAAATTTATAAAATTTAAACAGGTAAACTATATTTTTTGGAATTAACAATTATGGTTTTCTATATATAATACATTTACTGTAAAAAAGAGAAGAAAAATGTATGAATTTTTTGTTTTTGCTTTTAAAATGTAAGAGTTAAACAAGAAGGATTCAAGATTAATATTTACTGTAATGGGGAAATTCTCTGCAGATATAAGAAAACAAAGAAATAATGAAATTAAAATACAATGAACTTGTATTACTCCATTGTGATTGCTAGATACAAAACAAATTAATATAAGAAAATATGTAAAATTAAAAATTAAGAATGAATGAATGAATCTACAAATATATATATATATATATGGAAATGTATGAGCACTAAATTTCGTGATGAAAGAACTAATTGTGAGAGGATAATAAACTATACTCTATTTGCTAAAGTACAGTTTTCACCTATATTCTACAACTCGTTTTTCAGCATATGCTATGTGCAGTGGCAGATCCAGAAACTTGGCTCTATGGAGTCAAAGCACAACTTAAATATAAACATTATATTTTCATTATCTATATAGTTCTAAACATAACATTGTACGAATATTCACATGTCAATTATGATTTTGAATCAAACCTAGATCACAAAAAAAAAAAAAAGAATACTGATAATAATTTTGATATGATTAATAATTAAAGTTGTATAAAGAGTAAACGCTACCGGAATTTTACATATATATCACCAACAGATTATCTTGTATTTAGATATTGATTCTGTCAGAAATAATTTTACCGATGAAATCATGGATTGTTACTGTTCATCAAGAAACTTATTATTTGTGATTTTTTTTATATTGGTCATTCCGTCTATAATAAAATCACTGATGGATTTACAAACGGTAAAAGCGCGGCAAACAAAAACAAAATTATTGGCTTCATTTTGTCGGCAATATCATCTCTAAGTATGGCATATCATCGACATAAAAAATTGTTTATAATTACATCGGTGATTTATTTTCATATTACCGACGGACTAAACTCATCGATGATTTACCTATTTTCAATGTTGAATGAGGAGGAGGTGGATCCTCTCCAGGACCGGGGAGCGATCAGGTGGACCATATTTACCACCCATGTTGGACAACAATTGCAAGTACAATCTCCTAAGTTTGATCATTTCACCACTAATTTGTTATGTCTCAGTAGTAATCCGAGTTGTCTAAGCTTGAACTTGTTATTGTACAATCGCCTGGAACTCCACAGATTAAGAGCTCAAACCTAATTACGAGGAACCAATGGTCAATATACTATGACCTATTTATAAATCCTCAGCCATAGTATTTGAGATATTGTAAACCTGATTTTTATCGAGTTCACCAGACAATCCAGCCTCCAACCACAAATCTGGATTGATTTTTGAATGAGTCAAAGCAGTGTCCATGTATCTCTTCTACAATCGACTATTATATGTTTCCTAAAAAGAAACCAAGCATCTATTTTTTTTTAAATAAGAACTTTATTTTTTTTTTGTTAAAATCAAATTTACAACGAACTTTTGAACTCAACTATCCACAAGTTGTGACACCAATTTAAAACGGTCATTATTTTGCATGCGAGTTTCTACAAAAAGCTCCATCAATCTTGGTTTATGTTCTAGAGTCATAACCTATAAAATAAAACTATTGTTAGTTAAACATTTTCATATAAAACAACAATTAAAAAATGAATTTAATAAAAAATAAAATAAAATTCGCTTCGTATGCAAAACAAACAAAATAGATTTGCTAGTGTGCGTGGTAATTGAATCATGAATCTCTGTACCGGACCACGACTGTTGCACGAAACAACCAAACATCACGTTCTACATATAGCTTTTCATATAGCCTCTAAGATGTGCGGAGGTCTGAAATCCCTCCAAACTGCAACGTCTCTATAGCTTGAAAAACCTTTTTCTCTAGCATGTATTTTTTTTTTTACGCTTCATACAAAAAATCATGCAACTTATATGGTAGAAATACATAATTGGTTAAGATAATGAAAAATAAAATTTTAACATTGAAATAAAAAATATAAGTTTTTAATTAAACCTTACGTAGTTGCGTTGTCGTTCTCCCAAACTCTCCTTGCAACAACGTTGGGGGCCCTATCCCAATAAATCTTTAAATTTATAAAAAAATTAGTTCATTAAAAATTTAAAACTAATTGGGTTAAAATAATAATGAAAAAATTTATGAACCATGCATCAATCATAGGTTTCCCTTCATGATTTTTGAGAACCTGACTCCACTGAAACAATGGCACTTCCATCGATGATATCGTTGCCGATGTTATCATGCTAGTATCATCTACATTTGTAATATGAAATTTCATTCGTTAATTGAAATCAATTATTAAAACAATTATTTATCGTTGTTTATTTTTCAATCATGTAATAAAAGAAAACAAATTTTCATTGAGTGATGGAGCCTCCACTGAGCAATGATATATATATTATGCTTAGAACATACACCCCCTCTTAGTGGCAACATCGTGCTTAATAAGCGTGCATCGATAAAGGGTGCATGTTTATTGTCGGCACCTAGCAATTTATGGTCATCAAATGCGCTTCTAGTTCTGTATGATGCAGTATTAACTTTTCTCTTGAAATCTTCATAAATTAAGGGATTGAAAAGGGTAATAACATTTGTATTTAAAAAAAAAAAAAAAAGTTGACCACCTTTTCTATACAAAATATTACTCCAAATCTTATTATCTAAAAATACACATAAATAAATAAAGCCAAATAAAACTTGTTTTGTGGTCTAGCTAACAAATACAAACTCTTATCTTCCACCAACTTCAGCTCTGCGGGGGATGTGAATGCAGAGAGAGCTAACTCCATATTTGCAACAACTGGCTACCACACCGGTCCTTATCTTGCATCCAAGTTCGCTTATGGATGTTAAATTGAACGTACATGTGCTTACTTGCACGCAAGCGCGCGTGTGGGGACCTTTTTTTTCCCCAGAAAAAAACTACACATTTATTTTTGTTCATCTTTGCCAAGAGAACGATCCCTCTCAAACGATGATATTTAGAATGAAACAGTTTGCTTCATAAGCCTTCGATTCAACAGTGCCAGACTAACACAATTAGGCTTTGCATAAATACATTACAATTTATGGCATCCTCATGGCATTCCCAGGCAAGAATTAATGCGATATGTGTACATTTCATGGGTAAAATTTCAAATTTCAAAGATATATTGGACGAAAGATGCATGCTGGTGGGAATCATCGACAGAGGATGGAGTTGCTTTTTGATCACAAATTCACAAGATTCAATGGAGCGCAAGTGTTGAACAACCGGACATGGCGCTACAGAATCAAAAGGTGGAAGAAGGTAAAAGAAAAGGAAAGGAAAAAACTCCATTTTTCTTGCTATTTGCATGGGCTGGCAGAGACGACTGGGTTCGTGGGTTTCAGTTTTTTCTGTTGCTCTCTTACCACCAAATTTAAGAGTTTCCAGATAGCATAGCATTTAAAGTTCGGGCATCTGGGACCCGTGACGATGACACGTTTCTCACCTAACCAGGAACCATCAAATAAGAATAAGAATAAGAATCATAAACAAGATTGTAAATGATGAATGATTGTTGGGTAAGGAGGAGAACCCTTGTTTCCCGTCCTCAATTACTTCTTGTGGCAGTGTAAAGTCTATTTAACAGCAATTTTATGGTATTATCCCAGTAATTAATTATATTTTATTAGTTATTTTATAAATTTATTTAAAAAAGTTTACACAAATAAAAGATAGAAAGTAAAATTTACAGTAACTAAAAATAATAAAAATATGTTAACTCATAGGTTTTTTTTTTTCTAATTATATCTATTTTTTTCTTTAAAATATACTCGAAAAATAAATAATAAATAATATATTGATTTCTTCCACCCTAGAAGTTCTCTAAAATTTTCCTCAATTCAACTGCAATAAATACAGTCGGCCACAAGTCAAAGGAACTGCAGAGGGTCTTGCTGTTTGAGGTTGATGACTCCCTGGCAAAGACTGACAGCTGCTGCTGCGCTTCTTCCACAAATTTGCAATCGCATATGCTTTCACATGCATGAATGCTTGGGCTCACAGATGATCATGGATCGATACACAGATTTAGAACCATGGATAGATGTTCTTCTGTCTTCTTGCTGTTACAGTGGACGCTGCATAATTAGAAGCTTGTTCAAATGGCGCTTTGAAGTCTTCTTGCTTTTATTCTCCTCTCTTTCACGTCAAATCAAGTGATAGGAAATCTTAATGCGACACAACAAACTGTCAAAAACCCGAAGCATTTAAATCAGCATTATAAACTTCAGCATGGATTAAAGACAAGCGGAGTATTTATAGCACTGTACTATCTGATGCTTCAGTTAGAGCTGTATTGCCAGTGCAATAGCTTTTTTTATCATATATTTTTTTTTAAAACTGTTTTTCATTTATAATTAGATTAAAATAAGTTTTTATTTTTATATTAGTATATTAAAATAAAAAAAATTCTAAAAATTTTAATTTAATATTTTTTTCAAATCAATCACACTTTTTAATAGCACTCAAACATGGTTTCAAGGTAATAAGACACTTTAGATTTTCATAGCAAGTGAACTAAAAAACGATGACTGTTACGCATAAAAATAGCTTATTGACTAGAACAGTGACTCACGCGACATCACTCGTTGGTCTAATCACACTTTTTAATGTTAAAAAGAAATGCTCAAGCGATGACATTGTTTCATAAAAAGCAAGAAAACCTAATACTCAGTCATTAACTTGATTGTATCCAATGATCTGATTATGTAATTTAATAATCTAATCTAAATCAAAGGAAATGACAATAGATGGAATGTAAAACAAATTATGGCAACAATCAATTAAAAAAACTGAGCCAAAGAGAACATGCATGTAAGGAGAAAAAAGAAAAGACCTCAAAAGACTCATTGTCATTTCACCATAGACATTGTTCATAACCAAAAGAGTTTGCCAAGATATTTTGAATTCCACTACAAAAGGTTGTATGATGACATTGAAAGAAGCTACATGGATCACTGGAGCAATGTCCAAGAAAGGCAAACTGAATAAAACACAATGAAATGGGGATTGCCTATATTAAATCAATCAATTCTTTTTAATTTAAGAGTAAATTTTTTTAAATAAATTAACATAACAAAGAATAACAAATAAAAAGACTTGAGGTAACCCAATTAAATATATCTAAAAAAAAAGACAAAAGAAAGGATATAGAAAAAAAAAACAAAGCTCAATGTCCAATTAAATAAATATTAAAGGATTAAATTAAAAAAAACACTAGCTTAAAAAAATAATAAAATAAAAAGTTAAAGCTACCGACCGAAGCTCCTAAAGGTGGGCTAACTTTTTAAAAAACCTGCAACCAGTGAAATTTTAAACATGAGCTTAATTAAAAAAATTTAAATCTAAGTTAGTTTAATATTGAAAGATGAAATTGAGTAAAAACAAATACCAACCTAAAAATTTGGTAAAAATAATAATAATAATAATCAAAAGAATTAGGATAAAATCTGACAGAAAAAAAAATAATGAGTGAAATAAAAAAAAACCAATTCTACAATAATCTCATATTACATAAACAGTAATTAAAAAATTAAATATGAAATTAAAATAAAATTTTAATTTTATAAATTATTTAAAATTAAACAAATATTAGCCAAACTATTAGCAACTAAATTGAAAAGAATCAGATAACATAAATATTAATTAAAAACATATGAATAAAATTTGATAAAAAGACAGAACGAAGATCTAAACTTCAATTTCATTAATTATTTTAAATAAAACAACCATTAAACAAAAGACCAAGAAACCCTTTTCCCTTTCTTTATGAGCCATTAACATGTTCGTGAATCGTGTTTCAACTGAGTTATTCTGAGCTGACCACATTCCAGAATTTGTTCTGCGTATGGAGGGCGTGGATCGAGATTTCTCTATTATATATATATAAAAGATGCAAGGAATTTGGAAACGTAAATGAAATGAATTTAGCTGTGGGTATTTTATAAAATGTTTTTTATTTTAAAATGTATTAAAATAAAATTTTTTATATTTTTTTAAAATTATTTTTAATATAAGCACATTAAAATGACTAGAAAATATTAAAAAAATATTAATTTAAAATTAAAAAAAATTTAAAATCTTTTAAAAAATTTAAAATATAAAAACAAACACAACTTTAACATTTATAACTCTCAGGACATATATTTCTAGTTACTATTTCGGCTTGCAATCTGGATTAAAATATAAAAATCTAATTCCTTCTTAACGTGCATGGTAATTAAGGACAAATTTTCTGAAAAATCAATATTTTTTTGTAGTTCAAACAGAACCTATAGATAACTACTGCTGTATTGCAGAACCTGGCGAGTTTGATGATGTTTTCCTGAAGCAGCAGTTTGGAGTCTGGTACTGCACACGAATTACACTTGTATTTTGGCCGCGGGAGTACTATCTAAAATGGAGGATGATTAAAATTTAATTGTTTTTTAATTTTTAAATTATTTTAATATATTAATATTAAAAATTACTTTTTTAAAATTAAAATAAAAAATATATTTTTAAGTAAAAATATACTTTAAAAAACAACTATTATAGAACTATCAAACACCCTTCTATTCATAAGTTCAGACACTAAAACTATGTTTGATATGACATAGATTTAAGTTAGTATTTAACCGGTGATTCAGAGAGAAGTTACAAATATATCTAGTCGGGAAAAACTTTTGATTTAAATTAAGAGTTTGTTAAAAAATTTAGTTATTTTTATTTTAACTTGTAAATTGTAAATTATATTATCACTCTTCTTTAAAAACACCAAAATTTAAAGAATAAAATTTAAGACCCACTCCTTTCCTCTCCACTGGTTAAAGAAATTATTCTGCGGTGCCCAGCAAATCACAGAAGAAACAAGAGTAGCAGTTCCTATCCTCACCATGAAGATGAGTGAGAAGGTTTCGTGTTAAGTGATCAATCTTTCATTTATGATGTCGGCTATCAGCAGAATGCTCGTACACCACGCAAGTTCTTGCATTTAATAAACCGTGGGCCCTCTATACGCGACCTGCCAATAAAATAGAGACAGATCTCAATTGCCCATATGGTTCTTCTTTCATCATAAATGAATGAACATTAAATACACAACACTCACAGTACTCAGTTTGAAGCTTTTTTCATTTCTATTCAGGCTCGAGAGTTTTTCACATCTTTTGACGGAGCCGAAGTCACCGCCACTCTCATCCCCACAAGTATCAGTAGTAGAATACTTCCGGCATCTCCTGGCGGCAATTATTCAGAGCAACAGGAAATGTAAACTCCGGCAATATGATTCTGCTTGTGGTTACTTGCATGCGAAAACATCAGAGTTTTGAAGTGCCGCACAAATAGGAGAGCATGGGCGGGAGAATAGTCTTTGGGGTTATGATTCCATTGCAAGATATGGCAAAAATTATTCCAACAACAAATCATAACCGTAAATGCTGTCATGCTATCTTGTAGAAAAGAAAAAAAAAAAAGGAATCTAACAGCAAGCAATGGGGTCCAGGAATTGTAGGCCGTGAATCAAACTTTAATCACATCGAGAAATGATTTAAACCTTCTCCCCACCACACCACCGACACCCTAAGACAATCAAAAGGACCCAAGGAGGGGGGAAAAGCAAAAACACTAGTATCCTGGTGGAGAGCGAGGGAGAGAGAGCCAGAAAATTTTCAAAGTTAATGACTTTATTCATGGAACAGGAGGTGCAAGGGAGAAGGAACTGATCCATCTCCATGCATTACAGCCTTCATTTCAACAGTAAGAAAACTAAGAGCAGAGAACATGAAACCAGTCTGTTAAGGAAATCAAAACGCAACACCAGAACTAAAACAACATCTATGTATCTGGGATTTCATAATCCGTTAAAACTCCATCCAGAAACCAACTAAAGCATTCCAGGATTAAATGCATACAGCAATCATTAAGTCTTCCACCAATAATATTTAGTTCTTAGATGTTTCCCTCGGATGCAGAGCCATATCATCTTTGAATGGACAGCTTGAAACCTGTAACATCATCAGAGTTAAATCAGGTCAGGTGTCGCAGATCTCTGGAGGGAGTCCCCCAACCCACAAAATAAATAAAAAAACAAAAAACCATCATGAGAACTAAAAATGTCCTGTAATCCAGAGATCCAGTTTGTTATTATCATATAAAAAGGGAGGCGGTCCAAATCTTATGAAATTCTATACTAACCAAGTCTGTATTCAAATAACAAATCAAGGATGTGTAACCTCATGTCTTGTGGTTCATAATAACAGATCCAACCCCTTTGAAACAAGAGCTATATCTGCTAAGCTCACCAATTACTAAGTACCGATCCTTTCTAGCTAGTCAACTTAGAAGTGACTATTCCCTCACGCCTTGACTAATCCATATTCCAGAGAAATATTGCTTTCTGTTCTGACAGAAAAGCATAACTTTGGTATTTGGTATCTAGTTTAGTATTTCAAGTCAATCTAAGATATCAAATCTTCCTCCTTTTCTTCTTTCTTTAAAGCAAACATCAAAGAATCAATAAGAGAAGAGATTTGGTGAAAACATACATTGGCGATGGCACTCACCGTTGCTAATCACTGACACCACACACCATTGTTGAGTGCAATGAGAGGCATCTACCACAGGTTATTGGCAATATATTGCCTGATCAATATGTGGAGGAATTTGTTTAATTTCAGTTCCAAGTTCCTGCTCAATCCTATACCTGTGGAAAAACAATTAGAAATTAGACATGTTAGTAAACTCCTTAATAATAGATGCAACGTTCCAATAGAAGGCAGAGGAAGAAATGCATACAAGTTAAAGCGGTCCTCATAAGTGATCAAATTCACAGCTAAACCAAGGTGTCCGAACCTTCCTGATCGACCAACCTGTGTTTCAAACAAACATAAAGATAATAAAATAAAATTAATTTATTATTGCTTGGAAACTTGTATATGAAACAAAGGTAAGAAAGAATATACAAATGTCTAATACAGTGTTGATTGAAAAATATAGCATCCCACATACCCTGTGAAGGTATGTTTCTGAGTTTTTGGGAAAGTCAAAGTTTATAACAACATTCACCGCTTGGATGTCTATACCCCTGGTGAAAAGATCTGCAACAAGCATCGTATAGCATCAGAACATTATTCAATGTATATAAAGCACAATTTATGACTACCTCAACAAAAAAAAATTTTCTCCCGATAATAGAAAACTTGCTCTGTTATTATGTTGAAAGTTGCAGCTCTCCAAGATACACAACTAAAAATTCCACATTTACAATTAAGAAATAAGCAGTTAGGTCAGGTCACTTCCCTTGGTTGCCACTTTTTCCCTAACTCCACAAGTTTCCTTAATTACTCACATCATCTCAATTTGCTGACTATTTTCTCCTATTCTAGGAAATAAAATTTTTCTAGAAGCTAACATTGCCCACAACATAACTCTACATTAGAGTTGATCATTACTGTGGCAATGTTGCCTATTTAACAAACTTCATATCCACCAACTATTTAAGGGCTATGTCTGTAATTTTAATTGAGCTCAGATTCAGTCTTACCAACTTGGAGAGACAAACTAAAAGCTTCATCTAATGTAATGGATCATCATCATTATTATTATGTACAAAAAGGTCATACAAGTTGACGAAATTTATAAAAGCAAACTAAATCAACTGACAAAAAGACAAGAATACTCATAATTTCAGAGAACCCAGGTAACACACCGGTGCAGACAAGATTCCTGCATGCACCATTGCGGAAGTCATGAAATACTCTGTTACGATGGTCTTGCAACATCTTTGCATGGATATAGAAACAGGAATAGCCAAGTTCTGTGATCTTTTTGGCCAGTAATTCTACCCGATTCACTGAGTTGCAAAAGATGATTGATTGGTTTATTTGCAGCTGCATATAGACCACAATGACATCATATTCACAAAAAAAAAAGGAATACAAAATAGCTGTTTAGTTGATGTCAAACCTTAGAGAAAAGAGTGTTCAAGCAATGGACTTTCTGTCGTTCTTCAACGAAAGCATAATATTGTGTAATACCCTTGAGAGTAAGTTCATCCATAAGATTGATAACATAAGGCTTCTCTAGATATCTATCTTTGAAGTCCTTAACAGTAACAGGAAATGTAGCTGAAAACATCAAAATCTGACGATTTGAAGGAAGAAAACGAATAAGCTGCTCTATTGAAGGTTGAAACTCTGGAGACAAAAGCTTATCAGCCTGAGGAACAAAAAACAACATTCAGATGCTTGTACATCAAAAGGTTAACTCGAGCATAGCACTGATAATATTTACATAAGCATGTTATTTCATATCAGGTAAGAAACTACAAAAAGCAATTAGTAGAATTGAAGTTCAGTGAATGTAGCTGGGCTGGCAACATTGACCTGGAAAACAGGGAAATTTTCTTCCAAAAAAACTTCAAGGCAAAATTAAAGGACTGATAGCACCTTTCAAGTGAACACATAAACATCATTAAACTGCTAACATACCTGCCATATGAGTGAAACTATATGACAACAGATAATTTATAAATTATATATATATATATATAACATAGCATTGGCCCAGATTTTTTTGTTCCTTGTCATTTTCAAAAATGATAGAAGTAACAAAGGGTGTTTTTTACATTCATGTTTCAAAGCATTTATTTCCCAGAACTCTCAAAACAACACATCATTCTTCTCCTCTCTACAACAGCCAAGATATCTATGCGGAGGGACAAAAGACTCAGATTTGGTTCTCTCTTTTCTTGCTCTCAATCTTCAAATTTGCCATGTTAATTTCTTTCTCTAGCCAAAAACCAAAAACAAATCTAGCTTCTTTAAAGAAAAATAAATAAATAAAAATTTGCTAATTGAGTTTAAATACATTTTCATGGAAAAATATAGTGAGGGAAGAATAGTATCTCAGCCAACACAAACCAGTGAAAAAATCGCCCCCCCCCCAACCATCAAAGAAAATCCATATCTTTAAATATGAACTGAACATTTAAAACAGCAAGTCAATAATTCTCAACCAATTGATATAATTCTTTTCACATATCAAACAACCAAAACCTTGAGATGAATCATGTCGTGAGCTCAAAAGACCAAATTATCTGTGCATTTATTTGTATTTCCTGTGCCAATTAATACAGCTGAAAAAAAACAATCCTTCAACCTTATTTTCAGGACCTAAACAAAGGACATGTTCTTTCAGAAGCCTAAACCAATCTCCTGTACACATCAGTGTACCTATTTCAACAACTCTCAAAAGTTAATACGAAATTGAAGTCAACTAAAATTATCACAAAACTATCAAGTCAAGTTATATTACTAGAGACTCTAGTTGCATTAAAGTTTACCTCATCTAAAACAAGCATTGAACAATCTTTCAAAATGCACACGCCCTTTTTTGCAAGATCTAGTATTCTTCCTGGAGTCCCAACAAGTAAATGGACTGGTTGATATAAACGCATAATGTCATCTTTTAAACTAGTACCGCCAGTGGTGGCCATCACTTGAATTTTCAAATGCTTCCCAAGCTCCTTGCAAACCTGTGATGTCTGAAGAGCCAACTCACGTGTTGGCACAAGAATCACAACTGCATGCAAATGCTTTCGTTAAGTCAAATGCAATTTCCATAAATGCTAATCTGGAAGCAGATTACAATTTCATAGCTTCATATAAAATCAAGTATTAAGAAAGACCGCTACTTGTGAATTGTTTACAAATCAATAAGCTCATGTTTCACAAAGGCAAGGCCGAGGTGCCTTTGAAGAGGTGCTCGCCTAGATGCAGGCAATGAAGGCGTCGTCTAATGAAAATTGTCTGACACCGACACCGACACCGACACTGAGGATTGGTTTGAAAAGGCATATCTTTGAGTACTGTTTTTTTTCTTTTTTTGAAAAAAAAAAATCTATGTTTTATGTCACTCCTTTTCTGGTCTTATACAAGAAAAAACTTAAGGGTGTTTTGTGAAAAACATAGATTAGGATAAAAAAAGAAGAAAAGAAACCAACATGAAAGTTAAAGAAGTGAAACAGACATGGAAATTGAAACAAGAACAGAAACAAACAATGAAACACCACCAGAGAAGAAGAGAAAGAAGAGTGAAGATTGAAGAACAACAAAGGTATTCCTCCTTTAACTTTTTTTCTTCTGTCATCTCATCTTTTTGTTTCTTAATTTCTCTCTTTCTCACTTTTTTTCTCTCTCCATGTTATTCCTTCTCTCTTCTGTTATGTTGCCAAAATTTCTACTAAGATATCATATATAATATTATACATGTAATGTTTTATATCATACAGGTTGAGCACCTTGGTTCATTCAGGCGTGCGTCTAGTGCCTCGAGCATTTTCCAGGCTTGGCGCTTTTTAGCGCCTTTCGCCTTTGACAACACTGATTTAGGTTGTACAAAAAAAGGTCAGCTGAACTCAAATCATCACCCCACCATTATAGGGCTTATATTCCTATCTTCTCATTTCATTATCACTTCATAAACTCTACAAATAACATGTTCCTAAATGCCAAACTAGCCACCTGCAGTCATTATCACATCTGCAAGCAACAAATCATATGCATACATTCATCTTTCCATAATCCGACATAAGACTAATTAAATTGGTGGCAGCCAGAAAATGTCACAATGTAAAAGACAATAAAGCTGATTATATGATGTAAGACTATCATAGTCCAATCATGCAACTAATGCATCTCAATGGTCTTATATGATAAACATGCACATAAACAGCAAATGAATAAGTTAATTGACTGAAGATCGGACCTTGAATAGAATTGTTATCTTGGTCGATCTTTTCCAAGGCAGGTATGCAAAATGCCGCTGTTTTCCCTGTCCCATTTTTAGCTCTAGCTAGAATATCACTGCCAGTAAGAGCAATTGGTATGCTCTCTTCCTGAATAGGAGATGGTCTTTCAAAACCCTTCTCATATATTCCCATAAGCAACTCACGCTTCAGAAAATAATCCTCAAAATCATTCCCTTTTGTGGCTGTCACATCCTGCAAGACAGATGTTTAAAAAGTGAAACAGGATTCATATAGATTTTTCCTTTTATAAAAAGTCCGTGGATACACATGATGTTCACCAGCTCATTAATGAGACAGTACTTCCACAGTTCTTTTGACGTTATATCTGTGAAAGAAAACAAAGGATCCACCAGACTATAAAAATGAACCATTTCCACATCGCCATACAATAATGAAGTCAGATGAATGCTCTTTTACATGTGCAGAGAAAAGGCAATACAGTCTATGGTTGCATAATCCTTGTTTTAAGTTCAGAAATGTGCATATAAAGGACATGCATCTGTTATGGCTCAAGCATAAAAGTAAGACACTATTCAGGACATTATTAGAGCCAAAACTTATTGATTTACTCAGAGCAATATTGGATGTAGTTACCAAAACATAGGGTACAAGTTTTGACTTTAGCCTCACTTGATTTGCACTTGTCATTTAGTTAATTATCAATCTCCCAATTCAGAGTCAATGTAAGACTGCATATTCATATTACATTATGTGTAGTTTCCATGCAAGTAAAGTCAAATAGTGACCCCATTCCTCATCAGGAAAAACTTGCTATTCCCCGCAGCCAGTTGCTCAAGGCTCCAAATATAATAATAACTTTCTAAGTAGCAATCACACAAATTAACATATGTATGACAGGAATTACAGCAACCATGACCGCAAGCAAGTAAATATCTGATTAAAAACACCCTACCTCGGTTTGGTATCGCGTGTCAGCTGGTGGTATCTTTAGCTTTGCCTTCCAATCTTGTGAACTAGAAAGGAAACAAAAAACATGAGACCACAAGATTTCAGTCTACAACAATCATTGGAAGCTTGCAAAAACACAAGGATTGAAATATAAACAAAGCATAGAGCAGCACAATGCATGCAGGGCAGGGTAAGGTGTAGAAATGTCAACAAAATCCCGCAATCTGATGCTGCTCTTGCTTGGGGCACAAATATTTCACACAGTACATCCGAACTAACAGATAACATCAAGTGATGCTCGCTTCCAGTCCAAGGTTTTTCACCATCATTTTCTGATAACTTATAATTATAGCAAGCAATCTCTGCGTCAGATCCCTCCCTCACAGCATCCTTAAAATACTACAGAAATAACATCTACCGGGCTCTTTTCCAACACTAGCAAACACTCATACAACATATAAATATTTATTTGAGCAAAATAGCATAAACCATTTAAAAAAGAATTTATCCATATGAATAAAAGCTAACCTCGAGTCAACGGCCTCAGACTGAACAGTCTTTTCGACCTCGTCAACGCTCGAATCGGCAGCAGCTAGCTGACTCCTTCTCAACCACTGCTGCTGCTGCTGGTGATGCTGTTGCTGCTGCTGCTGATTGTGATTCTGTTGATGTTGATTATATTGTTGTTGGTGATGACTCTGCCCAAAATGTCTCTGCACGTACTGCTGTTGCGGCACCCTGGATTGAAAATTAGGGTTCGCATTCATACCTCCGCCTCTACCGGCGCCGATCCCTGGCGGATACCTTCCTCTATTGTTGTTGTTCATCACAAAAAAAAGAAGCCTAACCCTAACTAAGCAACTAAATCACCAATTCAGACCCCAGAATTTGTAAAAAAAACTAGAAACAAGAACGATCTTAAGCCCGGGGTTCAAGGTTACAACGGTAGATTAAAATACTTACAGGAATCAATGAGATTTGAAACGGTGGCGTTTTGGTTCAAAGAATTAAAGACTAAAGACTTCTTTTGTGAGTTGAAATTGAAAATTTAAACAGTGAGAGAGGGAGGGAGGGAGGGAGGGAGGGAGGGAGGAAAATCTAGTGTTCCATAATGGGGTAAATCGTAAATTAGCGCAAAACAGGAGGTTATTCCAAAGGAGAGCGCTGGTTCTGTAGGGGAGGGCAGAGGTGGTTTTCCGTTTGGATGAGATCGTAAATTCGGGTGGAAATTGAGGGGTCAAAATGGGACGGATCTGGGGAGAAAATGAGAGGATAGAGTGATTTTAGAACTTGCAGATGTAGAAATTGAATGATTTCGTTTTTTAAGGCTACGGAGAGAGGAGATAAAGAGGAAGATTCATGGCGCTTGCTGTGTCTGTGTTTCGATGAAAAGGCCGAAAAATGAGGAGGAAACGGTTTCTAGGGCTTCAGGATATTCTTTTGTTATTTGCATTTGTTGCCCTCCTTTGTTTAAATTATTGAGTAACACCACCGACCTTTATTAAAATATGTTTTCATGGACACACCAAAGATGTCGCTATTATTGCTTATTTACAAATTATAACCATCTTATTTTATTTTATGAAACTTTAGTGCTCCTTTTTTTTTTTTGCTGTAAAGCTTGAACGTGTAAATTCTTAAGATGATGCGAGAACCAAGAGGCGGCTAGAGAGGATGACGAGTCTAATTTTATTTCTTTTATTGTTTAAATGAGATTGTAATTAAAAAGAATTTTAAATTTACTGTAATTAATCAAACATAATCACAGTCTAATTAAGTTTAGTAATGGGTATAGTGCTCCTCATGTTGCGTTCATGATATGCTTTATATCTTCGAATCTTCACTTGAAAAAAACAACAATATGGCATATAATATAGTGAAAAACTATGCTTTTATTTTAATTTGATAATTGTATAAATGTTTGATAATTAATGAGCTGTTATTTTATTATTAGAGAAAAAAAATGAATTGTGGTTTTCTCGGTAATTATCTAAGTGCTTTCCTCTTTATAGTGCTTCTATTAGTTATTGTTTTATTTCAATTAAATTTATTTAAAGTTAAAAAATCTTTATTTCTGAAAATAAAGTTCCGATTCTAATTTCTCTGTTCCATTCTCTGTCGTCGGATCCAAAAGGGATTCAAATTTCAAAGGGACCATGGTGGATAAAACAAACAAGTTGCGAGGTGTAAGTAGTATTTCAAACATTTTAATACCGTTGAGAATTACCAAGACATCGAGGAGTTGGGTGCAATATAGCTTTATGTTTATATTCGGGTTGTTTGGTGCAGTTTTTTTTTTAATGTTTTTAATTTGAAAAAATATTAAATTAATATTTTAATGTTAAAATATATATAAAAAAAATTAATATATTTTTAAACTAAAAATTATTTTGAAAAATATATTTACATTAAAATTTCAAACACCTGGTGTAGCAGTTTAACTATAATTTTGTTATTTTTTTAAAAAATATTTATTTTATTTTATATTATTTTAATGAATTAATATTAAAAATAAATTTTAAAAAATTTTAAAATATATATTATTTTAATAAATTTAAAAAAATACTTAAAAAAAAAAGCTTTTTCAAGCATCTCCTTGCAGGCTAAGCTATACGAATGCCCCCAGAACCATGTCTTTTACTGTTGACAGTCCGGTTTTTCCCCCTGATTTTATTCTTTATATCGTACGATATTTTGAGCGACGCCCTGTCCCTGATATAGATCGACGATAAAAGATGACAGGCTAGTCTTTTCTTCATTTTTTCCGGGTAAAAAAGCACCAAAAATCATAAAATTAAAAGCCATGGAATAGTATAGTATAGGATTAATTTACTGGCAATATTTTTATCATAATAGTAGGGAGGGTTGATTTCTTGATGGTTTTTTTTATATTTTTAGTTATATTTTATTTTACAGTGAAATACAGGCAACCCATGATTTATTTATAAAAAATGGATTAAGACAGTGTTTATCATTGTGATTGAAAAATATTTTTTAAAAAAAAATTATTTTGTTTTTACTTTAAATTAATATGTTTTTATGTTTTTAAATTATTTTGATATATTGATGTTAAAAATAATTTTTTAAAAATAAAATAAAATATTTTTTTAATGTGTTATGAAATAAAAGGCATTTTAAAAAATAATTAATTATTATCATATTTTCAAACACTCTATAAAAATAATCTGGATCAAAACACCTATAATTCAAGAGTTGAGATTATTAAAAATAAAAAAAATTAGAAGTCATCAAAGAAAAAGGACTCCGTAGGTGCTTGTATGGGTCAAGGAAAAAAAAACAAAGGCAGCTTCAAAAGCAAGTAAACAAAAGAAGAAAACGGAAAATCAAATCATATGATAGAGTGCTTTTTTGCAAGCATTTGTAGGGCCGGATAAGATTAAGAGGCTGTTTGGAGCTGCGGTCCAACCAGTTTTTTATAAAATTTCAAATTTTTTTTTGTTAAAATTAAATGTGGTTTGTATTTTTTGCATCGTTTTAATGTGCTGATATCAAAAATTATTTTTAAAAAATGAAAAAACATTATTAGCATGCTTTTCGGCATGAAAAGCTATTTGAAAAGCAATAGCTACCACACTCCCAAACACCCTCTAAAAAAGAAAGTGAAACTATAGAATTGAGCAAGAGCAAAAGCAATTCAACTTACTGAGGAAGGCGAGCAAGAAAAGATATTTTTGGTATTATGGTAACTATTTTGATTGTAGTTTAAAATAAAATTATTTTATAAAAATATTTTTAGTTAAGACTGGTTTGGAAAAATATAATTTTTGTTAAAACTATAGTTAAAATCGAGGTTGAACAAAAAATAATTTAATATGTCTAGTTAAGAATATATTTTGAATTGAAATTATAAAATAACTAATATATATATATATATTAATGGTAATGTTTTTAAATTTAAATATTGTAGATTTAATTACTATTATTACATCATGAAATGAATAATATTTTATATAAAATATTTTTTATTGTTTCATTAAACTATTTACAATTTCATTATGTATAAAATTCATTCCACAAAAATTATAGTTTCTATAATTTTTTAAGCATGTAATAAAATAAGATAAAATATTATTAAGAATAAAATTAAAATTATAGTGCTAATAAATTTAATTTACTCTACACTAATTTTCGAGAAAAATAAAACAGTCCACTCTCCATAAAAAGTAGCTCCAGCGTGCGTGCTATGTCTTGCCCTGTTACAAACACATATTTCAATGGCCCCATGAACAACAAATATTTTTTTTTTTCATTATCAAATATGTTGCATCTGTGTTATCAAAACGCATACACAATTCCCTAAATAAACGAAATCAAAGAATCAGTAAGGATGTGATTGACTTGAAGATATAATAATTTTCTTTTAAAAGATACAATTTATTAAAATATAAATCACACCTCGAAAGTTAAAAATATATACTTTTTATGTAAGTTTTTTTAAAAATAATATCAAAACCCCCCTTTAAACCAAACACCTTTTAATACAACCAAACACCTTTTAATAGACAAATCTTGTAGGTACACCAACAAATCCACTTGTCTATCAAGAAGAAAAGAAAATCAATCAGCTGTGCCAATCTTGTCATATCTGATAAGCTTATATCTGCTCCTTTATGACATGACAGAACTGGAAATAAAAAATATATATATTTTTAACATTATTAAAATAAATTTAAGTATATCTGCTCCTTTATGACATGACAGAACTGGAAATAAAAAAATATATATTTTTAACATTATTAAAATAAATTTAATACCAAGCAAAAAAATTGAAACACAGTTTCTACTGCGAAAACAAACAGCTCGATTTGCTATATGGAACCAAAAATTTCCTCCATCACCTTCGTCAAACATAACAAGATAAAATCATTCACTAGGATTACAGGAATACAATGCAGAGACATTACATCTTGTCCCATAATGGAGTTCAACTGATGTCAAGCAGCCCAGGAAAGAAAAAGGAAAATGCTGAAAATAGTTGCTCGAATACACCCTTATGTCTCTAGATGCAGGATCCAAAACTATTATACCAACTGATGTATAAAGTAAGATGTATTTCACAATCTGCCATTTTCGGCCACAACCTTGTCTTCAGCTTTTCCCGAGGTGGATGCCAACTCCACTCTCAGGTTCTCTAACTTTTCTTTGCATGTCATGGCATCCAAAGCAGCAAGGATTTCCTTCTTGATATCTGCTTGCATTTTTTCTATTTTTTCGGAACTCGATCCTCTGGCTATTTCTGACTTCAGTTCCTCAACTTTGTCACCAAGACCTGCAACATTTATCACTCTTTCAATTTCTTCAGCTATCTCTTTATTCACCATTGTTATTTTCTCTTGCAATGAAGGAGGTGGAGGTGCTACATTTCTTTTAGTTACCCCTACAATCTCCAAACCAACTGACTTTAGAAACTCAACCAGCTCTTGCTTAGCCCTCTCTGTTTGTTCCGCCAAATCTTTGTCTGTTGCTTCGCCTTTTGACAACTTTTCTCGAGCATCCTTCAAAAGTTTCATCTTTGCTTTTAACTCATCTGGAACCTTTTGGTTTATCTCTGCTTTCAGTTTCTCACTTTTCTCTTTTCGCTCAATGAGCTTCCCAACCATGTTTAACTTTTCAAGCTTCTGCTTCAACCCAAGATAGGCTCCCGGTCGTGCCAAATTATGCTGGAATTCTTGCATGATTTGGTCGACCTTCTCCTTTAAGTGGCGATTAGGGGGCTTATTAGGGTGGTCGTCTGAGGCTTTAGATAACTCCAATTTGACTGATTCGAGCTTCTCTTGTAAGCCCATTGAAATAAAAGCATTGGTAATCTCCTGGTCCAGGTCTTGCTTGAGCCTCTCAATTGCTTGGCTTGAAATTGGATCCGTTGCACTATTGGATTCGAGAATCTTCTTCTTCAAGTTTTCAAGCTCTAGCTCGATATCATCTGTCAATGGCTTGTTAACCTCGGATAGTTTCATGTTGCGCTTTCTCTCTGGTTCCACCGGCACGCCTTCTTGGAAACCTCCAATATGCCGATACTTGAGCTTCCGGTGGTGGAGCAACTCTTCCTTATCCATTTTTGTTAGTTCCTAGATACATGTTAGCATTGCTTTAAGTAGTGGGGATGACTAGAAAACCAACAAAGCAAATAAGTAACAAAAGTAGAGTGCAAAATCATAGAGGAGAAGTAACCAAAAAAAGGGGGAAACATCCTGCTTTACTGGCATGAAAGAAGTTGAAATAGCAAATTTTAAAAGCACAATGCTTCTATATCGATATAGTTTCCCAGGGCTCTATCTAATGGCAAAAAGACAAGAAGTTGCAATCTGAGAATGACTTCAGTAACAACATATATAATTTTAATAAGGGAACAGTAAACGGACAAAATATGTTTCTCCTGAGTGAAAAGATCTGCAAAATTTTGAAACGATGTTTGCTTACAAAAAGGGTTGCAGATGTCCTTGTAGGATATCACTTACCTCCATGGTTTGGATGATTGCAAGCTTAATTTGTTGGGAAGTCCATGCAGGATCCACATGGGCACCCCCAAGAGGCTCCTGTAAATGATAGCAATGACATCAGCAGTGAAAAGCTGAACTGAAGAAAGTTGCTGAGTTGAATATATGCCATCATTATTCATCGGTGCTAAAAGAAAGGAAGAAATTGTTATGGGACCAGATTGCATACAGGAATTATGCCATCAGCAATTTTCAGCTTGTAATGTTCTTGAGCTGTGATCCTCAGTTTCTCAGCTGCCTAGAAAAGTTAACCATATCGAGATTAATTAAATGGCCAAATCATCATGTAAATCTAATGATTAAACAATTAAAGTACCTTAGGAGCTGCTTGAGAAGACTTCCACAATATGGCAGCACATGCTTCAGGACTGATCAAAGAAACAATACCACAGAAATGATGCAACAACTCAAACATCAAGGAATCATTGAGAATTTGACTATGCAGAATTCCAGGAGTTTGAAAGCCACAACGAAAATAACAGTGAAAGGAGAATTCATTGTGAATATAGGAGACTCCATAACCGGAGCTAATGGTGAGAGGTGAAATGATGAACCTCTCATATGTGCAATTGTAACACTCTAGTTACACACCAAATAGTAACATTACAATTGCAATTGTAACATTCTAAATTTCTAGTTTCAACACTTTGAAATATCAGTTTACATCCCAAGAAGGTACCTAAACAGAAGCTGGATACTTTAAGCAGAGCAGTCTTCCTATTTGCAGCTTGATTAGTTCATTAACGAGGAACAGAGAGTTTATCCTCTATAATTTGGAACCCTAATGAGAACTCTAAAGGTTTCCTAGATTGCAACTAACAAATAATACAATTTCGAAAAGAGAAAAACAAGGAAAGAAGAAGAAGAAGAAGAAGAAGAAAGAACTAATATCACCTTGCAACATAGAAAGCAGAGTTCTCGAGCATAAGCATTTTATTGCAACAAGCAATTGCAAGAGCTCCACCAGAACCACCTTCACCGGTTACAATTGATACAATAGGCACTTTCAGGCCAAACATAGTCCTCAGATTATGGGCTATTGCTTCACCCTGAGTCAGAAGAGAACAATCCATTCATGATAATGGCATGGACGCATGAATGCTAGGCTACTTCCAAGGTAAGGGAAAGGTGTGCACACACCTGACCAAGTTCCTCAGATTTGAGATCAGCAAAGGCCCCAGGAGTGTCAACAAAAGTGATTATGGGGAAACCATGGTGATCAGCATATTTCATCATGCGCAAGGCCTTCCGATAACTGTTTATGTCAATGCTTTAAGCATAAATCTAGTCCTCACCAGAAAAAACATGCAAGAGATGCAAGGCTCCTGATGACAATTTCAGTATTCTTTGCGACTTGCAAGAAGAATTAATGATATTTTTATCTTGGCCAGAATTTTCTAAAATTGTGCAAAATTAAAATGTCTTGCAATTTGATAGCTTCTTTTATTCATTTATTGTAACATTCTTGAACATACCCATGAGGAGTTGGCATTGCAAAGTTGCGAGCGATATTCTCCTTTGTGTTCCTACCTTTTTGATGGCCTATGAACATGTAGCTTTTACCATCAATGGTTCCAATACCAGTCACAATAGCTGGATCATCATAACCTGCACGATCTCCATGGAGTTCCACCCACTACACAATGACGAAAGAAAAATCAGAAATTGCACTTCATAAATTAGTCTAAATACTAAAGAAATGCCATACCTTCTCAGTGATATTGAAAATATTATCAAGAACTGTTGGTCTGTTGGGATGCCTAGCAATAGACAGGCGCTGAATGGGTGTCAAGTGCGTGTATAAATCTTTCAGTGCCTGAAATTTAAGTGGAGAGAACGAATAGACGCAATTAACATGAATATCAAATAGAAATAACAGATAAGGCTAACATAATACCTATCTAACAATGTTAGAGTTGGTTATCTATGCTGGCCTATTTCAACAATTCACTAGTTCAGATACTTGCAGACATTATAAACAGAATTATGCCATGTAAGTTGCAGGGGCCAGGAGTTAATGAAGTCAAGGATCCCTGTGGATATCTAGTTAATCCAAATGCTCAATGCAAAAATGCAAACTGATGCTAAATTTTGATTCGACTGCAAAAACTGAAATGGTTATAGGTTATAGCAAAATTTACCTGCTGGTACTTGTTTTCTAAAGCCAAAATTTGATTACTGAAATCCAGGCCAGTTTCATCAGCCATTCTACGTACCTGCAAGAAACACAGAGAGCTATACAGCAAATAAATAATAAAAGGGCTCAAGGGGAACTATTGCCTTATCAATAGAATTACACTAATAATAACAAAGAAAAACAACTAACTGACCTCAACAATTCTCTTTTCAAGATCAATCAGTGGCTTCTCGAAAGGAAGTGTCACTGGTTTTGGTTTCTCAGTTAAAGGCTTGAAATGAGACAAGTAACTCAGGTGCCCGCTAGTAATACTTGGATCAATATTATCAGGCCAGGGGTATTCATGCTTCTTCCATTTCTTAGTTCTTGCAATGACACGAACCCCTTTACACCTATATCCATTTCCCCTTCTAAATTTACAACTTCTAATCAAATTTTCACCAAAAACATCCTTGACAATGGAAGCATTTGAACCAAGTTCAATACATGGCCTCTCTTTGCCACAATTTCCAGCTGATATAGATAAGGTGGTGGCCATTTTGGACAAGACAGAAAGAATGTGAAGCCGGTTACTGGTTGTGAATTTTTAATACAAGTAAAGAGGAGAAAGAAGAAGATTATTAACAGGGTTTTGCAAGAAAACGAGAAAAAATGGATAAAAAGTGGTGATTGGACTGTTTTTAATATCACGCGCTGATTGGACTGTTTTTAAATCACGCGCTGGTTGGATTAAATACCTGCAAGCAAAATCTAGAAGGTGGACAAGTCATCACATGAAGTGGATAACTACTACCATCATCGGGACCCACCACTCATGGATTGTACTAACGACGCCTTTGCAAAAACTAGTGGCCCCGTCTATCGGTAGTGATTAGCCTGATTTATTATTAAATACTTTACACCTAAATATAGTTTACCGTGTTCGGGAACGGTATTTTTTTCCTCCTTGCATTTAAAAAAATAACTCTTAGCAAAATGTTTAAGGGTAAAATAATTATTGTATTATGATAATTTTGGTTTACTGAAATTAATCGGAGACATGACTAGTATTTTAGTTTTAATTGTACAGTAAATTTAATTATTTCCCATAAAAACATATTTTTTTAGCTTTTATATTAGGGTTGTATTTTCATTAAAAAATAACCGGTAAAATAACTAGGAATAAAATTTTAAATTAATATTTTTTAAAGTTTTTTTTATTATTTAAATATTCTATTATAAAAATTAAAAAATACATATTTTAAATTAAAAGCATTTTTTATCGAGAGAATGTTTAGGAGTGTATTAACAATTGTTTTTGAAATTGTTTTTTACTTAAAAATGTATTAAAATGTTTTTTATTTTTAAAATTTATTTTGATAAAAAAATATTAAAAAAATAATCTAAAATAAAAATAAATAAATTTTAACAAAAAAAAATTAAAACTCAATATAAAATACCCCCGCATGTATATTTCGGTACAAATAATACAGCAATAATATTATTACTAATATGGGCGCAAGCAAGGATTAATTAGGATAGATTGAACCATAATTACGCGTGCTTAATGTTTGATTTAATTATTTTTGTTTTCTTGTCTTGTTCAGTACGGATGCGTCGAAGTGCTTCTGTTGCTGTGGCTCATGAGGTTTCTTCTGCTAAATTAGGTATTGATGGTATCGTCATTCATCACTGTAAATATGCTCAATGAATGTGCATTTGTGTTTAAAAAACTTGTCGAATTTAAGGATTTGAAGTGAAAATGTTATCGTTTTCCGGTAAATAGGATCGTCAACTGAGATGCCGTGTATCATGGAAATTGTAAGAATCCGGTACTTTTTGCCTGCATTTAATGTCTGTATATCAATTTGTAATTCTTGTTTCACTTAATTTGCTGTTGGCATTGCATGTTACTGACATGAATATTTTTGTCTCCGATGATCTGTGGGTGGTTTTATTGCCGGCGCTGTGTGTGTGTATATATATATATATATATATATATATATCTTAAAACCTCAACCTAATTACTGGTTCTTCGAAATTGAAAATTTTAAAAATAAAATAAAATAATTCCTTACATCTGAAATGTAGAGAACAATCCCAAGCAGCAACTTCTGATAAGCTTGAATTTGCTTTTGCTATCTCGCATAATGGGCACACCACCATTTAAACAGTCTGGTCTGGTTTGGTGTGTACCTTTTCAGACAACTGATAGCATATCTTTAGAGGTAGCTGGGGGTAACGTGTTTGTAATTGTGTTTTTTTTAATTTAAAATTTTTGTTTTTGTTTAAATATATCTTTTTATTGTTTTGAATTTGAAAGTAATTTTTTAAAAAAATATTATTTTAAAAAACAAATATCACACCTTAAAACTCCATCTTCATCCTTAACTTGAAAAATAAATCAACAGCCATCATGTCGAATAGCACTAACAGTTGGTTTTTCATTTTCATGATTAAATTTTTGTTTCCCCCCATTTTGCCCCCTTTGCAATTTTTCTCCGGAAAAAGTCAGAGCACCAAACCTTTTTTTACTCCAATCCAACAGGTTTGCAGCCACAATTAGATAATTAACATTTTTATCTCACAGATGTTTGGGATCTCCAATCACGTGTCCGCTTTACACAGGTCGATCCAAAGCAATTTTCTCCATTACAAGAGAAGCCAAGAATTTGTGACGAACTTGGTATAAATTAGTTTTGTTTTGACAAGAGAAAGACTTGTTTGTTTAATTTCCATGTGTCTGAGGAGGGAACGAAGAACAACCCCAGGGTGCTTTTCATTGTTCGGACACCTCTTAGATTCTCAGACAACTTGAACACAAAATATTTCCCGAGTTCCAGGATCATTTTGAAGGATACAAGGAAAGAGGAATAAAAAGAAAGAACAATGGCATTCACGGGAACCCTGGATAAGTGCAAGGCTTGTGATAAGACTGTTTATTTTGTTGATATGATGTCTCTTGAAGGGGTGCCTTACCATAAATCCTGCTTCAAATGCAGCCATTGCAAAGGAACTCTTGTGGTATGTTTTCCTCTCCCTTCCTTTATGCTCTGCCTCTCGTTCCTGTTCTTCTTTTTATAGTTTTTTCTTTATAATCTTAGTGTTATTTAAATGGGAATTTATATTTATCGAAAACAATTGTGCTAAGGGTTCCCCTTCAAGGCTAAAAGAATAGATAAAACGTATTATATTAATGTTCATGTGTTACAAGCTAGATTGATCGACTGGGTTTGGAAAAAAGCAAGCTAACATTCAACATTGGTGGAATTTCCAATTCACGGATTAGTAATTTGTTGCTTTTAATTTATTTATTTTTGGCTTCGGAGTTGTGACAAATGATATTCCACAATTGAAAATAATTCTGCGCATGGCAGATGAGCAACTACTCATCCATGGACGGAGTCCTCTACTGCAAGACTCATTTTGAGCAACTTTTCAAGGAGGGCGGAGATTTCAGCAGGAATTTTCAGAAAGGTGATATATTTTTTTTTGTGTCCTTTATTCAATTCTCTTACAGTACTGTTTCGATGAGATGCCATTGTTTGATAAAAAATTTCCCATGTACATTAACAATTTGACGACATTTTCTTGCAGGGAAGCCCGAGAGGACTCATGACCTGGTACAACATTCATAATCTCCATTTTAAGTGCTTAGGGTGTGTTTGGATGTCCCATCAACTGATTTATGGTGGCATTTGGAAACCATCCTGATGAATGATATTTTTCTGGGATATTTCAAAATCCATTCCAGTTTTCAGATTTTATCTTTTTCTTCCATGACTTAAAATAACACTATAATTTCTGTGTGTTTTTACAGTCTAGGATCCCCAGCAAACTATCTTCAGTGTTCTGTGGAACCCAAGACAAATGCTCCACTTGCGGCAAAACAGTGTACCCTTTGGAGAAGGTTGGTTTTCAGCTCTGAACTTAAATAAATCCATTAGGTCCTAAAGACCTGTGTGCTATTCATACCTCTACATTTATCAGATAAATGACGAACATATTCTTGGGTACATCTTATCTATTATAGATGGATCTATCTGAGAAATGTTTTCAAGTCTCTGTTATTTAATAGTCATGCCTTTGATAATCTGGAATAAGCACTCAAGTGCCATAACCATTGATGACATAGGTTACCATGGAGGGAGAATGTTACCACAAGACATGCTTCAGGTGTGCTCATGGTGGATGTCCACTCACACACTCATCTTATGCTGCTCTTGATGGAGTCCTCTACTGCAAGGTCCACTTCGCCCAGCTCTTCATGGAAAAGGGAACCTACAGCCATGTCCTTGCATCAGCTGCACATAAGAGATCAAATTCCACGCCTCCGGAACTGGCCGGGTCAAACCCAGAGGAAGGAGCTGCTGCGGAGGAGGAAAAGTCAGAAGAGCAATCTTAAACAGAGCACGTCATGTTTTCTTGCATTGCTATCTTTTCAAGTTGCCGGGACTGCTTTGAGTTTTCATGTTGTTGAATATTATTGCCGGATTGTGTTCAAAGTTTGTTTTTGGATTTGACTATCTATGTTACAGATGCCTTGCTACAGGATATTGAATTGCACTAGTTTTTACAAATTCCTCCTCTTGCAATTTAATATTCTTGGCAACAGGATACAAATGAAAACCCAAATCCTAGGAACCAGTATCAACATTTATTGATCTCAGCTCTTTGCTCAGATGGCTTGCGTTTTCTATGGATGCCAGAGTTTCAACTCTCTACCATGCAAATTTACATTCCAGCTCCAGCGCCTAGCTCCCTTGAAAATCTAGATTGAAGAACAGAATTATGTTGGATTTCAAATATTAGTATTATTATTATCAGAAAAACTAAGAGGGGTTACTGGTTCATTGTGCCTCCTTGTAGAAATCAATATGGATTACAACAGTAATTCCCTTTCTTTTGGCTCCTAAGATTATTATTATTTTTTATTTAGTCTTTTAATGTTGCATTGATTTGTGATTAGTCTTGGAAATTTGTTTTTTTATGCTTGTTTGTAGGGATCTCATGTTGTTAGAGAAATGTCTTGTCACCCAATAGATGCTTAGCTTAGCGAATCAAAATTTAATTTCATTTGTTTAAAAGAATTAGACATTCGAAGATTGAATTTGAAGCTTGAACAAATGTTTAGTCTTTCTTTATATATATAAAACCAAGGACTAATTTGTGTGATTAAGGGAAGAGCTCATGTCTTTCTTTCTTTTTGCCATTCAACATTTTTATATATAAAAAAAAATTCTTGCCACATTGCATTTATTTATGATTTGACTTGATAGTTTATTTCAATTGTCTATATATAAGGTTATCGCAATGTTTTAGGAAAATTTCTAAACTTGGTTGATCTTTGATTTGAAAAAATATAACAAAATTATATTGATATAAAATAATTAAGGCTTAAAACATCAAAATACAAAAAACAAGTACATTTAGCAAGGGTTGACAACCAATAAAACTTTGTTGGTGTGTGTGGAAGCTAGTCATCATGTTATGGTGGCATATGCAGCTTTCTACAATGTTCAAACAGTGGTCTCCTTGCCCTTGGTAGTATTGGAAGGGGCGCAGAAAAAGGTGGTGTGATACGTATACGAGGTGGTGGTACATGAAGGCTCTTTTTTTTCTTTTTCTTTTTTCTTTTCTCATCTCTCTTTTGCCCTTCCCTTTTAGGATTCGTGCTTGCTAAAACAAAATAAAGATGTCATGTCATTTTGCTTGGTTTCATATTTAATCCTTATTATTTTGATTTTTAATTTGTGTTTTATGTTTTTTTTTTAATTTCATCATTTGATATTAAATTTATTCAAAATTGAGTTTCGTGATTTTTTTGACATGGTTATTCCGATCACATAATCCGAGTCATGAGTTTAAAATATTATTTTTTTATACGGTCATCTCAGTCACACAACTTGAGTCATCAGTTTAAAATGTTAGTTTATGTCGATATCAATATTTTTTTATATATCATTTTTTTAACATTGTCTTCCCTTTTCAACTATATCCTAAAATATTTGATTCATTGGAAATCGATTTCCATGATTTTATTCACATTTCTTTCATGTTATAATGGTCTCACAACCTAGATTGCGAGTTTGACAGGGTAGCCTGTGTTAACTCAAGTTTTTTTCCAGTGTTTTTTTTTAAGATTGAATATTTTTCGCTTTTATCCTTCAACATTCAGTTAGTTTGATAATTGAGCTTTATAAAATTTATTGTTTTGCCTTCGATTTAGTTATCCTATTCGCATCATCCAACTCGCAGGGTTTAGTAGGATTGTCCGAGTCTTTTTTTTCCTTTTTGTTAATTTTTTTTTAATTTTATCTTTAATTTAGATTGTTGGGAATTGGATCTCGTAATGTTTTTTTTTTATGGGATTATTTCAATCCCTCAACATAGGTTGTGGATTTAGTATGCTAACATGGGCTATTTTTTAGCCCCTTTTAAATTTTATACTTCAAATGCATCATTAAGCATTGAGTTGTGGAATTGATATTTGTGATTTTTTTTTCAATAAATTTTTTTGTATATATCATCGTGGTCACTTTTTCAGAAAAAAATACACTTGGTTATTATTAATTTTGTTTTATCATATAATTAAATCATATCAATTATTGGACCCATACGAGACTTTAGCCACTTGTTTTTCATATATTTTTTTAAAACACGCTGACATCACTCAAATATTTTTTTATGTTGAAAAAAATTCAGAATTCCGCCCACCGACAAGCCACATCCAGTACTAGACACTTGACCCGCGCGATGCTGCGGGTCATTTTTTTTTTGCATAAAAAATATTAAAACAAATAAAAATTTAAAAATCTTGGGTTTTTCTGCAAAGTTATACCCAAGATACTTGGGTTTGGCTCAACGTCTCACCTAAGAGTAATATTTATAATATTAATAATAAAATTAAACTTGCATGACCCAAGTTTAAGTGAGCCTGGTGTGATAATTAAATAAATTGATTAAAAAAAAACAAAGAAAAAAATCAACAGAAATGAAAAACCTAATGAAGAAAAAGAAAAAAAAATGAATTAATTGGGTTAACCCTTTAAATCAGGCTACCCCGTAAAACCTGGTATTCACATCATGAAAGTTTGATAACTAAATAGAAAAACAAATAACGGGTTTACCCATAATTAACTGGGTTAAACCATCAAACCAAGTTAACCCGTCAAGCCCAGAACACGTGTCATGAAAGTATGAAAGTCTGATAATTAAATAGAAAGAAAATTAACTTTAACAAACTAAACTAAATGAAAAAAAAAAAAAAATTGTCAAATCAGGCTAACCCATCAAACCCGACATCCGTATCATGAAAATCTGATAACTAAATAAAAAACAATTAACATTAACAAACTAAATCAAACTAAAACAATTCATTAAAAAAAATTAAAAAGAAAAAAGGAAAAAAATAGTTATATAATATAATATAATAATATTTATATTTATAATTATAATATAATAATTATAATAATATAATATATTAATAAGTAAATATATTAGTAAAAGGCACGACATGCCCGTACGATGCCGCGGGCTTTGGCATGATTGTGTATTATTGTGGATTTGTGAAAAAAATCAAATAAAAATTACTGTTACCATCCAAAATATTTTAAAGGAAAAAACTACAAAGCTATATTCTCAACCAGCTCAATATTAAAAAAAAAAACAAAATCGACAAAAACAATTATAAAAAAAACAAAAAAAACAAAAAAAGAAGATGATAATTTTGGAAGAAAAAGAAAGCAAAAAGCAAATAAAAAAAAATGGAAAAAAAAACATGTGGGGAAAGTTAAAGCTAAATTTTCAACCAGCTAAAATATTAAAATCATTTAAGAAAACACTGTAGCAATCTATAGTGTTTTGTGAGGAAATATACAATTATAATTCTCAACCAGCTCAATATTAAAAAAAAAACAATAAAGATAATTTTGACAAATATAAAAAAAAACAAAAGGAAAAAAAAAAACATTGATGGAAACACTATAACAATCTATAGTGTTTCATGAGAAAATCTACAGTTGTAATTTTTAACCAGCTCAATATAAAAAACAATAAAAACGACAAAGACCATTTAAAAAAAAAGCATAACAAAAAAAAAACATATGGGAAAACATTGTAGCAATCAACGATGTTTTAAGGAAAAAAAGCTAAATTGTTAACCGGTTCAATATGAAAAAAATAAATTTGACAAACATATTTGGAAAAAAAAATGACAAAAAAACATGTGGGGAAACACTGTAGCAAGACAAAAATCATGTGGGAAAATACTGTAGCAATCTACAGTGTTTTAAATAACTACAAAGCTAAATTTTCAATCAGCTTAATATAAAAAAAATAAAATCGATAAAGATAATTCTGAAAAAAAAAATTATTTAATAAAAAACAATGTAGAAAAACACTGCAGCAATCTAGTGTTTTAAAGAAAAAAATTAAAAAACTAAATTATCAATCAGCTCAATAGCAAAAAAATAAAATCAACAAAAATAATTATGAAAAAAAAAATATAAAGAAGAAAGACAATTTTGGGAAAATTTAAAAAAAAAAAATAAAAAAAGGTGGGGAAAGCTAAAGTTAAAGCTAAATTCTCAACCAACTCAATATTGAAAAAATAAATTTGACAAAGATAATTTTAAAAAAAATATGTGGGGGAAACACTGCAGACAAACAAAAACCATGTAAGGAAAATACTGTAGCAATCCATAGTATGTTTTTTGTTTTTTGAAAAAAGCCATAAAGTTAAGTTCTCAACCAGCTCAATATAAAAAGAAAACTGACAAAGACTATTTAAAAAAGAAGAAGTCAATTTTGGGTAAAACAAATGAAAAACATAACATGTAAAAAAAAAGAAACAAAAGCAAGAAAAAAAACACGCGGGGAAAGATACAGTGTTTTAAAGAAAAAACCAAAAAAACTAAAATTTCAACCAGCTCAATAACAAAAAAAATAAAATCAACAAAAATAATTTTTTTTAAAAAAATAAAATATGTAAAAAATAACAATTTTGGAAAAAAAGAAAAATAAAAAAAAGTGGGGAAAGCTAAAGCTATATTATCAGCCAGCTCAATATTGAAAAAATAAATTCGATAAAGATAATATTTTTAAAAAATATGTGGGGAAGCACTGCAGCAAAACAAAAACCATGTAGGGGAAACACTGTAGCAATCCATATTGTTTTTTTTTTTAAAAAAAAAGCTACAAAGTTAAATTCTCAACCAACTTAATATATAAAAAATAAAATCTACAAAGACTATTTTGAAAAAAAAAGAATAAATAAATTATAAAAAAAAAACAATGTATGATAACATTATAGCAATCTACAATGTTTTAAAAAAAAAGCTATATAGTTAAATTTTCAATCAGCTCAATATTTTAAAAAATTAGTATAGATAATTTTGTAAAAAAATTAAAAAAAAAGAGTCAATTTTGGGTAAAAAAAAAATAACATGTAAAAAAATGAAGAAGAAACAAAAGTGGGAAAAAAAGCTTCAGAACAAAAAAAACAAAAAAAAACTGTTACAGAAAAGAAAAATATATATTATAATATAATAATATAAATATTATAATAATAATAATAATAATAATAATAATAATAATTATATATTAAGTATAATTAAAAGGCGTGGGGAACCTACAGTGCTTTCCCCACGCGTTAATAATATAAATATTATAATAATTATTATTATTATTATATATTAAGTATAATTAAAAGGCGTGGGGAAGCTACAGTGATTTCCCCACGCGTTTTAGAGTTCTTTAACTAGCTTTGATACCCGCGCAATGCCGCGGGTTATTTTTATATATATATAAAATATTAAAAATATAAAAATCTTGGATTTTTCTGCAAAGTTATACCAAAGAATCTTGGGTTTGACTGCAACGCCTAATCTAAGAGTAATATTTATAATATTAATAATAAAATTAAACTTGCATGACTCAAGTTTAAGTGAGCCTGACTGTAACACCGGACCCAAGAATATTGGATGTGAGTTTGGCTATAAGGTCGTGTCATAAAAATGTGATAATTAAATAGATTAATTAAAAAAAAACAAAGAAAAAAAATCAACAGAAAAGAAAAAATTAATGAAGAAAAAAAAAAGAAATTGAATTAACTGGGTTAACCCTTTAAACCAGGTTATCCCGTAAAACCTGGGATTTGCATCATGAAAGTTTGATAACTAAATAGAAAAAAAAAATAATGGGTTTACCCAGAATTAACCGGGTTAACCCATCAAAACAAGTTAACCCGTCAAACCTAGGATACGTGTCATGAAAGTTTGATAACTAAATAGAAAAAAAAATTGACGGGTTAACCCAGAATTAACCGGACTAACCTGTCAAACCAGGTTGCCTATCAAACTTAGGATCCGTGTCATGAAAGTTTGATAACTAAATAGCAAACAAATTGAACATTAACAACCTAAACTAAATGAAAAAAATTAATTAAAAAAACACACAATCAAAACAAAAGATATAAGTCTGTTACTAATGAGGAAAAAGAAAAAAATCTGAAGCAACTAAGTTAACCCTTCAAATCAGGTTAACCCGTCAAACCTGAGATTCGCGTTATGAAAGTTTGATAACTAAATAGGAAAAAAAATTGATGGGCTAAACGAAAAAAAAATTAACAAACTAAACTAAATGAAAAAATTTGATTAAAAAGGAAAAAAAAAATTGGGTTAACTCGTCAAACCAAGTTAACCCATCAAACCCGAGATCCGTGTCATGAAAGTATGATAACTAAATAAAAAAAAAATTTCCACGTTAACAAATTAAATTAAACAAAAAAATTCATTAAAAGAAAAAAAAAACACAAAGAAAAAACAAAAAAAAAACCATAGGCATAAAAAAAAAACAAAAAAAAAGAACTGTCACAGGACAAAAACGAAAAAAAAAGGGAAAATAAATCTGCAAAAAAAAAAAAACAAACGTTTTAGCTACAATGTTTTACCTACGTGTTTTAGTATATTGTTAATAATACTAACAAACAACAGTGACAGGTATATTAACAAAGAACAAGGATACCCATGAATTATCAACTAATGTAGATTAAAGAATTCATTAACATTATAGCTACAACCGTAAAATATTATTCTATGTTTTTTTTGTCTTTTTATTTTTTTTTTATTTTAATTTCACTTTTCAATAACTTAATCTTCTTGTTTTATTTTTTAATTTTATTTTTAATATTAAATTATTTTGGAAATTATGCTTTGTATTTTTTTTATATTGAATTATATACTAGTTTCATGAATTTAAATTTTTTTCTTAATTTTAACATTTAATATTATATTTATTGGAAGTTGGACTTTGTAATTTTTTTAAAATATATTAAAATAATATTTTTAATTTAATAATTTTTATTTTTAATATTATCACATCAAAATAATAATAAAATAATTTTAAAAAACACAATAATTTAAAAAATAATATCTCCACACCACAGTACCAATAGGACCTCAATCTGTCCAGAAAAACAGATTGAAAAACTAAAAAACATATCGGAAAGATAAAGATAAACGGCCCCTAAATATTGTAGGACTGCTATGAGCACAATATTTACGTTGAAAACCTAAAACATTATTAAGAAAATAAAGTAAATCATCCGGTAAAACTAAGGAATAAAAACTTAAATGATTTTTTTTTATTCACATGAAGTATTCGAGTTAGCTTGCATATATATCAACTAATCTTCATAGGTCCTAAAATTAACAACCAGGTAAACCTCTAGTTGCCATTAATATTAATAATTATAGAACTCAAATTTAAAATAAAAAAAATAAATTTTTTGGTTCTAAATTTTGACCCGTGGACCATCTAAAATCTCTAGCAGTGTATAAATCCAGCTGTTTAACATCCATAACCATGGATTTCCCAGTTCTATTTGAATCAGTGACATTTGATTTTACTATCGATGATAACGAAATCAAAACTAAAATATAATCCATCGATTTATACAATAACGTATGTGAATCAAACGATTATAACTAAAATATTAAATAATAATATCCATATTATAATGGTTTTCAAAAATCTAAAAAGTTACTTTAGATGAAATCACTGAAATAATAAAATTATTTATTTCAGGTTTGATTTGAAATTTTATACTTGGATTTTAGATTTATAGTTAATGGCCACTTAACAAGACTGGAAAAAAGAGAGACTAACGACAAGGAGGAACTTGAAATACAGGGAATTGTAGGGGCATTTTTAAAAAATAAAAATAAAAGAAGTACATGATTGGGTGCATGTGACAGTGATTGGTGTTTATTTTTATTTTTTTTAATTTAAAAATATATTAAAATAATTTTTTTAAATTTATTTTTGGTATTAATACATCAAAAATAAAAAAATAAAATAATTTTAAGTAATTTTTTTTTGAAATTTTGCAATAGTTGAACCATGTTGCGAAACACTTCCTTACACCCCTTTAAAGCAGATTAAGATGAATCTCTTTTCAAAATTAGTAAAATTAATTGAGGTAAGCATATACGCAAACATTAATGTTAATAATAATAATAAAAAAGATAAATCTCTTTAAAGTTTATCAAGATGATGTTTGAAAGTCTAGGTTATATATGTTTTTAAAATATTTTTTATTTGTAAATATATTAAAATAATTTTTTAATTTTTTTTATATTAAAATAATTTAAAAAACGTAAAAAAAAATTTAAATTTAGAAAAGCATATTCAACCTGTAAACATCCCCTGAATCGTGACTTGCTGGATGCTACCCCACTCGAGGATATACTTGAGAGTTGAGACAATAAGACTTTTTAGCGTCTCTCACCCCCCCAAGTTACAGAAGGAAGAAAAAACACGAGTGCAGATTTTTTCTTAGTCCCTTGTTTCGAATACAATTATAAATTACTTCTTCATGTCTGAAACTCTATTTAGTTCCTAAACTCTTGTTTATACTTGTCTAATTAAAACTTTTTGATTTTTCTCTAAATTTTTATCATATTTTTTTTTCTCTAAGGATTTTCCATTGATATTTTTGAATTATATTTATTTTTTTTAAAATTATTTAAATATCAAAAAAATTGATACGTTAATTTAATATAAAAATGATAAAAAATCAAATTAATATATTTCTAGTCGGAGTATTTGTTATTGTATGTTATCATGTTTTTTTAAAAATATTTTTTTATTTTAAATTAATATTTTAGGTATTTTTTTGATTATACAAATATTTTTTAAATATAATATAATTTTTTAATATATTTCAAATAAAAAATATTTAAAAAACAAAACATTTGCTTCTTTGTCCTTGAACATAAAAATTTTAAAAAATAACCCACCAATAACTGAATTTCCTTCCCGTACCAAATAATTTTCCTTTTTATTTTCCCACTTTCCAAACAAAGAAAAGAAAATAAAAATTCAGAGGTGAGCTCCACTACTACATTAATATTTGTTGACATTTCCTTTCAAGCTCTCTCCCTACTTCCTTTCTGCCTTACTTGATTAAATAAATAAAAAAAAACGCACAAGTTGATATGTTCATTAGGCAGTGTTGTCGTGTCATTTTCTACCCTAACAAACTCCGCCATTGATTTTCTCATAGCTTAGAGTCCTCTTGATCGGTTAGTTTGGTTTTCTCTTCATTTTTATTTGTATGCACAAATGGCTTTTTGCTCTTTTATTTATGCAAGGGTTTTTTGCTCTTAATTGGTTTCTTGTTTTTTTTTTAATGATTGATTCTAGGTGTTTGATTAAATGCTTAAGCGAGTTTGATTGTTTGTTTTACAATAGGGCATGGAGTTCGCGTGTAATTTTCAGCAAACAAATGCATTTTACAGCACACAAGGTACTGATTATAGGGTGTCCAATGGGTTACATTCGAGACTTAGATATAGAAGTTATGGGTATAATGATGTTGATTTGAAGATTGTTTCGAGAGAAAGACCTTCAAAGAAATTAAAGAAGAGTGTTCTTGCATATGGTGGTGGTCGTGGAATTCATAGTCATTTACGTGTTGGTGGGTATTCAAGTAATCTGTTGTTTTGCAATTTTATTGATGGATTTAAGGGATTGAGAAGTGTTAAGTTGGGGTGTCAGGGTAATGATTCGTTAGCATATATTGATGGGAATGGTAGAAATGTAGAAAATGGAGAGGGTAATGATGAGAGCTTGAGAGCAGGCTCTAATAGTGGCTTTGGAGAGGAGGATGGAAGAGGAGAAAAAGAAGTGGAGACTGGGGTGGTGGTGGAGGCGCTGAATTTGGATGAGTTGAAGGACTTGTTACACAAAGCGACGAGGGATTTGGAAGTTGCACAGCTTAATAGTACGATGTTTGAGGAAAAGGCGCAGAGTATATCAGAAACTGCAATAGCTTTGCAAGATGAGGCTGCAAGTGCTTGGAATGATGTTAACTCAACACTTGATATGATTCAGGATATTGTGAACGAGGAGGGTGTTGCTAAAGAAGCTGCTCAAAAGGCAATAATGGCTCTTTCTTTGGCCGAGGCAAGGCTTAAGGTGGTAGTGGAGTCAATAAAAGCTATGAAAGAAAGGGTTGATTCATTGGAGGGTTCTGGAGAGAGTGATGCGGAAAATGATGGTAAAGAAGATTATGAGGCAATTTTGGCTGCTCAGAATGATATCAGGGATTGCCAGGCAAATTTGGCAAATTGTGAAGCAGAGTTGAGGCGCTTGCAAAGTAAAAAGGAAGCATTGCAAAATGAAGTAGGCGTGTTGAATGAGAAAGCTGAGAAAGCACAAATGAATGCTTTGAAAGCAGAGGAGGATGTTGCAAACATTATGCTTCTAGCTGAGCAAGCTGTTGCCTTTGAACTTGAGGCTACTCAACGAGTGAATGATGCAGAGATTGCATTAAAAAAAGCAGAGAAATCTCTCGCTAGTTCTCGTGTTGATATCCAGGAAACAGCCCGGGGGTATGTATCTGGTGATGAGGCTGTAATCGAGGAGCGGAAGATGGGTGGAGGAAGTGCTTCTGATGTTGAGAAAGAAAGAGATATGACTGTAAATGGTGATGTTTTAGTTGGCGAGCCTTCAATAGATAGACTATCTGATAAAACTAGCCAGAGTTCTGAAGAGCTATATCTATCCGATGATTCTAGTGACCATGAGAATGGAAAATTGAGCTTGGACTCTAATAAAGATACTGAAGCAGAAGCTGAAAAGTCAAAAAGTGGCGATCAAACAAAAAAGCAGGAAATACAGAAGGACTTGACCTGGGAGAGTTCATCTTCACCTCTCAGCGCTCCCAAGGCATTGTTGATGAAATCTTCTCGTTTCTTTTCTGCATCCTTCTTCTCTTTCAGTGGAGACGAGACAGAGGTGACAGCAGCATCGGTTTTTCAGGGCCTCATGGAGTCTGCAAGAAAGCAATTGCCGCAACTTGTTCTTGGCCTATTGCTGTTTGGAACAGGGTATGTATTACTGTTGCTCTTTAATTTTATTTCATCACTGTTAATAGTCCTCCTTTAAGACACATGTAACCTGTTCCAGTGAATGTAAGATACTAAAAAATATTTTCAGGTTATAAATAAAATGAGATCGTAAAGGTGCATCAGCAGAGGTAATCACAAAATGTCATGAAAATTTGATTTCTTATCAAGGCCTTTCTTGGTATCTATTGCATATTGCTTTATTGCAACTTCCAATAGAGAAATAAACTACATCTTGGTTATGATGATCTAGAGGTTTCTGAAGGCTATTTCAATAGGTTCATGTCTCACTATCTGCTTCTGTTAACAGACTCTTACATGTAGTGTAGAAGTTGCCTTCTTTTTATCACAGCGTACTGAACTGTGCACAGATTTGCCTTCTACTCTAATCGAGTGGAGAGGAGTACTCAGGTGCTTCAACAATCAGATATTGTCACGACTAGCATTGAAGAAGTTTCATCAAATGCAAAGCCTCTGATTCGGCATATTCAGAAACTCCCGAAGAGAGTCAAAAAACTAATTGCAATGCTTCCTCATCAAGAGGCATAAGTTCATACTACCCTGCACTTCTGCTTTGGATCTGAAGTCAAGCATGTATACATGACTTCCTAACCTGGTTCCTTGTTTTGACAGATGAATGAAGAGGAAGCATCTCTCTTTGATGTTTTGTGGTTGCTGCTTGCTAGTGTTATTTTTGTGCCTATATTTCAGAAAATTCCTGGAGGTGACATCAATATATTTAGTATAAAAATAAGTTTGTACCTTTATACGTGCTTCTAGTGTTCCAATGTGAAATTTCTAACTCCTTTTTTATTATTATTTCCTTAGTACTTCTGTTAGGAATTTTTTCCTACCATATAATCAATTATGCTTTCCTGAAATTAGTCCATATAATAGTTTATTGATTTTTTTTGTTTGCCAGTTCTCCATTTGACCATTATCTATATTTATGTCAGCTTGTTGTTTTCCAAAACGAAATTGGAAATTTGTATGATCTTGTTTCACTGATTGTCTTCTGATCTGCAATTCCAGGCAGTCCTGTCCTTGGATACCTGGCTGCTGGCATCTTGATTGGCCCTTATGGTCTCTCTATCATCCGTCACGTGCATGGTACAAAGGCGATTGCTGAATTTGGAGTTGTTTTCTTGCTATTCAATATTGGCCTTGAGGTGGAGCCTTACATCTAGATTCTGTGGCTTGAATTTAAGATTCATCCTAATTTAAAAGATTGATGCTAAAGCAGTCTTCTGTCTTTTATAGCTCTCTGTTGAAAGGCTCAGTTCCATGAAGAAATATGTTTTTGGATTAGGCTCCGCTCAGGTACTTGGAAACCAACCACCCCCCCCCACCCCTTTTTTTTTCATTTGCTCAATCCATCTTTGCTCCAAGCTTTCTATTTATATGTTTGTTAACTTCCATTTTCATTGTGCATGATGCAGGTCTTGGTGACAGCAGTGGTTGTTGGCTTGGTCGCACATTTTGTTTCTGGGCTGCCTGGTCCTGCTTCAATTGTCATTGGAAATGGCCTGGCACTATCTTCCACTGCTGTTGTTCTACAGGTAGCAGAATTTTCTTTAAATTCAAGCATTTCAGCTTTCTCAAACTAAGACTCCCTCATTTCTGGAAATATAATTTTCCTGATCAACTACAAGCTTCCTAGACCAAAATATTTTAGCCTCTAGTGTCCACAAGGTTGTTAGGCACCCAGCAAAGTGGTAAATTTAAACTAACACCAATTGCATATTTGAACATCTAAAATATCAGCATTTTGATTGCATATCTAACATTTTTGTTGCTTATTCAAGTCATGTTCTGGATGTAATCTGTCAACATTATAATTGCACGCTTGTAATTGTGCCAGACTCCTCTAACTGAAAATGAGCTTCTGATCAAGGGTCAATTCTTCCATGGGCCTGTCTGTGAAATCTCCAAATACTTATTTTGATGGACAAGAGAACTGATAAATGGCGGTCTTAATTTGCAGGTGTTGCAAGAGCGAGGTGAGAGCACATCACGTCATGGACGTGCTACTTTCTCTGTCCTACTATTCCAGGTTACTCCACAGTTCCCAAAAAAGAAAAGAAAAAAGATTTTGTCTTATTAGTGGCATTTTTTTCTTTTTCTTGATGACCATGTTATGCCATAGGATTGGTTCCTTATGCTTTCACTTTCTTGTATGAATATCATATGCATCTGTCTCATAATAATATTCAAGACGAAACTATAATTCTACCGCCGTGCGTTATAGTAAAAATTATGCCTGTAATCATGTAAAAAATTCCCAATCTTTTGTGGGGTAGAAATTTCTCCATGTAATTTCTTTGAGATCTCTTTTAATCAATGTTCATGTTATGTAGTCATGTTGTTGCAGTGGAATCTTTGATCTTATTTATTCTTTTCAGGATTTGGCTGTTGTGGTGTTGCTAATACTCATACCCCTTATTTCACCAAATTCATCCAAAGGAGGGGTAAATTTCAATACTTGTTTGTTTATATGTTGATATGGTGGTGAGCTTTTGATTTTGTTTTGCTTTGAAAGTCAAAGAACTTGCAAATGTTTCTGCTATTTTATGGGTCATAATCAATGACTTATAATGAGCAACCTTCCTTACATTCAATTGGAAGCTAAGCATTAATTCAGTTAATTGATTGTTTGAAGTGACACAAATGCTGCGCTGCATATCAGTCCGTATCCCAAATGGAGTCAATTTGTCTATTTATTTATTGATAAATGACTATAGAATGATCCAATGGAATTATCCATGTTGCAAAGAAACTTAGTTAAATACTTTAAAATTTGTAGCAGGTACAGATATTACAATGATCCCAATGCAATGCATATGATAAATCATAATAAACTACACTGTTTGATTACTGCTAACAAATTGCTGAAACTCTCTGAATTCCGTGGAAAACAAGAATGAGTTTTATTGATAAAACAAGGTTTCATTTGATGGAAGAGATATTACAATCATGACAAGGTGGATAAGGCATCTTCTAATGTGACATCAGAGTCTGAGAAATAGAAACTACAAGACAATATGACTCTTTAGCCCTGCCACCTGTTAGTAAAACACTTGTTTAAGATACCTTGTTTGCTGAGAAACAATAATACCTACCAAAAAAACAGGGGTAACACTGCGAGAGAAGAAGCAGAAAAGTGTTCCTTGCTATTATATGCAAAAGTACAAACATCAATATCACATGAAGCAAAATTTCGAGCTTTATGTGCCCATTTTACAATGACTTAGTAAGAAACATAAAATAGGTCTCTTAAGATTTACAGAAAAACAGAAAGGAAGCCAAATGCAGCATGCCTGTTCATAATTCCACTTGGATACTAGTGAGTTGCTCAGTGAATAAAAAGTTTGTTATTGTGATGTTTTGTCAGTGTGCGAGTCATACAGGATACTTTGGAGATAATAAAGGCAGGATCTGGAGTTCTGGATGCACTTTTTAGTGTGTTCCTTTTCTTTCAATAGCATCTGCTATTGAAAGATCAACCATAAAAAATGCAAAATCTATCTTCTATTTCTTGTAGAATGCAAATAAAGTATTGATAGTTTAAATTGCTTTTTCTGATATTGTCATTCCTGCTGGCGTTGCCGCCTATGTTGGTATTTAAGTGATATGATCTGCTGCTTTCCAGGTTGGTTTTCAAGCAATTGCTGAAGCTCTTGGGATGGCTGCTGTCAAGGCAGCAGTTGCCATCACTGCGATAATTGCTGGTGGAAGATTGGTAAGTCTTATATTTTCTAGATTATGGCATTTCTCCTTTTGATGCAAGTTATACCCTAAACTTTCCAATTCTACAGTCTTGATTGGAATTTTTGGGAATTCTTTTTACACAAGGTGGCAATGCGTGGTGTCATCTGAACAGTGTGCTGATATTCCCTTTCTGTGATTTTTGTAGCTGCTTCGGCCAATTTATAAACAAATTGCAGAAAATCAAAATGCAGAGATATTCTCAGCCAATACACTTCTTGTTATTCTGGGGACCAGTCTCCTTACAGCCAGGGTATGGAAATGCTTCTTAGAGATTGCTGGAACATGTTTTATTTAATCTTATTGTTATTACTGTCACTGTTGTTAATGAATTTGTGCTATTATCTTTTCCTAGAACAGGCTGGACTTTCCATGGCGTTGGGGGCTTTTCTGGCTGGTTTGCTTCTTGCGGAAACTGAATTTTCCTTGCAGGTTGAATCAGATATTGCCCCATATCGCGGGCTTCTATTGGGTCTTTTTTTCATGACGGTAGGTGTTTAAAAAAATGTAGTCTTGTTTAAGATCTATCTTTTTACTACTTGTAGTTCTCGTTTTAATTCTTTTATAAGTCAATTGTTGGCCTTTCATAACAAAAAAGGATTACATGTGAAATCTTCTTCTTTGTACTGGAAGAACAGGCCAACTCTGAAAGTCCGTTCTTCGAACAATTTTTTTTTGCTGTATTTTTATACAACTTATAGCATTGCTTCTGTTATTAGACTGATGATATGTTAATCGTTGAACTTGCATGATTTTGCTACTTTGATGGTGCAATTAAGTTGACCCTCAATCATTACCTGTTAACATCTGTCCTTTTGTGCTCTCAGGTTGGAATGTCTATTGACCCTAAACTTCTGGTTTCAAATTTTCCTGTCATTATGGGATCATTAGGACTTTTAATTGGTGGCAAGACCGTGTTGGTTGCTTTAGTTGGCAGGGTTTTTGGCGTTTCAATTATATCTGCAATAAGGGTTGGTCTTCTTCTTGCTCCGGGTGGAGAATTCGCATTTGTTGCATTTGGTGAAGCTGTTAATCAGGTATCCTTTCCTAATTATTACATTTTTTCCATGTTGCATAAATTTTTAATGTGTTTGTCGGCAGTAATTCAACAAGGTATTGTAGTGTTTTATACAAAGTCCACTAATTGGTTGGCCTATGTGTTTAATATCTTCTGTGTATTTGTTGTTGTTTCAAAATGTCTTTGTTACATTTCAAAAAGATATTGAGATATGGAAAATATCTCAGTCATGATATTTGATAAGGAAAATATCAGGACTGGATAATTTTCACTAATTAAACTGAAAGTAATATTGATAATAAAAAGCTTGTTTCCTGTACAAGGGTTGCCTAATTATTGTCATCTGCAGGGTATAATGTCTCCTCAGTTATCATCTTTATTGTTTCTTGTGGTGGGGATCTCAATGGCCATGACACCGTGGCTAGCTGCTGGCGGCCAGTTAATAGCCTCTCGCTTTGAGCAGCATGATGTTCGTAGTTTGTTACCAGTTGAGAGCGAGGTAAGGTCACTAGCATATGAATTGATAGCTAATATTGTGAAAGTCAGTTTTAGCCCTTTGTGATAACTGGGTCGAAGTTCAAACCTTGCTATGTAGTTTTCTGAACTTGATACTTCGTTGCATGGTGACTGGGTTACAACTAGATAGATATGATGAATTGTGAAACATGGGAGGTTTCATATAAACTACTGAAGCATCCTTATCATTTGACAAATATGATGCTACTTGAGTGATTCGTCCCTGAGAAAATATGTTTTCATTATTGCCACTTATGGGAGGGGCAATGAATAGTGAAAATAAGCAACCTCTCAATTGCGCAAGTGCAGTGCATGAATTTTGTAGATGTGCTTTCGAAACATCCATTTTCCCATGCATATCCAGATCAGAATCTGTTTGTTTTGCCTTCAAAGCCCAGTTATAAGACCTGGCTTGGCGGTTCAACCTGGTGACCCACCAATCTAGGGCCTGGCCCGGTCCGAGTAAAAAACCTGGTCTTTTTTTATATTACAAAAACGACATTGTTTCAGGCTCTTTTTTTTGAAAGTCAAAGCTTGGGTTGACCCGCTGACCAGGGGGTCAACCTGCCTTGCCCACGACCGAGCTTTAAATCAGGTCTTCTAACTATGATATGCTTTGAAGTGCCTGGAATTTTGTACTCTCTGAGTTTTATAATAATAATTGTAAGTGGCAAAATTGTGGTTTGTTTTTCGCTGTAATTTCATTCTCTTGATCATATTTGTATGACGTCATTTTTATGCTGGTGAGACTGCATTTGTCATGATGTAAATGCTACTGCAAAATCAGGTCATTCATTTATCTCCATAACCATTAGGAAACAAATAGCTGCATCCCATATAACAAGGAAAACTTTTATTCTTTATAGTTCATTGGCGCCCCAGGTTTTTTTCTTCTTGTTCCATATTGAGTTCTTTTAAACATCATTTTCCGGCACCATCCTCCCCTTTATTCAGGAAGTAGCAACCACCCAATAGTTATATTTTTCTCAGCTGTGTAAGATTAGATGTTTGTGATGATAGGTTTGCTTGACAACTATACAGAGTACTTAAATGCTTAATCTTTCTCTTGGTTTGATTTTGTTTACAGACAGATGATTTGCAGGATCATATTATTATCTGTGGATTTGGACGTGTTGGCCAGGTTGATACATATCTTATTTGATTTGTCATGTTCATTAAAGTGGCTAATATTCTGAAGTTTTCTAGTTCTTAATGTACATGATCATGACATTCATTTGGTTTGCCAGATTATAGCGCAGCTTCTCTCAGAACGATTAATTCCATTTGTTGCTCTTGATGTGAGGAGGTAAGCCAAAGATTAAGAAAGACTGCCCACAAATGTTCTGATGTTATCTCAGAATGTTTGTGTTTTTGGTTCATTGCCTATTGAAGTAGTATTTTTGTCTACAAGAATTTCTGTTTTTTCTTTCCACCTACAAATTGTCACTTGGTTTCTTTCTAAACAGCATATCTTTATCAAAGGCTTCAATAGAAATTAAAAAGTTGGTCTTAGCTACCATTTTGCTACTTGGATTTAGATATCAGCTACAGTGGTTCTTGTGTTTCTTGGTATGCTGCAAAATCATGTCGATGATTGCTGCTCAGAAAAGAATGGAAATATATTCCCTTTCTTATTACTTTGTTTATGCCAGGATGTGATCATATTATTGTTTGGATAATTTTTTTTTGACTATGAGTGGTGAGATGTTGCAAGTGTCTTGGTTGTTAAAAGTTTACTTTTTTCAGTGATAGAGTGGCAGCAGGCCGTGCCCTGGATCTTCCTGTGTATTTTGGAGATGCTGGTAGTCGAGAGGTAAAGCTAAATGCATCATGGGCTACTTATGTGGTGTTTCAACATTTGATGTGTTTTGTATTGTGTGGTTAGGTCCTCCATAAAATTGGTGCTGAAAGAGCATGTGCTGCAGCAATAACTCTAGATACACCTGGTGCAAATTATAGAACTGTCTGGGCTCTGAGCAAGTACTTTCCCAATGTGAAGACATTTGTCCGTGCTCATGATGTTGATCATGGCCTTAATTTGGAGAAGGCTGGGGCTTCAGCTGTAATATTCTATAGAACTTCTGATACAGCTTTTTATTGAGTTTCCTTTGATTTATAAAACAACTTAATCACACCCTGTTAACAACTAATTCTTACAGGTTGTCCCCGAAACGTTGGAACCAAGTCTACAGTTGGCTGCTGCTGTTCTTGCACAGGTAACAGCTTGCTTCTTGAGTTGCATGTCACTTGTTCTTGTCACAGTTATCTTGAAGTGCTGCACCACTGGAAATTCTATGTTTTTTCTATGTCAAAACCATCTGGAGCTAAAATGCCATTTATGCAGTCCAAACGAGTCTGTTGGATTGGCTTTATTTTAATTTCCATTCATATGAGTTATATATTGAAACATCTGAAACGAGAATCTGATTGCTTTAGTTGGCCAAGTGCAACAAAAATTGGTTTGTATTAGGCTGCAAGTCAACAATATAACAAAGCAATTCTGGCATCGAGATGAACATATAGCTGTACTCGTTTGGCCACAGCTCCCCGTTAACATTCTTATGGTTCCCTTTTCATTTGGGTTTTCCTCTTCCATTTAGGCTAAACTGCCCATGTCAGAGATTGCAGCCACCATCAACGAATTTAGAACCCGCCACTTGTCTGAGCTTACTGAGGTAAGCAACGCTGTTTCTTTCTTTGTTTTTTTTCTCTTCTTAAATTCCAGTCATCTGCACAATTCATCAGTGTAGAATTTAAAACCCCATTTTCGTTGAAATAGTTTACGTTCCTTTGCAGCTATGTGAAAGTAGTGGAAGTTCTCTTGGGTATGGATTTTCTCGTGTCATGACTAAACCCAAAACGCAGTCCTTGGATTCTTCAGATGAAAACCAATTCAGTGAAGGAACATTAGCAATATGAAAATTGCCCCATGTGAACCAGGTAAAGAAAAAAAAGGGGGGGGGGGAATAAATATTCAGGAGAAATGTATAGCACTTTGCATGCTACACTGGCATAAATTGTACAGAAATACACTGAAAGGAGAGACAATAGCACACGTAACATTGATCAAAGGATGGACATATCCCCTCACAAAAAACATGTCCTGAAGTATCGTGTAATAGTCTGATCTCTTTTTGGTTACTCGAACAAGACAGTATAAAAGAACTGAGACCTCGGAATCTAACAGGAACTTCCAGCAGTGTATTAACTTCATATCTGTTGCTATTAAGGATGGGTTTAAATCTTCCAGCCATGCAGCTCCATTAATAGAAAAGGATTCGCGCCTTAAAAATGAATCTCTGCAATTTTAAGTTTGTGTAGCAGACCTTGCTACCCAAACTGTGCTCAATTCAAGTGCTTCTACTGTCCAGTGGCCTTTCTTCTTATTTGTCATAATAAATTGTTTTTTCAATATATTCTGTTATGCTAAAAATGGCATTAAATTGTACCCAAATTTAATATCTGAGATTTTCCACTAAAGATTGAACATTCGAAGAGGTTATTTTTCTTCATAGATGGTCAAGTGATGAAGTTTGATAAAATTCATGTCCGGCAATTTGAGTGTACAAGCAAAAATTTACCAAGCACAACTACTCTACAAGTAAAAATCGTTTATTTGTTGATAATAGTGGCTAGAGAATGGGGATTATACATCATCTCTACTAGAAATACAAACTAAAGGCGGTAAATAAAATGCCACTATACCACTGTTTCTTGTTCTTTACTTGTTATTCACTCTCAGAGAATTCCATTTTGAGGTGGCCGAGTTGGTGCAAAGAGGCAGACAAAGATTCTAGTCGGAAAGGGCGTGGGCTCGAACCCCACTGTCAACAATCTTCAGCACAAGCCAGTCTGCTCAACCTCCAAAACCTTGCTTAAAAGAAGAAATGGGCATCTGCCCTGGGAAGCAGATATTCCGATGGCTGTATGGAAGAAGGCTAGAAAAAAAGGCACCTTCTTTAAGGAAAGTCAGTAGAGACCCACCTCTGGACTACGGACGAGCTGCTTTCAGAACCGCTTAAGCAATAGATTTACCACCAAAATGATAACTGAATTGGGCGACTCGAAAGTCGAAACCTGTCTCCAACCCTCATTAAACATTATCCGTCTTTCTATCACTAGTAGGTCCTGGCGAACCTGCTTTTGAAATAGCTCGACCGACAGGGAAAGGGTTACATCCGCAAGAAAAGCTCCTTCTCATGTCGCATTTCTTTGGTTTGGAAGTTTCAGTATGTTGTCTGTGGATTTCTAACAAAGGAAAGCCCTCCTATGCCATTTGATTAATCAAAGTTCCGTGCTGCTCGCCACTCCCCGAGACCAAGCACGGGGTCGAACCGTCATTCCAGGATTTGCAGTCCGATCCATTTCCATTATGTTACCTAGCCGCCACCGCATATGTATAAAAAGAGGGGGCGGGGAAGGAAGAACAACCGTTTCACTTTGGAACATGAGGTGGTCAATAAAAATAATAAAGTCGCAATTCAGTTTCAAATGGTTTGAGCTTGGAAGCAACCTGCTGTCTATCGATAGGCGAGAACAGACTGCTATTGGCTGCTTTGCCTATCTATTCTCTCCTGGTCTCCGGCTTGACTACTCTGCTTGCCACACGAGATCCCCCGAAAGATTAAAAGAAATGAGCATTAGCTCTTGTTGGGATATTTCCAGAACTCAAACACGCACAATTTACGTGGTTCGGCAACTTGCCAACTCCACGGAGCTACTGGTTTGTATTAATGAAGCTTTACAAACAATACAAACAACAATACAAGGAGGAGGAGAAAATCTTCTCAACTCAACTCAACTCTCCCTAGCTCTCTCTCTCTGTGTTTCTCTCTGTGTTCGTGTTACACAGGCTTTCCTTGGCAGCCTCTTCTTATAGCAGAGGTAGGAGATAATTATCTACAACTTTGGTCAAATATGGCAACCACCGACATTGCCACCTTGCAGCCACTGCCCACCGTCCTTGCCGCCATCTTTGACGCCGCCAGCAGCCATTGTTGACGCCGTCATGCAGCCAGCTTGTGTCCATACATAACAATCTCCCACTTGGACACAAATGGCTTTATATCCATCTTTTAGTCTTGGAGGCCTACTGAAGCTTTACACAACTTCAGTTTATCAAGAGTAACATCTTTGGTTAACATATCAGCTGGATTCTTGCTTCCACAGATCTTCTCTAGCATTAGTTGCTCGTCGTCTAGCAATTGTCGGATGAAGTGATATTTGATCTGAATATGCTTCGTCCTAGAGTGAAATGCTGGATTCTTGGCAAGGAAGATTGCACTCTGACTATCGCTATACAAAGTACCTTTTCCATTCAACTTGCCCAATTCCTTTAGGAAACTCTGCAACCATACTATCTCTTTTGCAGATTCCGAGACTGCAACATATTCAGCTTCTGTTGTTGAAAGAGCGACGATCTTTTGCAAGGTAGAACTCCAGGAAACAGCAGTGCCTCCTAGAGTGTATACATATCCTGTAGTGCTCTTTCTGCTATCAATATCTCCTGCTAGATCAGCATCTACAAAACCTTCAAGTTTCAAACCACCAGCTGTGAAACTGAGACAAGTTTCCGATGAACCTTTTAAGTACCTCATGATCCATTTCACCGCCTCCCAATGCTGCTTTCCAGGATTGCTCATATATCGGCTTACAACTCCCACTGCATGGGCAATGTCAGGTCTGGTACAGACCATAGCATACATCAAAGAACCGATAGCTGAGGCGTATGGAATCTTATCCATGTATCCACTTTCTAGCTCAGTTCTTGGTGACTGATCTTTGCTGAGTTTGAAATGATTCCCCAGTGGTGTACTTACTGGTTTAGCATTATCCATACTAAACCTGCTGAGAACCTTCTTGACATACTCTGTTTGTGAGAGCTTTAGTATGTCTTTGTCTTTATCTCTGATGATTCTCATTCCAAGTATTTGTTTAGCAGCTCCCAGATCCTTCATTTCAAACTGTTTCGACAACTGCTGTTTCAGCTTATCAATCTCCTCAATGCTGGATCCTGCAATCAACATATCATCTACATATAATAGTAGAATGATGTAGGAGTTGTCAAAATGTTTGACATAGCAACAATGATCAGCTTGACATCTTGTATACTCGGAACTGCACATGAAGTTGTCAAACTTCTTGTACCACTGTCTTGGAGCTTGCTTTAAACCGTATAGGCTTTTCTGTAGCTTGCAGACTTGATTATCCTTTCCTTGCATTTCAAACCCCTCTGGTTGTTGCATGTAAATGTCTTCCTCCAATTCACCATGAAGGAATGCTGTTTTTACATCTAACTGTTCAAGATGTAAATTTTCTGCAGCTACTATCCCCAGAACAACTCTGATTGTTGTGAGCTTCACAACTGGAGAAAAAATCTCAGAGTAGTCAATGCCTTTCTTTTGTTGAAACCCTTTGACAACAAGTCTTGCCTTGAACCGTTTACTTCCGTCATGCTCAGTCTCACTCTGTAAACCCACTTATTGTGCAAGGCCTTCTTTCCTTCAGGTAATGTTGTTAGCTCCCAAGTCTTGTTCTTCAGCAACGAACTCATCTCATCCTTCATGGCTAACTCCCACTTGCTTGAGTTTCCATCTTGTAAGGATTCTTCATAAGTTAGCGGTTCACCACCATCTGTCAGCAAAATATAATTCAGATCAAGTGTGAACCGTTGCGGGGGCTTTATCGTCCTTGAAGACCTGCAAATAGCTGGTTCAATTGGCTCCGCATCTTCTTGTGTGGTAGTGGGCACAAATGTGCTTGAATCTTCTTGTAAAGACTCTTGATTGTTGTTCTGCTTAGTAACATCGGGAAGCCCTTCTAATCTTATGAATTCAGATCTTTGTGGACTTGTATCTGAATCAGCCATCTCTGTTTCTCCACTTGATCTGTCTTTATACATAACTTTCTCATTGAAGATCACGTTCCTGCTTCTGATAATCTTTCTATTCTGATCATCCCAGAACCGAAATCCAAATTCTTCATCTCCATAGCCAATGAAGAAACATTTCTTGGATTTGGCTTCTAACTTGTTGCGAGCATCAGAATCTATTTAAACATAGGAAACACATCTAAAGACCTTCAAATGAGAGATTCGTACCTCTTTTCCTCTCCATACTTCCTCGGGCAGTCTGAATTCCAAAGGAACTGATGGTCCACGGTTGATCAAGTAAACTGCGGTATGAACTGCGTCAGCCCAGAATGTTTGAGGTAACCCTGAATGCAACCTCATGCTTCTAGCTCGTTCATTGATGGTCCTGTTCATCCGTTCAGCAACGCCATTCTGTTGCGGTGTGCCTGGAATGGTCTTTTCCATTCTGATACCATTGACAGCACAATACTCCTTGAAACCTCCATCAATGTATTCTCCTTCATTATCAGATCTCAAGCATTTCAACTTTAGACCTGATTCAGTCTCAACCATAGCCTTCCATTTCTTGAATGTTTCAAACACATCAGATTTATTTTTCAGAAAGTAAACCCATACCTTCCTGCTGAAGTCATCAATGAAAGTCACATAATACCGAGAACCTCCAAGTGATGCTACTGGAGACGGTCCCCACAAATTTGTGTGTACCAGTTCTAGCTTTCTTGGTCGTAAGGTCCTGCCAACCTTCAAGAAACTGACCTTCTTCTGTTTTCCAAGAACACAGCTTTCACAAATGTCTAGATCGACATTTTTTAACTCTGGCAGCTTTCCCTTCGACTGAAGTATCTTCATCCCCTTTTGACTCATATGGCCAAGTCTACAATGTCATAGATGTGCTTGATTTTCTACTTCAGTTGAGGCAATGATGTCTGCAAATCTTGTGGTCATATACAGGGTGCCGGTTTTCTTTCCACGAGCTAAAACCATTGCTCCCTTTGATACTTTCCACATTCCTCCAGCAAAAAGTATTGAATGACCACTGTCATCAAGTTGTCCGACAGAGATCAACTTCTTCTTTAATTCAGGAACATGCCTTACATTCTGCAAGGTCCATATAGATCCATTCATTGTCTTGATTTGCACATCTCCTATACCCACAATATTCAGTGGTGTTCCATCGGCCAGATAGACTACACCGTGATCTCCTCCAACATAATTTTGCAGCATTTCATTGTGTGGCGTATAGTGGAATGAAGCACCAGAATCAAGAATCCACTCATCAATTTGACTATGTACAGCAAGAATTAAAGCATCTTGTACCTCATCTGTGGTAGCATTTGCAGAGTCAGCTTCAGGTTTCTTCGGTTTTGTGCAATTCCTACTGAAATGACCAGGTTTGCCACAATTCCAACATTCAACCTGCTTTCTGGATCCAAACTTGCTTTTACTTCTGTATCTGGATTTTGATCTGCCTCTAGATGAGCCTCTATCGTGTCTCCTCCCTCGAGTGTTGATGTTGAGAGTTGATCCTGAGCTTGAACTTTCACCCGAGTCTTTCCTTCGCACTTCTTCGGCCAAAATCAAGTCTCGAATGTCATCATACTTCAATTTGGATTTTCCAGCTGAATTGCTCACGGCTGTCCTCATGCCTTCCCAACTGCTTGGAAGTGAAGCTAGCAAAATGAGTGCACGAATCTCATCATCAAACTCAATCTCAACAGATGACAATTGATTTGTGATGGTATTAAAGTTGTTGAGGTGTTGTGTCACAGAAGTGTTTTCAACCATCTTCAAGTTGAACAACTTTTTCATCAGGTGCACTTTATTATTTGCTGATGGCTTCTCATACATTCCAGACAAGGCTTCGATCAATTTTGCAGTGGATTTTTCTTTCGTAACATTGTGAGCAACTCTTCTTGATAACGATAGCCGGATAATGCCCAGAACTTGTCTATCAAGAAGTTGCCATTCTTCTGCTTCCATCTTTTCTGGTTTGCTTCCCAATAAGGGAAGATGAAGTTTCTTCCCATATAAATAATCCTCAATCTGCATTTTTCAGTATCCAAAATCTGTTCCGTCAAATTTTTCAATTCCTGCAGCCTTTAGTTCATCTGCCATTTTTAATATTTCTCCGATTCGAATTTGCCAAATCCGACCTTATAGATGTGTCCGGAACGGCCAAAAACCTTGGAAATGACACTGAGATCACCCCAATCGGACTTCAGATGGCTTAGATTTTAGCAATTAAAGTTTTGGATTAACGGACGGTTCAGATGCAGCCGCGTGTCAGACAGAGTACCGCCTGCGTCACACCGGATAAAAACTCAGCAGCGGTTCTGATGAAGCCACGTGTTAGCAGGTTACAGCCTGCGTCGTACCGGATCAAAACTCAGTAACGGTGCAGATTAAGCCACGTGTCCGCAGATTAGAGCCTGCGTCACACCTGATCAGAACTCAGTAACGGCGCAGATTAGTCCACGTGTCCTCCGATTAGAGCCTGAGTCGCACCGGATCAAAACCCTTCAACGGTGATGATGCAGCCACGTGTCAGACGATTACCATCTGCGGTGCACTGGATCTGACGTGGCAGTGACATGGCGTTGACCGTTTGACTTTGCTGACGTGGCGGGTCAGACCCGACCCGTTTTGCAGAAACCGGGCGAAGAAGGAGCGTGGCGCGCGTACGGCGCGTTGGTGCGCGTGGGCAGTGCTAGCGTCGGCGCGTGTGGGCGCGTGCGGGCATGCAGGACGTCGGTTCTTCGCCGGGTTTTCAACAGTGAATTCGTCCGGTTGTCCTCTACACGATGGTATGTTCAAAAACACGTTTTGAGAACTTTGATTTTTGAGTTTGGATCAAACACCCTCTTTGTCAAGAACAAGCTCTGATACCAGTTGTTGGGATATTTCCAGAACTCAAACATGCACAATTTACGTGGTTCGGCAACTTGCCTACTCCACGGAGCTACTGGTTTGTATTAATGAAGCTTTACAAACAATACAAACAACAATACAAGGAGGAGGAGAAAATCTTCTCAACTCAACTCAACTCTCCCTAGCTCTCTCTCTCTGTTTCTCTCTGTGTTTCTCTCTGTGTTCGTGTTACACAGGCTTTCCTTGGCAACCTCTTCTTATAGCAGAGGTAGGAGATAATTATCTCCAACTTTGGTCAAATATGGCAACCACCGGCATTGCCACCTTGCAGCCACTGCCCACCGTCCTTGCCGTCATCTTTGACGCCGCCAGCAACCATTGTTGACGCCGTCATGCAGCCAGCTTGTGTCCATACATAACAGCTCTTTCTAAAAAAAATGAGTCGTCCATCGACCAAAAGTAGTGTGTGTTCCAGGGCTTTCTATCCAAATTCCAAAGTAGATTGCTTTTATTTGGTGTGTTTGCATGTATGATGGTATGGAAAACCCCTATTGCAAAAATGTTTACTACTTTTAGCTATGCTAATATAATAATTAATTAATACTTCCCCGACTTCTTTCTAGAATTAGAGTTCGACCGCAGCTGCCCCTTTTTTGATTTGGGGGGATCCAGTTCCTTGCCAACTATCGACCCCCATCTCTTTCCACACTCAATTCCTCCTTTGACTACTTTCATTAGGCACGGAACGTGGGCTCGAAGAAGAAGATTGTCTAGTCATCATACACTCGGGGGAAGACTATCAGTGACCGAGCTTCTAATTGGTATTGGATTCGAACTCCCGAGATTTCCTTTTAATCGTGGCAATTGTTTCTCAAACACAGGCCGCCACAAACACAAAACACAACGTCGAGGTTTCTTGGACTTTGCTTCGCCACCACCAAAATGTCCTCATCGCTCATCTTCACTGACTCTTCCACAGCTTCTCGTCCTTTTCCTCTTGCCCCATTCACTTCTTCTTTTAATTCCCCTCTTTTCCTTCGCCATGTGAGGCATCTTGTCGAACGTGTTCTATGCAATTCTAATGTGTTTGCTTCGTTTGCTGCTCGGATAGACCGGGTGGTGAAGCGTCCGCGAGGGTAACACTGAGAAGGATGTGGATGGTTTCCTTCCACATTGGCAGATATGAATGAACATTGGTCGCCTTGCAATGCGAGGAAGAGACCCATTATTTGTTCCGTGTACGCCCAAAGGGTGCGTAGAATCTTTGCATAGATATGGTGTTGAAATCGAAGGAAAGAGAGCATTTGTGACTGGTCGGAGCAATATTGTTGGGATGCCAGCTCCTTTGTTGCTTCAGGCAATTCATTTTCCCAGCAAGGGCTTCCGTAGATTCTAATAAAAGTTTGTCACTTCTCTTGTCATCATAAATGTGGGTGTATCTGTCCTTTTCTAAACTCGTCGTCTTGACGTTCTCCAGATTGGTAGAGGGAAGATGCTACTGTGAGCACTGTCCATTCTAGAACCAAGAACCCTGGAGAGATCATAAAACAAGCAGATATAATAATCTCTGCTGTAGGGAAACCAAATATGGCGAGGGGGAGATGGTTAAAACCTGGTGCGGTTGTAATTGATGTTGGAATTAATGCAGTTGAGGTGAGCAGAATCCTATAGTGGCTCGTATTTTTCCTTGACATGCTTTCCAGGTTATATTTCTATGTGATTGAAGGGTTTTTATTTGTATGCATGCATGTGTAAAAAGGATGCAAAAAGCCCTCGAGGTTCCTAATTGGTTGGAGATGTCTACTATGAGGAGGCCTGCAAGGCTGCTTCAGCTGTTGGTCCTATGACTACAGCAATGCTTCTCTCTAATACTCTCAGCTCAGCAAAGAGGACACACAACTTCCAATGATACGGCTGGCTTCCCAGGGACCGGCCCGGTGTTGGCTTGAGCTCCCATTTTCTCTCAGGGAGGAGGTGGTTTCAGTCCCAGGCGCTGCCTTTCTACTAGTTTATTTTGATGACAAGGTGAGATTTTATGGCAGGTGGAAGACATTATATTTTGCTAGGGAAAGTGTACAGTAGATTTTATACGCCAAAATCTAGGGTTCCATTTTGAACAGCGTTTGTTATTTTCTTTCACCAGATTAATGGGTTTCCCTGATTATCATTCTATAACTGTTCGGTTCCAATTTCAGATGCCATGAACGAGTCCTAAACAACCTTCCTTCCTGTTGTGCAAGACTTCAATTATGGATTGGATTCATATATCATCTGTCAAATTTTAATTCCTAGTTCATTTGCAGAGTAGATTGCATATAACTTTGTGATACAGAACCATGAACAGCGTATGGATACTGTTCTTCTTGCCAAACACGGATGGATAGTCAAGGGCAGTATTATCTGGAAGGCAAGTGCAGAAAAAAAGGGCAGTGATTAAAAAAAGAAGAAGGTTAAATCTTTGATTATTACTGTTCACGTTTATATCATTTCAACGTCAATTAATCACCTCTTCAATCTGCTTAGACTTCCATCTATCTATTGAAAAAGATACATGCAAGTTGAGCACACACTTCATCAATGCCAAAAACAGCCACTGATTGTATTTTCTTACTTTCTAAAGAATCTGAAAGTCTAGAATCAGAGTGATAAAAATTCCAGTCACAATAAATTTTTGGCTGAAAGATCAACTCGTGCTTCAAAATGGTCTATTCCAGTTTTTCTTTGCTGTTTCGTACTGCGAAGAACAGAAACCTGAAAAGCAATGTTATCAGGAAAACATTATGCTTCCAATTTAATTTCATACAAGCGGGTAGAAAGGGTTGATACCTTGGGCCGTTTCATAGAACTTCCATGATATCCTATCCCAAAAGACAAGGAAGAAAAAGCTGCTGCAATTTCTATTGCTTTCAGACTCGGTGAGTTTCCTGGAGCCTAAGAAACAAACAAGCAATGAATTAAATAAATAATAATATTGCGCACACAACCAAATGTTTTAGACAAGCTCACCATCATAGGGGCATCGGCTTGCACAAGTAAAATCCCAGCACTTTTTTCAGTAGTATTTCGATTGTCATCCAGAATTACAGACCGTAATACTTTCATACTAGCAGAGGCAGGACCAGCCTGGGAACTGAGCATGAAAATAACCTAGTCAGTTTAACAAAGTGGCTATCCCTTGAAGCACCTGATTCATCATAGCAATGCATTGGCAAGTATCTGATTGTTGAAGCATCAGCAAACACAGCTACTGCATGCAATCAAAATTATTGTTCTTCTTTCTTTAAATGAATAACTTCCAAGGGCTCAAGCTGAATTGATCATGGCGACTCCATGCATTAAGCAATTGTAAGTATGTGGAATTCTAGGATAGAAGGCCAACTAGAGATATTGCAAGAAAAGAGTCATACATTGATGCCGAAACACAGCACTCCCTAGCAGCAAATCCTTTCATTAGGTATTCACCAGCACCAGAAGCACAGCAGCCAACTATGAATGGAACTCCAAAAGGACCCCTTGAAGAAGCCCAGCAACCACAACCATGCATTGCTGCCAGCCCCACGCGCCCACCTATCTGTTTTCCCATTATAATTACTTAATTTCTCCAAGATATGTCAGTAACAACATTGAAAATGAATTATACTATTCATTACCTTCATTGCTATACCACCACTAGAGGCCCCAGAAGCTATGTGTCCTTCAGCGTCAACACAGATAACTCCAACTGTGTCCACGATACAGTCCTCTTCCATGGTGCTTGGCATAGACGATTGCCCGCCATCATTCCCTTCTGAAGGTCCATGAGATTGAAATTCTAATTCTGCAAAACCAATACAACAAGCATCCAACATTGTAATATTTGGAAAGCCTGGGAAAGGCATGCATGACCAATGTCTCTAGCACAGATGAAAGGGGAAAAGAAACAAGCAAGAATACAGGTGCAAACAGAAATGTTGTATTGATATATACAATGGCATTGGTTGCAAGCCACCAACAAAACAAGAGCTATCTATATAAATGTTAGATAATTGAAACTCTGCATAACATGCAAAATTGGAAGATGGCAGGAGAGAAGCCAGTTTCACAATCTAGGTAGCTCATAAACAAAGAATTTACACTTACTGACTTAATGCTTGTTAAAAGAAAGCAATTGATTTGTTTAGTGTCAAAAACTAATGCGATACCTGATATTTTTGAGGTCTCTTGAGCACTACAACAAAGTCTATCATCAGAATAAATCTTAGCATTGGCATTAGCAAGCATTCTTTTGTACTTTGTCCATTGTTCTTTTGCCCTTGCTGTCACTAGCCACTGTTTTTCAAACGAAAAATATTCAACAAGATAACAGATTAAGCATCAATTAATTTTCCGAAGGAAAATCAGTTTAAAGGATCAAACCATACCTTTTCTGCCTCCACAATTTCTGGCAAATCAATGCCTTTGGACTTCCCCCATACACGTGCACCTTCACCAACCAAGAACCTAAGGGCACATAAAACACGCCTTGAGAAAACTAGAAAACATTAAGGGGAAAAAAAGAAAAGAAAATGGCTATATGTAACACATCTTCCTCATATAAAAACAATACAATTAACTTATATATAAAACATCATTGATTGACATAATTGATCAAAGAACTCGTTTTTGGAGTATCTTTGTTCTCTCTTTTTTTTTGAACAGGTTTTTGGAGTGTGTCCAAGCTGCCATTATTATCATATCAAGAGCAATTTGATTCAAAACTTGAATAGAAATGCCTCCAAATAACTAAAACATGAGTTCAATACTTAAGATACCAGTTGAAGTATGTTTAAATGTTATAGCACTGAGCACATTTTAAGCAGCAGTTATGATTCATGAAGTTAGCATCTTGAACTGTAAACAGAAGTCCTAATCATACATGAAATATCAAGTTTTAAGGAAAGTAGAAATATTCATCTCGAACAACATTAAGATGGAACACAGAAAAAAGAACAAAATTTAAGAGGCATCATAACAATTCAGAACGTTATAAAGAAGAAAGAAAGATAGATAATTACATGGGAGGTATTCGACCCAACAGTGAAGACCCCATCATTTGCTCCTTGGCCAATAATGCAGCAATATGGATGGCATTTCGGACACCTGGACTACAACTAGTGAAATATTTATTCAGTGAATTCACCAGAAACATAGATTATAAATGAAATCCACATGAAAACTAAGTCTTAGTTTATACCTGGAACAGCTCCAACAGCTCCAAATGCACCAGAATCACCATCCATAATACTAGCATCACATTCCACATGACCATCTTCCGTCAAATTAGAACCCTGGCCTGCATTTGTGCTTGGGTCATCCTTCAACAAAACAACAAAGGCAACATCATCTCATCTTCTCATTTATATACGCCTATATGAAGGTTAACTACACTCAATCATAGATTTAAGGCGGTTTCCCTGAAATAAACATGAGAGAATAAACACGTAAAACCTAGAGCCCGCCTCCATTAACAACTCTAGGCCGGGTGAAATTGCGCCTTGCACCTTCAATTTTTAATCAAGAACCCATTGGATCGGCCAGAAAACAAAAATCGCATTCTTTCCATGTTCTTGCATTAAAATTAACCATAAATGAGCAAACTAGATAAATTTGTTACCTCCAACACTTGAATGGCGGCCGTAACAGCGTCTATACATCCACCAGGACCCTAAATCGGTCCAAAAAGAAAACGAAATATTACAGTATCTTAATTGACTGTGAAATTGAGGAAATGGAGAAACAAAAGAGAGAAAAAGAGAGGACCTTGCGAAGAATAGAAGCAGCAGCGAGACAAGCGCGCTTCATGGCGGACCTCAGAGCTTTTTCATTGGATGGCGCGTGATATCCCGCTCCAACATGAACCGCCACGAAGAATCTAGGGTTCTGATCCTCTGATTCACAGGCCATTTGGTTTCGTCGCTTGGGACTTTTGACTTCAGCTTCCTTTAACGGTCACGTCGGCGCCGTTTATTTCCTTCGTTTATTTTATTTTCCTTTTCCAATTTTTTTCCCTTTTGTTCAATGATTGATTGATGAAAATAAATTCAAGTGTTTAATTAAAATGCAACTGGATTTTCTGGGTTTTTTCTTTTTCTAAACGCACTCTTGGTTAAAAATTTTGGTAAAATAATACATCCAAAAAAATATTAAAAAAATAAAATAATTTTAACAAAAATATGATTAATAATAACAGAAAAATCATACAACAAACAAACCTTAATTCTAACCTTAAATTAACCCAAAATATAAACCCTAAAATTAATTACTAACATTAAAAATAAACACTAATCAAAATCTTTTGGTTTTTTTACGTATTTTTTATTTTTTTTCCAATTCCATGTGAGGTTTTTGATAAATTTTATTCTTTATTATTGAGTGAACTTTAAACAAATTAAAAGATAAAAAAAGACAAAAAAACCAAAAGCTTTAGATTAGTGTTTGTTTTTAAAATTAATGTTTAAGGTTTGTTTTTGAGATTTAAAATTATTGTTTGAGGTTAAAGTAAGGATTAATTTGTGATTTGCTTTTTTTATTATTATTATTTATCAAAGTCCCTGTTTTCAATCAATCGTGTTTTTGTTAAAATAACTAATTCCATTTGCGTCTATGTTAACTAATTCCACTTGCTCCTTTTTTTAATAAAGTCCAATTTTTCTTGGATGATTTTCTGTATCACAACTCTTTTTTTTTTTTAAATAGAATTAATGTTTTTCTATTTATAAAAAAACATTTTAAAAAGCATTACTAAATATACCCATATATGTTTGGTAAAATCAACATTATGCACCATATACCACTTTGAAAAGCACAGTTGATCCTTGCCGTTACAGAGGATGGAAAAATAATAATAATAGTAATTCGGTTCAAGTTACAAATAAAATTCGAATTTATTTACCTTCATCTCATAGAAAATTAAATGAAAAATATACACAATTTAGATAAGAAACTAATTTTTCCACGCTTAAAAAATAAATTACGATTTCATAATGATTACTTTAGGTTTGCTTAGGCAACAACACAAGAAGATAAACGAGGAAAAAGAGCATACACGAAGGCATTTCAGTCTCCAAGCTTACTGCTGGTAAAATTCCCATTCTCATAAATGCATATAAATAGGAGTCCAGGTTAAGAAATTACATGTGATAAATGGATATCTCTCCATCACGTCTTAATTGTTCATAAAATAATACATTCAATTGGGAATTTATATTTTGCGCTTATTCTCATGGATAAAATACAAATGTAACACAGAGTTGAAACAAAATACTAGCCATGAGCTCAGGCAAAGAAGAGGGCTTTACACTGCTCCACTGTATCATCAGGGCTGGTAACTGCAGATAAAATAGCCATAAAATCGAAACCATTCAATAGAGCTGCATTAACGTTTAAGCATACTTTAATAAAAATGGAAAATAAGACCATCCATTTAGATTAATTGCATCTGGAAGGAGTTTTTTGCTTCACTTGGTATTCTTTAACTCCCTCCTCTCCCACGTGAATAAAAAAAATATAACTAGTTTAGTTAACTTATATTTTAAGCTGTTTTGATTTTATTTATTCTGATGCTGCATTATATTGAAAATGAAACCTTGAGATACCAGTAAATAGGTTGAAGATGAAATCTTTTTTCTGACCTGTATGACCCACAGTTCGTTCTGATTCATATATCTCATGATCGTTTCCCCCCTGCTCAAATAAAAAATCCAATAAATCCAGGAATTCAATGATAAAGAAGAATTATAGAATGCTACAATTAGAATCACATCTCCAATTGCATATGGACATTAGAATGCCAGTGAAACAGTGAAAGCAACACACGATATATGCAGGAGTGTGGACCCAGCCTGAACTTTCTAAGGTTATATTAAATTATAGAGAACAAGTATATTCTGTGGGAAATCACGAATATCTTCTGCTTTGAGGATATAACTAGATACAAAGAGTGAAAATCCATTGTTTTCCAAATCAATGCAACTCTTCCGGTACAATCCTCAAAAATTGTCATAATCAGTCCAGAATAACTCAAGACTAGCCCTTTAGCTTACAAATAGAAGTCCACTCTGTTGCGACTCTAAACATTATCTGTTAGTTAATGAAACTCAGACTCTTTACGCCAATTATTTGGTTATTCTTTGAGGTTTTCCCCTCAGTTGATGTTTCTCTTAACAAAATGACTAACATTAGCACCACAAATCCAATGAGCAATTCATAATTAGGGGCCCCTACAGTAGCAGGAATGATGCCCATTAACAAGTTAAGTTTGAAACACAACATAATCTATAAAATATGAAGTCCCAACAAAAGGAAGGTTACTTTGAAGAAAACAAACACATTATTAGTGACTACATATAATGTAAGCGTTGTTGATTTTCATTAGTTAAAAACACAAAGCGAGAAATGCCCAGCAGGGATGAGGAATATAATAAGAGGATAACTAACCTTGTAAGTTTTGTCACCAAAGAAGTGAATTTCACTGAACTCGTCAAGGTATCTCAAACAGTATGTCTTGTCCCAGCCTTGAGGGAAAACCTGTTACAAGCATCACGCACCAATGAATATGATGCCAATCTTCCAAACCCACCTTCTGTTTGTTGCATTCAAGAATCATCATAAGCTAGTTAACATGGCACTTACATCAAAGCTTATCTGTCCCCCTATTGAAAATGTGAGGTTAAGGTGAGCGAACTTTTCACGCAGCACAGATACCATTTTTGGGCGGATGTTATGAACCTGAGGACTCAATTTGTTCAGTATTTCAGCATTGACATCAATTATACAAAGAGTCCAGAATATGAACCCAATAGCTTCCAATAATATTTGTTTTGTTCAAATTCTAACCCAAGTCTTTTCTTACCTTGTCATACTTTTCAAATTCATCTCTTTCTTCTTGGCTGCAGTTCCGTCCAATTGGTGATACATTAAGCATCCCACTTCGGAATTCTATAAATGTTCCCCTTTAGAAATCATTGGAAAACTTGTATAAAAAAGAAGTCATTGGAAAACAAAAAGGTCTTATTGAGCATCTTTGCAATATTCAGCAGGATGAGCTTTAAAAAAATTTGGCTTTCAAGCTCTGAATTCACTCACCTTTTTATGGGGATATCCAAGTCAGCAATATAATGAAGTGTAAAGTTTATAAATTCCTGCAGATTCATTCAAGATTTATTAGAAAACAAAATCGATTTAATTACTATGCCAACACATCCCTTTTTTTAATTATCTCAATGGGATGCGAGTCTCAGCGCTGCATGTTGGCATCCTCAGCGTCAAGACACTATTCCCTACATTATTCAATTTATCCTAGATGATCTTGTTCTTGTTGCAGTCCCAGTCAAGTAATCTACAAACATTAATGCTTTTACGGGTCATCTCTTTCAGAACCACACTTAAAGGATTCATTATTAAACAACACAATTTCTAGACAAGCAATCTTAGAGTATTCTTGTATAATGAGCAAAAGATCTCACCTTGAGCTTCTCGTCTCCAAGAAATGACTTCAAGCTCTGGAAAAGGAGAATTATACACAGTAATTTAGAGAAACAAGGTTACAAATAACTGGCAGCTAGTATTTTAAGGAAAAAAGAAACAGATCTAATACTGAGCTCAAGTGTTTCAAATCTCCATCTCAAACTGTACCTGGGTGCCGATAAGCTTCCCATCTTTGTGAGCAACAAGCCCATTTTCAGAAAATACATAATCATAGTCGTTAATAACTGCAGAGCCAACAAGACAACAATTACTAACTCCCCCTTTAACTCCGAAAAAATAGCTTTAAAACCTTAGGAAGCTCAAACCTGTCTTTCCAAGCTGCTCTGATATCTTAGAGAGATCAGATCCACCCACCACTCCTATAGTAACAACCTGCATTTACCAATACTCTTTAACTCTCCATCCCTGTACGAGGGCCGAAGACTCCATAAAAAAAGAATAACCCGTTTTTTTAGTGCTAAAAGTAAATATAATTAATACCTTTCGGAGTTCCTTGATGAACTCTATCAGACTTGGGGTGGCTGCCTGGAATTTGAATTGAAGAAAAGTCAATTTCAATGGGTGAACTAATTTGATATTTATTCTTATTTTACGCTGACAATGTTTTTTTTTAAAGAAATTAATACCTTCCTTGGAGCAGTGAGAGTGCCATCAACATCAAATAGAGCAATTAAACCAGGTTTTGTAACGGCCATTACAGTCTACAAATTATCCTGTCATCCAATTCACGAAGAGAAGAAAGTTCAAAACTTGAAAAAGCAAGTAAAAAGGTATGTTTGGCAGCATGTAATGCAAGTGGAGACTCAGATTAAAGAATGGAGACTGCAATCAAACAGAGAGAGAGAGAGAGAAAGAGAGAGTGGAGTACCTACAGCCAAATGAAGTAAAGAGAGCGAGGAGTCAAAAGTGCGAGGAGTAGAATTTATAGCAGATCTCAACTGGAGGAATTTGGAAATTAAATTAATTGTCCAGGGGCAGGTTTGGAATGAAAGGTAGATTATTTTCTGTTTAATTATGGTCGTGGATCTGTGAATGGGTGGAGATTAGTTGGGCTGGAAGAAATGTTAGTCAAAGCCCACGTGCTCTAGTTTGGGCCAGAAGCAATCTCTTTAGGTAACATGCACGCATTCGAATTGATACTTGGTTTTTGAGAGGATGATTTTACCAAAAGCTGATGACAGATGGAAAGTTGTGCCAAAAATGAGTTTTGACTTCCATGTTTGATATTACCGCGCACCACAATAAAAAGATGATTTCTAGATTTTACTGTTGTGCAACCGGGAGTGCACCACAATACCAAGTTTGTGTTTTTAAAATTTTAAATTTTTTTTTAGTTTTAAATTAATATTTTTAAATAATTTTATATATTAATATAAAAAATAAATTTTAAAAAAATATAAAATATTATTTTAATACATTTTCAAATAAAAAACAATTTTCATCACTTTAATTTTCTAAATGTTAACTAAACCAACTTGGTGATGGCCTTACTAACTGTATAATGTTTTGTTCACAAAACAAAAACATGACTCTTACTACTTATCTTACACAATTCATGCTCATCCATAGTGAGAGAGGACCTCTCAGCTAAACAATCAGCCAACAGGAGAAGAAAATAGGAAATTCTTGGCAAACAAAAAATATATTTGAGTGGTTGTTTTTGTATTTCAAAATTATTTTTAAAAGAATTTATAATTATTTTTATTTTTATTTTAAATTATTTTTTTAGATTATTTTGATATATTGTTATCAAAAATAATTTTTTAAAAATAAAAATATATATTATTTTAATATATTTTTAAACAAAAATATTTTTTAAAAACCACCATTATCACAATCAATACCCAATATACCCTCTAAAGTAATTTGCAAGTGTCAAGAACATGAATTGGCAGTCGTTATCAGAACCTCTCTGTTCCATTATTAGCAAGGAAGGTTCACATGGGATGAAGTAATTCCTGAGTACTAACAAGTCTGTTTTTATTTGAAAGGAAACTTCTTATAAAACAACCGAGTTTTTCCTGTAAGCTCCATTCATGTTGGTACGATTGGCAACATTCGGAGCAGTAAATGTTTGAAGAATTATCACAGAGATGCTTGACCACTAGCAGGACTGGATGCGTGAGTTGATCATCAAATCCAACAAAGAATGGTGGCTCTTCCTCCTGAACAAATTAAAAACAAGAGACTCCATGGCTTTACAAACCTTACAGAGCTTTCAGCACTTTCTTCAATTCTTCAACGGATACCATGTCAGAATGGGAGTTGATGTCTGTTTCCCAAAGCGGAGATTTTTGTATTTCTAGTCCAGTTGTTTCTTAACATTCAATACCCAATATACCCTCTAAAGTAATTTGCAAGTGTCAAGAACATGAATTGGCAGTCGTTATCAGAACCTCTCTGTTCCATTATTAGCAAGGAAGGTTCACATGGGATGAAGTAATTCCTGAGTACTAACAAGTCTGTTTTTATTTGAAAGGAAACTTCTTATAAAACAACCGAGTTTTTCCTGTAAGCTCCATTCATGTTGGTACGATTGGCAACATTCGGAGCAGTAAATGTTTGAAGAATTATCACAGAGATGCTTGACCACTAGCAGGACTGGATGCGTGAGTTGATCATCAAATCCAACAAAGAATGGTGGCTCTTCCTCCTGAACAAATTAAAAACAAGAGACTCCATGGCTTTACAAACCTTACAGAGCTTTCAGCACTTTCTTCAATTCTTCAACGGATACCATGTCAGAATGGGAGTTGATGTCTGTTTCCCAAAGCGGAGATTTTTGTATTTCTAGTCCAGTTGTTTCTTAACATTCTTACTGTGTATGCAGATAAATGAGCAGGAGAGCTTTCTCAAGAACTCGCTCTCATCACCTACTCTCCATTCGGCAAGGTTCTCAGGATCGCTCAGCTCTCCTTTGACCCATTCATTTGGGAACTTTGTTCTCTGGAACAAGATAATTAGCAAGTATGTTAAACAATTTCTGGGAAGTTTATTCTCTTTGAGACCTGCTACATGAACCAAACTTGTGTGTGTTCAGGGGATTTTCAATTTCTGAGGTGAAATAAAGTGCCAATTAGGTCTTCGTTTCTACTCAGTGCTCGCTACCTATTCTAGACGTTAAGGTTTACTTAGGCTAAATCAAAGTGGTAATATTTCAAGTAAGATCTACTGTCGGCATACAGCAGACTTTTTAACCAGCCAAACTAGCTACCAGTATCGAACTTGAACCAGTTCCTTTCTGAGATGTCAGCAATTAAACGGAGGTTTTACCATTAACTTTCCCTGAAGTGGAGGACACATTGATAATTCATGGAGAATCACATAATCTGTGGGAGTGAACGAGGGCTTCCACCAATCCATCCTCTTGGCTCCACAATAGTTTATTTCAGGCGTTCTTCAGATAACTCCTGTTTGAGTCATTACTTCCCATAGTTGATTTGCACCGTCAAGCACCAACAGGAAGAAAGCTCCAAACCAGCGAAGAAGGAATGTTTTGAACTGAAATACCTTGCCAGTCTTAGCCCCGTTTGAGAAGTCTACGGGTATAACAAAACCAAAGCCATGGTTCCCAACTACCAAGGCCCCTCTGCTAATCTCTAGACGCGGGCACCACTGAAATGCCATTAGAATCCAACAGCTTACATATAACAAATCCAATACCCTTGTAGACTCCTGAAACAACCACAAGTTACAAATTCCTTGTTAATTTTGACTAATTTTGTGCTATGTGATGCGAATTCTTTTTGGTTAGAGAAAATAGGACATTGAAGCTGAATAGGAAGTCAATGTATTGATGACGAAGCTGTCCTACATGAGGTTAAAAAAGGTGAAGAAGATGACTAGAAGTTCTTAGCGAGGTGTCTTTCTTGAATATCACAGTTTATTTGCTAGACGTGCAAACTCAAACATGGTGGCTGCCTTCCTGTTGCCTTGTGCTCTGCTAGCCGACGGTTTTTGGCCTCGGGGGATTACTATTTTGGCTGTTTGATATCGACCCAAGTAAATTCCTGACGAGACTAAAATTCCTTGTCTCTTTCAGGAGCCTAGAGTTCTGAGATGGATGGCCTCTCCGAAGTTTCCAGGAGTTCTCCTGCAAGTGACTCGAGACTGCAGCAAAATTTCAGAGAAGGCCATGTTCTGGTTTTAAAGTCCTTTCTAATTTTGTCTTTCTTCGCTCTGTAGTTCTCGTGCAAGACCCTTCAACAGCTTTAAATCTTAAAGCCACGATATAGTTTTCTCAAAAAAATAATAATTCTGATGTGTTAGTTTTTATTCAGATTATTGAATTACATTTTTTTTTTATAGAAAGAACCCTAGTATTTATACGCACTGTAATGTTGCGTCATCAAAACAAGAAAAAAGAACGAATCATAATTCTTAATAAAATAAATTATTGAGAAGTTTTATTAGGTATATAAACATTGAACATTCTAGTTGACCATGCACGCCTGCTCTACTTATTATGATCTTGCATAAGCCTGAAGCATTCATAGCTTGGAGGTTGCGAGCTTCATAAGATCATTTCGGAGAATCTTGCCGGACGGATTCTTGGGTATTGCAGCAATAATGCAACTCTACGAATTCTTTTGTATGGAGCACCAGGAAATAGCAGCTTCGTAATTTGAGAACAGAAGGAGCTGATTTGTGCAAAATCATTTGATAAAAATAATCAGTTAGAACCAATCGACCCCAAAATTAATATGATTGCGATTAGGACCCCAATAACTAGAAGTGATCACTTTCGAATATCTTAAAAAACAATCAAATCGAATTTAAAACAAAAAAAATCAAAACCGGTTCAAACCGACCAGTTTCGATTCAGTTGATTTATTTATTTTAGATCAAAAACCTAAACCTAATCGATTGGTTTCAGTTCGGTTATTTTATATTAAAAACAAAAAATTATATTGGTTTTTAGGGTTTTTTTGTAATTTCTAATGGATTTGATTTCAATTTGGCTTAATTTTTTTCTGGTTTAGCTCTATTATTAATTTCAGTTCAATTCAGTTTTTTTAAATATTATAATCAGTTTTTTTAATTTAATCAGTCTAAAAACTATTTTTAATGTTATGCACCATATACCACTTTGGAAAGCACACAGTTGACCATTGCAGCTACAGAAGATGGAAGAAAAAATAATCATAGTATTTCGGTTAAGCTACAAATAAAATTCAAATTTATTTACCTTCATCTCATAGAAAAATAAATGAAAAAAATATATAATTTAGATAAGAAACTAATTTTTCCACGCTTAAAAAATAAATTACGATTTCCATAATGATTACTTTAGGTTTGCTTAGGCAACAACACAAGAAGATAAACGAGGAAAATGAGCATACACGAAGGCATTTCAGTCTCCAAGCTTACTGCTGGTGCTGGTAAAATTCCCATTCTCATAAATGCATATAAATAGGAGTCGAGGTTAAACAATTACATTTGATAAATGGATCTCTCCATCACGCCTTAATTGTTCATAAAATAATACATTCAATTGGGAATTTATATTTTGCGCTTATTCTCATGGATAAAATACAAATGTAACAGAGTTGAAACAAAATACTAGCCATGAGCTCAGGCAAGGAAGAGGGCTTTACACTGCTCCACTGTATCATCCGGGGAGGTAACTGCAGATAAAATAGCCATAAAATTGAAACCATTCAATACAGCTGCATTAACGTTTAAGCCTACTTTAATAAAAATGGGAAATAAGATCATCCATTTAGATTAATTGCATCTGGAAGGAATTTTTTGCTTCACATGGCAATTGGATGCATCATAGTGACTTTGTATAAGACAAAAATATGCAGCTAAATGTTATTGTTTGAATGCAGTAATGACAGCTGAAGCGTCCGGGATAACCAACCCCAAACTTCACAATGTTATAGGTGAAGTCCAACTTTGGAGACCATTCTTTAATTCCCTACTCTCCCACGTGAAAAAAAATATATAACTAGTTGAGTTAACTTATGTTTTAAGCTGTTTTGATTTTATTTATTCTGATGCTGCATCATATTGAATATGAAACCTTGAGATGCCAGTAAATATTGGAGATGAAATCTTTTTCTGACCTGTATGACCCACAGTTCGTTCAGATTCATATATCTCATAATCGTTTCCCCCCTGCTCAAATAAAAAATCCAATAAATCAAGGAATTCAATGATAAAGAAGAATTATAGAATGCTACAATTAGAATCACATCTCCAATTGCATATGGACATTAGAATGCCAGTGAAACAGTGAAAGCAACACAAGATATATGCAGGAGCGTGGACCAAGCCTGAATTTTCCAAGGTTAGTTTAAATTATAGAGAACAAGTATATTCTGTGGGAAATCACGAATATCTTCTGCTTTGAGGATATAACTAGATACAAAGAGTGAAAATCCATTGTTTTCCAAATCAACGCAACTCTTCCAGTACAATACTCAGAAATTGTCATAATCAGTCCAGAATAACTCAAGACCAGCCCTTTAGCTTACAAATAGCAGCAAGTCCACACAGTTGCAACTCTAAACAATCAGACAATTATCCGTTAGATAATGAAACTCAGACTCTTTACACCAATTATTTGGCTATTCTTTGAGGTTTTCCCCTCAGTTGATGTTTCTCTTGACAAAATGACTACATTAGCCACACAAATCCAATGAGCAATTCATAATTAAGTTTGAGGGGCCCTACAGTAGCAGGAATGATGCCCATTAACAAGTTAAGTTTGAAACACAACATAATCTACAAAATATGAAGTCCCAACAAAAGGAAGGTTACTCTGAAGAAAACAAACACATTATTAGTGACTACAAATAACGTAATTGTTGTTGATTTTCATTAATTAAAAACACAAAGCAAGAAATATAATAAGAGGATAACCTTGTAAGTTTTGTCACCAAAGAAGTGAATTTCACTGAACTCGTCAAGGTATCTCAAACAGTATGTCTTGTCCCAGCCTTGAGGGAAAACCTGTTACAAGCATCTCGCACCAATAATGAATATGAAGCCAATCTTCCAAACCCCCTTCTGATTGTTGCATTCAAGAATCATCATAAGCGAGCTAACATGGCACTTACATCAAAGCTTATCTGTCCCCCTATTGAAAATGTGAGGTTAAGGTGAGCGAACTTTTCACGCAGCACAGATACCATTTTTGGGCGAATGTTATGAACCTGAGGACTCAATTTGTTCAGTATTCCAGCATTAAAATCAACCATACAAAGAGTCCAGAATATGAACCCAATAGCTTCCAATAATATTTTTTTTGTTCAAATTCTAACCCAAGTCTCTTCTTACCTTGTCATACTTTTCAAATTCATCTCTTTCTTCTTGGCTGCAGTTCCGTCCAATTGGTGATACATTAAGCATCCCACTTCGTAATTCTATAAATGTTCCCCTTTAGAAATCATTGGAAAACTTGTATAAAAAAGAAGTCATTGGAAAACAAAAAGGTCTTATTGAGCATCTTTGCAATATTCAGTCGGATGAGCTTTTAAAAAAATTGGCTTTCAGGCTCTGAATTCACTCACCTTTTTATGGGGATATCCAAGTCAGCAATATAATGAAGTGTGAAGTTTATAAATTCCTGCAGATTCATTAAAAATTTATTAGAAAAAAAATCGATATAATTACTATGCCAACACATCCCTTTTTTTAATAATCTCAATGGGATGCGAGTCTCGGCGCTGCAAGTCAGCATCCTCAGTGAAAAGACACTATTCCCTACACTATTCAATTTATCCTAGATGATCTTCTTCTTGTTGCAGTCTCAGACAAGTAATCTACAAACATTAATGCTTTTACGAGTCATCTCTTTCAGAACCCCACTTAAATGGATTCATCATTAAACAACACCATTTCTAGACAAGCAATCTTAGATTATTCTTGTATAATGAGCAAAAGATCTCACCTTGAGCTTCTCGTCTCCAAGAAATGACTTCAAGCTCTGGAAAAGGAGAATAATACACAGTAATTTAGAGAAACAAGTTAACAAGTAACCGGCAGCTAGTATTTTAAGGAAAAAAGAAACAGATCTAATACTGAGCTGAAGTGTTTCAAATCTCCATCTCAAACTGTACCTGGGTGCCGATAAGCTTCCCATCTTTGTGAGCAACAAGCCCATTTTCAGAAAATACATAATCATAGTCGTTAATAACTGCAGGGCCAACAACACAACAATTACCAACTCCCCTTAAACTCCAGAAAAATAGCTTTAAAACCTTAGGAAGCTCAAACCTGTCTTTCCAAGCTGTTCTGATATCTTAGAGAGATCAGATCCACCCACCAATCCTATAGTAACAACCTGCATTTACCAATACTCTTTAACTCTCCATCCCTGTACGAGGGGCAAAGACTCCATAAAATAAGAATAACCCGTTTTTTTAGTGCTAAAAATAAATATAATTAATACCTTTCGGAGTTCCTTGATGAACTCTAACATACTTGGGGTGGCTGCCTGGAATTTGAATTGAAGAAAAGTCAATTTCAATGGGTGAACTAATTTGATATTTATTCTTATTTTACGCAGACATTTTTTTTTTTAATTAATACCTTCCTTGGAGCAGTGAGAGTGTCATCAAGATCAAATAAAGCAATTAAACCAGGTTTTCTCACGGCCATTAAAGTCTCTGCAAATTATCCTGTCATCCAATTCACAAAGAGAAGAAAGTTCAAAACTTGAAAAATCAACTAAAAGGTATGTTTGGAAGCATGTAATGGAAGTGGAGAATCAGATTAAAGAAAGGAGGCTGCAACCAAAAACAGAGCAATAGAGAGAGGGAGGGAGAGAGAGAGAGAGTGGAGAACCTTCAGCAAAACGAAGTAAAGAGCGCGAGGAGTCAAAAGTGCGAGGCGTGGAATTTATGGCAGATGCAAAGTTGTGCCAAAAATGAGTTTTGAACTTTTGACTGATTTTAATTGCATGATGACAAAGGATCTGAAAAATAGCTTTCATATAAGAAATAAATTTGATAAAATAAGATCCTTGATTAAATAATATTTTTATTTCTTCTTAACTTAAATTTAAAATTTGAGTAATATCTCAATTAATAAATAAATTTAATTACTTTGATGGAATGAAGGAGAAATGATTTATTAGTTCCATGTTTGATATCACCGCACGCCACAATAAAAACATGATTCTCTAGATTTTGCTATGTGCAGCCCTGGTGCAACATGATACCAAGTTTTTATTTAATATTATATTAATATCAAAAATAAATTTTAAAAAACAAAAAATATATTATTTTAATTCATTTTAAAATAAAAAACAATCTTCCCGCAATTACTCAAAGACCTGAGTTAGAAATTAAACAGATTGACTCAGTCAATTCCTAAATATTTGTTTTTTAAAACCCAATCTAGTTCAAGATTTGGGTTGGCCTACTGAGCTAACAGGGTTGAATAATTGTGCTCCGACCCCGTCCCCCTCCGCATCTGCAGAAATTCTTGAAGCTGCTAAAGCATCAGAGTCCATATGCTTCTGATGATCCCTGCGTTGTTTACTTGCACAGATTGCCAGCGGGCGTCATGTTTTTGACTTTTGCTATAGCTTTAGCAAATTATATCAATATGAACAAGAAAACCCATTAATTTCCTTCCAGTTATTTGAAGAATCTGTATCCTTCGACCTAGTGATTGTTCCAAGTCATTATTAATATTTCGGAAATCAGTGGTAGCATGATCTTTACAAATTTTATTGAATCTTCCATGGCCAGCCTTGTTCTATACTGATTGAATTACATCAAATTTGAACATGAAATTTAAGAAAGATACTTTTCTGAATGGTAAAGGAACAAATACAAAATAAGCCTCCTAAGTATACGAGGGAAGAAAGAAAGAAAACTGTATGATTGCCTTGATTACATTTTTTTTGGGTGCAGAAGCCAAGAACCACCAATAAATTTTACGGTGATCAATAACTAGAACAATCCCTCACCATCATGTTCTTTGGTAGCTCCATTCTTGTTGAAGACCCATAAAATTTATCCTATTTACCTCCTCTTGTTCTTGCTGCCCAACAACAAAGCAAAATAAAAAAGAATCCTGAAGAAAAACCCCCAAGCAATTGTGATCCACAAGCAATTCCATTTGCTTATTTGTGTTATCCCTTGTTGCCTTAGAATATCTGTTCCTGTGACTACACAAGTGCTGCCTGTAATGTTCATGCCCAAAGTGTTGCTAATGCTCTGCAACATCTTCAATTTCAACGACAATGGCACCGCAGCAAGAGGTGTGGTATCAAACATTTGCACACCCCTAACAAAACATTTTGTTGGATCATGAAATTCATTTTGCAGAGCTGCCTCGTATGGATATTTCACCAGAGATATATAGTGAAACCATATCCAATACGATGGCATTCGGTCTCGAGAGATGAAGAATCCACTGAAGAGAAGAAAGTATGCCAAGATGGCAACCACAATGGTGAAACCGAGCATAACATGAGAGACAACACCTGAAAGAAAAGTAACAAACGAACTTCCAGCCCAAAATGCAGACAAGATTGCGAAGAAGTAGAAGCAGAACCCAGAAAACCCACCATCGAGTCCTACAGCCCAGAATGTTGTCGCAGCAAAGGCAATAGAAAGTACGATCAGAGAGGGAATTGAGATTAGAGAGTGAGCAAGAACGTATGAAGAGCGGCGATAAGCATTGTAGGCGGTTTCTCTCATGAAAATATAGCGTTCTTGGAGAAAGGCAGGGATAGATTCTGCACAGGTGTAGTAAGTAGTGGACATGGCGAAAGCAAAGAAGCCCAGTCGCTCTTGCGCACCTCTGGGAGAGTTGTCGAGATGATAAAAAATGGTAGCCAAGATTATACCTGTAACAAGAACAGCACCAAGGCGAATTCCAAACAATTCAGGCATTCTTTTTGCATTGAGTAATGATCTTTTGCTTAGAACCATCATTTCTGCCCAGAGTGGATTGGCAAAAGTTGGAACTGAAGATGTCGAGTTTGAATTATTTGGGGCGCCGGAGACCAGTTTGCCTCTCGAAATGCTGGCACTTATTGCGTCCTTGAGTGAAAGCTTGGATAGATTGCAGGTTCTGTTCGTGGGATTTTTCTTGGTTTGCCATGACTTGTTGAATTCAACTAGGGTCTTGGTTCCATCAGGAGCTTCTTCAAGTTCACGAATCAAATCCAGCGCAAACTCAGTTCGGTTCTCGTTCTCAGGAATTGGATGTCCAAACTGACCAAAGAAATCTGGAAGACCTCCTGGAGAGCCACCATATACTGTTTGTCCATGTGAAAGAAAGATCAAGCTGTCAAGTACGGTCAAGATTCTGTAACTTGGTTGGTGCACGGACATGATCACAATGCTTCCGCTTCGTGCGATGCGCTGCAAAACCTTAACAACCATAAAAGCACTGGTTGAATCAAGCCCTGAAGTTGGCTCATCAAGAAACAAGAGGATCGGGTCATGAACAATGTCAGTTCCAATAGAAACTCTTCTTCTTTCACCTCCTGACACACCTCTATGTCCTTCATCTCCAATCACAGTGTTGGCTGCATTACGCAAGCCTAACTGATCAATCAAGGCCTGAACTCTTGCTTTCTTTTTTGACCTGGAGAGGGAGCGGGGAAGCCTGAAATCAGCCGAGAACATCAGTGTCTCTTCCACGGTAAGCATAGGAAACAAAAGATCATCTTGCATCACATAAGCAGATATCACTTTCAATAGCCTTGACTCCAAGACCTCACCATTCAAAGTCACAGACCCTTTCAAGCTCTCCTTTGCGATTCGGTCAGCAAGTGCATCAATCAATGTGGATTTTCCGGACCCGCTAGCCCCAAGAACAGCCATAATTTCCCCCTCTCTCGCTTCTCCTGATATATCATTCAACAAAACCTTCATGCTAGCTGTCTCTGAAGAACCATGCGACACGTCCCCCTTTCCACAGACCGGAAACGGCATATTTTGGCCAACTTTGACACTGTATGTTAAGTTGTTAAAAGAAAGAACAAAGGGGCTCGATGGTGGCATAGAGCTACAGGCATAGCCTAGCTCAAGGGCTTGATGATGATGGACAGGAGTGCTGTCAAGGGAGGTGTCGCTCTGCGCATCTTCTACACGCTTTAGGAGCTCACCGAGAGTAGGAGAAAGAGAAGGTTTGGATCTTCTAGGATATTGTTGGAGCTCCATTCGGTTGTTATGGTTAAAGAGTGGCAGGTTGTCACTGGGAAAAAAACCTTCTCCTCGTGACATGTTTGGATGTCCTAAACCGGACATTTCTGAATGTTCGGTCTGTAGTTGCACCACCCTTTTGCCGAAGATTTATAGAGAGGGAGGGGGAAGGGTAGTTAGTATGTTTGGTGTATCAAGCGTCCAACCATGGTGTAGAGTATAAAGTAGGTGAGAAAAGTTGTATAGAGCAGCAAAAAAAAAAAAAACTCATTCAAGTACTGAATTGATTATACACACATGAGGGCCTGATCAGGCACCAAACCATATCGTTTTATATATTTATTAATTATATATATATATAATTTAATTAATTAGTTGATCCAAGTAAATGTTTAGAGTCCAAAACCATATATAAAATCAATTGTTTTTGTTTTTATTAAACACTAAATCATGTCTTGTATTTTAATTTGAATAACTTAGATTTAATCTTACGACAAAACATAATAGAAAAGACCTCAACCAGCATTAACTACATATACCAAACTAGGATAATTAATCTCTGTTCTCAATTTATATAAATGGAGAATATATCTCCGGTGAATAAATCCCTAAAAAAGAGATTAATTTCAACACCCAATTATTAATTTGGTGGGAAGTCAAGATCAAGCAAAAACCGGCCTCCTATCACGAATTGTTTCTTCTTGCTGCGAACAATGTCCACTTAATTTCTGGAAACTCTCAGGTGGGTTGCCGGCAAGATGATCCTGGTTCCAGAAGCAAATGCATCGATTAGGACAAAAGGGCTGCATCTGCATCACCATCTTATTGCCTATCTATAACAAGAAATCTCAATTTAATCAGACGACGTATACAATTCATCATTCCGTGTATTGATTTGCTGACCTTTCTTTCCTTCTTTTTCTCTAATTTGTCTAGCTGTGAGGTGAACCTACATTCCTAATCCATTTTCCACACGCCTTCATTGCTTCACGAAACCCCATCGCAGTGATTCAACTTTTCTCACCGCCTCACTCCAATCCCATGCATCTTTTATATGACATCACTGGTCTGTCGTGGGAGTGTTAGGTGAGGATGTTATATCTACTGTGAACTCCTGATTAAGTGCCTAAGAGATTGAAGAACTGTCTAAACATCCAGATGAAAGCGATGCATGCTTCTTACCATGTATATATTTTTATTCCTTGTGGGTCTATCAATGCTTGACGTATAGTTGTCAAGGCTGATTTTAGTCCCATCTCGACCACCTACACAGGCCACAGAGTCCATCTATGGATTATTATACCTATTTTTATTTGTTTTTGTGTTTTAAAAGTATTTTTAAAAATATTTAAATTTTTTTATTACCTTCAAATTAATATGTTTTTAGTGTTTTCAAATCATTTTGATGTACTGATGTCAAAAATAATTTTAAAAAAATAAAAAAAAATCATTGTCATGTATTTTGACACGAAAAGTTTTTTGAAAAATAATTGCTACCATACTGTCAAATAAACTAAGGTGTTTCCAACAATAACTCAATTAGTCAGATTTTAGATTTGATCACGAATTCTCGAGTTCTCTCCAGATCACTGGAAGTTTATATAATTATTAACTTTAGGGTCTGTAAAATTAGTCAAAGTACATACAAACTAGCCTAATCCACCATATTAATAATAAAAAAATTACTATCCTTGATTTTTTTTCAATATAACATAAAAATATTAAAAAAGAAATTCAAAGATTTTTAATTTCTTACATGGTTAAGCTTCGATGGAATCAAATCCATCAACTCAAATTTAATAAGTTAGTAGATTTTTAAAGGATCAAATCGTTGAACAACCACGATAATGGTTTACCATGAACAAGTGGGTTTTGCAAGACAAAATTCCTGAGTAAATAAATACTATGGATTAATGTCTCTTCCATGGGCTACATTGACCGATAAAATATCAACCATCAAAATATAATAGATACAAGAAAACGACGTCCAATATGTCAAATTAATGGGTAATATCCTGGATAGCTATCTCCAAACTCTGCATGCAAGAAAATCAACAAATCATTCATAGGTTCCCCAAATTCATATCGTGCAATAGGCAAAGTGGAAAATGGTTAAATTAAGTACCAAAAACTACAATTATTCATCAAACGCATTTTTGTAGGTGATGATGTGTGGTTTCAACTAGATTTTTATAGACACCGGTAATATTTTTTTTCAATCTAAAAAAAAATATTAAGATGTTAGGAAGTGGGAATTTTTTTGTATTATTGGCCAAAACACTTTTAAAATATTTAAATTGTGACATATTAAATATCATGTTTTTTAAAAATTAAAATTAAAATAACATTATATTTAACTGGCATAAACCATTTATAATTAACATATAAAATTTGTGATCTAGGATATAAGATTGTGATAAAATTATAAAATTTATATTGAAATAAATTAAAAAAATTAATGAACTAAATCTTGAAGGCTAAAAATAAAAAATAGTTTATATATAAAAAAGGGACTCAGAAAAAATGCTCTAGTAAACCAATATTAATGGCTGACGAAAAGCCACAAGCCAGGCTAAATTTTTCTAAGTGTAAGAAGAAAAAAGTATAGGTGATACTAGGATTTAAAAAAAAATTAATAAAAAATACCTAATTTCAAGTCATTAAATCAACAAAATTTAATAAGTTTGGTTAATTTAATAATATAAAAAAATAATTCTAATTTAAATATATATAAAATCAAGTTAACCTAAACAAATAACTTAAATATAAATTAATCTTTCAAAATCACAATTCATAAAATCTCAAACTCAAACACAATCATTAAACTCAATTTCCAACTTATTTAAAAAAAAATGCAGAACTTAATGACTTTCTTAACAGATTGTAAGAAAAAATCAATAGATTCTTTTTATTGGTCACTTTCCCATGTGATGGATAGAGATCCAGCAGAAGTTGGCGCCGGAATTCCTCTTCAGTACACTGTATTTATTGATAAGAAAGGGGAAACTGGAAAACGGTTGTTAGTGTAGTCCTCATGGGAAATTATAATTAGGGTCTTTGAAAACTATATAAATTTTATTTTTAAATTTTTATTTATTTATATTTTTAAATTTTTTTGATATATTGATATTAAAAATAATTTTTAAAAAATAAAAAAATTATTTTAATATATTTATAAATAAAAAAACATTTTAAATCATCACCCCTACATACCACAGTCTCAAACAAATTACCTAAAATAACTTTTATGTCATATATATATATATATATATATATATATATATAAGTAAAATTTGGTTTTTTTCTATATTTAAAAATTTACATTGTATATCCTATTATTTATACATAATTTAATTTTTCATAATAAATCAGAAATTTAATAACTCTAACTTGAAATATTACTGGTGTGTCATTAAGACTATTCTAAACTCTAAAGTGTTCTAATCAATTATGCATCTTCGTCCTCCCGTTTTCTCAAATCAAAACACGAGTTTTTTTTATAAAAGAAACTTTTATAATATATTTAATTTTTTTTTCTTTAAATTCATGATAAAAAAATAAAATGAAGGTTTAAATTTAAAAAAAAAAAAAACCAACACATAATCTTAAAAATTGATACAAGAAGAACCAATTTTTTATCAAGATATCAATATAGTGCTCGTAACTTCAAACTTTGTTATTGGAATACTTCGACGAAGCATAATATAATGCCTTTCTCTTTCATCCCACAACTCCCCTAGTCGTCTATTCTGCCACGTGGAAATTGTTGGGTTGGCGTAAGAAACTGATGGGCCAAATATTTATTAGTATTTTTAAAAAAATATGTTTTTCATCTGCTCAAATCCAAAATAGACTTTTGAAAACATGGATTGGACTGAAACTATGATCGTGGACCTTGTTATCGGGCCCATTGCTAGCACCCCGTGGGCATACACTTAATGTTTATCAACATTACTGAACGCTCCTTTAGCCCATTCTTTTGGCACATTCAGAAAAACATTGACAAACAACACAAGGTAAACATGTTTTTAAAAAAATATGAAAAAAAAATTATTCATTGTGATATTTTGATAAAACTTTCTGGAAAAACTATAATGTAAGAAGTTGAGAAGTTAAAACTAAGCCTAAATAACACTTGATTTTTAGAAGACTAAGCAAATTGGGCTTTAGATTTAAATCCACACATGCTTTGTGTTTGCCAAAGCTTAGGACTGGACTTGTGTTTGGATTTATTGTAAAATTATTTTTCAGCCAACTTGTTACAATATGAAGATGAAATGCAGCCTCTCACACAGACAATAACTCCAGTTTATCTTGCCTGGAAGTGAAAATACATCAAGCAGCAAAATTTCAAGGTCTTGCTGTCACTTTGAACACCATTATTATAATGATTCATCTTCATTCAAAAGCACGGCAGCATTTGTTTCTGGTTAAAGAAACAGCCAGAAGGCCCTCCTTCAGGCAGCAACGCCAGCCTCACAGCATTTCCGGCTCCCTCCGACGCGGTGAAGATGCCTGTATTGGCAGTGATGTCAGTCTTGCAATAGCCAGGACAGAGACAGTTCACGCAGAAACTGGGGAACTTCTTGGCCAGAATCCTTGTGTAGGCACTCATGGCAGCTTTAGAAACAATATAGGCAGGCAGATAAGTTGGCCAGCCTTTGGATTCCAGCAAATCTTCCTTGAAATCTTTGAGAAACTCGTTCACAACCTCATCTACTCTGTCTTCATCGAGATTTTCAACATCATTCAGCAATCCTTTTGCCCATTCATTGTTTATGTTCTAATTAAGCCACATAGCAGGGAAAAACTAGGGTAATTAGACTGCATGTAAAAACACTACAACTACGTGCTGTAGTCTGTGCTAAATGAAACACAAATTCAAAGGATGGAAGATACAAGACTATCCCTATAATGCTAATTCTTTGGAGCTAACACTGCAGGAAACAACTTTGCACTTAATTACCAGGCTCGGAAAGATATGACACATAGAGATTAACAAGGAAAATTGCTTCTTCTAGGAGTTGTGTTCTAGGAAACTGCCATCCAGGAAGCAAGATAATTCAAAGTATCAAGATTTCATTGTTGAAAGACAGCCCTGTACCTTTAAAAGCCCCAGCGTTGAAGAGACATTTACGATCCTTGGTGAATCAGACAACTGTAGGAGGGGAGCAAGTGCTTCTACCGTTCCTCTTGCACCATAGTAGTTTGTTTTCACACATTGTTCTGCCATCTCATAACTTTGAGTCCCAATTTCAGCCCACACTTGCTTTCCAGTTGGCTGCATTTACACAAAAGAATTGATACCCTTTTTAACGCTTCAAGAAGGAAAAAAAAAACATATCCACAACAACAATTGTAAGATCTACTTAATTTTCTATTCTAAATAACCTCAATATTCACAAAATGATGATTAAAAGCAACAATTATTGTCCATGTCTGATTCCTGGTCTTTCATGTAAGTATATCCAGCACAGGCATTGACCTCTCAGAAGATCTATAGTGATTAGTTTATGACTTGCGTCCTCCTCTTGGAGTCATTTCAAAATAAAGACTTACAAAATCACCAGCTTGTTCAAAGGCTCTTTTAAAAGCTTCAGCCTTCAGCGCAACTCCACTAATCCCAGCATTGTTCACCTGCACAAGGTTCCAAAAATTATGAGACAAACCAAAAAAAAATCAGATAATTACAATCCAAGAAATTCGCTACTTCATATATACCAAGATATCAAGTTTTCCAAATTTGGTTTTCACAAATTCAGCAAGCGACGCGATACTATTGAGGTCAACCACGTCAAGTTGATGGAAGACCACAAGATCATCAGAGATACCAGAGTTTTTCAGCTTTTGAACAGCTTCAAGACCCATCTTCTCATCGATGGCTGTTAACACCACCAAAATCCCATTAGAAGCTAACTGCCTGCATATTTCATATCCGATCCCCTTTTCTGCTCCTGTCACAACTGCATGCCTGAGACAGAGACACTTTAAAGAAGTCAGGATTTTCTTAACAAAAGAAGAAGAAAAAAAGAAGAAGAAGCATAGCATTCACCTCTTTGCGTGAATGGTGGACTCTTGAACCATGGCTGATAATATGAAGATGGCTATGAGATGATTTTAAAAAGAACTCAGAACTTAATGACTCTCTTAGCAGATTGTTAGAAGATTTAAATTGATTCTTACAGTCCTTCACTTTCCCATGAGGCCGCGTGAATGAGATAATTAATAAATATTAATACAAAAATCTTATTAGTTAATTTGAAAAGTAATTTTTCTATTTAATAATTACGTATGAAAAATTCATGGATGTTTGATACATAAAAACTTATTAGTCTATTCAGAAATTAATCATATCTACCCTGTAATTTAGAAACATGCATAAGGAATTGAAGGTTAGAAAAAGAAACACAATTCTTTTCATTAAATCACATTTAAAAGGACTTGTTATGAAATTTTAAGACCATCCACATTATATTTTATATTTGATTATTTATGTTTATAATTAAATAATTGCATATATATCATATCAGAGTTTTAGATTTAGATATTCAAAAATTTCTATTCAAAGATTATTATTTCTTTTAATTACCAAGGGTGTCGAAAATATTTTTTTGACACCGCCCAGAATATATAATATAAACTTGGATCCTAAACTCGAATCGTAAAATTATAAAATCATGAGTAAAATATTTTAACTAATTATATATTAATAATTCCAGTAAAATGGTAAATAATAATATAACACAATTAAAATAAAAATAAAATAAACAATACAAATGTTCAAACATCTTAAAATATATAATTTAAATAAAAATTCATACAATATAATATAATTATGTTCATAGAATTTCATTAACTGAAACTTAGCAAAACTCATTTCCAATATAAATACAATAAAATTAACTAAATTTTATTAACTCCAATTTCATTAAATTTTATGCTTTCCCTTTTTCTCTTGTTGATTTATAGAGTCTGTTTGGTATTGTGGTAGCTTTTGTGGTTATGGTTTTTTTAAAAATTGTTTTATAAAAAGTATTTTTTATTGAGATTAGTTTGGTATTAATATATGTTTGGTTAAAACTGTGGTTGAAATTGAGGTTGAACAAAAAATAGTTTCATGTGTGTGGTTAAACATGCTTTTCAAATTGAGGTTATAAAATAACTAATATATATATATATAATTTAAATATTGTAGATTTAACTATCATTATTACATCATTAAATAAATAATATTTTATATCAAATATTTTTTATTATTTCATTAACTTATCTATAATTTTATTACATATGAAATTCATCTGATAAGGACTATAGTTTTCATTGTTTTTTGAGCTTACAACAAAATCAAGTAAAACATCATCAGAAATAAAATTGAAATTGCAATCAAACTCCACAAATGCTACGTCATCATGCGATAGTCTTCTAATTTATATAGTGTTATTAAATAATATTAAATATTAATTTTTTAGTAAAGTATAATTTTTTTAAAAAAAAATTTACCGGTCGTTGTCCAATGAATATTGTTTACGTGAACAGTGCCAAGTAATCCTCCTTGCATTGCCAACTGAATTATAATTCTCTTGAATCCACCTGGCATGGGTACTATTGTGAACAGTTCCTCAATAAATTACACGAGAAGCAGCTTCCCGCTGTTGTGTGGGAAACGACGGTTTGAGGAAAAAATTTAAGGGTCCACCAAACAATAAATTACTTTTTTCATGTTACCGAACGCCTATTTTACATGATTTATAAGAGCTTGTTTGGCAGTGTGGTTGCGGTTGCTTTTCAAATAGCTTTTCGTGCCAAAATGCATGCCAATGATATTTTTTGATTTTTTAAAAATCATTTTTGACATCAGCACATCAAAATGATTTGAAAACACTAAAAACATATTAATTTGAAGTTAATAAAAAAATAAAAAAATTTCAAATTTTTTCAAAAGCGCTTTTGAAACGCCGAAACAAACAGGCCCTTTAAAAACGAAAGCTGCGTAAACAAACACCCATCTAATCTAAGAAAAAACCCACTTTTATTTGTTTGTTTGTATCTCATCAGCAATCGTTTCTTTCATTTCTGATCAAAACTAAATCAAAGCATTTCTCATCAGCAAGATTCCATTTCTTTCTTCTTTTTTCTTTTTTCTTTTTTCTTTTTTCTTTTTTTTTCTTGCGGTCATGATCAGTAATATAGAAAAACGATCGGGAGCTGATAATGGATCACCATCAAGAAATAGCGGTGGCAATGACAAGGTTGTTTCTAGACCTATTACATGAAAGAGATCTCCTCCAACACCAGAAAATAATGATAGAAAGATGTCTTCCTCTAGGTCAGGAGTAGTGGCGGAAGGGGGCAAATGCCTCCTTAATTGCTTGAATTTTTTTTTTAATAATAGATATTAATTTTATTGTTTTGAATTAATTAAAAGTTATATTATTTTTAATTGAATTAGTTATAGTATAAAATTTAACGAGATAAACAAATAAATATTTTAATTGTTATCAGTGAATAAAGATTAATATTTACAAAATTAAAAGTTGGTTTTTTCTTTAAAAAAAAAAAGAAAAAAAAATTTTTGTTTTTCAAAATTATTGCTCACAATAAATTTAAATTATCAATCATGATCTATATCCATGCATTATGTATAGCATGCTACATAGTAATGGGGTATGAAATGGGTTTTGATAAATTAATATTTATTTTATTATGAATTTTATATGAAAGATTTATAATTATTATGTAACTGAACTAAATCTTGTTATTATAAAAACTTAAAGAGAATAATTATAATGTATGTTTTTTTATTTTAAAAGTATTTTTAAATTAATTTTATTTTATATAAGTTAATATATTTATTTCAAATTAATTTTTAATATATATTTATATAATATAATATTTATTAATTAATTTTCCTTCTTATTTTAAATACTCTAGCTCCCACCGGTAGCAGTAAAAGAACAATTTTAACCACTGTGGAACCAGATATGCTGCTGCCTGCTGGTATTGGTTGCTAAGGTTGAGAATTTGAGATTTGAGATTTGGACAGAGAAAAAAGAGGATAGTGAGAATGGGGACCGTGCATGGAGTGTTGGGGGTGTCAAGGTCCAGGGACAAAGATTCAAGGAGTCAACATTTTTTTTAACTTTGATCAAACATGTGAAATCGGTATGGTTTTATTGAGTTTGATCGATTTTAAATTCATTTAATTGATTTCAAGTTTTTAATCTAATTCTATATTATATATATATATATATATATTAATTTATAAAATTATATAATTTTACAAGTAATTCATGATTTTAACAAGAATACTGTATTACAATTTATCTTTTCATAACTCATGTATAATTGATTGCGTGTCCATATAGTCACCTCACCACTGACATGAACATATTCAAAGGACAGCATGCATTATTGATTTTAAAAAAAAAAATTAAAAAAAATTATTATCATAATATAAACAGGCTGAATATCCTTCGGTTCGAACGATGCCAAGAAATCATGCAATGGGCTCATTACCTCATATCGGCAATGGTGAGATTAGACCACACAAATAGTGAAGTGTTTTTATTGATTTTGCATGCGTAAGATCAACAATAGTAAAAGATTAGACCACACGAACAGTGAAGTGTTTTTCTTGATTTTGCATGCGTATTCACCAGTGACATAAACACATTTAAAGCTCAATTAGCTTATTTATTTTTATATTTTAAAAAAATTAATTTTTTAATTTTAAATTAATTTTTATAATGTTTTTAGATTATTTTAATATGCTGATATTAAAAATAAATTTAAAAAATATAAAATATATTATTTTAATATATTTAAAAAACACTTTAAAAATAATCACAATCTTAGAGCTTGTTTGGCAGTGTGGTTGTGGTTGCTTTTCAAATAGCTTTTCGTGCCAAAATACATGCCAATGATATTTTTTGATTTTTTAAAAATCATTTTTGACATCAGCACATCAAAATGATTTGAAAACACTAAAAACATATTAATTTAAAGTTAATAAAAAAATAAAAAAATTTCAAGTTTTTTTAAAAGCGCTTTTAAAACACAGAAACAACATGCCCTTAATACCAATACTAAGCAAACTGTATCTTGGACGGTGCCAAGAAATCATGCAATGGGCTCATTACCTCGTATCAGCAATAGTGAGATTAGACCACACTTTACAGTGAAGTGTTTTTCTTGATTTTGCATGCGTAAGTAAGGATCAGCAATAGTGACAACATTAGACCACACGAATAGGGAAGTGCTTTATTTTATTTTATTTTTTGAAAATTAGCATTGCTTAGAAAAATGACAAAATAATGTAGTTTGAATTATTATTATTTTTTTGGTAAAATAGCATTTTTGGTAAAATAGCAAGTGACATAAATTTTAAGGAGAGCGGAGTGAAAAAAAAATCGACAGCTCCAGTACTAGAAAAAAATATTGACAAAATAAATTTTACAGCATAAAATAAGATGAGCAATAATGACAAGATTAGACCATAGGAAGTGAAGTGCTTTTCTTGATTTGCACGCGTACTCAGTATTTATTAGTAATATATATGGTGTTTTTAAAAATATTTTTTATTTAAAAAATTATATTAATAAAATTTTTTATTTTTAAAATCAGCATATTAAAATAATTTAAAAACATTAAAAATATATTAATTTTAAAAAAATTAATTTTCTTTTAAAAACTTTTTAAATACAGTGTCAAACATATTTCGACCCTTTGGACAGTGCCAGGAAATCATGTAAAGGGCCCATGACCTAATATCACGTTGTAAGTTCTTTCCGAGACCAAATTACGTATTTGTCATATTTTCTCTTTCCTATAATAATGCACGTCTCGTTGTAGAGTGTGTTTGGTGTTCTGATTAAAATATTATTTATATAAATTTTATTTTATTTTGTTAAAAATTATTTTTTAAAATTATTTTAATATATTAATATTAAAATAAAATTTTAAAAATATATAATATATATTATTTTAATATATTTAAAAAAACAATTTAAAAAGTAATATTGGCACCATAAAAAATGTCTGAAAAACAAGGCACCGTTGGCCTTAATTACTACTGAAACTTGTTAATTAATGTTTATTGAACAATGCTAACCTGCCCAAACAGTGTGGATCTGTTAGAAAAACCATTAAAGAGGAACTGTCCATTTGTTGCATGAGATTTTTCATGCAGTAAATGCCCTGTAGATCTTTATTAATGAGGGTTAAAGAAAAATCATAGGTAGCAAACGTGGACGGACCGGACTGACAGGTCAATATAGGGCTAAACTGGTCTGGATTTGTTAAATGATCAGATGGTGTAATGATCCGACGGGTCAACCTGTGACCCGGGACAGATCCGATGTGTTTTTTTTTCAAATGTAGAATTTGAAACTCATCAGTATATATATTTTATGTTTTTAAAAAAAATTATATTTTTTCAATGTGATAAAAAAATCTTTTAGTTAAAATACTTCAACTTAAAACGATAACATAGTATCCTTTTAATTTGGGATTTGAAACTCATTAATATATATACTTTATGTTTACAAAAAAAAAAAAAATCTATTGTTTTTCAATGTGCGATTTGAAACCTATTAATATATATACTCTATGTTCTTAAGAAAAAAAGTTATGTTTTTTCAATGTGGGATAAAAAACTTTTTCGGTTTAAATACTTTAACTTAAAAACTTAACATCATATCTTTTTTATGTGAGATAAAAAAAAAATTTAAATATTTTTTTAAAGTTTATTATTTACAATATGTATAGCCTATATTTATATGGATTTTTTCATATAAAATATTAAAATTTATTATTATTTTTCTGACCCATGAAACCGGAGACCGATCCTTTAACCTGGTCAACCCCGAACTGGGTTTAATAATTATGAGACAAATAGCTAGAAATGTGAAAGTTATCAAGTTAGAAATAATAAATAATATTAAAGATAAATTGAAACTGAATAAAGCCTAGGTCCACTTGCTTAGACTTCTTATGAAATATAGCATATGTGCTCAATACGTACACCGTAATAATATAATGTAGTGGAGTGGGATGATCTGATGTAGTTATGAGTATATTAATTTATCCATTTATACCAATATTATTATTCATGCATGCATTTAAAATGGTTACGTATTTGTTAAACAAAGTTCCTAGTAAGGCAGATCCAAAAACACCTTATGAATTGTAGACATGTGAAAAACCTGGTTTAAGGCACGTATATGTTTAGGGTTGCTTGACAGGAGTAAGAATTTAAATCTACAAGAAAGGATATTGAATTCAAGAACAATTAGTAATTTTTTCATTGATTATAAAAAAATATATCTAAAAGTTTTAGATTTTATTATCCTAGCTATAACACAAGAATTGTTGAAACTGAAAATACTAGATTTATTGAAAATAATGAAGTTAGTAGGAGTAAAACACCGTATGTGAAAGTTTAAGAAGTTAAAGTGCAAGTTTTTTTACTCTTTACATCTTTTAAAGTTATAATTCTCAAATTATTAAATAGTTTAATAATCATAAAAAAAACAATAAATGAATGATTATATATCCCACAATGAATACATTATTAATGAACCTATAATAGATAAACCATAAGAGATAACATTAAGTAGGTCTTAGATGCAAAGAAACTTTTTATTTTGAATTATTTTGTTATATATATGCAGGAGTTATAATTTGACTTAGATACTTATTAAAATACTTGAAGATTGCAAAAGACTCAAATGTAAATGGATATTTAAGATCAAACAAGACTTAAATGATAATATTGAACAATACAAGATAATACTTGTTGCTAAAAGATTTATTAAGAAAGATGGCATTGGCTGTAAAGAAATGTTTACACCAATCTCTAATAAAGAATCACTCAGGATTATCATGGCTTTGGTATCTCATTTATCTCATTATGACTTAGATTTACATCAAACGAATGTGAAAACTATCTTTTAAATGGGAATTTAGAAAGAAAAAAAGTCTATATGGATCAATTAGAGGGATTTTCAGTTGAAGGAAAGGAGTTCATGGTATGTTAATTTAAGAAATAAATATACAAACTCAAATAAGTTTCCAGAAAATAGTATTCCAAGTTTAATGATACTATTATTTTATAGTTTAAAGGAAAACACTATTAAGCAGTATATATATTTAAAGGTCATTATGAGCAAGTTTTTATTTTTTATTTTGTATATTGATGATATCTTGTTTACAATTAATAATCTTGGTTTGTTACACAAGACCAAGAAAGATCATAAGAGTTTCTAAGATTGTCTAAAGAAAATGTATTAGTAAGGTTTTAGAGAGACTTGAAATGGATAAATGCTTAGCAAATTGCATTCCAATTGAAAAAAAAAAATAGATAAATGTAGTCTCATATAATGCTTAAGAATGGATTGGGATGTAGAAAAAAAATAGAAAGAATTCCATATGCTTCAATTATTGAGAGCTTTATATATACTCAAACTTGTACTATGCCAAATGTTAGTTTTGTTGTTAGAAATTAGGCAAGTATGAAAGTAATCCGATTAGAAAGCTGCAAGGAAAGAATTGAGCAACTTGCAATAAATAAATAAATAAAATTACATGCTCACTTATAGAAACTTTGTTCATCATGAGATTGTTAGATATTCAAATTTTAATTTTACTGGATGTGTGGATACAAGAAAATCCATATTATGGTATTTGTTCCTTTTAGCTACAAGAGCAATCCCGTGAAAGAGTGGGAAACGGTCCATTATTGTTGCATCTACAATGAAAGTTGAGTTTATGTCATGCTTTGAGGACATAGTTAAAGCAAAAAAAAAAAACACACTCAATGTCCAACTAATCTTGAAAAATAAATTTGAAAAGAAAAATAAAATAACAAAAAATATAAAAAAAATACCCTGAGTTAATTTAGACCAAGTTGCCAAACTCATTATTTAATTTATGATATCAAGATAATTTTATAAAAAATAAATAAAAAAAATTATAAAACTCAATTCTCAACAAACTTAATATGAATGATGATGTTAAAAAAATTTAATTTAAAATAGACAAAATAAATAATTAAGACAATCCAAATTACTCTACCAAACTTTTAATTTAATTTATGATACGGAGATAATTTAATAATTAAATAAAAAAATAAGAAATTTAATTTATATACATAGTTTAATGTTAAAAGATAATATTAGAAAAAGTTATAGATTAAAGAAAAAATTTAATATCCGTGTACAAATGATAAAATGATAGATTGCTTTGCTATTTTAAAGAGAGTACAATGTAGAAATTAAGGAAAAATAAGAGAAAAAAGAAAGAAAGATAAGAAAAAAAAATTGAGTTGTTGGTGCTAAAATGAACCTCCTTCATGTACATTTGTTGCCTTCAAAAAAAGAAGTTGCCAAGATGAAAGAAATTATACCGAGGTCGACACTGGCTCCCGCACGCACCATTGGTTTTAAATGGTGTGTAAATGGAAGCACGTTGAGGTTAATACTGAAACGTATTACAAACAATATGTATAAGATCCGTTGATTTTGAGTTTCAAACATTTTTTTTGGGATAAAAAGCAGTTTGAAACTCAAAAATAAACATCCACTTAGGTTTTTGTCCATCAAAATCATCTACTCATTCTCAAATGTTGGGAACATTCATCACATAGTCTCTCATGTTGGTTACATAGACCCCTTTTATTTTAATTGTGGGCATCACAACTCTCACATTTTCAATTTGTTGTCACATGTGGTTCCCCACTTTCACTTCCTATGGCTTCCCTCATGGATCTTCTGGTATGTTTTGCTCTTTTTAGCTTTCTTTGAATTTTTTTATTATTATTATGATATTGGTTTTTAGCTGTTCAGTGTGAAATGGGCGTTTGGTTTATCAATTTTTGGACCGAGTAGATTGTGCTTTTGTGTCGTTTGATTCTTAGTTCCTTAATGTCATACATAATGGATATATTTTTTATTGGTATGGTGAAGGATTGGGATTTTTAGATTCTTGCATCTACAAGCTTTGAGATAGTTTTGGATTCGATGTGATTAATGTTGTGATCTTATTGAACTAAATTTTGTATTGAGACAGATTTAACGGGAGGCGGTTCCTTATAGGGACGATGGATGAAGCTTTGTGGGTTTCATAATATTGTGCAATTTTCTATCCCAGGATGACTGATTTGTGTATAGAGGATGAAGAAGGAGTTAAACACTGTCATTTAATTGCCGTGCTGCTGGTTTAGAGAAAGGGAACAGTGTAGATGAACAGCTAAGGTGATGGCTCGGTATTAATTTTTATTTTATTTTATCTAAGAATTGCAAGGACTTCCATAGTTTCATGTGCTGAAACTGTTAGCCCTAATCTGCCAGTTTCTCCAGCAACCTATTTTATTTAGTGGGAAATGACTTGATGTTGATGGGTTTACACTTTCAGGACATTGTATATCAGCATTCTTCTTATTCGATTTGTGACTGAAACGTCGATGTTTGATGGTTAATTTCTCACAGGAATTAACAGATAGCCGCCACCACGGGAAACTTAAGATTGAGGATCTTAGATTGTTTCTTGATGAAGGTGTTGTTAGCGGCCGGCTTTTTCTCCCGACTGGTGACAAGCAGCACCTCTATTTCACAAGTTAGTGCCATTGATCTTTAAGCTCTAATCCTAAATCAGAGATGTCAAGCATCATCAAACTTTAGGATGGCTAGATGCATGATTCACTTGTTTAGTTGAGATTCATGCGCATAGGTTCAGCTTAAAACCAGGCTTAGTTCGCCAGCACAGAATCCTGTAGAACTCAATATCTAACAAAATTATTCACTCAAACTAGAGTCTGGCTAGGTGTTAGGTTTCCAGGATTTCGGACAAGAGCAATAACAGGATTGCGTCTGCCATAGGACATCAATCCTTCTTTCTTCCTTTCTGTTTTTTTTCAGTGGTAAGGGGAACCTCAGGCCAGCTTATGCATCAACATAGACTAAATCCCTTCAAGAACGATGTTAAAAGCATAACAACCATATTGGCCAGGTGTATTCAGATAAATTTAGTATTCAGATAAATCTTGTGAGTGTTGGTCTCAAAACTTGAATCTAAGAAATCAAGGAAGCAAATCTACTTGAACTACCAAGACAACACTTTGAGGTTATAGGACACCAATCCTGTTAAATAAAACATAGCACAAACTGCGACTCCATCCGCATGTTGGCAATATGTTCATATTATTCTGCCTTGGTGGGAAAATACATCAACAACTGGAAATTTTAATACTTGCGGTTCCATTATCACACGACGATTCTATAATGTCTCGTCTTCTTTCAAAAATAGGTCAGCATTTCTTTCTGCAAAAAGCAAAAACCAGAAGGCCCACCATCAGGCAGCAGTGCCAACCTCACAGCACCTTCAGCTCCTTCTGCAGCGGTGAAGTAGCCGGTATTGGTACTTATGTCGGTCTTGCAATAGCCTGGGGAGACACAATTGGCATGGAAATTCGGGTACCTTTTGGCCAGAATCCTAGTGTACGCATTCATGGCAGCTTTAGCAACAGTATAGGCAGAGAGTTGAGTCGGCCAGCCTTTGGATTTTAGCAACCCTTCCTTGAAATCTTTTAGAAACTCCTTCAAAATTTCATCTATTCTATCTCCAGTGAGGCTTTCAACATCATTCAGCAATCCTTTAACACGTCCGTTGGGAATATTCTAAACCACATAGCAGGAAAATACTAGTTATCTAAGCTACATGGAAACCTAATAAATAACAGTAACGCAAGAAATGTTATCATTCAAGAGAAACAATTCAGCCAGATTTCTAGACCCCGTAAATGACATAAAGTACTACCTTCAACAGTCCCAATTTTGAAGTAACATTTATAATCCTTGCTGAATCAGAAAGCTGGAGGAGTGGAGTTAGAGCTTCAACCATTCCTCTTACCCCATAATAGTTTGTTTTGATGCATTGTTCTGCCAACTCAAAACTTTTAGTTTCAATTTCATTCCACACTTCCTCCCCGTCTGGCTGCATTTTACAAAGAAAAATCTTATGCCATCTGTAACATTCAATATCATCAGAGTGGCGATTACAAACAAAAATTAGGAATTATCTCCTTTTTTTCTGAAATCATTCCAATACATTAAGTCTTACCCAACAACCAGAAAGCTCAAAGGCTCTTTGGAAAGCTTCAGCATTTAGCACAACTCCATTAATCGCAGCATTGTTCACCTGCACAAGGTTCCAATTTTCTCAGAATATGCACTTTAAGAATTCAATTGTTCAACAAATTACAAGACCTAGAATCCAACAAATTTGTTATCCCACCAAGATATCAAGTTTTCCAAATTTGGTTTTGACAAACTCGACCAAAGAAGCAATGGAATCTGGGTCAACCACATCTAGCTGATGGAAAACCACAAGATCATCAGAGATGCCAGAGTCTTTCATCTTTTGAACTGCTTCAAGGCCCCTCTTCTCATCTCTAGCTGTCAACACCACAACAATCCCATGAGAAGTCAACTGCCTACATATTTCCAGCCCAATCCCTTTATTTGCTCCTGTCACGACTGCATATCTGAGACAAATCAAGACTTTGTGGTTATTTAGAGACTTAAGAGTATGATAGGAGTTCAAAGCAGTGCCTGAAAATGCAAAGTTGAGCTCGCCTCTTTGTTGCAGTGGATGTTTCTGCCATGGCCGATGAGGTGTAGCCGTACAGATGAATTCCGGACTTTATAAATCCTTAACAAATTGCGTGTCTACACACACACACACGTATATGCTGATTCGGATACGTGTCTCTTTGATTAATGATAAGCACTTAAAAATAGTTATTTTGATATCATAAATTATTAATTTAAATAGATGTTTAATTTATTTAATTTTTATTAATTATATGGTTGTTTTCTATAAAGTATAAAAGCAAAATTGGAAAGATTCTAGTTAACTTGGGTTACATGGGAAATTTAATAAAAATATCTAAAAAAAATCAATTATGGATCTCATTGAAAGAAAAAAAAAAAGAAGGAGATTTTGCACAATTCTAAGAATGGAAAAAAGTTAACATTTGACCACAAGATTTTCAAGATCTAAGACTTTCGTTCAAAAAAAAATCAAAGGTATCTTCCAATATCCCTTGTCAGTTTATAGATTTTATTTTATATTTTGTAAGAGTATTCAACACTATAAATTAAAGTCTTGAGTAGAGGAAGAAGCATCTAAATTTCTAGAGAGTTAGCTTGTATTATATATTCTTAGCAAAGTTTTTTTGAGTTTTGCAATTCTCTATCTAAATTTTATTTTCAAGTTCTTATTCTTTAAGTGATGCAATTTGTTTTTTACTTTTGTGCATTACTTTCCAATAATGTTAAGCTAGTTTAGGGTGCGTTTGACACTGCGTTTCAAAAGCGTTTTCTAAAAAAATAAATTTTTTTAATTTTAAATTAGTATGTTTTTTATGTTTTCAAATCATTTTGATGTGCTAATCTCAGAATTGATTTTTAAAAAATAAAAAATATTATTGGCATATTTTTCTAAGTGAAAAGCATTTTAAAAAATAACCACAACTATATTCCCAAACACATTAATGTTGGAGTGAAATTTTTACTTTTATATAAAGAAAGGAGTTTCATCATCTCTCGTTTGTTGTATTATTATATCTTTGTCAATTTGGTTTATTTCATATTGTTGATTAAACAAACAGTTTTTAGGTTTACTGCATGGAAGGGATTCAAACTAATTTGGATAAAACAATTGATATTTTTTCTTTGAAAGAAGGATTTTGTTTATTGATTTGAGTAAACTAAGTATAAAATTTAGTTAGACGGAAGGAATTAATTCCTCAATCCATTTACTTGAAATAAAATTATTAATTTAAGCTCGTAAAAATATGAAAGTTTTCTAAACCAGAACCTTAGTGGTGGATTTTTAGCCCTTGAGTTATTTATTAAAACTTTTAGTTTGATCCCTTTTTTCTTAAATTAGTATAACTTCTGTCGTTTAGTTTTAAAATATCACTCTAAACAAGTGAAATCCGAAAACACCCCCCTACTTCACTAGATTTTTGTGGTGAAAAATACAGCAGATCAATACATTTTTCACCAACAATTAATTTGTTAAATTCCTAGTCCATTTCTGTCATTAATTGGACGTGAAGGTCATATGTTTTCTATTAAATCAACAAAAAACCATAAATAGCCGTCAGAGATAAGAAAATCCACTTTGATTTCTTGATCATGATTTAATTGCGATGATGGAAGTAGACGTTAGTTTCTTGATGATCATTGAGGGCTATAAGAATCAATTCCTGAAGAATATTGGAAAGGAGAAGATGAGGTTTTCCTCACGGACCCGCGTTTAAGCAAAATTTAAGTGCAATCAACCAAGATTGAGAAATAGGGTGCGCGAGTGGCCTTTCAATATAAGCATGGGTAAGAACGAAACTTTGCTCGGTTATTGACAGCTACAGCTGGTTTATTTCAAATTCCCTTACCCTTCAACTCAGTTCAATTCAAACCCGCCATCTGATGATCAGATCAATAAAAGGAGGAAGCAAATTGCGCTGCAATCGATCTTACAAACAAAATCCCGAAAAAGAAGAGGAAGAAAAATTGATCAGTTGCAGCACTGCCTCGAGAAAATGAGCTCAGTATTGTACATAAATAAATACTTCTCATTAACAATTCATAGCTCAAGTAGATGAGCTATCGAAGAATATTGAGTTCCTGTTTCCAATACTTGCCCTTCTTCTGTTTCTGAAGTTAGCAAATTACGAGTTCACAGGAAAATATAAACCAAGAATATCGAGGTTGGATGCAGCATTTCAGACATTGTTTGAAGAAAATTACCCCAACGGAAAAGATGAGTCGAGCCTTATTTCTCATGAACAAGAGGGCTGTAAACTGGGAACCACATACTCTGCATGACATATGCCACAATCTCCTCCTGCATCCAAAATCACAGCAATAATAAATAGATACTTCAAAGCATTCTCACGGTAAAATTGATTAGATAATTCTTACAGAGTTGTTTCACAAGTAAAGGCTTGTAGACATTATTTATATACAAGGTATGTAAGGAATAGATGGTAATTTCCTAGTATCAAGGCCTTAGAGTGCATATACTCAATTACTTTTGACATAGAAATCATAAATCTGAAGGTGTTTATATATATATATATATATAACAAAAGGAGTTCATGTTTGCATATATTCATTCCTCTATTTGTTTAGCACTTCTCATATTACTTCAACACAATTTCATTTAAAATAGAATTGTATTTTACTGGCCATATTTTTATCAAAAGGATTGCATTTACTCAGTAATGAAACATACTTTTGACATGTGCTTGAGCTCCCGGGGGCCTACATCACCATGTCCTTCTGCCAGGTCTTCTTCAACAGCTGCTTGCACAACAGCAGCCCCAACCTCTGCTGTAATATGTCGAATACTGCATAATTAACAATATGGCATCAGTCAACAACACGCCTACATCATAACTTTTTTTTGTGATGATGAGAACTGCCCAGTAAGGCAAGGCAACCATGGGTGTCGACCACAAATAAGTTGCACTTTATTACAATATGAAAGCTAATATCCAATATCCATTGTCAATCTACCTCTCAAGTTTAATTACATGATGTTTATCTAAACCATGATAGAAAGCAAATGATAATATGCTTCCATCCTTGCCCTTCCATGGAATGATTGGCTGCTCAAATTCCAGCAATAAGCAACAAGTAGAAAATGAGTTTTTTTAGCAGAACATGAACCAAAAGGAAGATGATATGGTTTGCAGAATTATACTGTCTGCAAACTTGTATAAATGCTATAAATATGCCGGTTGCAGTTATGCAAGACTTAATATTTCAAAAGGCAAAATGCAGGAAGAAATCCCCCCACCACCCCAAAAAAAATAAAAATAAATAAATAAATAAATAATAAATAATGTAACCACCTACATCTGAAAACATTACCTATCAATAGATGGGTACAATATGCCCTTTTGGATTTCTTCATCCGTCATGTATGAAGCGAGGCTGTACAAATTAAATCATAGCAGCAATTTAAAGGGAATAGAAACTTCAAGCCAAGTGATATAATCAGAAAGATGGTAAAAAATATCAACCTAACATTAATGAGAACTTGCAGAACTTTAGATGAACGTGTTATGTTTTCCGGGTTTTTATTATGAAGGTAATTTTTGTTCACCAATAGTAGATGTTTAAGAAAATCAACTAAATAAATAATTCCGGAAGCATCTAGGTGAGCATGAATCATATGACAGCTTATTAAAACTATCAAAGCATAAATATCATCACGCAAAAGATTGAGAGAGTTGTAAATCATAAAGTTTATACCAACTTATAGATCTATCAATCCAAAAATACAAGATGCAGGGTTAACACCAAATGCCACCCAAAATGAGGCAGCCAGCTTATTATTTGATAATGATAGGACAATGCATCAGTTTGCATCATAATGAGTAGACTACTACTTTCATTGAAAATATTTAGGACCTTTCTACAGTAAAAATTACAGTTCTTTCAAATAAAGCAAAACAGTTTCAGGTTAGGGAAAGGTGGCAAGTGAGCAAATTATCATATCCATACCATTCAGCAGCTGCTTGCAACATTCCATCAGTTATAACGTGTGCACCTGAGAGAAGAGTTCCCAAACCGATCCTGAAAATAGGAAATAAAATTATATATAACTTCATTATTTAAGCCTGGTTGGCAAAAGTCAAAGAGTAAAACCAGAGAGACACGAACCCAGGAAACAGGTACATATTATTTGCTTGATTTACATGTCCTACTTTTCCATTTCCTGCAAACACATAAATGATCGTTGAAGGTGATAAATCATTGAAGTCAGAATTGAATATACCATGATTTAGAATGAACTTTTTATTAAATGGAGAAACAGGAAAAATGCTTCTAGATCATCATTATATTCTGTCAAAAGACTTCCAAACAAAATAAACATCAATACAAAAGTACTGTACCTAGATCAACATTTTCAAAAGGGCTTCCACTTGCAAAAACTATATTCGGTCCAGCATGCTTGAAAGCATCAGCAGCGTTGCATTCAGCTGTTCCATAGAAAACACAGACAGTCAACAAAAAAAATCTAGCAGCCGCCATCATAAATTCTGCAAGTTTGTGGGGATTGCCGAGGCAAACCATTCATCGTGGGGTTTGACATGGAAAAAATAGCAGGTTTAGGTGAATCTGATTCTCGCATGGCCTTGAGCACCTGATTCATTCCAATCAATATTAAGATAGATGGAAGGGTAACAGTGAATGCATAATTATTTGACAGCAACATTGCTCAATTTTGTACTTGGGGACTGTATGGAAACTAACTTACTAAGCTCCTAGTAAGGGCCATGTTAGCGGGTAGTTCAAAGTTCTTTTCTAAAGAAGATGGGATAAAACATTATTCATTCAGTATTTTATTTTAATTCAGGTTGAACTCATTTGTCTGAACACGGTTGTAAAACTAATGCCATAAAGACAGTCGAACCCCTGCCAGTCATAAGCAAGGCAATACTGCATCAAACATCAGTAACAGCTAATTATGAAGAACAATGAAGGAAAAGAAAGGACCAAGGACCTTACCTGTTCATTAAAGATCCCACCAACTCCAGACAAACCAAGAAGCACATGGGGCTTCAGCTTTTTAACCTGAACAGGATTTGACTGTCAGCAACTAGAACTCTTACAAAAAAAAATAGTACACAAATTTACAGAGTATAATTCCGAGGTTGAGCAGGTAAACAGTATGCTTCTTCTTTCCACATAGGTCATAAAATTTCTGCCATAAGTTCTAGTAAGTTTTACCACTTCAAGTAGACTAGCTCCCTCCCTAAGTCCTTCAACATCTTTTATGTCTTTAGCAAAGGGTGCTGCAGCTGGATCAAGATTTTTCCTCTCTTTTGTGATGAGACCCTGCATACAGACAAATCTCTTTCTCAAACATAATTTAGTGAATGACGCCATGCATGCAGATGATATTTCAATCATACCTATCAACAAATAGCCATTGATCATAAATAACATTTATTTATTCTCCTCGCCAACCAACAACAAAAAAATCACTAATATTATGCCTCCAGTATAATAATCTCATAAAGCCATCAGATCTATGATCCATTTATCAAGGATAAAGACCTGATGGCATGTCAGAGAAGATATCGCAAATGCTGCAGTCATAAAGAAAAGTGTAGTGTTTTACATCTTTATCAAGTAGATAACATTGATTCTTTGCAGCCATTTCATTGTTCCCGGACATTCTTGAAAGAGCCTGTATTGCCATGGTAAGGACACCAAGCCCTGCACTGTAAGAAGGAAAAAAGAAAATGTAAAATAACGCAGAGGATTAGTACATGCAAGCAATAGATAAATCATTGTATGCTCATTACTTTCTTTTTTTTCTTTTTTTTTTGGGTGGGGGGGTTAAAAAGATGAGAAAGTCAATGATTTTCAGCAAGTACCTCCCGGCACCCACTACTACTATCTTTTGGTTAACAAAGTCAGACAATGGTCGGCCTTGGGCTCTCACAGTTCCCAGTAATCCAGCAAGTGCAACACCAGCAGTTCCCTATAACATCAATAGTAAGCACAGTTTCCATAACTGCATATCATCGATGATAGTGTATGGCCCTAGGCAATAAATTACATGCTCCACGTTATAATATACTGGCATACAACAGCAAGTACTCAGTACTCACCTGTACATCATCATTAAACATGCAAAACCTTTTACGGTATCTTTGCAGTGTTTCAAATGCCCACTTCATCTGAAAATCTTCGAACTGGCACATTTTCCAAATCAAGTTAGTGGCATGAATGAGACCACACACTATTGAAAAAAAAAGTGACACTCTCAAAAAAAGGCAATACCTGTACAATGGCTTTGGGCCAGCGAGTATGAACAGCTTCCATGAACTCATCAACAATCGATAGATACTCTTCTCCTTCCAGCCTAGGTTGTCGAAGTCCTAAATCTGTGAAAACAAGTCATAAGGTTTTTTGCTAGAAAGAGCAGATTCAAAGGGCACTTCGTATAATATGTTCATTCTTTAAAAAAAAAACCAATAAATTAATATGATCCAAAAGGGATGGAATGGCATGAACTCGCATGCTTTACTCACAAAGAGGATCTTCAAGCAGCTTTTGATTGTTAGTACCAACATCTAACATAACTGGGAGTATCTGTTAGCCATGAACATAGGTTCAGTGCTACAAGTGGTAGCAGATTAAGTAACAAAGCAAATAATATATCATAATGAGTAGAATTAAATATAGTTTCTAAAGTTAAAGAGACTCCAGATCTTCAAACATACACAGCCGGGTCATTCATAATATATCTTTATAAATGCAGATAAAACAAGCATAGTAACAGCAAATTCTATATATAAATATTTAAACAGAGCTAATAAGTACACACAGAAAACCAGGGAGGGTAAGAGGGGTACATACTCTCTGTGGATTGATACCAGCAGCAGCAACATACATATCAAGTTTTCCAATAGGTATTCCAATTCCTTGAACTCCAAGATCACCCAGGCCCAGAATACGGCTGCCATCAGTGAGGACTATCATGTCTACCTGCACCACACAAATGGAATTTAAACCTATGATCCTATGGTATAATGAATAGAGTAAAACACAATCTTCATTACTCTATCAACGACAAATCTCCAATAAGGAAGAGAGGCAAAAGGAAGATTCTGTATTATTTGCCACATTCATTCAAGATTCATACAGTACCTGTTGACCAGGCCAGTTGTAGATCATTGACATCATCTCTCCCTTATCCTTTGCACTAAAATACATTCCACGTGGGCGTCTAAATAATCCTGAGTAATTTTGACACACTAACCCTACTGTTGGAGTGTATATAATGGGAGCGAAATCTTTGATATTATCAATGAGAACCTGGAGAGGAAAAGACATAAAATGTAAAGCACATTAAATTTCAAATGGATTTTAATATTTTCAAGATGAGATTTGCAACAGAACTTACTCGGTAGTATAATGTCTCATTCCTGTCATGTAGTCGATTCAAGATCCTCCATTTTGCTAAGGAGACAACACTGTATGGTTGGCCCTGAGTATTCTTCTGAAGGGACCTATATGATTCCACTAAAAACCAAAACACCAAAAACTTAATAATGTTAGTTAAAGTGCCAAACCGAGAGACCATTCATTTAAAGAGATGGAGCAGCGAAAAAGAAAACAGAAAAGCTTTCCTCAAAATTCCAGTTATAAAGAGGAGACATCAAATGATTCCAATAAACATGCTTCGCAAAAGTTACTGCACTTTGTATTTAACAGTCTAGCTAATTGACTGATTAGTTAATTCATGAATTATGAGATCTCAGAGGAAAATTATTGTGGATTGATCAATCATTCCACTCATCAATTTTTATTTTTCAACTTAATCCACATTTAAAATTCTATAACCACATTAGCTTTATTTTACCTAAGCGAAAAGCAGATGCTAACAACTTTAAGGAGGTCAGTATTAAACTTACTAAAACGATCATATTGTTGCTCAAAGGATATAACACGTGGTGGAAGCAAACCACGTAGTCCTAGTCGATCTCTTTCAGTCAAAGGAAATCCTGTATCCTGCTCAAAAAAAAAAAAAAAACCCAGAAACCATGAAAATCTGAAAAATAAAATCAAATAAAAATAAAATGACTTTATTTTGTGAACAGCAAGTATTAAAATGGTTCACAAAAATCAAAAAACATATTACATTAAAAGTCAGGGATTTCAAGAAGATATGAGGTTACTTAAACAAATCCAACTCAAATCACTACAACTCACGAATTCTACTAAATCTTGATCTTCTTTTTCTTGCTAAAATACCTAATAAACTAAAAAGAAAGATCAAGGAGGAACAGAGTAGCAGAGCAACCATCTTGAAAATTCCGTTACAAATAAAAATAAAGAAATGTTAACCTTATTGAACCAAGGATCATGAAGGATATCAGCGCCACGTTTATGAACAATACAAGCACCAGGAATCGCAGCCGCGGAGAAAAACCGCCGCTGCGACGAACTGCGCACATTCGACGCCGCAAATCGCGCTACCCTCCACATTATTTTTCCCTCAATTCAATCAAATCTAGAACTTCGCAGACCTTGCTAGCTGAATCGAAAAATCTAAAAAACAAAGAAAAAAAATAGAGCTTCACTGCATCTTACTGGTATTAATAATAATAATAATTCAACCAAGTCCACGCTTCAGGTCTCTTCATAATGAGTTGATAAATTATTATTCACTTCGTGCCATGAAAGAATTTTATTTTATTTAAAAAAATATTTATTTATTTTTTATATCAGCCTGTCAAAAGGCGAGGCTGCCCAGTGATATAACGGGCAGGAAGGGCATGTGTTGGAATTTAAGTGACCGGGGGCCGGTAGCACGTGGCCGGATTGGATTTGAATCGGGTAGGTTACAGTCACTTAAGCGGACGAGTCTCCTGTGGATTCCTGCCACGTGGATTCAGATATTTTGGTTAACTCTTGATTTTCTTTTTCCTTTTTTAATTTTATTTTAGCTATTAAGGTATATCATATATGTGGAACAATTTTCATGGAGCAAGACATTCCTATAAGTAAGGGCATCAGGTAAACTATCATATCGGGATCAAAGTGTATTTACTAGAAATATTAAGCACCAGATTATTTTATCTTATCATTTAAGGGCTATTCTAGAAATATAAACCCCTTTCTTTTTCTACCCAATAAAGAAAACGTCAATCCTTGTTCATGCATCAACGTATCCGACAAAGGGGGGACCAGAGCTATTTAGTTTCTGATTGAGACTACAATTTTAAAATACTTTTTATTTATAAATATATTAAAATAATATATTTTTTATTTTTTAAAATTTATTTTTAATAATAAAACATATCACAATACAAAAATATTTAAAAATAAATAAAACATCTAAAAAATTCAAAAATAATTGAATCACAGTAGCTTATTAATTTTGAGCTATTTAGTGTCTATTTTCTTGGATATTATGGTAAATGTTATTTTTTTAAAAAAATAAATTTATTATAAATATATTAAAATAATATATTTTTTATTTTTTAAAATTTATTTTTAATAACAGCATATTAAAAAAATACAAAAATATTAAAAATTTTAATTTAAAAATAAAAGAAAAATTCAAAAAACTTCAAAAATATAATTGAATTGCAATGGCTTTTTAATCTTGAGCGCAGCAGTGATGAAAATTCAAAGTTCATGCTGTTAGAGGAATAAAATAAAGCATTAATCAAGAAGATACAGCTTGGGCATGCATGAGGTGTTAATACATTTTCTCTTTTCTTTTTCTTTTTTTTTTATATATCAACAAGGTATTAATAATTGAGATGTTGTAGATTTTGTTCCGAGGAGTTCAAGAATATACCATCATCATCTTCCATCGCCTCTTAACCTTTTTCCGCATATTTCCCTTTTCAACCTTTTTCCGCATATTTCCCTTTTCACTTTTATATACATATTTTTTTTTGTGTTTGATAATGTAAAAATAGTTATTTTTAAAATATTTTTTATTTAAAAATATATTAAAATTATATATTTTTTATTTTTAAAAAATTATTTTTTATATTAACATGTCATGAAAAAAAAATCAAATTTCAGTAAATCCTACTTGCGACTTAGCTGGGACTGTTTGACCGCTCCAAACAATGAGAACCCCAAGCTTGTAGTCACTTTCAGCTGCCAAGCAGGAAATTTGGATCATAGGCATCTGAATGTTTAGTCTCACCCACCCGGATAGATCGCATCACTGATTATACTGTTGTGTTATCTTTCTCACCTTAATCCATCTTTGTTCCTGAAATAGAGTGCAAATATGTTGAAACATTGAAGAATTCCAAGTGTGTTTTTGAAATTACGTTGTTAATATTGATTTTTAAAGTGTGTTTTTAAAAAAAAATCATCAAAATAATTTTTTTACATATATTATTTTATACCAACATGGTAAAATCATAAAAAAAAATACTATAAAAAATTATCAATTTATTAACAGTATGGCTCAGATTATAACGAAAGGGAAAAAATAGCATCAAAATTGCAATTTCAAACATCAGTTTCAACATTTTCTTGATGGCAGAAAATAGGACAGGGCAATTTATTAACAGTATGATCATACCCACTCCTTAAGTTGTACGATTTAAATCTTATTCTAGTATAACCAGAACATTCTCAATTTACTGAAACCTGCAATCAAAAGATACAGCAGGCGCTTTGCCATGCTGAAAGTTACAACTGAAGCTCCAAAAGTTACTGCACGTCATTGTAATCTTTGGTCCCAAAGTTCTTGCACCAGAGCTGTGATGGAATTGGGCGAACAGGTTGATGTGGCCGTTGCTGCAATAAAAACATCTTCTCAGGTTATGATTTCAACCCCCAAACATAAATTATAGACAAGTAGATGGTTGCTAACATTCTCTCTCTTCTCAGCTCCCTACTCTGCTCAGTTAATACTGGAGCATTGGACTTGTGTTAGAAAAGCTCCACGCATATTGCCTAGATCATACTCATCCTTGTAACAAAAGGTGTCATTAAATTAAGTGAACACAGTATGAAACAAAGAAGGAAAAAACAAAATATCCATTCACGTAAAATGCATCAGCATCATGTCTATTTGATAGGAAGAGAGCTCCATAACAGTAATGTTGCAGTCCCTCGATAGAAAACAAAGAATGGTTCGACCATTCCCTATCAGTCTATACAACCTCTATATCAACTAGTTCCTTTCAACCTAAAAAAGGGGAAGATCAAGGCTACAATCCATCAGAGGATCAATTAAAAAATCTATTCTCCCAATCTTTTTGTACTATCTCACAAGTCACAGCATTTCAGGAATGGATCAACATTCAATCAACTCATACCATCACTCTCAGTGACCAAGTTGTTCCTCAACTTTTAAGAGTGAGGTCATGAAGACAAAGCTAAAAGTTGACCGTTGAAGTAGTTAAACACCTTGGATTTAAAATAGTCAAGCACAAGACAAAAGGAATGGCTTACTTGAGATACAATCAAACACTCATCTCCAGCAAAATCCCAGACTCAACTAAAAAGAACTTTAATCATCAAAACATTTTTCCTTTGATATACAAGAAACTTGTGCATTCCTTCATTAGAACAGTGCCTATGTGATATGATATATAAACTAGACATGAAGAAACATTATTATTTTTATTTAAAAGGTAGTGGAGATGCAATTTTTAAAAATTATCTAATCTAGGTAGCACAAAATGATGGAGATATCCCATGGAGATCAATCTTTTTATCTTTATTTTCAAGGCATGACATTCCTCGGTGTCGTGGTCGTGATCAAGGTGAAAGTTAAAAAACCTATTAGGATTTCCCTGTGTGCATGCCACTCTTACTGCGAGGAAGGTATTGCACAAAATACTTTCCCTAAATAGCAAGAAATAATGGTAAAAGGTGTGATCAAGAGTTTAGGGAATGACGATCATGAATGGATCTCGTAGTGCTCCTCTTAGATGTCCTGGTGGAAGATTGATGGTGTTGTTGAGATTCTGCTCTCTGAAAATGAGGGTGTCTAAGTCTGATATCACACTTGCTTCTTCTACTTGAGTATAGCTCTCCATTGTTTATTTCGCGTCAGGTCCTGTCAAAAAAAGTATGCAAGCATTACCAGAAAAGGTAGTTGTAGACTCCATTGATCAAAGCTTCAGTGACAATGGGTTCAGGTAGATCTTTCATCGTTCCTCATTTAGCATTTCCTCATTAAATCTTTGGAGATATGATTTAGTGTTTATCTTCTCGTTGGATGATGGTGAAGAATGTTTTAGCTGAAAAACTAGTGTTGAAACAATAGATGAGCTTAACAGAAAGATCATGAAGGTCAAAGATGAAGCCCGACTCAAGACTGTGATACCATACCTCAGCAGATCCATAAAATATTGTCGGGAAAATTTTACATGTAGCGTCACTTTTTTGCGTTGCAAGCTATAGGATGCTTCTAACATTTTGTACGTGCTCTTTGGAATATGTAAAGCCATCACCATTATCCAAGTTGGCCTTCGTGAAGACAGTTTTTGGAGAGATGAGTGTGTAACACTCAATGATTGACAAAGTGGAGAATCTCTCACTTGGTATGAATAGTATTCTTTCTTAGGAGCTTGTGCAGTTATTAATCTCATCTCATGTTTAGGACTTTTTCGAAGGAGAGCATGTGAGCGAGGCTTTGAAGAAGATTCATGGTGATAGTCACACTTACGATTATGACTCATTAAAGAGTGCTCTTTATAATGAGAATGACTTCTTTGGAGAGTTGGGGTATTGTACCTAATTGACACATCATTTTATCTTTTCCCTTTAAAGAACTAGAATTATCTGTGTGCACCTAGTGCATGTGATGAAGCTATGTGTTGTATCTCTTGTTGATGGAAGTGAAGTTGTTCTTGTATAGCTAGAATAACATTATTGAGCACTTGCACTAAATAAGAGAGTTGGTGGAGACCTGAAGAATCCAGAACTAGGAAGATTAGTCATTCCCTTCCCTTATGTCCTGGAGTTGTGATAGATATGAAAAGGGTTTAGTTTCCAAATCATTGATGCGGTCATGAAAAAACCTCAAACTAGATATGGGCTTTCCATGGTTGCGTCTTGAGCCGGTGACTCGTCTTGAATGTAGGATTTTATTTGTAGCATGGGTTGATCCTAAAAAACAAATTCCTTGTGGGAATAGGGGCCATTCTTATGCTTAAATTAGTAAATGTCGAGGGACGAATAATGAAAGGAAGAGAAAATAAAATGTAGTGAGTGAAGAGAAAATTTTTATGTGAGACCTTATCTCTTGGAGTCTCTGTATGGAGTCCAGGACTTGTTAGTTCTTTTATGTGACTAGGGTATCTATACAGTCCTTGAAGTTATTTTATAAAGAAGAAAATATTTTCTTTGAAAATTGAGTCAGCAGATATTGGGTCATGTTAGCCATTGGTGGAGACGTTGGTAGCATTTTACTAGAAAGTTAGGTCTATTGTGCCATGCACATCATTGGTGGAGATGTTACCAAGAAATAATCATTAACTAGTTTGCACTGTATAGTAAAAGTACTATATGCATGAAAAGTTTGTGGGTGGCTACTCGAAACTTTAAAAAAATACATCGAAGCGTGTTGGGACAGGATTAGATAAACCAAAGTGAGTCAAAATCAAGTCAAGGCCTGAAATGTTAGGTTTCTAGTCGTTCGAGCATAGCACTAAAGGTTTATAAAGCTAGCCATTTAGGCTAGGCCCTAAACGGCTAGGATTTCTACCAATACAAGCAAGCCAAGACAACTAAAAATCCAGCCATATGGGAAAAGCCTAGACAACTGGAATGCTGGTGGGTGCAATGCACACAACAGCGAGTGAGCCACTCGTGCCTTCAGGTAACATGTGTGGTCCACTCTAGTATCCAAAGGCGGCCTTCCCATATGCCAACGGATTCACCTAGTTGAGATTTCTTTTTTATGGTACTAGGAGTGTCATCGAAACTTAAGTGTGACCCCGACACCCTTTTCTTTTTTTTCTCCTCCTCTTTCCTCCCTTGTTTTTTTGTGTAATTTCATTTCTTCTTCTAGCCGTTGAATTATTTTTGTTTCTCCCATGGCTATTGAGTTTTCATAACAATTTGAGTTGATTTTTGTTCATTACAATTTATTAGAGGATTGCATACGACATGCAGAATTATTTTGTAAATGCATGAAAATACAAGGTTTTTCCTAGCCATTTGGGCTAACTAATAGTTTTTTGGGTCAGGCCCAAATGCCTATAATTTTTTTTAAATGGTAAGGACTAATATATGTTTAGGCCAACTTAAAGTTGTTTGGGTTGGGCCCAAACAACTAGAATTTTTTTTATTTATTCCTGTTACACCATCATTTACCTCCCACGTCTTTCAAACAATCATGCTTGGGAGACTATGACTAACAAAAGTGAGGAATATTTGCTTTATAAATGTTACCTTCTATGCTTGCATGAGAGGCCTCCATAAGAGTCCTAGTAATTTTTGTTAACATTTATGTAAGAGAGAGAGTTTGTCTGCCTGTAAGTGGGATAGGGGTTTGATGAGTTTGTTTGTTCATCTCACAACTGAGAACATTATTATTTAGAATGTAAAGAATGCTTTGTGCAAAAGTTGTGTTAAAAGAATTGTGCAGGGAGATGTTGTATGTAAATGTGTAGATTTCAATAGAGATCTTGCCATAGAGATTTTCGTGGGAGATGTGCTTGGAGACAAAGAATTCATATGGAAACATGAAGATTTCAATGAAAAATCAGAGATCTTGCTATGGAGATTTTTCGTTTGAGACCTAGAGATATGTTTGGAGATTTCATAATGAAATTTTTTGTAGAAGATGTAGGAGGTGATGGTACAACAAAAAATTTAAAAAAAAAATATCTAGCCACTTAGAGTCCTGGCCTTTTAGGTGACCCACATGGCTAGGAAGGGTCATGCATTTCCAGAACAATTATGCATGTCTCATGCAACCCTCTCATTAATTATAATGAACACAATTCAATCCAAAGTGTTATAAAGATCAAATGGTTATGAAAGAAGCAAAAACAATCCAATAGTTTGAAGAATAAATGAGATGGCATAAAAATACAAGGGCAAAGAGAGATAAGATAAGGAAAAAATGAATGGAATGTCGGGGTCACACCCAAGCTCTGATGACAACATCCTAGTACCATCGAAAATATCTCGAAGAGGCAAATCTATTAACACCATAGAAGGCCACCATTGAAGGCCAGAGTGGGCCATACACGCTGCCTGAAGGTAGTGAATGGCTAACTCACTAATGCGTGCATTGCACGCGCCCACATTTCAGTTATTTAGGTCAAGCCCAAACAGCTATAAACCTAGCATTTCGAGTCCCGACTCAATCCTAACTCACCTTGGTATGTCCATTCTTGCCTCGACACACATCTTTATGCATTTTTTCAAGTTCCCAAGAGTCGCACACAAAATTTCCATGCACAATGTACTTTTTCCATGCACACAGTACTTTTTCTATGCACACAGTACACTGCTTTTCTAGCCAATGGTTATTTCCTAGTATTATAACTTGCTACCATCTCCACCAATGACACACATGGCACAACAACCCTCAATTTTCAAGAAAAATGTTACCATCAACGTCTCCATCAATAACAAGCATGGCACAACACCTAATGACTCAATTTTCTAAGAAAATATTATCCTTCTCCATGAAGTAAGTTCAAGGACTGGGTAAGAATACTCAAGTCATGGACTCTACACATCCTTCAAGAGACAAACAATTTTAAATAAGAATTTTCTCCTCTCTACCACTTCATTTTATTTTCTCTTACTTACATTTTTTCACCTACGTTCACTAACTTAAGTATCGAAATATCTTGTTCCTACAAGGAACTTGTTTTTCAGAAACAAATGAGGTCATAGATAAAAACCCACATTCAAGACTCGTCACCAACCAAAACGAGGCCATGGAAAGCCCATATCTAGTCTGAGTTTTTTAACGACTATATTAATGTCATGACCACCAAAAATCGTAAAGAAAAAACACATTTGACTTGAGAAAGTTTAAACGATCGTCTTTGACATTCATGTTAAAAACAAGTGAGATGTCATTAATTTGAACCTCTATCATTTGGCAAGAAAAGCTATTGAAAGTTAAAGCAATAAAATTTCGTAACATAAGCAAAAGAAATTGCAGGTGCTCTCTAGGAGCCCTACTCACATGAAACTGGGACCCATCATTATGTGATTGGAGGAGTATTACTCCCAAAGTACTTGCTGGAGAGCTTATAGGGGAAATTAGCGAAAAAACAAGTTGAAAGTGAATGGGTTTTCTAAGAGCTAGGGGCGGAGAGTTGCAATGCATTGGTGGTGATGGCAGGAACCCAACAACATGTTGGAAACAAGAATATAAGATTACCAATCAACATAGCTAATCCTTTTCAATATGCATAAAAGAAACTTAATGTAGTCTCCGACATAACACAACTCATGCACAGAAACATAAGGAACTACAATCTCATAGACTTACACCATATGAACATATTTGAAATACCTAATCTCACAAAATTCAAGGACTCCACGTTTGTAATAAATAACCAGTAAGCCAATTATTATACAGCTAATCATTGATTAGATACTGGACTTGTTGATACCTTTATGATGAGTAAAAGTGTCAAAGGATCGATTAATGTAGACACCAAGAGGCACCCGTCCACATACAGAAACAAAAGGAAGTACCAATAGCTATGGGTCATATGAGTTGCATAAAAAATGTATAATAATAATATCATAAAATTCAAAGAACCTCTACTTCAAAAAAAAAAAAACACCAACAACAACAACATTGCTTGCCCGGTGTCCCAACCATAGCTAATCCTTTTGCATGGAAGACCTCGCTATTTAACACCAATTAAGCAGTTAATTAAACCCAGTAATAACAACCAATATTGGATATTCATTCTATAGGAATTGAGAAGATACCGAAAATCAAAAGATTAAAACAAGTTAATTAGACCTAAAAACGATTAACTAGACCAAACCAACAAAAGTATGTCAACACCTCTAATTGAATCGCCGTCTACTACACTGTTTTAAAGATCTAAGATCCAGAATTCAAACATCTAACCATTCCCACAACCAAACAGAAAGAAAATATAAAATTAATAGAATGAAAAGGGAGACCTCGAGTTCAGCGGATTTCATGGCGATTGGAATGCAGATGAGGAAGACGCCAAACATGGCGATGGCGGTGTTACGGCGCCAGTGCTTAGGTCTGCAGTATGGACCTCCACTCATGCTCCAAACCTTCGCCCTAAAGTCACCGTGGGCCCCCTCAGCTCCGTGTCCATGTTCTGCTCCTCCTCCTCCCATCTTCGATCGGGCTGGTCACTCGCTAAAAAATGGATTTGAGTTATTTTTACAGGAAAAACTCTGACAAATAAATTACTAGTAAATTAGCAGGATTTACCAGCGAGATGAATAGTCAGAGAGAGAGAGAGAGAGGAAAATGAAGATGACGGGCTCTGCTTTGTTACAGTTGTTGGGATCTTTCCTTTCCAGATTCCTTCCAAGCGTGGAGTGCTGTGGAGTGTGGACGGTGGAGTTACTGGAGTAGGCGTCTGGCGTGTCGTGAGTGTGTCTGCCTTGAATTGATGTCGTTCGTGCTCTGGAGGGTATTTTTGTCTTCCCAACTCTCCGGACTTGACGAGGTGAGGCAGCAAGAAAGGGCTTTTAAAAAACAAAAGGCCTAATAGCATTTGGGCTCCAATGTTAGCACCCATGCCTCCTCCTATATTTGTTTGGAGTTTTCTTCGTTTTTTTTTTGTTTTTTTTTTTTTCAAATGAAAGCTATTTTTCTTGTGGTTTTTAATTTTTAATTTTTAATTTTAAAAACCACAACTAATAACTTTTATCGTTTTTTTTTTCTCTTTCAAATTTTTCAAGCATGTCTCCACTACCGAGTACATTGGGCAAGAGAGAATGTTCTTGCTGATAAAATTGCAAGGGTCATCTTTCTCCTCAGCCACTTGCCACATTTCCCAGGCTGGTACTCTCCGAAGCCATGAAAATCTGAACTTGAAAATGACAAATTGCATAGCCCACTCCCAAGTTGCATAATTTAGCTGAAGAAATCTCTGTTTTCGTATTTTATTTTATTTTATTATTGGGGGGGGGGGGGCACTAGTCAAAGAAGCAAAGAGATGGAAATTCACAATACAATTATTTATACACTACATTTTTCGTACAATTTGAGAAAATGAACAGGTTTACAACTTGAATGTCTCACAGCACGAGCAACAAAGATCCACCTTTCATGAATCCTCCAGTTTGGCAAAACAAAAGGGAAATTGATATCCATGCTATATCCTCAGCAGTAGCTTACATGTGATGATGAGAAAGGACTAAAATATACCTCCATGTATTTAAGTTAGATCGAGTGTCGATATGACACCATCTCTGAATGAGGTGGGCGATATATTTAGTGTTTGAATCAGTTTTGAAATATCCATGGATATGTCAGCTGGCGATGAGACTCCACGATAAACCTGAAAAATAACTGTTACATATTTATGAGCCACCACATGCACATGTGCCAAAGAGAAAGGTGCATTCTTAACCAGAAGAAGAATAAATGTATATTCCATGTATTTTTTGAGTTGACAGAACAGTTAGAACGATAAAGGCAGAATTCAAAAACATGAAGGTAAATTATCTGATGGATTGAGAAGCAATCAGATGAATACGTGATAATCAAGCGATGCCTGAACCAGGAGGACAACAGACAATCAAATGAAAAGGCCTTATTACTTCATCTGCTTACCAAAGATGCAGATACTTGCTTGATCAAAGAGGTGTTGTATCCTCTAACATGTGCAACAGTTTCAGCCATTTGAACACGAGATACTCTGTCAGGTCCACCAACATTTAAGAGCAACTTCATCTGCTTACCCTCTAGGACAAGCACCACCAATATTATGATGATCGGGCCAGATCCGATGTCAAAGCACAGAGGCAAACAGGCAGCAGGAAAAATCAAGAAGAAGTACAATGCCAACAAAGAAATATCTAGTTACCAACTACAGGAGAGCTATGAATTTAAGTTACATTCCCATCACATGTTGGTACAATTGATCATACTTCAATAAGCAAATAAAGAAGCAACTTATTTTAACACCATTTAGTTTTACATAAGAGAAAACGTGCACAAAGGAAAGGTAATAAAAGAAAAGGAAAAGAGGTTTACAGAAAAGACAGCATTATAAAAAAATTGTTGAAAAGAAGAAGCCAGGAGAGGTCAAAACACAGAGCATTAGATGAAATGTAACTCTTGCTTTCCCATCAAAAGTTCTTCTACGTTCTACCTCATGTAAAGAGCATTGTGTAGTTTATCAATGTTGGGCTGAAGCATGTTGTTTTTTTATGTGTGAATATAGATGCATGTAACTGCATACCTATTATCCATTTGTTTATCAAAGACAGTATAATGGTCACAACATCCTTGACATACACTGGGCAGCGGAACTCGTCATGGAAGAACTCTACTTGTTCTTTTTTGGAGAGGACACCATCAATCCACTGCATCAATTAGATGTCACATGTCGGTTAGACAACAGGTAACCATAGAAGCCAATTCATTTTGTATCTTCGCAAGACAGGGAATACAGAGTGATAAGAGTACAAATGTAAGGTCTACATTCTATGTGAGCAACTGAGCACCTGAATTGGAAGTGATTTTTGGACGGGAGAGATAGTTTGTGGCCCAAAGATGATACTGCTTCTCAATATTGCATAGTTTGGCCATGTCTTAGAAATAAACTGCTCTGCTGCCACTTTTGATTTACCATACACGTTAACAGGAACAGTTTCGTCTTCTTCCTTGTAGAATGATTTCACCCCTTCATAAACTGATTGTAAAAGACAATAATAAAAGGATCGATAGATCAAACCAAAGACGCATTCCAATTGGGCTTCACATTGGAAAAAACATTGATACGGCACAAATCAGTATGCATTGGGATGATGGAAATATAACAACTTAAGGTAACGATCCCAACAGCAACACAATACTTGCTGCTCGCATTTAGATCCACGTGATGTTAGAAGGACTGTAAAGTTAATGAACAACATCTTATTCAATTTGAAGTTGCTTAGAAGGGTTCATCATTTGTATTCTACAACTATTGTAAGAAAACAAAAACCCATCTAGTATTGAAGATTTGATATAATGCTTCACTTTTCCAATTCTCTAACTTTATTGACCTGATAGAAACCTACTCAGTGAATGTTGCCAACATAACAAAACCCAACAAAACCTTAAACATTAAGCACTCCAGATGGAAAAATTTCAAAAAAAAAAGGATTAAGTTCAATTAACCTTGATCAGTTGATAAATGGATAAGTAGAGTATCTCTCTCCTCGAAGCTCGACAACCAGTTTACAAGAGAGCAAGGTACATTTATAGACATAGCAGCATCAGGGTCCTTCTCACAAACACGAGGCACAGACAGTGCAGCACAGTTCACCACAACATGAGGCTGACAGACATTTCAAAAAAAACTTAACAGATCCTTGAAATTAACGAACAAACTGCAAGAGAACTGAAGAAGTTCAATTTTTCTAGAGGGGGGTTTGTACCTGGCCGAATTTGGAGGCGATGGATTGGAATCCGTCACCCGTAGTTAAATCAACATGGAAAGCGTGAGAGTGAGGGATGGCATCGAGCAAGGGTTCAAGAAGATTTGAATTGGAGTGGTAAGTGAAAGCGAGATCGTAAGGGGCGCTGTCTTTGATTCGTGAAAGGGGTAGTAATACGTGTTGGCCTAAGTAGCCTGTCCCTCCTACCACTAACACTCTCTTCGTCTCCATCGCAAATGCTGTAAGCGGAGTTTCCTGGTGGTGGAGGTGGTGGATGGGTGAGTGGGTCGGGTGTGTTAATTCTGCTTCTTCTTTTTTTTGGATCAGATGAGGTACGGGGACGAAGGTTCATCTGTCAGTTGTCATTTCTTTCCATAGTTTTCGATACAAATACTCTTGAATTTTAAGAATCATCGCATGTATTGAGAAGTTTTTGTTCATAAATATCAAATATACTTTCTTACTTTATAAAAATCAACATACTAAAATTTAAAAAATATATATATACTTTGTGTAAAAAAAAAAATTATTCTTGATATCATAATTTATATAATATAATATAAAATACATGCCAATACTAATGTGTAAATTCATATTTAACTTTGATTTAAAATAGATTAAAACATCGATATGATCCCTAAAAGAGTGTACAGTTTTTTTCTTTATAAATTACATAAAACCTTATATAATATAAAATATTGAAACTTTATTTTGATTATTAAAACTCTAAAAAAAATAAATCATGTTAACAAGGATGAGTTATTAAATTCTGAAAAATAATAAAAATTTATCAGAAAAAATTCGTTGTTCTTGCGTTATCTCTTACTGAGATTCATAAAATTCACGTTATTTCTTTTTGTAATTGCCATTAATGTTAGACGAAGAGTCCTTTAGATAAGACAGTCCATGAATATTTTGTTCATGCCCTGATTTTTAATTTTCATGCATAGCATGTATATTTAAATTTTAAAAATAATAAAATTACATCAGAATTCAATAAGTTATTAAATTAGATCTTTTTATATATAGTAGATCCTCGGTTATTTTCTCAATGCTATCCTATTTTTATTGTACTGTTTTTATAAAAGATTTATAAAAATAAAAGATCTATTTTTAATAATCTTTTTATTATTACTCCTCTGGGATAAAAAGATTTATACTATTTTTATTTTTTATAGATAACATATATATTTAAAACTTAAAAATAATAAAATTACATCAAAATTCAATAAATTATTAAATTATATGTATTTTTTATGGTAGATCCTTGGTTGTTTTATGCTATTTTTGACTTCTTTGGAATAAAAGATTTATACTTTTTGGACAAACTCTGCTAATATTGAAAAAGATTCCTTGGTCAGAGTGTAAGATAGATTTTCTATTTATATCCATATTTTTTGCTCTTATCTCGTATGTATAAGATTTTTTTATTAAAAAAGAAAAAAGAAAAACTACAATGCAGATATAATTATGTTAAAATTTGTGGAGCCTTGGATAAAATTTATATTCACATTTGTACCTTATGTATTTGTATTGTATACAAATGGTTTTATTCAGATTTTATGTTCACATTTGTGAAATACACGTGCAGCACGTATGGCAAGTATACCAGTGCTTCCAAATTAAGCGTGATCAAAGGTGGTCGATAGATTACATGGCTACTTGGTGCACTGCATGTATTATGGAATAATTCATGGATTCATTTATCAATATATCGGTGCTAAAAAATAGTATTATAAAATAATTGTCATGAAAATATATCCAACACGGCAATAATTTAGAATTACCCCTCATTCCGTGCGCTGATCACTTGAATTTAAGGTTGTCAGTTTCGTTCCGTTCTGTTTGAAATAGCCGAAACATTTCATATCAATTCAAAAATCGGAACAAACTGGAACAAATTTCATCTTATTATAAATCTCGGTCCGTTCTGGATTTTTCGGCTAAATTCCGCCCGAAACATTCCAGTTTCATTCCACATGTTCCGTTCCGCTCTTGAAAAGCCATTGAATCTTGCTCAATTTCATTAATTAAACCACCCGGTTATAAAAAGCTTTTTTTTATTACTATTTTTAATAGCAATGATATTAATAATAATCTTGAAAATTATTATTACTATTTTCATTAACAATGATATTAATTTTTTAAAATTAGATTTATCACTAATATATATGGTTTATATTCATGTTGTTTTTTTTCATATTTATACTTTGTAGGAATTTGAGAAAAAAAAAAGGATGCTTTAGATTCCATTAGCCACTTGATAACGTTGACCTAACTTTATATTTAAAATATTTTTGTTAAAATATTTTACTTTCATAATATTTTGATATTTTGTTTAAGTTGAATTACTTTAAGTTAAAGATCTATTTGATCTTAACTATTTAGAAATATTTTAAATTTTAAAATTATATTTGTTTGGCATTGTGTTTGTATTGCATAATTTATAATTAATTTATCTTGAATTTAAATTATTTTTGTTGAATATATATATATGAACAGTACAACCCCGAAACGGCACGCCGAAACACTCTGAAACTGAAACATTCCATTCCAATTGAAAAAACAAAACACCTACCGAAACGGAATTGACAACCTTGCTTGAATCAGGTTACATGTACTAGCTAGCAATCAGTATTATTAGTTTATTCAGTCGTGCTTTGCCATGATCCGATAAATTTTTAAAATATATAAAAAAAATACTAAAAATATACAGAGTATGTTTTGATGGTGTTGTTAAATCTAGTTAAGTGAGTTAATTTTAATTTTTTAAAAAATTATTTATCTAATTCCAGTTTTCAATCAAATTGTGTGGAAACTGACTTTACTTGAATCGATTAATTTTATAAATCCAAATTTAACTTGAATGGCCAGTAAAAAAATGTATTAACTTTTTTAAAAACTTTAATATAACAATTTTTAAAAAAATTAAGACAATGACGTGTTAGATCAGTCTTGGTCCCTCTGTAACTTGGATCCTAAACTCTATTAGGTTTAATAATCTTTTTTATAGACTATTTTTTTATTTGTACAATAAAATTATATGCTCGTGAAATTGACATTAGCCCTATACATGGATATTTATTTGAAATTATGATAACCTTATAGAAAACAAATAAAAAAAAAACGTTGCAAGCTATGTCATAACTAACTGAATATTGAATGTAGAAATCAAAACAAAAAACTGAACAAAAAATAAAGAACTAAAATAAAACGTATTTGGTTGGTGAGTTAACCCATAAAACTTGTGAATTGAGTAATCTGACTTGGCATGCCAAAATTGAATTATAGACTCCACTAAATTATAATTTGTTTTTTAAAAAACTATTTTTTATTTAACCATGTGATAGTAAAAATAGGTGATTATAAAAAATAAAATAAAAAAATATCTATCCAATACTTTTTTGTTTGAAACTCTTATAATTTTATAGAAAGCAAAATGAATCGTGAAAACTAAATTCTTAATTAACCTGATATTTGTAGATGAAAAACAAAAAAAAAAAAACAAGTTAACATCACCATACTCACAACCAATGTTAACCAGCCAAACTTGTAAAGAAGCCTATGAACTTTATAAAGTTTAATAATATGACTTTTAAAAAATTATTTCTTTTAAAAAAATATGTGAGAAAATAAAATAGACCACAAAAAGTTAAGTTAGGCTAAAAAGAAAAGAAAAAAAATAAAAAACACCTTATCATACTCATGATCTGAAACAACTTTGACTACCATCACTTCAACCCTATAAAAACACATGATGAAAATAAATAAATTACAAAACCCAGTTCTCAATCATCTTAAAACTAGTAAAATAAAATAAACAAATAAAAAACTTGAAAAAAAAAGTGATAACATTTTTTTTAAAAAAATAAAACAATACATTATGAATTACTGTTGTGATTTATAATGTAATGAGTGTAGTTGAATAGAAAATTTCCCACATCCTTTGGCTTTTATATTAGTACATGGGTTTTCTCTAAGTGTTTTTTTATAGAAAATAAAAAAAGTTCATGCATATATGTAATAAAAAAGATTAACAACTACACCTATTAATAAATAAATAAAAAGTCATAAATGACAACTAAAAATAAAAATGAAAAGAAAAATCAAGAGACATATACGAATCGAGATATTTCACCTCACAAAATAAGATATTTACGTGACTGTATTTTCTAAGCTTGTTTATTAAAATAAATTTTTTATTCAGTTGAGAGATAATAAAAATAGACACACGCATTGAATTTGACCGGGTAAAATAAAAGAGAAAAAAAATATAATGCAAAGCTAAACATATTTGAAATAATACATGGCAATAAAAAAGTTTTTGAGAAAATAAAGTTTAGCCGTAAAGAAAAAATTGTAGACGAGTAAAAAAAATCTCTTCAAAAAAATAAATATATAAAAAATAACAAAAAAATCATCATTTAAAAAAGGCTTCATAAACAAAATAAAAAAAAAATATTGTTAATCAAAATATAAATAAAAAACATATCAATATGAAAAATACATAGAAAAAAAGAAGAAGCCAAAGGCCTAACATAGCCGAGTCAGGCAAGTTAGACCACATCATATAGGTCTTTTTTCTGGTCATCCACTTCAATTGTTTTTTTTTTAAAACAAATGACACGTTGCGTGATTTTTTTGCATCCAGGCCATTGTGGTAATTGAAAAATCAATTCTTAAGATTTTATGATCTAAAAACTTATTTTTAATTTGTTCATGATAAAAAAACACATAGAAAAACACTATAGAAATTATGATAAACCTATTTATGGCATCGAAAAACCGTCTAAAAACTAAAATCAACCTAAAATATACATATAAAAAATTACAAGTTCATATTTATTTTTTTCACAAACTTTAAAGTACAAAAACACCTACTATAAATTCTCTTCAACAAATGTAACATTTTGACATGAATATTGACGGTTTTAGTGGCCTAGATTAAACATTTTACCTTTTTTATCATCAAAATCCAATGACTTTTATTTTCTATATTTCAAGTCAGGGACTAAAAAATATCAAAACTAAACTTTTATATTGAAATTTAATTGAAAAATATTAAGGTACTGAGTATGTATAATTTTCAAAGTATAAGGACTAAATTAAACTTTTTATGTATACTTTAAAATCATCATCTATTTGTGGTGTATTTTATCTTGTGAACCCTTATTTTACAATTTTATTCTTAGCTAACAAATTTGATTAAGTTGCTATTGAATTTGACTCAAAAAAATTCAATTGCTCATAAAAAAAATTTGAGTGTCAAATTAAAAAAAAATAAAAATTATGAATAATAGGTTCAAGTAAAATGGCGAGGGTGTACAATGTCAGCTCAGCAATACTCATCTCAAGTTTTATACATTTGTTTTTTAAATAGTATGTACAAATAAAAGTGAAAATCACTATACATGCACATTGATTTTAATTAACAAGAAAAAAGCGAGGAATACTCGCGAAACATTGGAAAAATTCCCAAATTGTTACTCTTCCTACGAAAAAAAAATTGTTGCAATCCCTAGCATTTCTTGAAAAATATTCCGTTCCGAGTAACATTATATTAGCTATTCAATGAATATAAAAGATAAATATATATAAAAAACTTATGATAAAACAAAAATAAAAACAATATATATATATATATATATATTTTACTTATATCTATTTTTTTTAATTTAAAATAGACACATGAAGTATTACTAGTTACTTAATAAATATATTAAAATTTCTCATATTTCTCTGTTATTTACATGATTTTAAAAAATATAAGTTAAAATCACATTAACTTTATTTGTTTATACATATAACTAAATTTAAATTAATAGAATATATGAATATGTGAAATCATGGAGATATTCCAGTACTGTTACTATTCCTGAAAAAAAAAACTTACTATTCTTAGAATTCCGCAGGTATTTTATTTGCCGCCAAGTAGGGAAATTGAGTTAAAGGAGTAAACTTTGCAAGAGAGGAAAAATAAAATAAAGGAAAATAAAGGAGAGAAAGGGCAAGACCGTCGATATGAATATTTTACAGGACAATCCAACGGTTCAAGTAAACGCCAACGAGTCGCAAAATTGTAGCACACTGAAATACTGAATTAGGGTTTCCTCAACTCCTTGCCTCCTCCTATATAATCCACACTCGCTTGAGTGAGATCCCGTCTCTTCCTTTCCTCAGCCAAGCTTCACCTTCTTTCTCTACTTCTCGGTGTCTTTTCTGTCGTCTCTCTTTTGCCGAGATATTTCTTCTTCTTCTTCTTTTTTTAATGTAGAAAACTATGGGTTTTTGTATTGTTGAATCTGTTGCGGCTTTTAAACCCAAGAGGGACAAAATGATGATCATGGGATGAAGAAAAAACTGCAACAAAATGATCGATTGATTTCGTGATTACTTGTATTTAAGTCTCTGATGATTCCATTTTGTCCCTCCTTTTTATTTAATTTCATGTTTTCCTCGCTCTCTCTCTCTCTGTGTTTTTGTTCAGTAATCTCAATGCGATTCACTGGGAGATATGACGATATAAACTTTGGTCCGTGTTTCTGATTTAACCGTGACCGAAACCTTTTTACCAATTTCTGATCTCCAATTTGGAAGAGTTTTTTAAAATATTTGTAATTAGTTAATGTTAAAATCCCATTTTCTGTTGCAATGATGAGCCATGAATGAATTCACATGTCAGACTTCAGAGATTTTTCCTGTCAGGAAAACTCTATGAGAACATATTCATGATCCTGAGCACCTTGTTTTTCCTTAATCGTCTAAAAGGGTTCTACTATTACTGATTGTTGAATGCTGAAACCCGTTCCTCCGTTGGAAAATCGTCAGTCTGGATCCGGCCCCACCATCAAATTCATCTCTTCAGATCTAAGAACTGGAATTTACTTTTAACAAAATAGGAAACATGCTGAAGAAAGCTAGTGTTGTTAGCTTTGGTATTTGGATCCTAACCAGAAAAAAATAGTAGAACTTAAATCAATATGAATGGCCAAAAAGGAGACTAAACATGAGCTGGGATAAATTGTTTAATTTAAATTTAATTAATAAGCAAGTAAAATTTTTAATTTTTAATTCTACAAGAGATAAGATTCAATTTATTTTATTTGTTGAAAATTGAAATTCTAAAAAAACGAGTTCCAAACATAAGGTTGAAACGAGTGCTGGTAGTTTTCACGCAACAAATTAGAATCATTGTAAACAGTGAACAATGCAATTTTTCAAACAATAATTGTGTTCACATGAAAGCTTCCCGTAATGGAAGCAACAGCTAATAACTGGCTGAAGTTCGAAGAGCATTGAAAACAATAACCCAACCGAATTATACATATAAAGAGTCCAATGATGGTCGGCGGGGCTTCTTTGGCGACCCCGTGAAGTCACCGGATGACTTGCCGAGTAGATAGATCAGATCCGGACGCGGCTGCGCTTCGCAAGCAACGACCATTTCTTTCTGTAAAGGGCGGGGGGTTAGTTATGAAGTTTCTCTAATGTAAGTGTCTGATTTGATGATCCAATCCAAAAGGGCCTTTCTCCACTTCAACTGCTTTCTGGGGAAGCCTGGGACTTCTTAATAAGCGACTCAATTTTCTGGCATGATAAAAATAAAAATAGGCAAATCAGGGACACTTTTACAGAAATAAATGAACACAAGCAGAAGCAACCACTGTCGCCTTGAGATATGCGTGTGCTAGGTTATTTGAAAGTATGTATTACTTGTAAAAATGGACATCTCATAAAATCATCTGGACTGTAAGTTCCGAGAAAGTGAAGTGTTTCAGGCAATGCTTGCCACTTTATTCAAGGTAGAACACATGAAAACATTTTAAGATTGAAAATACATGAAACTATCTTGTTTATCTGCATTGGACAAGACCACATAAAGAAAGTGCAGGGTCCATGCCTTTAGTGATTTACTGACTTCTTCGAGTTTATTTAGCAGCACTTCCCCATGTATTAAACCTCTATGCTCCAGAGAAGTGTAGCGCGGTGAGCCTGTAATCTGAAAAGGATAGGCGGCATCTCTTAGTCTTAAGCAAATCAATTTGATGAATGTAGTAACGCATCTGGACCAACCATCCATTCTTCTGAGAGTTCAGCAGACTATATATCCTAATAAATTGGGCTCCACTGTTGTAAGGGAAGTAGAAGTCACAACACCTCAACGTCTTGCAAGCAGAACCAGTTTAAGGTACACAGTTTGAATGGAGTACAGAACTGGCACAGCACCATTTTGACTCACACCTTAAAGCGTGTAAGAACCATAGAATCCAAGGTTCATTCGCCAATATATAAACTTAATCCATAACGATTCAGGCTGTTACAAACTGAATAATTCAACTTGAACAGGACATAAAAGCCTCAACTTGTTACTAAAGAGAGATTGAAGTTATTAGAGTACGAATATTTCAAAGGATACACTTCTCAACTTGAAGTGAGTAAGAGGAAGTGTTATCATTCATAAATAAAGAGTTGGAAACAAATTCCAGAGAGTACATAGAAAAAGCTTGCAGTTTAAATTACCTTCCAGCTTTTGGATGGTGATTTAAAGATAACTGGTTCCTCACTCAATGATCCCCCTCTAGACAGCCTCTCCTCTTCACCAGTAAGAGTAGGTTTGCAACCTTCCCCAAAATCCTGTGCATTCTTTGAAGCTTCAGTTATTATCACCTGCAAGAAATTTATTGTTTGCAACCAACTATGATCCAGCTCATCTTGTTTAAAAAACAACAACATTCACATTGAAATAAGAAAATAAAGTACACAATCAAGTTTGTAAAACCTTCCTCAAAACTCTAGGATCAGCAACACCTTGAACCCGTAATTCATCGACAGGTGCAGCTTTTCCATGAGCAATGCTTTCAACTCTAAATGTATGGAGTCCATAAACAGACTGTAAGCAACCTATGAAAATCAGAACATATTAATATCACCAGTCGTTTTGAAGCATGCATTCAAGAGGGCTTGTTTTGCACACACAGTATTGATTAAAACATTCATCTTTCACTTGAGAAGAAGCATATAAAATTCATGACATCATCCAAAAAGACAAAAATATGCAAATTTACAGCGATTAGCTAGCAGCCTATTGTTCCCCCACTTTTCCTCAAAGGTTCCCTTGTAGCAAGCCAAATATTTTTACAAGAAAGCTTGACAGTAACCAATACTACAGTAGCTGTCTGAAAGCAGTAAAACCAATCACGTAGCCTGGTTGGGAAAAAACTGCATAGCCATTTCTTCTCTTTAGGCCATATGCTTGGGAAACAGATGTTTAGAGAAAAAGACATACTTACATCTAACCTAGACCATCGTACGTGTAACACATAAATCTAGCAAATGGAAAAGTGAACAAAAAAGTAGCAACGCAAATGAATCACAGCTAGAATCAACTGGTATTGCATCAATACCTTGCTCAATGATGATATCAATCACCGAGGGAAGTGGAGTGCGCTTCTCAATTGTTGTAAAACGCCAAAAGAGAATCGAAGGCCTTGAAAACTTCGAACAGGAAAAATAATGATGACAATATAAGAATTGGATCTACGCTGCCAGTTCTCTCTTGTAATTGGCCAGAGAAAAGTATTCACTACACACACATGATTACCTTGTAAACTATTTCATTAGCTGTAACATATAGTTTGCGCGAGGAAATATCCTTTTGAAGCAGGCATCGTCTTATGGGCAAACATAGCAACAGAATAATGCCAATCCCCCAAGCTAAAACCAGCAACAAAGATATAGAAACCCATATAATGGTGTCATATTTAACATGATTTCTCGCAAGTTCTTCAAAGGAAGCTGCATACAGTATCTGTTCTTCTTCGTCCTCAACATCCAACACCGATTCAGGATAGGCAATTGGGTGATTGCTTGATGACCCGGGTTCTGATAGACCATCAGCATGTCCCATCAGCACTCTTCAAGCTCTCTGAACATACAAAACATCAACATTAAACCTCCATCTGCAAGCTTGATTCAATAACAGCATTTGATTGATCCCAGAATGTCACATAACAAAAATTAAAGCTAATCTAATGTTGTGAATGCTAGAAGAAACAAACCTAAAATGTAACATCAATTCTTTTTTATTACAATATTGTTCACAATCAGAAATCGCTCTCGTTTTTTAAGCAAGTAGCTAAATTGGTGCCATTTGAGCTTTTATGATCAACTGAATGGTAGAAAGTAAAGGCTTAAGTAAGTCTATGAGAGTGGAAAGATAGTGATTTCTTGCTTTACCTGGTAATTATTGCAAACCTTGAGAGCCCAAGTGCTAAAATCTGAGGTCTGCTGTCAGGGTTTTGGTGTTTGAATATTGGGAAGGGTTTATAGTTAGGCAAATCTACCAGTCCATGCTTTTCTGTTCCTTCACAGGTTTTTTAATTATTTAATACTCACTAGTTTGCTTCGCGTATGCTGTGGCCTAGAAGTTTTTAAATATAAAAAAATATTCAAGCTTTGGAAAAGTTGTAATTAAATCTGATTTAGCTCATTTTTTTTTGAAAACTTCTCGCTTAATTTCTTATCAAATTGGGGGTTTAAATTAAATAAAATTAAAATTAACTTAATATTATTCAATTGATTTAATAATAGATAAAATAAGAAAAATATATATAAAAAATAGAAATACAAGTTTCAAAAACAATTTGTTTTGAACAATCAATAAAAAGTTTGACTAAAAAAGTAAAATTTGATATTTTTTTTTATAAACATTGATCCAGTAATATATTTAATTCATTCCGATTAACTTATCAAATTTATAATTTATATTGTGAATATTAATAGATTTATTAATATATTTTTACTTTAATTATATAATAAAAAAAATAAAAATCAACTCAAAATTAATATAATATTAAAAAATAAAAAAATCATCAAAAACACAAGGTTAAAGTTATTTTTTTAAAAGATAATTATGTAAGCCAATCACATGAGCCTGAGTGGCCAAGTGTGTCAATACCTTAAAAAGGAGCCTATATGCTTGGGTTTAATTCAATCATTTATAAGATATAAATAACATGATTTTCACCTTTTATTTGTTTTTTTGAAAAAAAAGAAACAAGCAACATGTTGTTTAACGAGGTAAATAACGCCTTGCATGTTATTGGCCAACTTGTAATCCAATTACTATTATAGTGGTTGAAAAATAAAAATCATGCAGTAGATTTTTAGGTTGAATTCAACATATTTCTATCTAAAAACACATCGCAAACATCATAATAGTCTTCCTATCCCACTTGCTAGTATTAAAAATAAAAACGAAAATCATCTAAGAAAACAAAAATCAATTAATTCTAGAAACACTAGATGAAACTTGACTATTTTATTGAATAGAACCTGTTTAGACCAAGTTTAATTATTTTTGTTATTAAAATTATGAGAATCAATTATTTTATTTTTATTTCATATTTTTTCAACAATTTTTTTAATTTAAAGATCAAAAAATAAATAAAATAAACTTTTAAATTAAAACAAAAATTATCGCGAGTGTTGAATGAGCAATGTATTTTCTCTGAATTTTAAATTTCAATCCTGTATTTCCATTATGATATCAACCATGGCGGCCTCTAGCGTTTTTAGTTTTTGTTAACCAATGCTTCAAGCAATTAACAAGCACCTTTAAACATGGCTCTCACCAAAGGAGTTCAGCGACGTGGATTGATCGTATTTATTTGGTCCCTATACTAATAAGTTCACTTATGACGACCCCTATACTACTTTTCTTAACCTAGTTGGTCCCTATAATCTAGACAATTAGTGAACGTGATCTCTCCGTCCAACCACTTTTACGTTTTCTGTTAATTCCTAACCACGTGTAAAAAAGGTGAACATGTATCTACCACATGCCTGATCACATCTCAATAATTAAATGTTGAATTGGATGGAGATTGGATTGGGGATAACATCAAGAAATGTTCTCGAGTAAAGGGACCAATAAAATAAAAGAAGCCACATCAATCAAAGGTGAGAATACAGGGACCAAGTTGGATCTGCCTTGTGGGAAAAAAGAAATAGAAAAAGAAGACAAAAAAATCATGGACCGGAGGAGACAGGGAGGAGAGGGACCCAAAAGCTTTATCTCTAAGCCAGCCAAACACGAATCTTCTTACACCTTCGTTGTTTCTAATTTACCGTTTAGCTGTCCCAAAAATATCCCAGAGGTAATGGGTTACCCTTGTTAGATCTTCGTTTTCTGCATCCGGTTGTTCTTACGTTAAACTTCGCTGTCTTTCTTGATTATTAATTCCGTTGATTTTATGTCTTTCCCTTAATTATTCTTATTGTTTATTGTTTGTTAGAGAAAATAAATCAATTTGTCCAAGTTGAGAGCTGTTATTGATAAATGGATAACAAGAAGCAGCATATTGCAATTTTTACAACGGCCAGTCTTCCATGGATGACTGGAACTGCCGTAAACCCTCTGTTTCGTGCTGCGTTTCTTGCGAAAGATGGGAGTAGAAAGGTCACTTTGGTGATTCCGTGGTTGTCATTGCAGCATCAGAAATTAGTTTACCCCAATAATATCACCTTCACGTCACCTTCTGAGCACCAGGTGTATGTCCGTCAATGGCTTCAGGAGAGGATTTCATTTTCACCTGATTTTAGCATACAATTCTACCCCGCCAAGGTAATCATCAATCAATTCATCATATATGATGTGTTTATTAGTTGGAGATGGGCGTAAAGTTTGATGCTTTTTGTTTGTCTTGCAGTTTGCTGTAGATAAAAGAAGCATTCTTTCCGTAGGAGATATCTCGGAAGTCATACCGGATGAAGATGCTGATGTTGCGGTCCTTGAGGAGCCTGAGCATCTCACGTGGTTTCATCACGGGAAGAGATGGAAAACTAAATTCCGCCTTGTCATAGGAATTATACACACCAATTATCTGGAATATATCAAGAGAGAGAAGAATGGACGGGTTAAAGCATTGGTTGTTAAATATATTAATAGTTGGGTTGTTGAAATCTACTGCCACAAGGTATGCTGCTTCATGTTTGAATGGTTCTATGTTGTCCTTTCTGTTAAAATAACTTGTTAATACTTGAATTGAGAATTCTTTCAAAGATTTCTATGCCCATACTTTCTTGCATTATGAATTTTTTTTGGCATCATTTCGTGTGGTTTGAGTGGTCTTCTAGTGGATTTGGTATGGCTTCCAACCAGTACTATCATCCCTCATTGAAACACGATCGCTGGAAATACACGAGTGATCTCAAAACTCTGAATCAAAGTACAAGGAATATTTACTTTTGAAGCCTGATTTATGATTGACAGCTAACCTTTTGTCGAGTTATATTCTTCTGTGTTTGTTGGAGCAGCAAATCAATTATTTCGCAGTTACTCAAGTAATCCTAGTCTTTGTTAATTCCTGATTGTTGTGTCCTGATTTACAATCAGATTGCCATGTGCTTGTTGGAATTGTACTACAACAAGCATCTATATTGGCCTGATGTGAATGAGGAAAAGTGGCTAATGACATTCAACTATCTGTATCCATGGAATGCAAAAAAAAAAGGGAAGAAAGGAAAGAAAGTTAGCAGTAAACCCTTGTATCTTTAATAATTTTTTTCAAACGTATTTTAAATAAAGTGGCACCATAATGAATGAAATTGCTTTGGGGATCAAGAAATGTCCTGTTGGCCCTGTGTTCATTCATCATTGCTCTATATGCCAAAGAAACATCTCTTGAAAGAGAGTTGTTTTTTGGTGTGGGTTCCTTATCTTTGTTGGTACAATCTTAATATAATTGGTTGCTGACCAGGGTACACTTGTGATGTGCTTACAGGTAATTAGATTGTCTGCTGCAACCCAGGATTATCCTAATTCCATAATCTGCAATGTTCATGGAGTGAATCCTAAGTTCCTTGAGATTGGCAAGAAAAAGATAGAGCTACAACAAAGTGGGAATGGGAATCAGGCCTTCACTAAAGGTGCCTACTACATTGGAAAAATGGTGTGGAGCAAAGGCTACAAGGAGCTTATTAAACTTCTTCAAGACAATCAAAAAGAGCTAATTGGGCTTGAGGTAGATTTATATGGCAGTGGAGAAGACTCCGACCAAATCCAGGCAGCTGCTAAAAAATTGGATCTGGTAGTCAGAGTATATCCTGGGCGTGATCATGCAGATCCTGTATTCCACGAGTAAGATTCTTGCTGTAGAGCTACTACAACTAATTTACAAGTTTGATAAGTCTTTTCCTATCATATTGAAAAATAAAACATTCAGCCAGTTGGCAGCAAATAATGGCTGAACAAATGTGGTTATTATCTGCAAATTGCAACTGTAATCCAATCCGGAATTATTCCACCTCTTATATTGTTTTTTTTTTCTTTTTCTTACGGGGAACTTTTATCAATATCCTCTTTCTTGGTGTTCCACCAGTTATAAAGTGTTCCTGAATCCAAGCACCACAGACGTTGTTTGCACGACAACGGCAGAAGCATTGGCGATGGGCAAAATTGTTGTATGTGCTAATCACCCATCGAATGAATTCTTCAAGCAGTTTGTAAACTGCTGGACTTATGAAAACAGCAAAGGATTTGTCGAGGCCACAAGCAGGGCTTTAACTGAAGAGCCTGCTGAGCTGACTGGTGCACAGAGGCATGAGCTGTCATGGGAGGCTGCTACAGAACGGTTTCTGAGGGTTGCTGATCTGGACCAGGTATTTGCAAGGAAACCAGAAAGAAGTCTCTTAAAGAACTTTGCTTCCATATCTTTAAATACACGAATGGAGGATGTATCAGCATATCTGCACCATGTGGCTCTTGGTTCTGAAACATCTAGAAGAGCTTTCGGTGCAATTCCAGGGAGTCTGCAACCAGACGAAGAGCTATGTAAGGAGCTTGGGCTGGCTATTCCCGCAGCCACCCAAGGATCAAAAGATCCTGTTGACACATCATGAAATACATTCTAGCAATTCTTAGGGTGAAAATAAGACTGGCAGTCTGGTGAAGAAATGCGGAAAAATGAAGGGTTGAAGATTGGACCTAGGAGATCCAACAAAACAGTCTGTACAATGCACAAAATACTCGCATTTGATTTGACGACCTGGACGCTTTATTATAGTCTGTAACATCTTTTGAACTGTAAACATGCATTCTCATTCCCAGTTGCTGTAGTTCCCATGAAGTCTTGGAATGGGCGACGGGCGACGCGTGCTATGACTGGTAGTCTGTTCATCACAATATTGACAGAAATGAATTTTTTTTTCATTTCAATATTTTTGTGTGTGTTTTAGCATGTTAATATTAAAAAAATATTTTAAAAAATAAAAAAAATATTATTTTAATATATTTTTAAATAAAAAATCCTTCCATTACAATACACCCCTACCTCTCAAGGTTCTTTTAAAGGGGAAAACATGGAAGCGTTGGACAGATTCAATGGTGTTACGAAAAGAATTGGCTCCCCTTGATCATCATCATGTTAATTACCATATACCCAATTGTAGGGATGGTGATTTGAGATTGAATTAATCGATTTGAAAATTCCAGTTATTGATGCCGAGTTAATTATTTAAAGGCTAAGGAGATCCTTGTGATATTTAACCCTTTGTGTTTAAAGAACAGGCAACTGAATCCTCGATATTTGGAATTTGAATCGAATCATCTGCTCATCTGTCTGTGTTAGCTTTCTTCCTCGAGGGTTTTTATTTTTCATGGATATTTTGTTCCTCAAGCTGGAATTTTGAGGATATTTTTTTATTGTGTTGACGTGACCCGCAAGACAATTCAATTGAAAATTTGAAACTGAGGCAGGTGCATTGTCTTTGTAACTCATGCTGATCTCATTTTCCCATGGCGTGTTAAGATGCCGTGGCTATTAACCTGTAATCATTTTTTTGGTGTACGTGTGTGATAACGCATTGACCTGGTTAATTATGGTACAATCCTGAATATAAAAAGGGAAATATTAATTATAATTATTTTTTATAATGATTTTTATTCAGAAATGTATTAAAATAATTTATTATTTTTATTTTTTAAAATTATTTTTGATATTAGTATATTAAAATAATATGAAAACATCAAAAAAAATATTAATTCAAAAATAATAATTAATTTTTTTAAAAAAATATTTTTAAAACATAAAAACAAAACAAACTATGCAATATCCATTTACACATAAGCACACAATAGCAGAATTTGTCTCAATCTCAATATCCAAAAATCATACTGATCAGCTGCAAAATGAGTTCTATTCTCTCACTCGATTTGATTATTTAGGTATGCTTTGTTCTGCTCTTCACTCTCCATGGTCCGCCCTGAACTTTTTTTTTTTTTAACTCAATTTCATATTTCCATGTTTAGTCTGCTAAAATTCAAGCTATATCGTTTTTTCTCATTCTGAAAAATAGGGTTTTAATTAGCACTTTATTTTCATTTAAAGGTCGGGGTATGCAGAGCTATCTAGGCCGCATGTTTAGGTAATTATTTATTTATTTTTTAATTTTTTTTATTTAATATTGAGTTTTTAATTTTTTTAACTCCATTACTTTAATACTTAGTTGATTTTGAATCATTATCGCGATTTATTTTATATAAAATTATTACAATCTCAAACAATATAAACATTTATCTTTATTGTCGTATAATTAAATAAAATATTTATTTTAAAAAACAAAGTTAATAAACTTTATCGAATCTGTAACTTGGATCATAAATTTAATAAGTTAACTCGTGAAATTATATTGATTTGCCATGTTATCATTTTAATATATATTTTTTAAATATAATTTTATTTTTTGTAAAAAGTTAAATTATTTTTTTTTTAATCATCCACATTACATTTGAATCAGTCAAATAGGTTGGTTCATCTAGAAGTAACTTCCATGATTTGATTTGAAACTGATTTAGATAAGAAATTGAGTTAAGAAATTATGAGGCTGATCAGTAGCCGGAGTTTAATGATATCAAAAAAAAAAATCCTCACTAACTGAATTTTTTTGAAGTTAAAAAAAGATTCTGGTACGGAAAACCACAGTGTAGCTCGGGCCGGTCTTGACATACTGCACAATCCCTTGGGCCTCGTCTACTGTGAATTCATTTTCACAGCGGGTGAGAGTTAATACTGATGGTCCTCCTCTCCTCCCCAGTTTACGCTAGCTGCAGTAATTAATCAGGCTTTTGAGAGGCAATGGTAAATAAAGCTTTTAACCCAAGTAAGGGAATTAGGCCTAAAGCCCAACCCACTGCTCTCATCAGAAAAATTCCGAGATAAAAGTCCACCTCACCTACTGGTTTCCAGTCATTTACAGTCCAATATTTACGCTTGTAAATTGTAACGGCTATTGCAATTTCGAGTACAAATAAATAAATAAATAAATACCCCTCTAATCAGGGAAGATTCACGAGAGCACAAATTACTCATTCCAGTCTGAAATTGAAATAAAAGGATAAATATGGAAAATAAACAAAGCAAAAAGTTTTAGACTAAAAATATATTTTTGAAAAGGCTTACTCTCTATACGCATTTTAATATTTTAATATTGTAATGCAATGTGTTTTAATTTTTTATTTTGTTTGAAAGCACATGAAAATAAATTTTCAAAATATTTTTTTATTTATAATACTAGCATATTAAAATCAACAAGAAAAATAAATTAATTTAATATTTTTAAAAATTAAATACATTATTAAAACTCACACTCACACAATTAAAAACACATATTAGCTTGCTCCCTTTATGGTAACTCTATAATTGCTAATATAATAGTTATGGGAGGTCTATATGATTATTGACTTCAAAACATATAAAATTAATTAAAATACATGTAAACTAACCTGAACACCTATATTAATAATAAAAAAAACACATCACCAATTAAAACTAAGTCCCTTTTAATTTCAAGGATGCATCCTTTTCACACTGACATCTAATCGCATGTAGTGTTATTTTTATTAAATTATTATATTTATTCACGTATCATGATTTTATTATCACACACACTTAGCTATACCTCTAATCATCATCCAATCACCTACCAATTCTCAACCAGGTCCCAAACAAAAACTAATCTGCATGAAGTCTCTAAAGTATTAAACACTCTTCAATTCAGCTCCCCTTTCCACATTTGTTAATACTTTTTTGTCTCAGTTTCCATATATTATCTAATAAAACAATGCCCTTTTTTAAATTACAAAAAAAAAATATTTCAGGTTAAGTAACCAGTTGAAAAATAAATAGATATTTCAGAAATCCTATTGATAAATTTTTTTTATTTAAGGACCACATTAATAATTAATTTATATTTAAAATTTGTTTAGGAGTATAATAATGATTACCTTTCATACCAAAATACATTAAAATAATATTTTTTAAAAATTAATTTTAAGATCTACCTATCAAAACAATTAAAAATATATATATAAAAAATTAATTTTTTAAAAATACGGTTTCCAAACACTAGCACTGAATAACATCATAATATATCACTGAAGTGTTGGTCTAGTGGTTAAGACATTACTATATCCTTATAAGGATAAAAACACAAGTTCGATTCCTAAAAAACGCACTTATTAAAAGGGTCAATCACAAACTTCGAACGGGACTAATCTCACATTTTAAAAGGGAAAGAGGATCAAGTAAAAACAAAAAAATAAAATAAAATAACATCCTAATCTAGATACAGAGGTGTTTGGCGGTCACAATTTTTATTTAAAATTTATTTATTTTTATTTAAAATGTAATATTTTTAATAATTATTATACTTGACTGAGTCCTCGTAAACATAAACTAACGTTTTGAAGTTTGAAACAAACAAACCGTTTGTTCTGTATCGCATCTCTTCTTCTTTCTCTGCCTATTTCTCGTGTCATGTTATGAACACTCAACACTACAAGTAATATCCTTTTCTTTTCCCGCGAATTTCTCTCTTTGCAAAATTTTATCTTTGACGTCAATGACCAATCCCTTCTCTCTCTTTATCTCTCCAGAACAACCTGATCACTCTATTGCCTATTTGGTTTAATTGTTCTCTCACCCTTATCAAAAGATTTTTTTTTTCCTGCTTATCTGTTCTTTGCCGTTACGCGTTAAAAAAAAAAACAAGGAGACGTTCTTTATAGTTTCCTTAAAGCCCTCATAAGTTTTAATGTTACCGTTTAATGTGCCTCCTAATAATCTCTGTTTTTTTTTTTTAATAAAAAAAACTGGATTACAGTTATGTAGCAGTGTTGAAGTTGATCAATCTTTGAAGGAAAAGTCTTAAATTTTTTTAGGGGTTTTAAGAATTTAATTTAGAGAGTTTTTTTTTCCCTTTTCATCAACACATTGTTAAAGATCAAAGAATTTTTCCCCCCTAAAGGGGGGGTTGCTTTTACTTTGTTTTTGTTAATTTAGAGTGTGAGAGAGATCATGGTTGAAGAAGTTAAGGAGATCAATTCTAATTCAAAGACAAAGGGTTTAGTTTACTGGACTGGTTTGGTGCCCCATGGTGGCATTCGCAATGCGATTCAAAATCAACAAGGGTTTGTCAATCTTCGATTATCTATCTCTTTTTTGTTTATTCATGTTGTAAATATCAGTATCTCTTTGATCTTTTTGTAGTTTGAATTTAATTCCTCTAGCAGATAAAAGAAATCAGATTTATGAATTTCAGCCGTGATTATACCATCTCTCTCTCTCTCTCTCAATAACATGTATATTTGACTGATGTTAGTTTTTCTTGTGTTTTAGGAGGATGACTGGTCCTACTAGACGATCAAGAAAATGGACAGGGGAGGAGGTTAGTGTTAGAGGTTTTTGTGTTCAATTTCAAAATAGCTTCTGTGGCTTTCTTTTTCCCTGTAAAATATTCCATGGTACTTAGATAACTCAATTTATGGCATTGAATTGTGGATGCTTCTAGTCTACAAATTGCAAATAGTTGTCGATTTGTACATGTGTTTCTGTTTGTTGTTTTGGGATGAAATTGTACTCGGAATGAGGAAAGAAAAAAGGAACTTTAACTTAAAGACCTAGGAGTTGTGTTTGTGCTGTTAGTAAGGTATTTAGAATTCAATTTTCATATGGACAAATGACCTTGCACTTGTTTTCTTAGGATAAAATATTAGCTGATGCAGTCAAAAGGTACAATAGCAAAAATTGGAAGAAGATCGGTATGCTCCTTCAGTATCTTATACTCAGTTTTTACTTTCCTGTGTCTGATTAATGGTGAACTGGCCTGCTTTTTCTTTATGCTCGAATTGATGCCTTTTGTCTTTGCAAGAGCCAATGAAGGTTGTGATCTTCATTAGCTCACAAGTTTCTGTTTTCTGGTTGAGATTGCCAGTGCTGGTCTTCAATCTCTCTTCCAGCTGAGTTCGAGCTCATTTCACTTCTGTTTTCTAGCTGACATTGCTAGTGTATTATTCCGATGAAGTTGATATCTCTTGCAGCTGAATGTGTTCCTGATAGAACAGATGTTCAGTGCCTGCATCGATGGCAGAAGGTTCTTGACCCTGAACTTGTTAAAGGACCCTGGAAAAAAGAGGTGATTTTTCTTTTGGTCCTTCATGTAGCCAACACCAACCAGTTTGGGATGGAGGCTTGGCTGTTGTTGTATTGATCCTTCATATCAACGAAGGAGGTTGTTTTGTTTCTGTATAATCTGTGACAACGACTCATATTTACTTTATTGGATCAACAGGAAGATGATCTCATTCGAGAGCTTGTTGAAATACACGGAAACAAGAAATGGTCTCAAATAGCAAAACACTTGCCAGGCCGCATAGGCAAGCAATGCCGAGAAAGGTACTTGAACACATTTCACTCCGCGTAAATGGATTTTGGGTTATGCAAACGCTTCTTATTTATTTGGGAATATTATTATTTGAGAACCAAGTCATCACACAATTTTTTTCAGGTGGCACAACCATTTAAATCCAGATATTAATAGAACTCCATGGACGAAGGAGGAGGAGGCAGTTCTCATCAAAGCCCATGGAGCATATGGTAATAAGTGGGCTGAGATCGCAAAGCTTCTGCATGGAAGGTATCTCTAGAGGTTTTGTAGAAGAAAAGTTGGTGTCAATACTAAAAAACAGACACTTTCTGTTTATGCATGTGGAAAATCACTTTGTTTTGTGTCTATTGGAAAATACCAGGACTGAAAATTCAATAAAAAATCATTGGAACTGCTCAGTGAGGAAGAGAATAGAATCATATCCAGCTCGTGTGAACTTGTGCTCAAACGTGGAACCTTGTTCACTGGATTTGGTTCTTGGAAATGTTGGTAGAAGAAGGGAGGGCCAATTGACAGCGTCGGATAATGAAATTTGTAAAGAGTGGAACGATTCAGCAAAGTCCACAGGTAGAACTATAGGTACTAAAGCTACTGATACATGTGGTCTGTCCAGCCAAGATTGCAGAGAAAGTGCCAGTAGTGCACACACATCCGAGTCAACAGACCATTCCTCTGGTAACCAGCCTGGAAAAATCTGTGATGTTTCTTTCGGTAGTCTCTTGAGGTCTCCATGTTCACAGGAAAGGACTCATGAGACTACAAATAGTATCAATTCATTGCCTTCTGAAGCACTTTCTCCGTCTTTGGATCTCTCTTTGAGTACTCCATTCAGTGCACATGGTTATTATGAAACAATGGGTAAAGTCTCTTCTCCCTCTCTCATTTTTGAGCATGTAATCTGGAGTTACTATGATCATTACCTCTAAAAGTATCTCGAGGAGAATGTGCCTCAGCTACAGGGTAATGTATGTAGTGTGAGGTGTTATAAAATCACAAAATCAAATCAATTAACTGAACGAATCATCATTATTCTCTTATAATGACAGATGAACATGAGAAAAATAGAGGGGCAGGAGGGCCCAACACTACGGATAAATTACATCGTGGCTTGTGCTACGAGTCACTCCAGCTAAAGGATTTGAATGTCTTCCTGGAAACCGGTAGTTTTCCCAGTTCAGATAGCTACATCCGCACAGTAGGAGGTCCAGGTTCCTTCTCCACTCCAATAAGCCGCAATAGAGTGTCTCCTAATTGTAGCAGTCCAGAATCCAGATTGAGAAGCAAAGCAAGGAGTTTCAAAAGCACGCCATCGATTATAAGGAAGAGAAGTTCTATTACTTTGAGACAATCTGGCTCATCTGACAAAGATGATTATGGCCTCCGGTCGCTAGGTTCTTGCTCATCTGGCAAAGATGATGATGATGATGATGTGGATCTATTAAACAAGAAGCAGCTCTTCCTTTCTCCTCCGAAATCCAAGAAGCTTGAAACTTCAGAAGACATGAAGTCTGTAGAAAAACGCCTGGAATACGCTTTTAACATAGAAGGTTAATACAAGGGTAGGACTAGGCCAGTTCCATACCTTACATACCTATACCTCATTGATGTGAATTAGGTGAGTCACACTTCCCAATCTTTTCACTTTCTTTCGGTGCATCCATTTTTCCTTCTCTTGTAGCTGACCCTCTCACTTGCAGACTGATCAGGATCTACAGTGGATGCACATTGGCGTTGCTTTAATCTTTTCAGGGTCTCAGGAGTGCTGAATTAGCACATCTATGGTTTGTTTTGCAAAAGAGGGCAGCTAGACGTCATAGCTTCTCCTAGTTTGCAATGAACTAGCAAAAAATTTGACTTCCTATATCATTTCCACGTAGAGTGAAAAACCATTTAGGAAAAGTCTATGGTCTTTATGGTGAAAGCTTTGATGTTATTTTTTACTTTTTTTTTTTTTTTTTGGATTTGAGGAAACCTCACTTCTCGAAAGCACACTTTGTGGGCCCAAGTAAGCGAGTAAAACACCGGCTGTCTCAGGCTCTTATAAGAGGTGCACGTCCTGACTCGAACTCGAAACCTGCTGAGTAGATCTCAAATCCTTTATCACTACGCCACGTTATTTGGAAGTCATTTGGAAGCTATTTTTTACTGTTATACAGAAGGAATCCACTAATAGAAATTTCAGAAATTATATTTTTCATTCCATAGTTCATAAATAGGTTACTATTCTGTAATGTGCTGCGATCAAATTAAATTTTGTTTTGAAAGCAATAAAAATTGTCCACACATTGTTAATGTGTTTTTAAAAACAAATAATTATGAATTCAAAATTTATTATATATTAAGTATTGAGACAGTAAAATATTTAAAAATAATATTAAGATAACAACATATTAGATCGATTTAGGTTAATTAAATTTATTTTAGGTTAAAATAAATTAAAAATTAAAGTTTTAAGCATAAAATACCCTTACCTTGATTTTTTAGCAACCCTCCAGTCATGGGATCATCGTCTACACCTCTCTTCTTCTTGTTTTTTTTTCAAATAAAGAGCTAATGAAATATTATCCATCATTTAATAAAAAATTTAAGAGGCTTGGTAATATTTAAAAAACATCATAGAAAATTTTGTAAATTAATATATGAAATCAAATAACTTTAATATTGGTTGATAAAATCCAAAATCAACTTGAATTTAAAAAACTTATTAAGTTTAGATTTACTATCTCACATGATGAGATTGCAAAAAAAATATTTTTATTGGAATTCTTCTTCATCAAATGTAACATGTTTATATCAAGATTAATTATTTCAGTGGTCAGAACCAAAGTCAATTAAAATTTTATCTTTTTATCATTAGAATTTGACAATTCTCTCTCATCTCTTAAATTAAAATTTGAAAAATAAAAAAAATAAAGTATTAGATCAAAATTAAATTTTAAAAACTATAAGGACCAAAAAACCTATCAATTAGAAAATAGGAGGACTTAAGTTAACTTTTCATGCTAATTTAAAAAAAAACAACCCGGTTTCTCCGTCTACTCTGATCGCTTTACGTTTAATCATACATTCATCAGCAAATTGGAAGTAATTAGCAACAAAAGAATTAAATTGAAGAGAAAAAAAGCACAATGAATTGTGAGAGGGTGCATGGTCCACGTGTGCACCGTGTTTTCACCTTATCTTTTAGCTTCTTTATAATAATGGAAAATTTATTCCCTTATTTAATATAAAACATGATTTTCTTAATGCAATTCACATGATTTTCTTAATGCAATTTTAACAATTCTCTCTTGGTATGTTTGATTACGCTAGCAACTACTAACTTCTAGACAGGTGGGATGCCATGAAATTATGAACATGATGCTGCTAGAAGGAATGATGGAACTTTGTGTGAGTTTATCCTCATGGAGGCCAGTGCTATCGTTTATTTGTTTTACCATTAATAAAAATATCACGTGCTTAAGGATAATTTATTGTTTGAAAGTGTGGTTATTGTTATTTTTTAAGATATTTTTTATTTTAAAAAGTATATATTTTTGATTTTTTAAAAATTATTTTTAAAATCAGTGTATTAAAACAATCTAAATCATGTAAAAAAATATTTTTTAAACGCTATTTAAGTGTTGAGAAGGAAATAACATATGCAATCTTTTGAGATTTCAATGGCTATGATTGTACCAAAATAAAATAAATTAAATTTAAGTGGAAATCTCAACCAAGTTTCACCTCAAGCTTTGTTAGGTTAGGACCCAACCGAGCTATCATTCTTTTTCTATTTTATCTTTTGATTAAGTTTATTTAACCCTCATAAAGCTTGGATAGGCCAATGTCTAACCGATCTTGACCGAGCTATTTTTGACTTATCTATTCATGAATAATAATTATATCCATAATATTATTTATAAATAGTATTTTATATGTGTGTTTTTTATATTTCTTTAGATATTTTCTAGGTTATATATACTGAGGTTTTAAGAAAAATAAAAAGAAGATTTATCTGAATAACGCCAGACAAAAAAACATTCTCAGCAAGATAAAAAACAAACACCTCTTCTCTATACATAAAAAAAAATCATTTTTATTGTTTTTGAATTTTTACCTCCTTGTCACTGATAAAACAAAATGAAGTACTGAATTAAGTATCAAATTACCTCTTATTCCACGTGCAGGTATAATTCTGACTCAAATTTTATCAGCCAAGAAAAATCAATATTTTATTATGAAGTTTTTTCATGACTTCCTTATGCTAATCTGGTGTTCTAACTGATTTTTTTTACTGACAACTAATGCATTTACGGCTGAAAGTGATAGAGAAGAAGAGGGAGCTGAGCTATCGCCAATGATGATCCGTTAGCATCACCTTATCTGTGTGAACCACCACAGAAAATCACGATTTTTTCACTTTAGATCTGCTCCGGCCATAAATAAATTGCATTCAGCGAACTTGGGAAAACTGAACAGTGACTTTTTTTAAATGAAGTTGAATTGCAGATGAAAAGCTACGGATTGCAGGATGTAAATTCTGTTTTCCAAACTTTATTTGGAGTGCAGATATCTAAGTTTAGTGGGCGTAATGTGATTCAAGATACCTTATATATTAAGAAAAAAGAAAACTAATTGTTTTTGAAAGCAAAATAAATGAAATTATTGAGTAAAATTAAAAGCAATCGAAGCTACAGATACCAAATTGTCACTAACATCAAACTATATGTATCAATTTGTAAATTACCTTATATACGTTGCCTTGACTCTGTCCCTCTCTCACATCTTGTTCTTTTTTTTCAGGCACTGCCGGTCTAGCAATTTACGCGCTGTAGCCTTTAGTGGTGTGCTAAAAAGAAAAGGAGAAGCCTCTCTTCTTGTCACGGAAAAAATAAATCGAGAATGTCAGAGAATGATGTGGAGAAGAAAGTAGCGGATAGATATCTAAAGCGAGAGATTCTTGGTGAAGGTACTTATGGTGTTGTCTACAAAGCCATTGATACTGAGGTAATTAATCTTAGCTGGATTTTGTCCCTTAGAACTGGGAATTTTGAATCTTCAGGTTCGGTTTTGTTTGATTTATGAAAAATGTATAAAAACTGAAGAAATTTTGAACTTTTTAGGGTTTGTTTTGTTTGCTTATAGAGAAATTAAAGGGAAAAAAAGAAAAGAAAGAAAGAAAGCTGCTTTAATTTTGGTTTTCAGGGAGTTATTTTAGTTAGTAAAAATATTAATTTAGTTTTACTTAATTTGATAAGATTTTAAGTTGGTATGTATAGGGTAATTGTCTGAAATAAATAAAAAATGGGGGTTTAGGTTCCATAAGGTTGTTTTTGTATTTTCAATTGATAGTGTTGGGCATGTTGCAGACTGGGAAGACTGTTGCAATCAAGAAAATTAGGCTCGGAAGACAAAAGGAAGGAGTAAATTTTACAGCACTTAGAGAGATTAAACTTCTTAAAGAGCTTAAAGACCCGAATATAATCGAGTTGATCCATGCCTTCCCTCACAAAGGGAATTTGCATCTTGTGTTTGAGTTCATGGAGACTGATCTTGAAGCGGTGATTCGCGATCCCAATATATTTCTTTCGCCAGGGGATATAAAATCATACTTTCAGATGACGTTGAAAGGACTAGCTGTTTGCCATAAGAAATGGATTTTGCATAGGTATTGCATTGTCGTTGAGAAGCTAGTTTGTGATGTTAATTGCTGCCAGAATTGGTATCAAATGTATGATGTTTGTTATGTGCAGGGATATGAAGCCAAATAACTTGTTGATAGGATCTAATGGGCAGCTCAAGCTTGCAGATTTTGGTTTAGCACGTATTTTTGGAAGTCCTGGTCGCAAGTTCACACACCAAGTAAGTGTGTACGTTCAAGCATTTTCAGTTAAAGGATTTTTATAATTAAGAAATAAGCTTAGTTAGCAGCAGTAATAGCTGCTCATATGATAGATGACTGGTGTGGAACCAGTTCAAATATTTGTTTATGAACCATACATCATGTGTCAGGAATGATGCTGTGATGGATAAATCATCCTTTGTTTCCATTTTCTCCCCCCCACCTCTAAATTTTGCACTTCGTATTTTGTTTTGTCATTTCTTTTGATTAAATCCACGTGTCCAATCTTCTTCTCATGCTGATGCCAGATATTCTTTGTTATTTTTTCCTGTCTCATATTTGGGCATTGTTTTGATCATTTTCCTTTTGTCTTGTATCACAATGTTTTGGTTCTCCACAAAAACTTAAACTTGCAAGTTTGAATACCAATGTCCAGGTCTTTGCTCGATGGTATAGAGCACCTGAACTTTTGTTTGGTGCCAAACAATATGGTGCTAGTGTTGATGTATGGGCTGCTGGTTGTATATTTGCAGAGCTACTTAATCGCAGACCATTCCTTCAGGTGAGTAGATTTTCATGCTTGTCATAAATGTGGTTTTCACTCTTGAAAAATACTCTTCAGAGTTCTATACAGATTAAAGTTGTACTTTTAAACATTGTTTGCAATTGGATCTCTAGCTGTAAAATTGGGAGCTTGAGTTCCATAAGCATGGTTTGAAATTAGGATCTCTAGTTTAATCCATTGGTATGGTGGCTACCAGCGAACTTTCACTTTAACACGTTACTTTCTCCTTAAATTTGGAATATTTTTTGTGATTGTTTGCAAAATGTGAACTTAATCCAATGCCTTGCAATGTGAACTAATACCAGGGTATAGGGGGCCAATTCTAACGATGATCAAAGAGTAAATTTTTCATGATGTTCTCATGCTTGGAACTCTTTTCTTGAAAGTTCTTTTAACTGCATAACCTGCAATTATGCTTTGTTTTTCTGCTATAGCAATGTGAACTTCATTGTTGGTGTTGGGGCATCAAAACATGTGGAATGAAAATTCTAAGATGTGTGGTTAAAATGGGCCTAAAGATGAATGAGAGGAATCTGGAATGTTTTTCTTGTAAATCTTTCGTTTCCAACCTTGGACCATTATATTTGAATTTGTGCAATTGTCAATTGTATTTTGCAAAGCCTAGGTACTCAAGGTTAAAGTTTCTTTTTTTTTTCCTCATTAAGATAAATCTCGGCCAATTTTTTAAAGTTTTTTGTGCCACACAATGTCCCATTTCCTAAAATTTATGTTTTTTCCCATAACAATGGGAAGACACTAAGTTATCATTTTCTTTTTCCTTTTCATTTTCCAGTGGCTTGCGATACGTGGCACTAGTTTTTGTCTATTTGTGGCAAATCTTTGCTGACTCCTGGTAGAGTGTAAGATTTATTGCTTGTGGATTTGAGGGGTTTCGCGTGGGAGAGGAATTCCAAGCTCCTCAATATACATGCTCATACATTCCAGTTAGTTTCCCAAACAGTAATTCACCATGAACAGGAATCGGAGAGTATAATAAAGCTCTAATTCCTTATTTGTGAATAAGACTTGTATGAATTTTCCACTCCCACCCAGTTATTTTGTCAATATTGTTAATGGACATCAAAGGGAATTCTTGCCTTTCTTCGCTCTTGTTAGAGAGGTTTATCTCCTTCCTTTCATGCATCTTTTGTCACTAAAAGTTGCTAAATGAACACCGACAACAAGGAATCTCATCTGCCATTTTCTTTTAAATAATAAAGTTTTGGGCTATGGGGTTCTGCCTTCAATTGTGAGTCAATAGACATGCTCTTCCTAGGTACATTATCAAAACATAGTGCATACATTTTCTTCCTTTTGCTTTCCTTTCTAAGAACATGCTGAATAGTGGATACAAATTGATTTGGCTAAAGCTCATTTTATTGTAACATCTAGATAATCATTTTGATGTTTATCAATTGTATGCCCATGGAGCATTTTGCAATCACCACTTGCAGAACCAGTTTAACTTTTAGTGTCTGACAGGGGGATAGCGATATCGATCAACTAGGAAAGATCTTTCAGAAGTTGGGGACTCCAACTCCTTTGCAGTGGCCTGATTTGGAATGGCTTCCTGATTTTGTAGAATATTCATCTCAGATTATACAACCTTGGCGAAAACTGTGTCCAACGGCTAGTGACGATGCTTTAGATCTGTTATCTAAGATGTTCACATATGATCCAAGAGCTAGAATTTCAGTGCAACAGGCATTGGAACACAGGTCTCCAAAATCTATCAAATTGGAAATCTATATTATCATTTCATTTCCTGCTCTCATCTCTGTTTTGCTTTTAGGTATTTCACCTCCATACCTCTGCCCACAGATCCAGCTAAGCTCCCTAGACCAGCTCCCAAGAGAGAATCACATAATCCTAGGACTTCAGATTTACATGATCGTCCTGTTGTCTTGTCACCAAAAAGGAAGGCAAGAAGAGTGATGTCAGATCGTGAAGGGTTTGATGGAAATTCATTCCAAGTTGATAAGGTTGATGAACGTGGCGGTGAGATTAGACAGGCAGCTGGGGATAATACGGGCAGGAATGAACCGAAGCTGATGTCAGTAGATTTTTCTGTCTTTGGATCAAAACCAATGAGCAGACCTACGATTAACAGGTAAAACTATCTGTATGAAGAGTTACTTCAAAATGGTTAAACCATGTCTTTTTCCCAAAAAATAATGAAAGTAAATAAGGTTGCAGCCTGTTAAACTTGAAGGTGGAGTTTAGATTTATATTCTTGTTGGCATGTATTTTCATAAGAAATTTCATATTTGACCTAGCGCTAAGGCTTCAAGTTTTCAAATTATGTGGGCTTAAGCTTCAAGATTTAATTTGGGACCTTTTTTATGTTCTCCTTTTTCTTTGCTCTTTCTTGGGGATTGCAGTGGAGGTTGAGCTTTGTTAAATTGAATAAGGCTAGGAGCACTATATATGTAAGTCGGGAATGTACAAGACAGGCCCATTATTACAAAAAAATAAATAAATGTGACATTAGATTAAATGAACAAAAGCCAACCTGATGGTGGGATTTAAGCATTGAGTCCAATTCATTTTTCTCTCACAAGGTTGGAAATCTCATTATGAACTAGATGTGTTAATTTAAATTTTGGAAAGAATGGCCTGATTAGTGTAAACAGTTAACTATAAATTGGGTCAATATGTTTGGATGCCAGATAGCAACTTTTTAAACTGAGGATAGGCTATCTATTAATGAGGCTATGTTATGAGGGCACATGTTCTTATGAACTAGATGTGGGACTCTTGGTTGTATGTTTATTTGTCTTTGACCTTTTTGCTTTAATGTCTCATCTTTTCTTTAAATATCATTATGATATTGTTTTTTTCTTAGAAATCTTCTTTGAGCAAATTTTAATGTATATCATAGATTCTTCTTTTCTTGAACATTAGACTGCCATCAATAGAGACTCCCTCCTTGATATTAACCAACATTTGAATTAGAATGTATTCGATGGAGATAAACTCCCCATAAACTTATTACAAATTTACAGTTACTATTGAAATGAATTAACGAGCATCTAAAGTTTGTTTTCTTCTTCACTTATGGTTGAAGATATTAATTGTATCCTGGTTGAAATTAAGACAATAAATGCTATCATTAAACTATATATCTTTGTATTTTTTTATTCATATTTTTTGTAGCTTTAAAATATAATGTATCTTGAAAGCTTTCCAAATCCCTTAAAATGATTAAAGGCGACTTAAATGCTACTCTTGTCTTTAACCGTGTTTTCTTCCCATTTTATGGGAGGTTCTACTTTAGTGCTTTAGGCTAAGGAGATTAAAAGCTGAGATCACCATAATGCCACAGCCAGCACTGCTACTCACCAGCACCACCACTTAACTTGCCGCCACCTAACAACACCACCTCCAGCAGAGTCACCACATCACCATCACACTACTAACAAAAACATACCTTGGATTTACTCTCTTAATAATTTTGGTACCCTTAACATATACATTTTCAATATTTACTTTTTTACCATTTCAATCTTGTGCACGAGTGCATTATTTTCATTTGAATTTGTTTTGCTCTTTTACCCAAAAAGAAAAGGAAAAAAAAAGCAAAGAAAGAAAGAAAAAATTCTTGTAATTTCTCACCCCAATTTTTGTTTGTCCCATATCAAGCCCAACATCAGATATTGATATTACTGGGAATTAGTGTAAAAGAATCGAACAAATTGGATCATTTATTTGTGCCATGATTTCTTTTACCATACAAGCTCACTTTTTGAATTTTAATATGATCGTTAAACAATCATAAATAGACAGGAAAGGCATCTAGAGAAATAAAACGACGGCTGTGGATTATAAAAATATCTTTTTATCAACTAAATAAGAAAAAAGTAGGTAAATAAAACTACATTAGATTCCAATTCCATTTTGTTTATGTGAAATAGAAAGTGGATTAGATTTGGACGATCATTAACTTTTCCCCAGAAACTAAATTCATTGTCTGAGAAATGCCTTGTACTCAACCTATATTAGGCTAATGCCTTGCCTCACTTAAGCTTTCCTTCCACCTTTTGGAAACATATGTACAGGTAAATATGCTCTTGAGACACTCCCTCGCATTCCCTTTGTTCCATAAAACTAGTTCTTTTGATATAATGTTTAAGGAAACTGCAACATATGCATCTGGAGATTTAGTTTGCAATGATATTTGGACTTTACCCTCAGTGTTCTTAATATGAATTGTTCTTTGTTCCCTTGTGCAGTGCTGACAGATCTCATCTAAAGAGGAAACTGGATCTTGAGTTCCAGCATCCTGAATAAGAATCATTTCTGGATTTGGCAATTTCTGTGAGGATGTGTTATTTCTGGTCCTGCATTCCATTTATGACGTATGCTGTGACTTTCTTGAGTTCGTTGTAATTATGTGGCGGCATCTCCCTTTCTCATGTTGGTGTGCCAGAGCCTCCAATTGGCTATTTTCTGCCTAGAAGGGAGCATCACACTACTAATCATTGCTTTTCTTCCCCACGTGTTTGAGGTTGTGGCTGGTAAGTCATAAATAGTTGTCAAACCAAAAAAGAGAGAGAGATATGGCTCCTTAATTTTTTCGGAGAATCTACACTAGTCTATGATTGGCCAAATTTTGAAGTCCGAACAAATTTTTAACTGTATTCTATACTGGAGTGAAGTTGGACAATTGCTCACGGTAATTATTTTCCAATATACATCGTGTTTATTGATGAGTGTACTTGGTTTCTCTTGGTAAGCTAAATAAGAAAAAAAATATTACAAGGCACCTAATGTTTTTATTTTTTTTGTTCTTTCTGATTATTTCATGTGGTTTTTTTCGAGAATTGTTCAATGGTCACAAGTTATTTCATCTTGATATGAAAGCGGGCCTGTATCTAACTTTCCTATAGTCTCATTAATCATTATTATGCAATTTAGTGCCTGTTATTTGCAGTCTGTACGAATGTCTAGTCTCGATTTCTACATATAGTTGGGACTAGGAGGATTTTCTTGGATGGCCTGAGGATTTTTTCTGGACAAGTTGCATAATTGATTTATTGCAATGCATTTTAGATCAGGTGGCTCTTATGATGCTGATTGCCGAGCAATCTAGCTTGCAAGACTTCACCCTAGAGACAATGGTGAACTGTAATGACAAAGACCAAACAAAGAATGAATGCACGTTATGAAGTTCTTTATTTGTTGTTCCAAAAATAAAATTTAAAAAAGATTCTTGCTTAGGCAACCTAGCATGCTAAACCGTATCCTTCGATTTGGGTTGTAGTTTGACAAGCCCCTGATCTTCTTCTTCTTCTCCTTTGAATTTCTGGAAAAATCATAGTTAATTTTTAGATGATTATCTCATCAGTGCAATGTGAGTGGCAGGCGGCACAATATGTGATGTATGTTTCTCTCTCAAGAAAAGAATATTCATGAAAACATAAAAATATACACGAAATATTCTTTTGTTAATTTTTTGTCCATGCAATCATAATGAAAACAAGTACTCTTTCTTTTTATGAAATATTCCTGTCAGAGACATTTTTTTGTCAAAAACCATGCACAGAACTACTTGTTAGCATATATATAGTTCTGCCGTGCGAAAGAATTTGCTCTAAAAAAGCTCTCACTTTTCCCTGGTTGACATTGCAGTCCATTGTTCAAGGAAGGAAGAACATATCCACATGTTTATTGTGATGCTTGGATTTGAAGTTTCGTAGATGGTGGAATAATATCTGCGTCCACCATTGAAAGGCAACTTAGTTTACAAAAAGCGTCCTACTTTGAATATCCCTTTTCTTTAGGTATTCTTTATTACGGGATTACAGTAACATTTTATTCTAGCATTTGTTCGCATTACCTGACCCACGGGATTTGATGGGCTTGCCTCAATTTGATGGTTTTTTTCAAGGATCCTGTCTTTTATATTTAGATTCTTAGAATTCTGTATTGTATTTATTTATTTTTTTTTTATAGTATTATTTCATACTCATGAATTTAGCATGCTAACTTGAAGGTTAATTTAAATAGATTTTAATTTTTTTAATTTTATTGTTTAATGTTGCGTTTGATTATTTGAAAATTGATTTTTATATTTTTTTTACTTGTATTTACGCATGTCATCTTGATTATTTTTTATATATAATTAAATGATATCAATTAATTAGATCTAGTGTTATATTTTTTATCATATAATTAAATAAAATAATTAATCCAGATTCATATTTCTTTAAAACACGGTATCATCACATCACTTGAATATTTTTTTTAATATTTTTTTCCCTATCCAGTAACAACACAAGCGGAAGACATCAAAGCAGTCTTGCTCATCCTCTTGTTCATTGACTGTTGTGGTTGGCATTCTGCAAAATAAGCAGGATAGGCACTAGTACTATCTTGAGCAGGGATCATGCCCTTGACTTTAATTCCTGGTTGATAGGTCACGTGAGGCTTTGTTTCATTTCCCTGATACGTCTCAAGACCACAGCTCTCTGTTACCTGATATCAAGAGAGGAAATCGATGGATGGATGGCAATAAATTCCCACTAGGTAAGTATCTTCAGTTGATTACTCCTAAAGAATCCAAATTTTGGCTATAATACTCAGAAAATTTTAGTTAGTCAATCCTCACTGGATCAAGACCTAAATCAGAGAATATATGAGCTGCATTTAACATATAGTTCAGTGTACCATCCCAAAGAAAACATACATAACATACATTTCAGATCTCAAGAATAATAAAATTCAATGCAAATGGAACAACACTTCAAAGTTTTAACAAATCCTGTGTCCTACTTCGTAGCCTGGGAAATAATATTGCTTATCGAACTGGCCTGCTCTTTTGCAGCCTCCACCAGTGAATCCTGTAGTTCAGACAAGGTAGCACTTAGATATCCTGACAAATAAACAAATTAAGAAATTGTATACGGAAAAGAAAAGGCAGTACCTGAGCAGCTATTTGCCTAGCAACTGTTTTCTTGCTGGACTCTTGAAGTTCCCCAGCGATCAAAAGCTCGTCCAATACATAGTAGGCCTTCAATGTTAAAGCAGCAAACAAATAAATAAGCAAAGAAACTTTCGTATCCATGCACGAGACAAATAAAATATGCTTTATGTACTGAGACATGTTTGGAACAAACCACTACTGGCATCATACCGCTTACAGTATGGGGTAAACCAAAATTAACTTAGAAATATTTGAAATGAAAAACAAGCAGGCATACCTTATGGAAGTTGAAGATCAAGTCCAACTCACAGACCTGGAAAAAAAATATAAATTGTTAAACTATCAATAAATGTGAACCATTGAATGGAAACTAGAATGCCAGTCAAAAAGACTATGCAGGCCTTACAATAAACCACAGTCTAAGTTCACTCACACTGCCAAAGTATCGGTCCAGAATCTCAACATAATGGTGAATTATTTCGAGAACCTCTAATTCGTTGTCCTCCTGATCAATGCACATGCAGAAGTAAAGGCTAGCATACCTGCATGATATGCACATTGGAACCAACAAAGTTTATCAGCTCTAAGATGGATGGACGAACATTTTCCAGATATTCACTGCAAAACACTGAATCATATTCTAGCTTTACCTTTTATAAACAACTTTGAGTCCTCTCCATTCAACAAAATTACAGAGCTTGGGTCCTCGAGACAAAATTACTCCACTGAGCTCACGGATGACCTTCTCAAGGTGCATTAAGATATAAATAAGTATTGATAATGTAAGAAAATGCACATTAATTCCAGAGAAATATCAATACGAAATAGTTCAATATACAATTGAACAGTATAAAATAGGCATTGCAAGGTCCAAAAACTCATCGACAAGTTAGCATTTAAAAAAAATACATATCTAAGAGTTGATGATCTACAACACACCAGTCTCGAAGAGAAGATATTATTGACATTACCTTGCTTCTTTCCTTCTGTGTATAAGGTGAATACCATTTTGTCAATCTCACTTTTCCTTGTCGGCTAATGAGAAGTACAAATTGAATCTGAAACATATTGGAAGATGGGCATTAGAACCACCACTAACATAGAAACTTTACACTTTGCAATAGCTGAAAACAAAATAATTGATTAATTACTAAATCCTTCTGGGAAAAGCATTTATCTGAAAATTAGCATGGGATAAAATGGTTTATATTCATATCAAGGTTGATATGCATAAAAACTAATACAGTAGTTACTACTTTGTTCACCTGTTCTCCGTGCCCCCTTTTCACTCCAGACAAGTTAGACAACTACTGAAACCAGAGTTACCATGTTGAGATTTTAATCTCAGAAAGTTCCAAACTAAGTAAGGTTTCATCTTCGACATACATGTTCCGAATCAAACCATGATAACTCGCTCTTTGACAGCAAACCAAGAGATGACCTTCATTAACCTTGTATCTAATCAGCTATAATTTTCAATTATTAATCCTGCATCTAATCAGCTATAATTTTCAATAATTAATATTACCACTGATCTTCTACTATACAGAAATGATATATCGGGTGTCAAATAGGTCTGGCCTACAAACTCCAGTGGTTTTCAATGGTAAATAAAATAAACATACTAAATCTGCCATTCCAAATTCACTTAGCAGATCACATTTCATCCAAAGCCCATATACATTGCATGCTAATCCAGCTGCAGCAATTTCGGCGAACAAATTCATCACCCCCAAAACTATAACAATTAAATACATATCCTAATCATCGCAATTCTGACACTACAGCCAAAGCCTTATTTCCTACCTAGTAGAGTCTAGTACAAACAACCAGTCCGCTCAGCCCTTAGCGATCCTCGCTAATCAATCATTCTTCAATAACATAGACTGAAAATTGAAAAGAAACCCTCGATCCCATATACGGTAAAAATCGACAAAAAAAAAAAAAAACAAATCATCAAATGTTACTGTCAGATCTAAACTCTACATGATAAAGGTGAATATTGGATAAGTCAGCACCAAATTCCAATCATATTCAGTGATCTCTTTAACATTACAAATACCTCATCTAATAACAAAACCCAGTAGATAAAAAGAGGAAAAATAGAATGGGAATTCAAAGTATAAGAAAGAAATGGGTTTTCAATCTAAGAATTACCATTTTGTTAGTGTTAAGCAATTCTGTGATTGACCCGGAAACCAAAATCTCCAATAATATATGCAGAAAAGAAGAGAAGATCGAACTGAATTCAGCAGATCAGTCTGCTGTTAATTAAATCCCCGCCTGATGCTTGCTTTTACGTCGAAAATAAAAAACAGGTGCCAGCTCGAAGTTTATGTTACGGAAGGATTTTTTTTTTTAATAGTATTTTTATACAAATTTAATTTTTTTTATTGTTTTTAAATAATTTTAATGTTACGTTTTGTTTTAAAAATATTAGTTTTATATATTTCTAAAAAACAATTTAAAAACCAACTACCGTACTTTTAATCACCATAAAAACAAAAACAGGGAAGGGAAGGGAAGTGGTGAAATGGATTTTATCGGGCCGGGCTTTGAAAGATTGTTTTGGATAATGGCTTTTAGCCCAAATGTTCAGAAGATTTATTTGTTTGGGCCTGTGGGCTTGATCCACTCGAATCTTTCTATTTTCCCTTCGGGGTGAAGCACTCTCCACTTGCATAATAGTATTGCGGGTGTGATCTATAATTCTATATTTCTCACGTCATCTCCGGGGTTGATTTTTATAAATATTGTAAGAAAATAAGTGATGAGGTTGATAATTGATTCATCTAATTTAATTTATTTTTTTAATTAAGATATGTGGTGATTTGATATTAAAAATTCAGGTGATTAGTAATTAATATCTACAAAAAAAAATCTTTTAAATAGATATTGAGATTCTTATAGGTTTAAAACAATAATTTTATATAAAAAAATATAATAATATTTTAGAGAAATAAAATGTTAAAAATATTAAGAATAAAAAGATTATAATTTATTACAACAGTGCCATATTCTTATTTTCTTACCTTTCCCCTCTCTGTAGTCTGTACTTACTTGTGTGGCCTGAACTGAAGACTTCAGACGTAAATATTCTGAAGCATTTACGTTTGTTTGGGGGATTTTTCTCTCCCTGAAGGAGCCAATTCCATGCTGTCTTTCGAAACTCTCCTATACTCGTACAGTCTTTAGAGCAGACTCTGTTCCAAATAAACAGAGTTTTATGAGTACAAACCCCAGTCCCTCGATGAACACCAGAAGCAGAGAGCATTGTGAGTACAGAAATCAGCCCTTTAAAACGTATGTTTATTAACTCCCACCTTCTTGATCCTTGGTCACGAGTTGCTCTCCCACCTAGCCAGGAAATCACAATCTCTAGATGCAGGTGTCTAGTAATTCCCTGGTCCCTGGCCAACTCTTGTTCAATTTCAGCAGCCCATGATCCAGCTTTTAGAGCATTACACCACCCAGCAGCTGCTGGTTGTGCTATCTTTGTCATACAAATCCCTGTCAAGCACATTTTCCTTTTTTCTTTCTTATATATCTCAGCCTCCACTGCTAAATGCTAACGATGACAAAAGATTATAGTGAAGTTGTAGTTGGTAGATGTTGTCAGCCAGCTAAATTTACTCCCTGCCAGCAATTGATTTCAAAAAACTTCGTCGATGGAACGAGCAGCTTCATGAAGCCACATCCACTGGAATTACGGCATCATCGGCTCTTTAAGTAGCCTTCTCTGCCTAAATAAAACGGGCAAATATAGGAAAAACGAGCAAGATTTGATCAGTTCGAAGTGAGGCAGCACTTCACAGTTAAAAAGGAATTTGTCCAGAAGGTTCTACAAGCCTATTGGATATCGACTCAGTCTAACCGGTTGTAGTTAGGAAGGCTTTTAAATTATACTTAGAAGTTATTGTTTTATCAATTTTATTATTTTTCTAGTTAATTTTGTTATTTTCCAACATAAACAGAATTTGTTTTGATTTCCAGGGGTTCTAATTTGATTAGTTTTTTTAACCGAGGCCTTTTGAATCTTGAATTTATTTTTTCAAATTTACAGTTATAACCCTTAAAAAAAACTGTCTGGGACCCACGCTTGATTTTTTCCAACATAAGAAGGGCCAACACATCAGCACTCTGTCATGAAGCACTTTTGTGCAGGTTTCAGGCTTTGGTCTAAGATTCCAAAATCAGAGAGATGGCAGAAACTTCTTCTTCTTCAACGACCATCTCCAAAGACTTACCTTCAGAGCATGTCTTAGCAGTCAAAAGGTTTTTTGAAAGCGTAGGAATCCATGCCTCTCTCCCTCTAAACTCCACTTCTAAAGATTTTTATTCCGATCTCTTTCGCGATCTCTTTAAAGTCGGCCATGTCCAACGTGGCCATGTCTCCTGTATCGTCCCTGTCTTGCCCGTTGTTGGCGTAAGATTCTCACTCGTTTCTCTTGTGTTTAATTCATCAAGAAATTGGATTGAAAAACAATTTATTTTTTTAACTGCTATAGAATTACTATAATGGGCTTCATGGAGGCGCTGCTGGGGCTATAGCAGAGAGAGTATCCATCGCTTGTGCTAGAACTGTTGTGGCTGATGATAAAAAACTTTTTCTTGGTGAATTAAGCATCTGTTACCTCTCTGCAGCAAAACTAAATGTGAGTTTCTCTTTTGATGCGATTTCGTGGTTGCCTCATTTGTAATAGAGAAAAACCTCTACACTGATGATGGGGTTCTTCAATCTTAGGTTGCACCAGTCTTCCAGATTTTAAATTCTTTGATTATGCAAGTGTGTGCTCAAGAAAAATTGATGCAATGAAATTCAATCAATTTGTTCTGTTTTGTTTTTTTAATTTGAAACTCGTTCACTTGCCATTGCAACTTCTGTGTATTAGTTTCTTAGAGTAACTTTTTTACTTGTGATAATTAGATTGGTTTCACATGCTTCAGGGTTTCTATCTAATTTACTTCTGTCATACAATTTAAACAATTTATCTTGGCAGGAGGTGTTGCTGGTTGAAGGGTCCGTACTGAAGAGTGGAAGGAATTTGACTGTAGTTGCATCTGAATTCAGAATCAAGGAAACCAAGAAGTTGGTCTTTACTTCTCGTGCTACATTCTATCACATGCCTGCTGCCAAGCTATGAAATTTCTGTGGTTTTACATATGATCTTGTCTGTAACTCTTTGAATGCTTTGCCTGTAACCATGAATACAGTCTTTTCATTTGTTCAACAAGAATGAGATGCCCATGGCTATACTCTGGTGTCCTGTTGCAGATAGCTGATAGACTGACTATATATGTTTATGTGCCTTTTCGTGGAGAGTTTGTTTAAACTCTAACAGGAATGGAATAATGACCATTTCAAACTGAATTTGATGGCGAAAAGGGACGTTTGAACTTTTGAATTGAGTTTATTCTTATGGGTCAGAGCTATCTTTTGTTGGTTTTATCATAATAGAGATGTCAGGAGTGGATCCAAGCTACAGGTGAAAAGGATCTTTCTTTCTGATTCTTTTTAATGATGACCAGTGCATTTACAGATGAAAGAATAACTTTGTTGGATGAAGCATGGAAAAAGGTTGGTTCTTACTCTAGGGATGGTTTTTCCTTCTGCCAAGGATCAACTTCAGGGTAATCTCACCTTTTTATCCCTGCAAATTGAAGTTGTGAATCGTAAACGGGAAATAAAAAAAAAAAAAAGCTGAACTGGACTTCTGGAACAGGACATGATAATCCTAGAACATGGCAACGGTTACAGCTCCAGCATTCACAAATTCAATACTTTGTCGGTCATTTCTGGTTCACCTCCAGATTCAGCATCTCTTATTGTTGCCTTCTAGTCTTCTGTAATGTTATGCATGTAGATGCTTGTTTCTACGAGCAGTTTGCTGGGAAAGAGATTACAAGGTTCCATCTTTACTCGAAAACTCACTGAGCAGCTCGATGAGTATTGAAGGGAGAAGGTACACGACATCAGAAGACTCCTTTTAGGACACCTTGGTTGATTGGTTTGGCAAAAGGGGTGGAGGTATTGGTGGTTTGAAAATCGGGACATTTTTTTTTTTTTGGCTAAAAATCATTTTTTCTATTAATTTATCATTTTAAAACATCTAAAAAAACATTGATCTTAAAAAAAAAAAAAACAATTTTGCTATTAAATTTGGAAAAAGTCAGTCCCAGAACATAAAGTCAGCCTCATTCAAAATACTTTTTGATATCTGATTTATTTTTTTAGATAAAAACATATATAAATAACATTTTAATAGAATTTCTTTCATTTAAAAGAACATGTTAATACTAAAAAATGGTGCTTTTCATGGTTAGAACTTAGAATTTTGGCCAACCAATAATTTTTTATTTATTTTTTTGGCTTTTCAATAATTCTTTCTTTTATTTCAAACTAAAAATTAAAATTAAATGAAAATAAAATCTAGATTAAAACATTTGATCCCGAAGGGATCATGAAGGGAATTTGATAAAATTCCAAGGTAATATATAGCAAAAAGAAAGAAAATTGATTTGGGGCCGAAACGACATCGTTGAAAGCTAGTTTATCCGTAGAAGTAAAAAATAAAGCACTCAAAGTTGCAGAGCTAAAAAATGGCCTCTCTAGCTCATCTCTCACTCCTCTCAAAACCATCACCACCACCACAACTCAACAACCTCTTCTCCACCATCCCTAGAACCCGGCTCAACCCACAAACCAAACCCACCCGGTTCAAATGCTTAGCCAGCCAAACCGGGTTCTTTACTAAACTAGGTCGTTTATTAAAAGAGAAAGCCAAAAGTGATGTTGAAAAAATCTTCTCAGGTTTCTCCAAAACCAGAGACAACCTTGCTGTCATTGATGAGCTCTTACTGTACTGGAACCTCTCTGAAACCGACCGTGTCCTCGACGAACTCGAAGAGGTTTTAGGAAATGCTTAAATTCTAAGCTTTTTTTTCTGGAAGCTAATGGATGGAAGTTTTGAATTATTTTATATTGGGGTTTTGATTGTAGGCTTTGTTGGTGTCTGATTTTGGGCCAAGAATCACTATTCAGATTGTGGAGAAATTGAGGGAGGATATATTATCAGGGAAGCTTAAATCAGGGAGTGAAATAAAGGTATTTATTTGATTACTATAAGTGTTGATTATTCAGCTGTTCGGAAAAGATTGGCATTTGAATTCTAATGTTCTTGGTTTATAGGATGCATTGAAGAAGAGTGTGCTGGATTTGTTAGAGAAGAAAGGGAATAAAACTGAGCTTCAACTTGGATTCAGGTTCTGATGTTTTTTTTTTTTTAATTCTCTGTTGTTGTGCGATGGTAAATTTTGGTTTTTCCCTTTGGAGTTGATATGGTTTGTGTTGTGTTATAAGGAAACCGGCTGTTGTTATGATAGTTGGTGTTAATGGTGGTGGGAAGACGACATCTCTTGGTAAGTCAAGAATTGAGCTTCTAATTTTTGGTTTTGAATTGAATTTTGGAAATGAGGGTGAACTTTTTGAGTTATCAGAATATTTACCTAAGCCAATCCGATGAATGTCAACTTTTTAATGGTTTCTGGTAATGTACACGTTGAGAAAAGTGTGGCTCTGATCAAGAAGTTGGTGAAGTGTTAGGTGGTAAATTTTGGGGTGGTTTGAGTTGTAGATTTTACTTGGAAGATTTGGGGAGGCTTTATACACTTTTGAAAAATTTAAGGTCTGCCTAAATACGCTCTCGTGAACATGTGTTCTTGAGTTTTTTCTCTTATATTGTTTCTAGTTGTTGCTAAAGAAATATGATCTCATTTACTGCTGCTGCAGGAAAGCTAGCATATAGATTGAAGAATGAAGGGGCAAAGGTGAGATTTTGTTTGCCTTTTCTGCAATGTGATAAATGCCTTTACACAGAGAGAGAGGGCATTAGAAAATTGGTATTTGTGTGATTTTTAGAGCTGAATTGAAGATAATAACAGTCAAAGTTTCAGGCAACTGATTTTGACATCCCAAGGAAAATGTGCTTATAGAGATGAGGACTCAAAAGTTTAATGCATATGCTGTTGAATTTTGGTGTAATATTTCTTGATGATGTTGTTTTACCAAATACCAATACTGTGTGTTGATTCTACTGATATGGATTAAGATTAGATTTATCTCGGAGAATGCAAAACCTTCAGCCTTGTCTTGTATTTAAAGTGCATGGTCTGTGTTTCAAAAGGACTTACTTCACACAAATTCCTTGATGAATTGTGCTGTATGGACTGAAACTATGATTGTAGCGCAATACATACTGTATTTTTTTCTTTTCAAAATATAACATTTATTCTGCCTTTTTGTTGTATCCTACTATCCTGGGTTAAACTAGAACAGAGAATATGTCGTATGTCCAAATGTAGAAGAAAATTCAGAACTGCCTTTCATTTGAATATTATGTTATAGATCTTCTGGAAAAGCTTAGCTATGAATTGCTTGAATAGATAGAATTATCACAGGGGGTTAGAAAATTGATGCTGTCTCCTAGGGGAGTGAATAAAGTTAATGTCTGCAATTGTAGAGGGTGTACCAGGAAGTGCAGTCGGAATACTATGTTCAGGGATCCTACTGAAGTGCTTGTGCATGCGTGCTTTTTATCTTTTCATTTTTCTCTTTCCAGCTGAATTGTTGCTTAGGTTATCCTTTTGTCCACCTGATGCTTTCAAAAACAGAGATTGTCTTATCCACAATAGGTCCATCTTTATTTCCTTGTGCTTTTGCTATTGTTCCAGATACTGATGGCAGCAGGTGATACATTTAGGGCAGCTGCCAGTGATCAGTTGGAGATATGGGCTGAAAGAACTGGGTGTGAGATTGTTGTGGCTGATGGACAAAAGGCCAAAGCATCATCAGGTAGACTACTGGATCTCTAATGAAATCAGTCTCTTCTTTAGCTTTTACCGATCTTTAAAAGTTTGAATAACTTGGTATAGCAACTAACATGTGATCTTAAAGTGCTTTCTGAATAGTTCTTTCTCAGGCTGTAAAGAAAGGGAAAGAACAAGAATTTGATGTTGTTTTGTGTGACACATCTGGACGTAAGTCTGCGGATATCCCATGATTAGCTATTTAACTTTTATGTGCTTTCTACCTGTTATATTTGAAATATATATCTATTTGTCAGGTCTCCACACTAATTACAGCCTCATGGAAGAGTTGATCGCATGTAAGAAAGCTGTAGGCAAAATAGTTCGTGGTGCACCTAATGTAAGCTCAACTGTTTGCCGCCTTGAATATCTTATTAGCATTGAAGTGTTTCAATGCATCTTGTAAAATTTTATAATTGTGAGCTCATTGTGATGTTTTATATTCAAGTTTTGACTACTGTACCATTGTTTCAGTCTCCAACACCGTCTTTCATGGTTAATTTACAAGTTTCTAATCTGATAAATTTTAGCAGAAATCTTAATCCTTTGAAATCTTTTGTTCAATGTTTTGTAATTACAGATGTATATGGATTTTTGAGATAAGATATATGGTTATGATCATTGGTTATGGAAAGTTCATTTGCACGAGTTGAATATCAAAATTCACTGCTTTGTCATTCCAAATATATGATTTGATTTGAAACACCAATTTTGTAGATTTGTGAAATGCCATTTCATAAGATTTGCAGGAGATCTTACTAGTGTTGGATGGGACTACTGGTTTGAATATGCTTCCACAAGCAAGAGAGTTCAATGAAGTAATATCCCTATCTCATATTTCTCCATCAAACATGGCTTGTTATTCATTGTTTTCATTAAGATGATTTAATTACTTTTCCGAAATGTGATTATATGCAATTTAACCCCTTTTGGGACTTGTGAATATATATGTATGTTCTGGAGTTTTGGGGAGGAAACATTATCATGAACATGATTTACTCCGAAAAAATTGCTTTGCATTGCCAAGGACAGAGCTTAAACAATAGATGGAATTCTTGTAGAATAGAAATTAGCAAAATATTTTAGTAATTATCTCTTCATTTATAATTTGCGTGTTCTTAACTTCCTTGTTGGCATTTTTGTGCCTGTGATAATTTTTGGAAGAAGGAAAAGAAGATTCTTAGAGCATCCAAAGGAATAATCCAAAGGAGAAAAGGAGAGAGACCATAATCTAAACATGATTATCTAGGGGAAGAAACAAACCTAACAATGTTATTAAGGAACAATTAGACAAGTTGCTTGCTACACACTCACCTATACCTTTTGTTTTTTCATACATGAAAGTTTCCCGATTACCATGCTTTGGTGCTATTATTCTTTCTTCAAGCGTTAAACATCTTGTTCTAGTCTTTAACATGCAACTGCGCTTACAGGTTGTTGGAATAACTGGTTTCATTTTGACAAAACTCGATGGTTCTGCTAGAGGTGGCTGTGTGGTATGCTCCAGTTGCAATGGATTCCTTTTGTTTCATGATTCTGGTAATTAAGGGCACTAATTTTCTTATGCAGGTCAGTGTTGTTGATGAGCTTGGCATCCCTGTAAAGTTTGTGGGTGTTGGAGAAGGTGTAGAAGACCTCCAACCCTTTGATGCCGAGGCTTTTGTTAATGCCATATTTTCATGAGGCAAGTCTGCATCATTTGTTCCTACGCTCAAATGTTTTGGCTCCATTCAATTTTATGTCGATCATTGAAACTCTTCAAAAGTGAATGAATGCTTTTGGGGTGATTATAGTATGAAGATTGAGAATCTTGTGCAGTAGTGTGACCGTTCTCTTATCCAGAAATACCAGGACATTGATCATTCCTAATGAGTACTAAAGTATGCTTCCTGCGTCATCTCTTTTGCAGGGTGATTAATTTTCAAAGTTGCTGAAAATTCTTGGCTACTTAGCAAGAGCAGAGAACTGGGTTTTCTTAATGGGGCCCTTGACAATGGTTGCATTGAACAAAGAGGCTGCAGCTACATGCCAATTTATATGTTTGAAACCTGCACGCTAGTTAGTGGAGATGAACTACTAGAAGTGAAAAGTATCTCATGTCCACATAATCAAAAGTTAGCAATTCGGAACAGTAGTCGGAATGATACTTGTGGATTGTAAGGCAATGAGAGGTTTTTGAGATGGTAACCAAGTTTTTCTTGATGTCATTAAACCATCATGCAAGAAATGAGCCAATTCTGTTCAATTGGATATATTTTTGCATCAAGTTTCGGTAATTGGACCCAAATCCCTTCCGACCATTCTTGAAGAACTTAACTTGACCTCGATATGTGAAAGTGGTTTGAGAAGACCCATGACAACAAAACTAGAAAAAGAAATTACGAAGGATGCACATGCAATGGGGCAAGAAATACAGGGACGGGTGTGTAATTGGGCATCAATTCCAACCCATCTCCGTCAAAACCAAGATTGGTCAGCAAATCTCTCTCTCGCTATAAACACGTCGAGTTCTAACTTCGAAATTTCCATCCAAGAACCTTCAGAGCTAGCTACCATGGAGACTCGTGAGCCAAAATCTGCGACTTCAACTTCGTTTCACCTTTTCGTGGAAATTATTGGTCGTCTGGAAGAGTCGTCAGGCATTGTGACAGGAATTTTCCAATTTCACCACATATTCACAAGACCAGAATCTTCTCCTTCACTTCCACTCTTGCAATTAACTTGGTCTCTCTCTTTTTTCATATAATTAAGTAATACTTTAAAAAGTATAGAAAAACTACTGTAGCTTTTCTTATTAATATAACTGTTTACTTTTCTTATTAGCTTTTCCACACTTTTTACTTTTCTTATCTTTAATATATTTACTTATTATATTATTATATTATTATAATTATTATATTATAATTATAATTATAATTATTATATTATATAACTGTTTTTTTCTTTTTTGTTTGTTTTTTTTGTTTGATTTAGTTTATTAATGTTAAATTTTTTTTATTTAGTTATCAGATTTTCATGATACAGATCCCGGGTTTGATGGGTTAACCTGATTTGACGAGTTAACCCGGATTTTTTTTAATTATTTTTTCATTTAGTTTAGTTTGTTAAAGTTAATTTTCTTTCTATTTAATTATCAGACTTTCATGACACGTATCCTGGACTTGACGAGTTACCTTGGTTTGATGGGTTAACCCAATTAATTTTGGGTAAACCCATCATTTTTTTTTCTATTTAGTTATCAAATTTTCATGACGCGAATCCCAGGTTTTACGAGATAACCTGATTTAAAGAATTAACCCAATTAATTCAAAAAAAATTTCTTTTTCTTCATTAGTTTTTTTTTCCTGTTGATTTTTTTTCTTTTTCTTTTTTAATTAATCTATTTAATTATCATACTTTTATGACACGATCTTATAGCCAGATCCACATCCAATATTCTTAGGTCCGGTGTTGCAGTCAGACTCACTTAAACTTGGGTCATGCAAGTTTAATGTTATTATTAATATTATAAATATTAATCTTAGGTCAGTCATTGCATCCAAACCCAAGATTTTTGGGTATAGCTTTGCAGAAAAACCCAAAATTTATAAATTTTAGTTTTTTTAATATTTTTTATGCAAAAAAAAACCGCGAGTTTTATAGTTTGTCCACTCATCTTTTTTTTCTTTTTTTTTGATGAACTGTAATATAATTAAAAAGCCCAACCATTCAATATTTGTGAAGTTCAGGTTGTTTCCAAAAGTGCAACATTCATAATTTTTTTAGATAGCATATAAAAATTAGAATCTACCTTTCCGAATCAGTGTTATAAGCTCTACAAAAACATCAGCGTACCGACCTCGTGGCAGACACGAGAAAGGACCAGGTGGTTCAGATTGCTCCTCAAGTCTGTGATTAAAATTAACAGCCAATCCGAAGAGAAGTTGACTTTTCCACAAAATATGGTTGATAGTCTCTATTTAAAAAAAAACATAATATAAATTATATTTAATAATTAAATTTATTAAATTAAATTAAATTTTTAATAAAATGTAATCTTGATAATCAAAGGTTCACAAATTTAAATTTTATTATTTTTATTTATTTAATAAAAATTAAGCATATGAGAATTTGTAAGTTTTAAATTTAAATAATTTTTTTAAAAGATTATATACTAAAAACTAATATAAATTATATTTAGAGAATTTTCGTAGTAATTTGATACTGCTGCTATTACCTTACAGTAAAAAAAAAGAAAAAAAATTTGGTGGCCCCAGTGATCATTTAAGACGGTTGACAGTTGACACGGCGAAAGACCAAACTAAATTAATCCGTTCGCCGAAGGTTCCACTCACAGCAAATTTGCATGTAGAAAATGCGGAACACACGTCTACTTTGGTTCCCGCCAGGTGTGTTATTTAAAACGACTTTAACTTGTACCACGTCTTTTATCAAAATAAACTTTGACCTCGATTTTTCAAGTTATTTTTTTATAATAGAAAAAGGACGTATCTTATAAGTTATATCTAAGTTATATAAAAAATAATCATGTCCCTAAACATGTTTGAAAGTATAGTATAATTATTTTTTAAAATATTTTTTATATTAAAATAATATTTTTAAAAAATTATTTTTAAAATTAACACAACAAAAATATATAAACATATAAAAAAATTAATTTTTATTAAAAAAATTTAATTTTTTTAAAATACAGGTATAATTATATTTCCAAACACTCTCTTATTAGATCCATTTCACTAATAACTTGGAATACATAGCACAGGTAAGATGATTTGGTCCTACCATGATGATAAGACTGTAAATGAAGCTAACAACAGTGCATTAAGTGCCAATTCTCCTAAGTAATACTGTTCTCTTGGAAGAAAATTAAACGTTGAAGTAATCTTGAACTTTTCCATGCAATTTATTTTAAAATTTTCCTCTCTAAAGTTCTCTTTTAATTCCATTTTCATTTTTTAAAAATTTTCATTTAGATTGAGACTTTGTTTAGTTTCCATTATACTTGCAAACTAAACAGTTTTTAGTTCAATTAATTTATAAATTTAAAAGTATTTGATAAAAAAAATAACTTTTATAAAAAAGCATGTATATTAAATCACAAAGACATATGAAAAATAAATATTATAGAAACATGTTTTATCTTCCTTCGTAATCACCAAGCATGTTCATTAACTTTAACTATATTCTAAAAAAGCTTTATTTTTAATATAACACTGATATTATTTTTTGTTTTATATATCATTGTGGATTGAAACAGTGATAATATAAAGTTTTTTTAATTCAAATTAGCTCTTGAATACATATTCTTTTGTGAGTGAGAGTTGAATTGAAAGGTCGAGAATCTAAGAGAAAAACTTAGATAAAATAGGTGGTAAATTTAAAATTTATTTGAAAAGTTCATTTTAGACTTTTAATTTTTTAACTGTCAGGTGAGTGGTCTTTTTAATTTTAAAATATTATATTTTGATGCCAAACTTTTGTAAGAGAAGAAAGAAGGACTAGTTGGTAGTTGGATTCCAATAGAAAAAAAAAATTGTCATTAGCAATGATTCATATCACCCAACACAATTAATTTTTATATTAAATAATTATACATGATGAAGAAATTTTAGATTAAGTGTTTTTTTTCTTTTACTTTGATATGTTTGAAAAAAAATATCTAAGCTTAGAAAGGTTGTTAGTTTTGAGTTCTGAGATGTGTTTGATATATATATATAGATTTATTTAAGATTTTAATGATATTTTCTAAATGTTTTGGAGTAAAAATAGATTTTTAAGTAGAAAAAAATACAAAACTTGCCTTTTCAGACATAACATGAGGAATTCAAATTAGTTATTGTCTTTTTTTTATTATTATTATTACCCGTCCTATTAACTTTAAAAAAAAAAAAAAAAGATAAAGAGGAGTCGGGGAACAACGTTTGGTACAGAGCACCTGGTAATTAAGTCACTCTATGTTCCATGACATCACTAATTGTTGGTCATAAAATAAGCAGATATCTCTATAACGGAGGCGCCGCCACCAATTAAGAAAGTAGAAATAAACTTATACCAGCCTTGAACCGCCATCGCTATTCCAGTGTGTTTTCGCTGTGCTCTAGGAAAGAGCCTGTCTCAGACTCTTACAATTAAATTAAATATTGATAAAATAACTCAAATTCTTATTTAAATCAGTCTCAAAATCAAATCAACTATAAGGGCACACTGACCAAACCCTTCGCATAAGATATTGAATCTTGTAGGAACCAACGGAGGTGGGTTCCAAGATCCCATAACCGAGGAAGAGGAAATGGTCAAGCTTTTTAATGCCCCCTCGGTATGTATTGCGCAATTGCGTTCCAAAAAGAGGCTGGGTAAAACTATCTGGTGGACCAGTCATGGAAAGACAACTCTTTAATAGAAGAAGCGTCTCTCTTTCTGTCTTCTTTCTAGCAAACTTCCTTTCTCCCTCATAAAAACGCCATCGATTTCTCTATATATCAGCAATTGATTCAGTTTCCAAAACTCAAGCATAAATCATACATACTTGCTCTTACGCGCCAGAAAGTTAATTGAATCTCTAGCGATTCTCTCCATTCTTCCACATGGACAAGCAGGGTCACAAGGCTTCTCGCACTATAGAAGTCACAGTCTTATCCGCAGAAAACCTACGCCTGGATCGGAAATCCGTGAAAAAAAATACTTATGTTATTGCCAGAGCCGGCCCTCTTAACTCCGGATCAACCAAAGATGACTTTGAAGGAGGCAGCAACCCTTCATGGAACGAGAAGATTACCCTAGACCTGCCATTTCAGACTCGTTTTATAAGCCTTGAAGTGAAATGCAGGACTAGTTCAGGTGACAGAGTTATTGGCACAGCAAGTCTTCCAATTTCTGACATACTGGAAGATTATACGCCAGAGAATCATCTGCATTTCTTGAGTTACCGTTTGAAGGACTCAAGAGGTGGAAGGAATGGTGTCATTAATGTTTCGGCTAGAGTCCAGACGCCAGTCGATTCTGTGTGTCCGTCGGCGACGAAGAACCCAAGTGGGTATGGGTGTTCATCGTCTTGGCAGCAGCCTGCTCTGGGAGTCCCTGTGGGTCATCAACAAAACTATTACGGTGGAATTGTGACTGGAGTTCCTGTTTGGAGTTAATTTTAAATTCCTCACTCAAACGGGTGATAGATCCCAATTTGTAACCCTGCTAGTTTCCTTACTGTTGAAATCCCAATTTGATCCTTAATGCTATTCTTTGATTGATTGTTCATAAAGGGACGCTTCGCTTAAATGGTGCTCAATGCAACAAGATTTAAATAAGTAATAACAACAAGAAAGATAAGTTATTTCTGAAAACAGCTTATCATCTCGTTTCGGCAGTCGGATCACGGCGAGTGAAAGAAAATAACAAATGTTGTCGTAAAATCTCAATATCTTCCTAAAGTTTTGTGCTAGAAAATATTTTAGAAAAAACAGTTTCTTAAAAAACCTGCTCAGATGGTTTTTTTATTATCTTGATTTATTTAAAATGGGTTCCTTAGAAATTTTGAGAAATCTAAAGCTCCACGAACAGACTAAGAGGCGGTTTAACCGAATATGGGTCATTATCCTTCGCTGTCTGATGAAAGCTTCGTTGATGATGTTACCCATTTAGCAGGGTGGTTAATTTGTCAGCGTGATTAGTTGTGAAGTTAATGACAGATTGACTGTTCAGATATGCCATTTTGATATAAGAAAGAGGAATCTAGACAGGGCTTGATTTTTGTTCTTAAGAAAGAGTAATTTTTTTGTTATTTATATGGGTGTTTGGTTTAACTTGTATATATTTTGATTAATATTATAAATTTAAATTAATAATTATATATATTTTTAATAATTTTAAAATTTATAAGACTTAAACCTAGATAATTTAAAGTAATATCTTGAATTAAGATTTGATGGTTGAGACTGTCAAAATTCATGGATTCCAGAGATTTCTATGCTTTTCTTTTTCTTTTTTTTTAAAAAGAAAGAAATGCATGTCTATCCGTTTTTGTTTTCGGGCTCAGTGAAGTTTAGAAAAAAGGCATCCAATCCTCCCACGTCCACTTGTCTCCTCTTTTATGAGATATTGATGATCCACGTTAAAGTTAAAGTTAAAGATAAGGCAAAGGCGGTGACACATTATGCACAACACAAATTATAATAGTACGTAGATCAGTAGATAAAGATGATGAATGATGGCCCGCTGTTACTTTTTTAGTTAGAGATTAATAATGTGGTTGGTAACGGGTTGTAAATTGTATTTTTAAAATTTTTAATTTTAAATAATTTTTTTATATTTTTAATTGAAAAATATTTTAAACCGACAATATTATTATAAATTTAAACAGATTTTTTATAAACTTGTGGATATATTTTATTTTATTTATTTAGGTTATTTATATTAAATAATTTTAATTTATTTTATATGTTTGAATTATTTATGTTTGATAATTTTAATTGATTGATTGAGAATACTTTAAAATTATACTATTTATATATTTCTCTTCATTTATAAGATAATTTTAAGGTACGAGTAAAAATCACTAATTTATTATGTAAATTCTATCTTCTTTCTAGTTTTTCTTTCCTTGCTTTTAATTCCTGTTTTTTTTTTTCTTTTAGTTATTATTCCGTGATGTCAGTACCAGACTTTTAATTTTTCTATAATTAATCGATTTATTAAAACTTGTATCGAATCATAATCAACTTTATCTAGAATTGATTAAAAAAAAAAAAAACCTTTGTCTTTCTGTTTACAGTCGGAAAAAAAAAATATCCATCGTCCATCTTCAAACACCAATTCCTCTGTGAGCCACGACCACGCAACAATCGATCTCAACCTCAACACAGTAGTTGACGACGACGGCACCTTCTTGTGCAGCCGCTAGTAACAGTTCGATCACCCAGCAGTAGATTGCCGATCACAACAGTGGCTGCACAGCAGTTGAAGACGACGACGCTTCCTTGCACAGCCGCCGCAAGCAACATCAACACATTTGCTCTTTTTACACCGACAACAACAGTATATCAAGGCAGATTAATTCACTAGTCCAGCGGCAGCAGCCTCTGCCGCACCACGAAAGTTGTCTCTGCCACGTCATCTGAATTAAATTCCAGCATATTCCTATTAGAATTTGGTCTACAAACTTCTTTAACCAATGAATATCATAATGCCTGATGTGTTTTTTTGCACTTGCTAACCATAACTAAGATTGATATTATTTTTTTGTGCTTGCTCATAAATATACAGCTCATCATGCAACTTGAGCGACTTTAATTTTTGACTTATTTATTCATTTACATTGAACATCCTACATTGACTACTCTTAATTGATTGCTGAATTGCCGAACATGGCTAAATTTGTGGAGGAAATTGGAACCTAGTGTTTAACTAATCGTGTGTATACTTGTATATATTTTTCCTAGTTTAATTTTGTATTATTTAGTTTATAAGATAAACAAATAATTAAATAATAGCTTTAATTTTATATTGCGCTTTACTTACAAGTATCATTTGTGATCTTAATCATAGTCTTAGAATTAATAATGCATGTGTTTATGAAGTAGTTGTCTAGTAAACAATCCTGAACTCACACCTACCATGAACTCAATCTCTAATAATATTCTTCATAATATTCAAGAGCATTGAAGCTGATTCGAGCTAATATGAACAAAATATCCACTTATATGAAACCTTATAAAAAAGGTCGTCTAGTTAAAATGAGCATTCTAATAGAAAATCGTAGGAATCGTAAAAAATCAATTTCCCATAGAAATTGCCAACATAATCACAACTAGGTCACAATGACTTTGATGAGCCTAATAATAGTGAATATTTCAACAATTACCATCAGAGGTCAATTCATTCTGGGAACCACCAATACAACCATAATCAGGGTCATCACCACTACAATAACATTAATGATCGAGTCATGAGACGTATCAAGGTAGAAACCCTGACTTTAAGGGTAAACTTGACTTAAGAATTCTTGATAGGTAGATTTGTGACATGAATCAATTATTTGACTGGTATACTCTTCCAAGAATAAGAGGGTGAGGTGTACAAAAATAAAACTTAATGGTATTGCTCAACTCTATTGAGAAAGTGTAAAATAGTTTTTTACTATAAGAGGTTAACCTTATATTACTGTTTGGGTGGAGATTAAAACTAAGTTACAAAGAGTGTTTACCTCATTTTTAGATGAGAAATCTCTTATACTAGTAAAATAACTTAAGGCAAGGAACTAAGTTTGCTAGTGAACATGTGGAACAATTTTATGAATAAAACATGAGATGTGCAATTAAAGAGGATAAGACAATAACTCTAAGTAAATTTCAGAAAAGCTTGAATGATGACCTTACAAGAGAGGTTGTATTTAAATGTATCTCCATCTTTGACGAAGCTTAATATCCTATTGCAAAACTACAAGTTGGTCATAAGACATCAGTGGAAGAGACATCAAGAAACCTGCATCTGGGTCCCAACTTGGTAATAGTAATTCTTTATTGGGTGCCCACAATGTAAACACAATCCTACTTTTACCTAGATGCCTAGGAAAGACAATGGTAAGAGCATTTTTCAAGAAACACCTAAGATAATCTTAAGAATTCAATATTTTAAGTGTTAGGGTTTATTCATGTTTCCTCTGATTATCCTAAAAAAACTTTGTTCATTAAGCATCAAGGAATCTAGATTAAAACATGTATGAATCCAATCCCAATAACTTGCCAGGCCTAAATAATAAGAAAAATGAGTTTAACCTGCTTGGATATGTTAGTTATATAACCTTTTAAGAATATTTATTGTGGTAGGTAATCATTCATAATTGTTAGAGAACATGAATTTTGATTAGCAATATGCACAACGCAACGAAACTTCACACTGCAAGGCAGTGAAAAGGTACGTAAGGGTAATTATTTTCAGTTCAATTTAGTTTTTATATATACATATATAAAAAAAAAAAAACCAAACCAAAATGTTTTAAAGAAAACTGAAACCAGTTCAAACCGATCGGTTTGGGTTTGGTTTTTTAGAACAAAATCAGTTCAAACCAAATTGGATCAGTTTTCCCGGTTTAACTTGGTTTTTCTAGTTTTGGCTCAGTTTTTTCTGGTTTTTTTTTATTTGGGTTTGGGTTTGGTTTAGTTCACCTCTTAAAATATTGAACCGAAAGTATTGCTCAATAATTAAACCGAAAGTACAAGGTTCATATTGAAAAAAATATAAATGATCAGGACCGAGTGACACTTTACCTTAAAAAACAGTACGTGGCAACTGGCAAAACTCGTTTTGATTTTCTTAAGGATTCAACTCATTAGTTCATCTAACTTAGTCCATATCTAAAAGGATTTTGATTTTATAAAATAAAACAAGTCCGTACAGAGCGACTAGTCTTTTACCTCAATGCAAGGGAAGTTGAAAATGATAGTAACTAAGACCTTGATTGGGATAGAAATGGTTTTTGCTTTTTTTTTTTTTCGTCTCAGCCGCAATAATATAGTTTTAGCGTGGAAGCTATTTTTTTCTTAAGGATCCAATTCTTCTTTTATTATCTTCTTCCACTTTTCTTGCCATTGAAAAATCCATTGACCATTTTAACCTTTTCAATTTAAACACTTCATCGTGTGCTTGGAGAAATAAAAATTTTGTCTTGCCTTCAATAAACAGCCCAGCATATTTACACAAATCATCCTTGTTCGGAGAGTTTTCAATTACGGATCTTTATGCGTGATTGATGCCAACAACAAACAGCAAGAAACATATTTTTTATGTTTTAATAATTACATGCTTCTTATTTAATTTAAAACTATGAATTTATTACTCTTTTTTTAATTATTTTATTTTTAAAAACAGCTTTAATCAAATATTTTTGAACTATTTATTATTTAATAACTATTTCAATAATAATTTTAAGTAAACAGGTATAAAATTCAACTGACAATAACTAAAAATATTTTTTATTAAATTTTATTTTTTGTCAAACTACGACAATAACACATTAAAAGCTACATAAACACATTAATTGTTGGTCATAAAACAAGCATGTATCTTGTACACGGCGCCGCCGCCACCAGTTAGAAAAGTAAAAATAAAATTACACCAGCTTTGAAGCGGCCTCAAAATGTGCTTTTGATGTGCTCTAGAAAGAGCTTGTCTTGGACCCTAACAATTATTAGACTTCGTTGGAGACAGTCTTTTAAAAAACAATTTATGAGTTATTACATCATTGTATTATTAAATTAACGTGATTATATATTTTTTTTAAATCATATAATTTTTTTAATCTTAATTTAATCAGGTTTGTACAAGATCATAAAAAACTTATGAAATCAATCACCTTTTAACGGGGAATGTAGTTCAAGTGAGGTTTTATTTAAAAATTTTGAGATTAACTTATTGAACCAAGCTAAATTAAAACCCGTGGATCTAAATACAACTGGCGAGCCTTTTAATTTTATGATTTTTTTGGAGGATAAATCCATGCACCCACTCTTTATCATTTTTTTTTTTAAGAGCACCGACTTCATTTAAAACAAGACACATCGTGATTCATCATTACAAGCTTCTGCTTTTAGTCCAAAGCACATCGGTGTTAAATTTAGACCAAGCAAAAAAAAATTTATTCCTCTTTTTTTTTTTTTTTCAAAATTTTTTTTATTCCTCTTTTTTTTTTTCATATAATAATATAGATACTCGGGTCAGCTTACGTGTATCTCAACTAATCTCATAAGTTTTAAAATTAAGTAACATGTATAAATCTTTAGTTACCCTAAAAAAACTCAAACTCATGACTATTAAGAATCAAATTTAATTTCTCTTTTTTCTCATGCCCCAAATGTGTGCAGGATTATATTATAATAAAGCATAAAAAGCAAATCTTTTTTTCTGAAAAAAAACAGTGTGCAAGATTCAATTACAATTAACTAAAGGAGGTACTAGTTGGCATCTAGCTAGTATTGAAGAAAGGAAATTAAGAAAACTGTGAATCCACATGATCAATCCACGGGCTAGCTGGGAATGCTTTTAGACTAAATATATCCGCAAAGCATTTATCTTGCACGACTTCGATATTGGAAGCGACCTAGCTGGTACGTATGTTCATTAATTATATAATTTAATCTCACGTATTTAGAGATAGTGCATCGAAGTTTAATATATACTTTTTAAATAAGATTATTCAAATATAAATAGGTCATCTTAACAAGAAGTTAAGGAGACAATGAATCGTACTAGTTAAATTTCCATGACAAATGATGGAATGATGTTTCGAGAATTCATCGATTAATTAGTTGATTGAAATTATTATTATTATTACTACTACTATCTTTTCTTATCGAATTACTACGACAATTCCCCCCCTTACTTATCCTAAGGTGTCATTAAATTCATCCAGAAGGGATAAATTAAAATTAATTGCTTTCCTCGTCTATAAGCTTTGATTGTAAATAAAACCAAAAACAGTATTGAATGGAAATGTCAAAGAAATTGCATAGAAATTCTAGATATTAAATTAAAGGCAGTTTAAAAGCAATGCCAACCTAATATTCCAAAACAATCACTTCCACTTAAATGGAGGATTGACCTAAGAACAATGACTCAATTACTCATCTCACTAAAATTTTCTCTTACTCATAAATGAGAATTCTTCTAAGTCGACATAAAACCCTGATCGATCATCTCACTTTAGATTTTTGAAAAAGAGAAATTTCTTTAGAGTAAAATTGTTGAATCCTGTGACTTCTAGTTGTCTTATTTAATAGAAGTTGGAAATATAATTTGTTCATGGACAATCTATATATAACATATATTAAATCTCAAATTTCTTGATAAGCTCTAGGGATGTATCTTTTTTAATTATTTTTATTTTAGAGTTCCTAGGTTTTTTTTCTAAGTAAGATTTCTGAGTTTTTTGTAAGTTGATAACACACAAATTAGTATTATTATTTGATTAAAAGTTAAATAAAATGCATAAATATTATTCTTAAACAAATTTTCTAATGCTCAGATAATTCTTTTATAATAAGAATTGATTGATATAAAATATATCAAATTAGAAAAACTGAGTGTTTTTTTTAAAAAAATATGTCAATATTACAATGTATTTTTTCTTGATGTATCAAAATCTCAACGTATACAATTAACAAATGTATCATTTTAAATAATATTTTTAAGCAAATTTTCTTTATAATTACTAACACCTTTTCTCTCTTTGATTTGTTCTGAACATATATACACACGTTAATAAAAATATTTAAAAAAAAAAAAACGCAACGCTGTCATTTTTTCATTATTTGTCATGATTTCTTTTTTTTTTTTTTTAAAAAAAAGAGTAGATAAGAAGAAAGAATATGAAGTTTCCTCTAAGCGACCTCTACTTTTTCTCGGAACAACCTTAACATGCTATAAAGCAGTACGGCCGCCTAAGCCCGCGAGCTCAAATTTCTAGTTTCGTAATTTAATATCTCAAAACACAACAGCACAGGCGCAAGAAATTCTCTATGTCGCCTTTCAATCTGACGGAGACCTCGTCCTTCCACACCCTAGAAATCACTGTGCTATCATGTGAAGACTTGCGCATTAATGGCAGATCGGTGAAGAAGAACACTTGTGTTGTTGCTCGAACGGACCCTCTAAACTTTCGCGAAACAACAACCGACACCGAAGGCGGAAGCTATCCTTCATGGAACCAAAAACTTGCTCTAGATATGTCAATACGAGAAACCTGTATAACCCTAGAAGTGCATTGCAGGACTCTTTCTGTTGATAGAATTATTGGTTCAGCAAGAATGCCTGTGAGTGATTTCATGGGAGGGTATTTCCCAGAGGGTTATTTGAGCTTTTTGAGTTACAGATTGAAGGATCCAAAAGGATACGAGAACGGGATTATTAATGTTTCGGTGAGACTAAGAGCGCCGGAATATTTGGCCAGGAAGAAGAAGGTCATCTTGCCCGAAGACAAGTGTTTGACATCACAACCCGCGTTGGCATTGCCGGCAATGGATGGAAAGAATTATGACGGGGTTGACTGGTATTCCGGTTCGAAATACTAAATTTACGTAATTGTGATGAAGGTTATTATTAATTAGTAATTGTTTTCTTATATAATTAAGTTGGTTGTTAGTTTCAATTAATTATTTTGCGTGCGTGTCTAAGAAATTTGTCTGATATTTTCATAAACAAGAACCTGTCTTGATCTACGGATATCAGAACTCTATTATTGTTGTTGTTATAGAAAAACTACTCTCTTCTTTTCAATCAGCTCCCAAATCTTTCCTCTTTATCGACATGTTTTTCTTCCTTTTGTTGTAAACTAAATAGGTGGCAAGCATTACCGCGTAGCAGTATACCAAACTTTTTCAAACGCTAAACAAAATGTTCGACGATGATAATTTAAATTAAATAAAATAAAATACAACCCTGAGACCCAAAAAACATATTAAAAAAATAAACATATTAAAAAAATAACAAGAAGTTATAAAGATTAAGGTCTAATAATCTAATGTTAAAAATAAAAACAAAAATAAATTAAAAAAATATGACACCAAAGTAAAAAAACTCGAATCAATTCAAGATAACTTGACATACCACAACTTATTATATGAGATCGAGATAAAAAAAAAAATTTTCAAAATGACCTAGTATAAAAAAAACCAAAGTTAAGAAAAAAAGGTAAAAAAAAAACTCTGAACCAGCTCGGATTAACTTTACTAACTCTCTTTTGAAACAACCACACAAAAAGAAAAGTAAAAAAAATAACAAAGCTCAAAAGCAAATAATTTAATATAAATAATAAATTAAAAAAATAATAACATAAAAAAAGGTCATAAATGACAAGGCCCTTTCCAAAATTTTAATTTTTTTCTTTTTTCTTTTTTATATTTTAATATAATTATATTACTATTAAATACATTGGGTTGGGTTTGAGCCAGAACTAGTCGAGTGGGGCTGACTACATTCCAACAAACCTGGCTTCTCTCTTTTTTATTTTTTTTATTTGCGATGGCCCCGGCCCAACCATGTAGGTTGGGCCTAAATGAGTCTAGCCCGTACCTTTAACTATTAGCAAAAGCCAACGGTTACAGGGTTTGAATTAATTAACGTCCTACATGCAAATTTATAGGGGGAGACCGGCATGGAGATGGTTGGTGGTCATACTAGGAGGTCTGGCGCGATGCTAGTGGCGGTAATGGTAGCGGAGACACGATAAAGGAAATGGGAGAAAGCTGACGGGAAGAGAAAAAAATGAAAAGAGGGAGAATAATTGATTTTTTTTCAAACTTTGGCTTCTTATTTTCTCCTCATTGCTTGGAATTGATCCCCATTTTTAGGGGGTGGAAGAGACACATTTTGTCTTTTTTATGAATAAATCTTGGGCTATGATATAAACTGGAAGAATCGCAACCGTTAGCTTAAAATGGCAATCATGAACTGTTAAATTTGGTAGTTGAAGGTTGCCTTAGTTGGTTTTTTTGGGCGAACACCACGACTATTGTGGTGTCAATCAACCAGAAAGGACCACACCGAAATGTAGTAAAATGTCAAACCATTATTTTCATGCAAGTTTTGCTAACTTTGATAGAGAGATAAAGCATTAAATTCAGCTAAAAAATAGCCCACCACGACCTCTTTTCAGGTAAAATGAAGAAGATGAATAGTAATCAAAACGACGTTATTTTGATAAAGTTCAATTTAATCCTTTAATTTGTGATTTCTCTCAATTACACTCCTGATTAACTTCAAACTTTAAATTTTATCTAATTTTGCCCCTACCGAACTTCGATATCAACCCCGAATTGTAACGTATTTTCCATATTAGTCCTTAGTTTCATATTTATTCAATTTGACCATTAAACTTTTATTTTTCTTCAATTTCACCATTAATTTCAATCAATTAAGACTTAATAGTTCAACGCCTTTTGCAAATTAGTTTTGAGCGGTAATTTTTTAAATTTAGCCTTTAATTGACCCTAAAATTTTTTATTTTCTTGCGACTTTACCCCGAATTTAAACCAATTAACTTGATAAAAATTAAAGTTGGTCCTCTAAAATTATTAATCTTCTCAATTAAATTCAAATTGGGCTTCCAAACATAAATTTTTCACCAATTAAGCCTCAAATAAAATTAATTTTACTTATTTAAAGTATAATCAAGTCATTACAGTACCTATTTAAATCTTTTAATTAGATCCAATTAATTTTTTAACATAATTAGATTCTCAATTTAGCTCATGATTAAATCAAACTGGCCTAATAAAAATCTAATTATATCCCTCAGCTTAATTTTTAAGTAGATTCATTCAAAAATTATTTGATTTGGCCCTAAATCCGTATTGTTTCTCCAGTTTTGATATAAAAAGGTATGATTAGGCTCTTAATTTGTAAAAAAATTCAGCTTGATTTTTCTATATATTTATAATCTTTATCAGCATGCTTTTTACAAAATGTCATTTTTTGCTATTATTTTTATTTTTTATTAAAAAGGGTAAAATTTAGAAAGTAATCCAAAACAAAGTTATAACAATTGACGTGACTTTTGAATTTTGATATGAGTTAGTTTTTAACTTTTGATTCATCAAAGGTTATAAATGTATTGGTTATGACCAACTTTTGACTTCAATCAAAAGCTTACAAAACCATGTCAAACTTTTTATTTAATAAAATTGGTCCTTTTTTTCATTCTTGATCTCTTCTCGTAACCTTCTTATACGAGATAAAGTAACTTTTTATTATCTTATATCAACATATTGCTGCTTTTTATGAAGCACAAATATAAAAATTTGTCTTGGAAGTAGAAGAATTACTGAAACTATATGAAATCTTTACAAGGATTTATGCACAAAGATCAGGAGAACCCGTAATTATGTCATGGGTTGTACACAAAAACATGGAAAGTAATGTTTTTATGTCAGCAGTTAATGCCCAAGTTTATGCAATTGTTGATCTTACAGTAATTGCATAAAAGATAACAGGAATTTAACACAAATCGTGATTTGAGATTTCTAAGCTTTTTAAATAAAGTAGCGGCTGTCCCCGGATTCACTGATGAAAGGCTTTAGATGAGATGGGTTTGAACGGGCTTTTTCACTTTTGATCAAAGAATTTTAATTCGTGCGTACTATGTAATCTTAAAAAACTTTTTCTAGCTATTTTTACTAGATATACATTTAATTCAAATATCTCAACTCATTTTCTAAAAATATTTAAGAATGATTACAAAAAAATGTTTTTTAATAAACTAGCTAAAGAACCATTCTTTTAAAAAATATTTAAGTATAATTATATAAAAAAATAAATTTAAATCAATACCTAGAGTAAAAATCATTTTTGATAAACTAGTTAATGGGCCCTTATTGCGTTGTCAGTAGGATTCAAATTAATCTCGATCTCAGTATAAAAAAGCATCAATATTATTGGTATGTTTTTTAATATCAAGAAACTTGTTAATTAAAGAATGAGATCAGAGTGTTTGTGTTGAATACAATTAATTATATATATATATATATATATATCCACAAATTTAAATAAAAAATCATGAATGTTAATTAAATGCTAAAGTGAAAAGTTAATTTCTATAGTAAAAAAAGAAGATAAAAACAAATGCAAATATTTTGCCATGATTGTCCTTTTCTTTTATATATTATTTTTATTTATCTTGGAGATTTAAAATGGCTGTTAAATACAAATGATTTCTTTTATTATAAATGCATAATACATATAGAATCAATCAATCTCAAATTCAAGAAGAAAAAAACAAAGGTAAATTATAATAAGAAAAAAGGGGTCAGAGTTTTGGATTATAAAATTTGAATTGAATTTTTTTTTTACATGGAAACACTATAAAAATAACTAGAAACCTCTCTAAGCCAATTTTTAACCCCAAAATACCATTTCATCACTCTAAAATATGAAAAAACCTAACAGAGAGAAAAAAACTTTTCTAATATCACTTTCATTGAGTTCTCCTCTCCGAGATGAACTCGCTGACATAAAGATTAAGCTTGTTATGGGCAAAATATGCTTGAATGAACTTCTTCTCCTTTTTCCTGAACATCCAAGGACTTCAACGTGACAAAAATAAATCGGGGACCGGAACATAAAAACCGGCGAGGAAAAATAAAATTGATCTATTTTAGTTTTTTTCTTCTTATAATAACTAATAACTAATAACTTATTTTAATTTTAATTGCTAATGTTAATTAATAATGAGCTCTCGTTACGTTATGACGTGGCACCTGGACTATTCCAACGTCATTACACTGAAACTTTAACGTGGGCCCCGTCCTTTGATGGGCCAGGAAAAGGAAGGACTCGAAGAAAGGGCGGTAGGCCACCCATTAATTATCCCTTTTTTTTATCTTTCCGTGAGCCTGGTCCACTTCTAAGCTTAAGGCCCCCACTGATTTAGGAGATCCGGTGGTGGCGCTGTCGTGGTGGTGAATGGGACCCATCGACCATACCCACGACGTCGTGATATTTTTAATGGTGACAAGCATGCCGGCATAAAAAACACAAGCAACCTCAACTCCCACGCTTCACAGCAAACGTGAATGAACCGTACCTAATTCTCCGCCATGTTTTGAGACGAGAGCTTTTAAACGAGGTTTATTTAATTACCTGGTAATTAATTTTAAAGAGTTGATTCCGGAGTTGATTTTATTTAATACAATTGAGTTCATAAATCAATCCATGATCGGATCAAAATTAAATCATCATCTTTCTAACTCTTTTTTTTTTTTTTTTAATTTTTAAAAAGGTGAATTGGAACGAGAGGAAAAGCCCGCGCAACACTTGATGGCAGCCTATCTTTCAGGCGAATCGCATTCACATCACGCCTGAACTGCGACCTGAAGGTGTATACGTGGACCACCTCCTCCGGGGTGTTCGGCTTTCTATCCGATAGATAGAGAATAGGCCATTGACCATCGTAGTGTAGCCCACAATTAGTTACAGTCTTCACGGTTGTCCGAAGAGAAGGCCCATATAAGACATTTTAGCCTACAACATCCTGTCCCTCGTTTTGCTATCCACCTATCAATCGAGGGCCCCGCCTTTCATGCTGCTTGTATTTAGGTTTGTTTTAAAAATATATTTATTATTAATAATATTAAATAATTTTTTTTTTGTTTTTTATTAATCTTGATGTATTGAATTTAAAAATTAAAAATTAAAAAATTATTTTTAAATAAAAAATATTTTTGAATAAATAATGTATCGTCGTACTAAACGCATGTTTTATGTTAATTACTCTCTTTCTCTCTTTTTGTCACCATGCTCTTGGATTGATTCTGACAAGTATTAGCCAACGGTCGATATTATTCGAATTTTAGTAGAGAAGAGGATGAGCATATCACCGGACATTAGTTGGTTTTGTTTTAATTTTACATGGTAGTTGTGGGTTGGAGAAATTTTGTAGTTCTAGTGAGTGATTTAATTATTATTTTTTTAGTTTATTTTAAAAAATAAAATAAAACTTGTGATCTAAAAAAATAAAAATATCTTCGTCTAGGATTTTATTTATTTATTTATTTCAAATAAATTAAAAAATAACTAATAAAATATTCTAGCGTATAGTTTCTTAGCGCTGCATTGCCAGAGATATTAGCTTTCTTACCGTGGAGATTTGATGCTTCAAGGACAATAGGTACAAGTAAATTCCGATAAAACAGGATTCATTTGATTTATTTATTTATTTGTATTAATATAAATATTCAGGTTAACTTATATATAATTTAATTAAAAATAAAATCCGACGACGATGAGACCCGAACAAATTGGAACTTTATACAAATCAACGTTGAATGCTCGTCAGAAAGAGAGGCTGTCTGAGTCACTAGAATCATAACAAATTATTATTATAATTATTATTTTCTTCACAAATGCTAAATTCGGTCCCTTCAAAAATAAAATAAAACAAAATAAAGGGAGCTGATCCAAAAGCACAGTTAAAAATTGCCCCATCCACGAATCATGCTTGATTGTTTTCCACAAAAGAATCATTATCCAGGAAAAACCACTTTCCAAAGGGACCCTGTTTTCTCATTATCATGGGTGGACTTGTGGTGGGATTTGGGCTCCACCATTCCCATCATATTCAATGGTGTAGAGCAAGAACTCCCTATGAAAATTATTGCAATTAACAAAGCCAATTAGGCATATAAAAACAATGTGTACACGGATACATTTGCATTTTCACTTAAACAGTATAATAGTTGCGATTTCTTTTCTTTTAATTTCATTATTTAATTATTATTTTTAAATAAAATTCATGTCTTTATTGTCATAGATCTAGATAAAAAATATATATATTTTTTAAATTATTTAATTCAATAATTTAAATTGCGAGTTTAACTTATTAAGCTATGAAAAAAAATCAATCTAATATATTATTGTTTAAATAATATTTTTTAAAAATATCTTGAATTAATCCTCATTATTAGTTTTTATACATATATTAATTTGATTTTGATTTTTACAGAATTAATTAGTATTTTTTTAAGAGTTATAAAAGCCTCAACATCCAAGTAATAATTTTAACAAATTAATTAAGATTAACACGTAACCGTGTCGAATCGATGTTCTTTGTTTATTTTATTTTTTTTGTCGTTTAAGTTTATTTTTTGCGTAAAAAAAAATTCGTCTGGTCCGCAAAATTTAAATAATGAGATATTGAAGATCACTTTGACTAATAATCAATTAATGAGATAAAACTAACATGGTACAGGGTCCATTTACAATTGCTTGCAACCAAACTTCAACATTATAAACAAAATGAGCATCAGATACCGTCATCAGATTCATCACCAGTCCAACCAGAACGAGGGGCCCAGTTAAAAATTAAAATAAAACCAAGGGCCCACGTGTCAGTACTAAAGGGAAGGACCCCACAGTTACAGATAATCAAGGCCACGTGTTGTCGTTCCAGTCAATCCCCACTCTCGATCGGACCACCGAACCACCCCGTAGTAGGGACAAGCGGCCGCTTTGCAAACAATGCAAGAAAAGAAACGGTCCCGTTCGGACCCCATTGCCTCTTCGGGACCCGCGCCCACGTCACATGATGAACCGATCATGATGTTCTAACGAAAACAAGTGCCCGTCTTTTTAGCATTGCACGGTCCACGGTGCCCAAGTCTTTTTACCCTTTCCCTTCTCCACACGGCTGCTGAATCATCTTTTTGGTATTTTTTCCGTCAGAGCATTGGAAGCTTTCTTCCAAAAAAATAAGAAGTTTATGGTAAAAAAAAAAACTAAGTTTAGATTTTAACCCTAATAACTTACAAATACCACAAAAAATGTGGACCCCCTCTAGTCTCCTCTTATTTGCAAGTGGTTACTGTTGACCCACCATTAATGTGGACCCTATTCTCCGCCTGCTCTGACACTACTTTACACGTGCACAACTTTAAAACACCCTCACGTGAGCACGTGCTCTCACCCCCATCCACGAATTAACACCCCCCTTTTATTTTTTGAAGCTTAAGAAACACGTAATCCCGAGCTCGAATAAACTTGTTAATGGCGGACGCCACAGAATGGATTAGAACCCAAAAAATCCACCAATGAAATCCTTCAATTTTTGTCATTGCTTTGAAGACCGAGACATGAACTGTAACTCTTGTTTGTCATAAATCTCTAAAGAGAAGTCTCTGAGCATATGAGGAGTGCTATTAGTAGTTGTACTTGTAGTCCGAATAGTATGAGCTGAGCTTGAACTTGGTGACGTCATTGAAATACCCATACCAGGTTTTGAACCAGAGACGGGCAGAGCCACGGCTATATTGGATTGCATGGAAGACACGAAAGATGAAATTGGCCTGGGAGAAATATTTATGAGAGGGCTAGCTGCAGCTGGGAACGTAAATATCTGGGGCTGGTTAGACGGTCCTGGCATGGACGGTACCATGAAAAAAGCCCCTGGAACGACACTGTTTGATGGTATGGCCCACATGGGCACTAAACCCTGTGGAACTGCCGCGACTGGTTGTTGCGCCTGCGGCTGTGGCGGCTGTCGCGGTCGCGTCGTTATGGGAGCGAGAGAAGCTGATACCGATACGCTGTCGTTGACGTCAACGTACTCGCTATTAGCGGGTCGTTTGCGCTTCTTTTTAGCGTTCGGTTCGTCAGGTTCGGCGCTGGAGCTAGTTGTTGTCGGGATTTTGAGGGTTCCATTAACAGACATGGCAATAGCAGGGACAGTGCCAGTTCCTGTAGCTGCAATTATCGCAGGCTCGGCATGTTCAAGCAACCACCTGATCGTTTCACCGTCTGATTTATGGCCTAATTCTCTGGTTAGTTGAAAGATCCGGGCAGCACATGTTGCGGGCATTCGGATCCTTCTGCCACGACCCTCCACCTTGGTGTGTCGGTCTTTGGTTGATGCTCGTTTTGGTGGGGTTACTGTGGTTAGTGGCATGGGGATTGCTGCGAACGGCACGACTGCTAATGGTGGTGTGGGCGATCTGTCCTCTGTGCATGGCTCTTCCTTCGGTGCTGCCGACATGTCGTTGCAGTTCTTCTTGTTTGTGGGGCCTCCTCGAATGTTTCGTAATTCTCCGCTGTTGATTCTAAGATCAGCGGTTGTCATGGTCTCATCGTCTCTGCCACAAGGAGAGGCCTGTCGCCGAGGGAAAAAAGAGAAACCCAAAAACGAAAGAGAGAATTGAAAGGTCGATACAGAGGAGGGTTTGTAACTGGTAATAACAGGGTCGGGAAGCTAAGAAAAGGGTTATATATAGGCATAGAAAGGCAGGTTTTATTGCATATTGATTTGTGAAAGGCCTAACATTTGATAGGGGGGGAGATCTACGGTTACCTGCCAATCACCAAAAAGAGTTGGACACAGGAGATGATGATATATGGTAGGTCCCATTTATAAAAGGATCGTGATGTTATCGGTTTATAAATTGGTTTGCGGTATAAATGTGATTCTGAAAAAAATATATTTTTTTTATAGTTTTAGATTAATATTTTTTAATTATTTGTATTAAAAATAAAAAATATTTTAAACCGCTCTCTCCATTTCAAGCATACATTAATGAATTTGGTGGGGTCAAATGTGGTGAGAAATGTCTCCAAGGAGGACAAACACCAAATCATATGACCCTTGGAAGCTTGTGGTACTTTTTGTGCTTTGAATTTTCTTTAGGGTGCCATCTTCCAATTGGCTTCAAGTTTTCCATCTTTCCTCTTTAATCCAAGTGAAGGATTCTGCCCGTCTATGCTCGCTCATGGTTCTTCTCCATTGCCCATTCTCAAGAAAAGTTACCAAAATAGTTGAGTGGTGGATTGCTAGACCGATGCTGCTCTGCTCCCGAGTCCCAACCCAGTTTGAATTGCACAGGATCCTCGAAGCCCTTCATTATTCACAATGAAGATGCGAGCAAACTAGTTACCCACGAAATCAATCCATTTGAATTTTTATCGAGCCTCTCCTGCAACACAGCCTACGGATTGGGCCTTGCGTGCTTTGTAGATTTCTTTCTTTAACAGGTTGTTCGTGACATTCTGAATTTAATTAGTTGAATGTTAATAATTAAATTTTAAATAGAATTTAATTTTTAAAGATAGTATAAAAATAAACAAGAGACCATGCTGAAGCAGCAATGGTTACTATACGTTATTATTTTTCGGAGAGCTGAGATATTATTTATTTTTCACTTACATTGTGTATTACTAATCAGCACATACTGAATTATTGATGAGCCAAAAAAGTACTCGGTAATGGTGAGTTTATGAAAATTTTAATTAGAATACACTAATGTAAAAATTAAAAATAATAATATTTAATTATTCATCCATAAAAAAATCCTAGATTAAAAGATTAGGATCCCTAAAATTATAACATACTAGCACATTTCTCTCATTCTCTCTTCCTTTGCAGCCTTTTCTCTTCTCCTTTTAAATCCTCATCTTGCTTTATCTTCTCTCTCTTATTCTATCCTCAATCCATTATCTTCTCTTCTTTTCTTTTTCACACGCAGGTATTTCTTCTCTTCTTTTATTCTTCACAACGAGATCCTTTACCCATAAGTACTAGCCCAAAAAAAAACGACATTTTAATGTATGTTTTTTTCCCTTCACATTGACATGTTAATGATTTTTTAAAACTTAACTTCAATTAGTGAATGCAATTTCAAGTTTATAAACATTAAGCTTGATAAAAGCATAACATCGACGATGAAATCATAGATTGAAATTAATTTATTTAAATGGAGTTAGGTTTTCAAACATCCCATATGAAAACAGAGCTTAATATTTTATGGTATGTTGTTTTTAACTATTTTTTCTTAAGTTGTTATTTTTTTGTTGTTGATTATGAGCGACTCAATGCTAAGATGGTCAAACTCCGTCGATTGGTAACCAAGATGAGATCATAAATGAGTGATACATGTGCCCCATCTTATTCACCCCACTGTCCAAGCGAAGACCCGCCTCCTTCTCCGATATCTTTATTGTAGATTAATTGTATCCGAACTTATAAATATTTAAATTTATAATAAATATTTAAATTTTAAATTAGTTTATTTTTAAAAATTTTATTTTCTATTTTTGTTTGGTATATTTTTTTAACAAAATATATTTTTAAATTATTACCGACGAGGTTATCGACATCATAGTTCATCAATATATTTTAAAGAGTTTTAAAAGAATCATTGCAAATGCTACTAACACTATTTACTCACTAAATAAATAACAATTTGTGCGTTTGATGGTTACATGCCAAATTTATTGACAAACATACCAAAGAACAAAAAAAATTATCGATGGAATGACATATGATTTTTTTATGGATGATATATTATATTCAACGATAAAAGTATTGATAAAATAAAGCGGCTAAAGGTTTTTATTTTGCGCGCTTTGTTTATTAGTAAATTCATTTATAGAATTACCATCAACAAGCTCACCAATAGACTATAAAACTATTAATGAAAGTTTTTTCCATTGATTATTTTTATTTGTGATCATGTTGGCAAGTTTCGTGCTAACAGAAAATAAGTATAAATAATAAATTTCATTTTTAAATCAAAAAATTCTGACAATGACATGCCTATTCCTTTTCTATCACTCTTCTCTAGGGGATAATATGTAAAACAAAACGAATTCAATTCACCAATAACATTTCGTTGCTTAAATTTTACCACGTAAACGACCATGGGCGGAGCCAGGTGAGGCTGGCAGTCCCTTGCAATTGTTTTTTTCCGTACCCATCTTAAATAATTTAATATTTTAGAGCTAAAACCAATAAAATTTAAGTTTTAGCATTTGTTTTTAGATTTTCTTTTTAAAAAAAAAAACAACGTGGCTTTGAAACATGTGCAGGAAATAAGAACTTTAGACCAGAACTTTTCTGGGTATGCAGGGTTGGCACCATGGACCCCCTCAAGGAGGGGTCTAGGCTCTTTTAATTAGATGCCGCCCCGCTTTAACTCGGAATCTAGCCTTTGCAATCTTGTTTGGTCCCGTCTTGGAGCTAACAGATTTATTTCTCCTTTAATGATAATAATTAAAAGTTTTTTTTTTCAATAAATCTATCTATCTATATATATATATATTAAACGAGATTAATTTTTTTAAGATAAAGTATATTCAAAAACAAATTCTTTTAGATATTAATAATAATAAGGTTTGAACTTTAAAGTATTAAAATAAAGAGAAAACAAATCTCTTTAATCACATCTACCTCGAGGATTTATGACCGGGAGTTGTTACGAGTTACAACGCGCAAAATAAATCCTCATTGGACAAGTAATGTGGTGCCACGTTAGCTGGTTTGGTTTCTAAGAGCTCAAGACCCAAAATTCAACACGTGCTGCATTCATTCTACACATATTTTTCAAACCTACCGTTACGTGTGAGAGATTTTATTTTATTTTGAGAACAATGCTGTTTTTATACCAATAAAACATTGTTTTTTAAATCACTTTCCATAAAATTTCAATCGTTAGATTTTTAGATTTACTTCATTCAATAAATGGGATTTAAGAGAAAATTATTTTTAAAACTTTCCGAAGAACATTGAATTTTCAATAATTTTAAACACTAAACTAGTTCGTCTGTTGATGATATACGCTAATAATTATTCAGTAATTTTTGACACAGACCAATTTCTAATGTCAGATCATGCTAACAGAAAACTTTTTAGCGATCCATGTATTTTTATTTAGAAATATATTTAATTTTTTTTTAATATTAAAATAAAAAAATTAACTCAAACTTAAAAAGTTTGAACTTTTTTAAAAAATATAATTAAACTATTCTTTAAAAATATATAATTAAACTGTGATATCACAAGTGGTTCTCTAACATGGATTTAAAGTTGATGACTGTTCCTCGCAACACTGCCGCATAATAAATTAGTTAGATACCACGAGAGCACAATGAGAATGAGCTGGCATGGTTAATGGTCTCCTAGCAAAAATAGGCGTTGCAAAGTGGGCCATGCCTACCCGTGGCCCCAGACAGCACAGTTAGTAGTTGAGGAGGATTTGAGATCATTCATTTAGGTAACGCCGATGGTCTCAGGGCCTGAAGCTGTGCATACAGTGGGGACACAGGCCACCGGTAAACAGTGAGTTAGGAGGGAGTGATCAGGTGAGCTCAGTTCCAACGAGCTTCACAAGACTAAAATTTTTAAAAAACATGTTCTTGTGGGGACTCAGCGACAAAGTCAGGGTACCCATCTTGTAATGCACGGCCTTCACTATTTGAGCGGGCCCCAGTATCCATCAGTCATCTGACGTTTCAGATTTCATCTGATCACCTTTTGATGGACCCTACCACAAATAAGAGAAGAGCCCTCTACCTTGAAGGTGTGGATTCTTCGACAAGTGGACCCAAGCCCACCATGCAATGGTGGTGGACCAGTGGGATGGTGGGTGGAACCCACCATTTTCACCGGTCTAGACCATAATGAAGGAGAGCTCGCCGGTCACCAGGGGGGGACCCACATGGCCTCATCTATTTGTGACGAGGGACCCCACTACCTTGAGGAGGCCACAATGGGGTTGGGGTATGGTCATAGACCCACTTGCCCTTACTGGTCTTTGTTCTCTGTTCCGTTCAGGGGACCCCTACACTGGATGGATCCCTTGTCTGTGGTACATGAACCCCACTATAAAACTTTAACACCAGCACAAACTTTTGCCTAGTGCCCTACCACTACTAGCCAATGCCAATGCAACACGTCAGTAGATTAAAGTAAAATATCTTCTGGGTCTTTCTTGTGGGGGGAAATGCGGTTTGGACCACTTCAAAATTAAACACCTTTCATGTCTTGGAAATACGGTTTCATGTTATTTATAGTACTATACAATATTTTTTTATCAGCTTTTTATTTTATGTCAATTTAAGTGAGCCTGGTATCAATTTTGGTTGGTCTCTTTGTTTTGGCTTTTTATTTATTAATTATAGAAAACTTCACTTTAATCTTAACAACGATAATACATGGAATAAATTCATTCATTACATGCCATCATCTTAAAAAATAGACATATACAACGGTTCATGTTAGTCACTGTTGTTACTGGATTCTCATATGCTGTTCATTTCTACAATGCTCTCTTTTTTCAGATTTATTTGCTTGCAATTCATCCTTTCGAATTATATTGGCATAGTTTTATTTTTTTTCTTGCATTCTATTACATATGCGAAGTGTCTGATAATATTTTGATGTTAAATTAAATATCGGTGTTGAGAAGTAAGATTTTAGGTTATAGTTTAGAAAAATAAAAGAACAAGGACAAGATAAATTCCCTTTTCATACTTATTGTTCAAAGACCATGGAAAAAACAAATTTGTTCCTAGAAGTTTCGATTTACATGTTATTTTACCCCTTTTATTTTAACCTTTTTTATTTTCATCCCTTCATTTCTTGTCACGTTTAAATCCTTGGATGGTGAGAAGTGAGAGAGAAAATTACAAAAAATTATTGAAAAATAGAAAATATTCAATCAGCAGTATACCAGTCATAAAAATATTAATCTTGATGTAATAAGTTCGTTTTAAGACGGATCGTTTAATGAATATTGTTTTGCCCTTTAAATATATCCAGAAAAGTAGATCAGAATCCATAAATTGTATTTTGATATATTTTAATTAATGATTTTTATACAGATTAAATATGTTATAAGCTTGTAAATGGCTTTATGGAGGTTTTCATGATGACTTGGGGTGTTTTCAAATTAAAATAAGTTAAAATTTAGTTTTATTGGATCTAAAAACTCATAATTTAAATTATAAATTAATGTATTGTCTTTGCAAATAGACAATGCATTATCCATTGTATTAAAAAAATTAATGAATGGCGTGTTGTTCATCTACTTTAAAAAATAAAAAAGCTAGACAAGTAAGCCTTGTATTTTCAATCCTATCATGAAAACCTAAGTCTTTTTTTTTTTGAGTCTGACATGTGTATTTATTATTTCAGGTTTAAAGGTGTCTATTGATAACTCTTATTTTTTTTAAAAAAAATTAAAATAAAATCATTTTAAAAAAACTATTATCCATTTATCCTATAGTTTTCAAAATGATTAAAGTTTTTTATAATAATATTAACAATTATTTTATAAATAATTATAAATCAACCTTAAACTAGAACTTCTAAAAAACAAATGCTTCATTAATAACCGATAATAATAGAATATATCTTTTATATATGTGGGTAAAAATATCAATTCATTTTTTTTTTTCATTTCTTACTGAAACTGATTCTCATGATTATAATAAGTTTTTATCTAAAAAAATACTATGTTTTCTTCAAAAAAAAAAAAAACATGAATAAGGAAATAGCGTTTATTTACTCTTCAATTCAAGGCACTACAATTTTTAATTTTTTTTTTTAAATGTTACTCTAAAAAAAAAAACTATAGAAAAAAATTAATTTTTTGCTCAACAATCGCCTCTCTCATTAGATAATGAATATCACCTAATGCGCTAAAGTCACTATCTACAAACGACAACATTTTTCTCCGCAGCTTTTTCATCGGATGGGGGCCCATTCTGAAAGTCTGAAATACAATAAGATGGGCTGGGCGTGTTCAAGGGGGGTCGAAGAGTCACAAGGCTCACATCAATGAAAGGAAGATTGAGATCGGAAGTTGGCTTCGTTGCCGGGAAAACAAAGTTGTTTATCATCATCCAGGCCAGGGGACGACGGACTACACCTGGACTATAAGAATACTTCAAAGTACAACCATTGATTAAGACAATGATTTCAGAGAAGAACTCGAGCTAGGATGCATTGAAGGAAAATCAAATATGGATGTTGAGGGAAGAACTCGAGCTAGGATGCATTGAAGGAAAATCAAATATGGATGTTGAGGCACAGGTCATGTCCCGAAACTCCATGGCCAGTGGCCTCCCTGTGAAGAAGTTTCTGATTTCTGGCCCTTCATCCTCAATGAAAAAACAGGACCTGGGAAACATTCGAATCATAATCCTGTATCAAACCACCGTGTGTACGAGGAATCTCAAATCAGGAATCATATGCTCGCTGCAGTTTCCGAATCCGATGGTTTCAGTAATCTCCTGTGAAAGTCTGTCATAGACTGTCGAGACCCAGAACTACAGCTACCCTCTTCGCTTTGTATAGCCATAATTCCTAATTTGTATTCTCATAACAGTTGACTTATATATTGTTTATTAAATATTTGTCGAAGAACACAACTCAAGGAATCTATTTTATCTTTTGAACTCAACATTTAAACGACTCAAGGTCCCAAGAAGACGTTGTGGTACTTCCCTTCACCCGTCAGCTCCCAATAAAAGTCTTAAACGGAACACCAAACCCCTAGAAACGGGCATTTAATTCGTTTAGAGGATGAAGATCACAGTCCACACCCCTGGACACAGGCATTTATTCGTTTAAAGGGTTTCAGGGATGAAGATAACAGCCTTGAGTTTATAAAGGAATGGAGCTGGAATAAGAACACTGTAGTGGAGGCTGAAAGGGCCTTTTTCAACCGAGGTCAGATGAGAACAAAAGCATCACAGAAGCAGATGCATATTGTTAAGACATAGTAAATAAGAGAACTACAAACAAGAATTGAAAACCCGTCACCACCGTTCTAAATATAACTTCCGAAACAGAGAACTGACTTGTTAATTTTTTTTTATAAAAAAAACATAACGACTAAGATATAACTCAATCTTAAGCATGAAAACCCGTCACCACCGTTCTTTCCCCACCGATTGGGTTGGTGTAAGTTGGGGAGTGTTATTACTTTTAACTTCATATAAATATGGCTTTAACAATAAACTAGGAAACTTGAACTTCCATTGTAAGACAGTAGATGACATAGATATCACGATCCGACCCTCCTTTTGGGTTGCAGCAGAAGGAGTTTTCACCCAGTTATGGAGAATTAGACACTTCTACATGAGCAAATCAACAGATACTAGGAAAAGCAAGAATACTCGAAAGTGTAGTGGGGTGCATGGCCATGCTAAAGCATCAAATACCACACAGAATCATAGCTACTCTTACATAATCTGGAAAATAATTTTTTTTTTTTTTCCCATAGTGTATTTCAAACTTCATAAGGTAAGCAAAGCATTCGTTTGAGGATATAACAAAATTACATATCTTAAAAATTCACTGCTGATTTTTTTTTTTACAAAATTTTGTTTAATTTTTTACGATACAGATGAAAGCAATGCAAGTTTGAGGCAGTCATCTGACACTTGTAACTGCATCCAGAGTAAAAACTATTGAGAAAACAAAGGAGGACAAATTCCTATTACTTTGGAAATAACTTCACCTAAAAATCATAGAAAATTTGGAAATCCAACTTCTTGCGCTGTCCATTATGATCCAGACATGTAGGTGTACCGAGTCTGAGCACCAGCAACAAGCTCAACAATTTTCGCTGAATGTTCATAAGATAATTGTATGAAAAACATGAATTTTCCAGAAACAAACTCAATCATCAAGGTGCAAACATTATGCAACAAAGAAGTAAAACTGAAAAGAAATAAACACCACGCACCTGTTAGAAGCCCAATGATGGGAACGGGTTCTAGTAGTTTTTCAGTGCTTTGAAGTCTTTGCCTGAAATGATTAACAAAAATAGTGTTGAATCTTAGATTACTTTATCTTGTGGAGATTGCCGCTACGAAACAGCAAAGCTTAGCAAGAAACTTAGGAAAGAAATCATTACCTGGTGTACTTGCTAAAGAATGGATCTCTCATAAGGTAAAGCGCCCATAACAATTTTCTTCTTTTCAACTGATTCAAACATAACATCAACATCCCTTTAGCATCAAATCCATCAATTAATGAGTATTACATTCACAAAAAGAAATGAAAAATTAAGAGCGGACAGGATCATCCTGAAGAAGATGGACTGGAAAACAGTAAAATTCTGTAAACTCTAACCTCATCCTGTTCAGAAGCGGTAAGATGATAATCCCTTGATTTAGTAACCTGTGTTAAAAAGCCTGCTCCTATAGTGTCTACAGCCAGAGAAAGAAACCAAGGAATCCACGACCGAATTCCATACTTTCGGATGAGCAACACATAAATAAGGGGTCTTGTAATGAACAGTACCTCTCCCATGAGAAATAATGCCCCGTGAACACCTTTCTCAGATAAAATCATGGAAAGCGATGGCCTCTCAATCATTTGAGCTGTCAAGGTACAATTTCAAATATTACTTGAGTTGACTTATAGATTCTATATTATTCATCTAGCCCCAAAACAAAATTATTAAGAATGATTATACGTGGAGGCTCCATGATAGCTTGCTTATGTTGAACCCCGTGCAACCACACTGGATCAGAACCCATCCTGGCATTTTCTCCAAACCTGCTCAGTGCAGACAATGCCCTTCCTTCTAGATTCCATGGGTTCTGTCCATTAGAGCCACGGTGGGCTCCGTGCTTTTGGAAACCCCCACCATTACGCTGCGAGCTTGGGAAACCCAAATGCTTTTCAATATTTGGTGTCTCTCCTCCATGCAGAAGCATCTTATATCCACTATTCCGGAACAAAGCCAGCCTAACTAGCACCCTGAGTTACAGGAATCCAGAAATATCAACATGCCGGTACAATTCTAAAAGCCCAGCTGAATGAGATAAGAGTCAAATAATATAAAGCTGCTTACTTCGTAGCTTCTGTAACAGCAATGAAATTCCATTTCTTATCATCACCATAATAATGTTGAGCTGCAACCTCAACCAATGTTTCCAAATCTTTTATAGCAGATATGCACAACGAATATGGGAAGGAATTAGGCTTCACGGGATCAGCAAGCATCTGGTTTGGAGCTGTATCGATGATATGCTCATTTATAGCAGTGACAATGCCCAAGATTGCAGTTACTGCAGATAATTTCTAAATGTCTCAATATAGCAGCATTTTTAACTTTTCAATGTAAATGAATACAAAAGGAAAGAAAAGATAAAGGAGTCGTCATTTGGTTTGTGAGATGAAAAAAAACAAGGCGAAACAGAACTCAAAATTTGGAGATTTTAGCTGTTTACATATGGAGCCTGAGAAAGCAATAAAACTCCAAACTGAACCTAATACAGCAGCGTGAGTGTGACTTGCTAGTTCTCATTGGTTCAGGATGGGAGCAACAGAAAACATAAATCTTGACGTATAAAATTGTTTATAATTCCCACCATGTTCCAAGGTTACTTAATAAGGAAAACCCAAGCTAACAAGAAATAGCCAAAAGTTACCAAAGTTTCACAAAACCTGCTTCTGGTCCTATCTCTGAGGCGGAAAACCGTTCAGGAAGAAGCCATGTCAATCCCTGTGCACAATTTTTGAACACCCATATCAGAAAACAGTTTTCAAAAACATGCAGCGCATCCACAACAAATTCACCAGAAATTATCACATTTCTATGCCACTGCCAAGTACCGGTAATATCCAAACTATTAAAACAATCAATGAGGCTGAACAGTATTCTATGAAACAAAGACTCTTAACTGGAACAGCTAAGACAAAAACCAAATCATTACATAGATGAAACAAAAACCACCTCTGATATCTTAACATACTTCCTGTCCCTGATCAATTTTCTCTCATCAACGATGGATAATATAAACAATCTAAGCAGCAAAATATGCAAGAATTTTCATAAAGCAAGGTCCTTTAATCAATTTTCTCCATGAAAATTATGATAACACTACTCAACAGTCGCAACAAAATGCAATAACCTCAAATTCATATCCAAACACATCTCAAGGACAGTTTTTATTCCCCGGGATTTTCTCGATGTCTAACCTAAAAGGTCATACAAAGAACCAAGAAGAAAACCCCCAAGCCAAGACAATCAAATTATGTAACTGAATAGAGAGATTAGGCTTACATTAGCAAGAGACTCCAATGAGTGAACATAATCTTTATTCCTTCTGACCCATTTCTTATAAGCCTCCATGGCTTCGAAACCTCTAAGAAAAATAAAATAGCACACAGAGAGAGACTCAGCTCTCCAACTATTTGAATCTAAAAGTTAACAGTGCTCACTTGAATCTAACTCTCTGTCTAGTGATATAGGATCAGACCCAGATGAAGAAATACAGAGAACGAGAAAACTCTTTCGAATAATTTCGATCTCAGGAGATGCGGATGCCACCAATAATACTCGTAGGCGTAGCAAATATATATATATATATATATTTTTTTAAAATTTATAAAAATAATATTTTTAAAATTTATAATAGTTGTATGTCAAAATAATTTAAAATAAAAAAAATATTTTTTAAAAAAATCTTTTTAAAACGCAAAAGTAAACACCGCCTTCGAAGAAGGGCCGGTTGTTGTTAGAGGGAGAGACAAAAACGATAGGAAATGACTAATGAGAGTTTTGTTGATGTGTGATAATTTGTTTTGTTCAAAGCAGTTCTTTTTATCCTATCCGTTCATCCGGATAAGAATTTGATGTGTCCGACCGTGTGATGTCAGAGTACGTGTTTTCGGGGGTTGCAGGTTAATATCAGTAGATGGATAGTTGACCGTTGGATCACAATTTGTGTGGTGGAGATCTTGTATCGAAGGTGAAAGTTTCGTGTCCTTGTATCAAGATTCAAGAGTACAAGGAGAGAAAATGGGGAGTGGATAATGGACTGGGTTCCGCTGCCATACGCTAGTGCTCCGTGTGTCTGAGATTGTGATGTTATCAAAGTTTAAAGTATTTTTTAAAAAATAATATATTAAAATAATTGAAAAATACAAAAACAATTTAAAAAAAATTTAAAATTTTATAAAATATAATTCATACCGCATTTTAAATCAGAGCAGTAGGAACGGCTAAGAGGCATGCACGTCTCATATATGCGAACGATTATATGCCTTTTAAAAGTATTTTTTTAAAAATTTTATTTTATTTTATTTTTTTATTTACTTCAAATTAATATGTTTTTAATATTTTTAAATTATTTTAATGTGCTGATATCAAAAATAATTTTTTTAAAATAAAAAAAAATATCATTGACATGTATTTTAACACTAAAAATTATTTGAAAAGCAACCTCAACCACACTTCCAAACAAGCTTCTCAGGCTTTAATAAATTTAGGATATTTTTTATAGTGTAGTTGTGGTTGTTTTTTTAAGTGTTTTTCATGCTGAAATATATTAAAATGATATATTTTTTTATTTTTTAAAAATTATTTTTCAGATCAACGTATTAAAACTATCCAAAATATATAAAAAATTATTTTTTAACAAAAAAAATTAAATTTTTTTAAAATATCGTTTGTACCATTTTCAAAATAAAGTTTTAATGGTTCATCATTGTTAATGAAAAATTGCGTTTTTAAAATAGACTTTTGAAGAGTTGTGTCCTTTTCAAAAAGATGTGGCTTTTGATTTTAAAAATTAACCATTACAATTGTTAAAGAGACAATTCTAACGAAGTTGTCAATTTAAGTAGAATAACAACTCTTGACAACTTTGGTTTTTCAAGAACTCCCATGTCTAAATTTTGTGCTTTTTACATAAAATAACACCAAAAATTTAATTAGCTATTTATTCTCGGTTATGCTATGGATAATAAAAAATTAAATATGCTTGAAAAATAATATTATAATTACACTACTAGTAAAAAAAGTAGACAACAAATTATTTCAAAACTAGAAAATTAATTTTTTTTTCAATTACATCTTCAATTCTATTTTTTTAAACAGTAAATATTGTAACTTTTATACGTGGATTTGTATACTAGAAGCCAAATCATGAGAGTAAGAAGAACAACAATTATATCGAATATCATGTAGAAATATATCTGGTCAGGTATAAATCATAGAATAAAAATTGTTAAGATGAAGCATAAAATAAGAAATATCAAAGTGGCATGTGCATACAGAATAATTTACGAGACATGGACATCAACTTCAAATCCTACAAGCAATAAGTTTTCTTTCATTTCTTGCGGGTCAATGCTTGACCTGAGAAGTCCGACCGCCAGATTTCTCTGGTGTTGGCCGAGTTTAACAGTATCCTCTGAATATCCAGTTCTAACTAATTGCAGGAACTAATTTTCTGGCATTTTTCTTCCAAAATGCATGATCGGCTGGCTAATGGAGTCACTCGATTTTCCGGCGAACACCAGAGCCAAGTTTTTCCCTATTATCCCTATAGCGACTTTTAGCCCTTTTCTTTAATTTGAAAATAGCTAAAAAAACATATTCCCATATATATTCTGGAAATTAATGAAATGAAAGGTGTTTGTGTGTATAGTTAACTGGCACTTACTTTAGCAGTAAATCGAAAGAGGCAGGTTTTAGCAGGTGCAGGCGTGGCGGTGCACAGCTCTTGCCACCGTCTCCAATACAAGCTGCAGCACCCTCCTGCCACTTCTTGGCTCTCCATCTCGGCTTCTAGCTGGCTTGCTTGAACATCTTCACGAGAGTGAGAAATTCCCATTTCTTCTTTCTTGATCCCGTCCTCTCCCTTGGATTCTTGCTGCAGCAGCTGGTCATGCATTTTGATTCTCTTGTTCAGTGCACAGTTAAGCTTGTTGCTGCCGCGATCTTGACCAAAACCAGTTCTACCTTACCTGTCCTAATTACTACCTTTAAATTCGAGGTTGTCCCTGTCAATTGAGGTAGCTCACTGTCCATTTACTTTGTAATAATTCGCATTTAAGCTAAACAACCACGGGCTGCGTATTTATTCAACATTGCTAAGCGATCTTGTTAGCTATTTATTACTAGGGAAAATATTGGTTGACATTATGTTAGGCAGTAAAAATAGAATAATAAATCTCTCAGTTTTTCTATTTTATTAAAATATAAAAATTTACTTAAAAATTATCTAATAAATATATTTATTTTATATCTCTGATTATATTATTCTTACTACACTACTAGTCGAATGTAACTTCAAAGATTTCCCCCCACTTTTAATCACTTCAGTTTAGTTTGTTCCTACTATTTATTTTTTAAGTATTTTTTTTATTTTCTAAAATTTATTTTTAATATCAACACAAATATATAAAAAAATTAATTTAAAAACAAACAAACGGTGCTCATTAATTAAACAATTTAAAGACAAGGTCATATTTAACAAACGTTAAACTTCTTAGAAAACATTGAAGAACATGTAGAACATTAGCTTAGATGAGTTTTTATTGACAGAAATTAAGTTTATCAATCTCTTTAACTTAAATAATAAGTTGTTTTGTTAGTGAAATTAACTCAGTTTTATCATGTTTGAAAAACCTAGGACTCAAGGTAGTTGGGCCGAGGCCCATTAACTAGGTGGATTGGGTTAAAACAGCAAGGAAATAGCCAGCACAGCAGCAGCCTGTTTAATTTAAGAAAGAAATCTCTACTACTACGACGACCACTCCCTAGGGTTCTTGCAGAAAGATTCGTTGAAGAACCATGCAACTCACTCTTGAATTCGGGTATCTTTAAATTCTAATTTATATCCCCGAATTCTTTAGGTTTCTCTGATTGAATTTATTATTCCATAGTAAATCATGGGATAGATTTGAGTGAGTAATTTTGATTCGTGTGATGCAGTGGTGGGCTTGAGCTTCTCTGTGATTCAGTGAAGATTCATAATGTGGATGTTAGCCCTAATAATGAGGTAGACAAGGTGAATTATTATTAATTTTAATTTTATTTTATTTTATTTTAGAGAGGAATGAAATTGCAGTTGACAAGACAAAAAAGGTGGTGCTTACTCTACATCATCGTTTTTGGGATTTATGCCTTTTACAGTTAACTATGAAAGATTTACTTGTGTGGGTTCGTGCTAATCTGATCAAGGAGAGGCCAGAAATGTTCATGAAAGACGATTCTGTGTAAGTTTGAAGCTTTGCCTTTTACCTTTTTTTGTTGCTTGGTGAGCTTGTGCCTAATTTACCACTAAATGAGGCAAATGGAGGTTGGTTTAAGTACAAGCATCGGAACTTGGCTCCATTTGCTGAAGACTTATTTGTATCGATTAGTTTCATCAATTAACTTGAGACTGTGATCTGCTATGCAGGAGACCTGGTGTTTTAGTTCTTGTCAATGATTGTGACTGGGAACTTAGCGGTCAGCTCGATACGCCTTTGGAAGAGAAGGATGTGGTGGTTTTTATCTCTACCTTGCACGGTGGTTAGTATGTGGTTGGTTATAGTATCTTTTCAGATCATAAGTGATTGAAGCCATATCTGTGAAACTCAAAACTAAAGAACTAATGTGAAAGAAATTTAAGGTTTAGAAAGAAAGGGGAATGGGGATTTTAACTTTGTCCTCAACTTCTTACTTCTTATGCCCCAGTGGCAAAATGCATGTTCTGTTGATGTTACTGTACTATTTTCATGATAAGTGACAGATAATGTGATTTACATGAAAGGAATGGAGGTTTTGTAGATATTTTAGAGCCACACCATTCAAGAAGCACTTTGAAAGATAAACCAGTCACTTTTATGTCCTTACCGGAGCAATGCCGGAATATGTCACAGAGAAACTGTGGTATAACCTGTATATAGGTTCCTTGAGGCAACTTCACAGGACGGGTTCTCATTGCTAGTCCAAAGGCAACATTTTCCTTGATACGTCACAATCCCATTGTTTTCCAAACCGTCCTCTGTCATTAGGTTACAACTGTTTTTTACTCACAATTTACCAGAAAGAAATTCTGCACTATCTGGGCATTGATCTGCTTTGATTGCTTGCTAACCACAACCCGTTGTATTGATGTTAAACGATCTGTGATGAAAACTCTGCTTTCGATGCCCACACAGCATGTACTGATGGAACAAGAGAATGGAGTCTGTAACCTCTCTAACACATTTTAAGACTTAGGAAGGGGATGAAGGCACGAGGCTTTATTTTAGCCATCACAATGTTTTTAACTGGAATTATAATTTCTCACCAATTAAAAAAGTATGTTTAGGTGCTTTATTATTTTTTATACAAAACTACAAAAAACCAATCAAAATAGCTTACCAGATTGGCAATGCTCCTGAGACCTACATTCAACATGGCGTGTTATCTGTAATCAGCAATCAAGCGAAGGATGAAACTCTCACTAAATCCACGACTCCATTCTCAGTCAGCTTGGCAGGCAAGCTTTTCTGCTCTAAAAAAGCAAGAGATTGTGATGTGGGAAAACAACGAAGGGGTGTATGATAAAAAAGAATGTTGAGAGTGGGATTTGAACCCACGCCCTTTCGGACCAGAACCTTAATCTGGCGCCTTAGACCAACTCGGCCATCTCAACATCTTTTGAAAGACTAGCGTCAGTACAAAATCTTAACAAATACTCAATCTACTGGTTGATCTATCTAACGTATTACCTGGTCCTTGGACCAGGTTGCAGAACACCAAGCAAAATCCCTTAAATAATTAAAATAAATATCTGGTTCGTGAAAAGTTTGATTTTATGTTGAGGAAAACACATCCCCATGATCCTTGTCCAGGCATTTTCTTACACGAAAATACACAATCAAAGGACAAGCTTCAAATTATTGAATATATGATTTGGATGGGTTCAGATATTTTCATTTTTTTTTAATACAAAGGACTAAAATTTTAAACTAATTAACTTGATTTTTTCTTTAATTATTTTTAATTTTATTTTTCAATATTTAATTAATTTCAAATTAAATTTTATAATCTTATTTGATTTGTTTTTTATAAGATTATTCTGGTTTCATTATCTGTGTGAGTTGGACTATTTAAACCATGTTAACTCAATTTGTTTTTAATTAATTTTTTTTTATTTTATCCTTCAACTTTTGATTAAAATTTGAGTTTTATAATATATTTTAATTTATTTTTTTATAAAATTTATCTTAATTTTATGATCCAAATAACAAATTTAATAATTTAATTCGGGTTAACTTAAATTCAATATGTTTTCATATTTATATTTAAAAAATATCTTGATTTTTTTAATCAAACGTTTTGAACAGTCATCTTGATTATTTTTAAACTTATTAACTGATTTAATTAATCAGGTTTAAGATAGTACCACCTGAATGTTGTTTTTTACGATAAAAAATTTTGATGGACCTAACCATGTAGAGCAAACTAATCCCACCATATTCCTTGCATCTCCTAACAATAGGAAAAGAAAGAAAGAAAAAACCTAACGAGGATGAATAGGCTCACTTGAAATACAAACCACACCTACAGCTAATTAATGACAGTTTGGTCATCGAAGTATACAGCAGCAAATTTGGCATCTCTTCTCTGAAACATAAGATCGAAAGAAGTGGAGCAACCAACCTTCAACTCTCCCCTCTGTATGACCAGCCTAACAGCAAAAGTATGAAACCAAATTTACATTTTTGTTGTTTTCTTTCATCAAGCTTGAAACTTTGAATTACAGATTATTTTGGTGCGTAAGAAATGGGACACCTAAGATTTCTACCAAACTAGTCTGCGTTTTCATTTTCTTCATTATCGTCCATCATTTTATCCCCAAGTAGCTCAGCAGATGCGACTAGCCATGTTTCTTGAATTACACTCACTGTAGTAAGGTAAGGGTACAAAAAAATAAAAAAAAGTTGATAAATCATTGATGTGCCCAGAACATCATACAGAGCTTCAATAAAGCGTTGACTCTCCTTCCCATCAGCCCAAAATGACCTGACTGGACGCAATCTAATTGATAACTCTTACAAAATGGCTGACCATGCGGAGTTTAAACCTTTTGCTTTCCTTTGCGATGTCTGTCTAGTTCTGCTTCAGTATCTTCCAACTGCAGCTTTAGGGTGGATATCCTTCGTTCTACATCTTCCACAGTACCTCTGCTGGTGGAAGGTTGATATGGTGATATGAAGTTTCTTGAAAAAGCTTTTAGAGATTCAACTCCAGTGACCTATTAAGTCAGATCTAGCTATTAACTTATAAAATATATTAAAAAAGTTATCACAGAGGCAAGAAGCCAAACGACAGACAAAAAATTCACTCCTCTATCTCCAGAATACAAAAACTAAAACAAAAACAAACTGGATTTCATGGAAAATAAACTACTTTTGGGAAAAATTAGCATATTTGCTCATCCTAAAATATATAAAAGGTAATAAAAAAATATAGGAACACATAAGCTAACTTGCTTGCTTTAAAAACATGAAAAAAAAAAAGAGTTGCCAAGCAAGCTCTGCAAATTATGGAAAAAAGCAGTTCATTGGCAAGTCCTAAAGGTTATGGCATAAGTAGTTTACCTCTTGTGGCAACAATGGAAGTTTGGTAATGTTGAAGTCATCATACAGCATATAGAACTGATCAAGGTACTTCTTTTGCATCCGCATTCTTGCTTTGAGTAATTTGGATTCGACATCTAGAATAAAAACACCAACCAACAATGGTTAACTAGTATTTATCTAAGAAAGAATATGAAAAGCATAATGAGGTGGTAGGGGACGTTGATAACACCTTCTTCATCATAAAGGACTTGATTAATGATAACATTATGTGTATCAATCTCAACTTTGGCAAGCTCCTGAACCAGTCTCTCAGTTTCATAAAGGGAGAGGAACTCGGGAATGCAAACACAAACAAAGGTTGTCAAGTCCTGGAAGCAGGAAACACAAGTGCATAATGTCGGATGAAAAAAAAGACAAAAGTGATAAAGAAACTGGAATGTCCAACAGGAAAACACAAACACCATCTATATAGTGAAATCATAGCTTCCAGACTTGCAAATCTACAGTATCTTATGTCATCAGCATTAAAAGCAAGAGAAAACCAAACACCAGAAACAGGGGTGGAACTAGAAAATTTTAAATGGGGTACGATCATAAAAACTACAAGGTTGGAGAGCAACTATTTTATTTTTTGAGGGGTTGAATGCATAACTATTATGAAAATTTAAGGATCAAAATTAAAATATTTTAAACTTTTGGGGGGCCATGCCCCCCCCCCCCCCCCACCCAAAAAAAGCATGCTGTAGTTGAGTCCCAGAATTATTCAATTAGATGGTCATGTTAAAGATAGTTATACGCTCTAACTATATGCAAGGCAACACCATGATGTGATACAGCAGACACTTAGTCTTCCATCCAATTTAACAGCACTACACTGCCATATGCCAATAATTACAATAATACCAGAAAACAAGGAGAGAGAATGACAGTAATGACAAGAACATCCTAAACCCAATAATTTTTTATTACCATTACTTCAGACACCTTCATCAAATATATACCAGAGCCCTAAAGCAATAATGAGTTAGTGGAAGTCTTTCAATCCTCTAAATAAAATCAGGTATAAATATACAATCAAACAAAAAACTCTGCAACTGAAACATAGCATAATTAACAATTAAATGTACACAAACACAATCACACAGATGGAAGATCTTACTGGGTCTTTGAATTGCTTATTGACTTTCTCAATCACATCTTTCATGCTTTCAAGCCTTCCCAAGATTGCTTCCTCGCCAAATTCGTCATCAAGGCCAAATAGACGAGTCATCTGCCATAAACAATTCCAAAACTTAGCAATTGTACATCATTGTATTTTTAATAATTAAAAGTGACAAGAGAATTAATGATACAAAGGTGTGAAGCTTAATGTCACTCAACTGCATGGGAAAGGGAAATCCTGTAATCAGAAGCTAAAATTTATTCTCAGACATCAATGGTCAAAATGGAAAGAGCAACACACTACACTTCTTCCAAATGACAAGTAGCTATAGTGACAGAAGACTGCTGACAGAATCACAAATTCTAAAGCAAGAGGAACTGTAAATCCTATTGTATCTATTCTTCTTCTATCCTATTATATCTTTTCTTCTTCTTCTTCCTTTCCTAAACCTAGTATTTCTGGATTCAGCTCTTTAATCAAAAGCTTCAACATTCAAATACCAGGAAGAGAATAAGGGAGAAGAGGAAAGATTATAACCTACCACTGCCATCTGAGGCCATTCCTATAGCTGGCCCACCGACCATGGATGGTTCAATATATTTTTGGTCACACCATTCATGCCTAATGTATGAACAGTAACCAGGGGAAAGAAAGGACAGCAATGAACGGGAAATGAACATGCAGTCATGCACAGGCCAAAGGCTCAAATATTGAACTGGCACATTGGAGATTGAATGTTCATTCCACCACCCAACTCAAACATTACATAAAAGCTGAAGGGCACAGAAGCAATTATACTTTAATGCTATGGTGGCAGACAGGAAAGGAGCACTGAAAATAATCAATGCCCTGTGGATACAACAACTGTAAAATAAGTAACAACTATGAAACCCAAACAACAAAGGATCATCATAAATTGCATAGATCAAAATTTTCCAAAATAGAACACAACGTGTTACAGGGCACCATATTTTTATCTCCTAGCCATTAAGCTAAGGGAAACAGATGTTGGAAGGAAAGGAAACACAACACTTCAATTCTTAGAACATGCTAAACTAGGAATGTAAAAAAGCAGTTAAACTCGGCATCTGAACAGTTTGAAATAACTTATTACATATGCATCACCTGGCAAGAAAAGAGACAAATAAACTAGTAAATAGCAGTTTCCACTTTCATATAGTCAAAGACAAACAAAAATTGTGACCTGCCACTTGAATTAAAAAGCTAATACTTATAACAACGAAAGAAATACCTGACTAATTAGGCCGCCAAATTTACTTTTCAAAGACATCACCTTTTGAAGCCCCTTCTCCAAAGTTGAAGGAAGTTGTAATAGCCGGAGTGTATGGCCAGTTGGAGCTGTATCGAATACAATACAGGAATAACCCATTGTTTGTACCAGCCTGCAAAACAAATAAGTTGAGCAGCAAGCATTAGATTCTTGATAATTGAAAACATTAAGTTGATACTACTTTGTTAAGCAAAGGCTGCAGAGAGAGTAATCACCCTGTGTCACCCAGCAAACCCTTTGGCAAGGACAGGAATAATATATCAGTGTAGGTAAGGCAGAAAAATGCTCCGCATACAACAATGCAATGTATTCACTTACATTTTAAACAAAACTATAAGAAACTGAATTTTGTAAAAGACAATCTCAAGAACTTGCTCAAGACTTTCTGATCAAAGATTCAAATGATGGAAACAAATAAATAACACCAACAAACTGAAAATGTGCAGCAGAACTCGAATAACATGCAGGAAGCCTAATTTTTTAGAATGAGTACTCAACTCAACTATAACTTGCAGACAAATAAATTCACTTAAAGTTAACTCCTGAACAGTGCTTGTAATTGAAACAAAAGAACATTCCTGAAACTAATAACACCATAAATCTCATCTTTTTTCAGTTTTGCAAACTCTGAAGAAACCCCAGAACAATCCTCAATAAATAAAAAGAAAACAAGCATAAAATTCCCACCCCGAAAGTCAATCAAACATTAAGCCACAAGATCATAATGATTACTGATCCAGTAATGCACCTCAACATTGCAAAATAGTCAAGACGATGGAAAAATAGTTCTTACTTCAACATCTCGGCGAAACTCATGGCCTCATCAATCCCAGGAATTGCATTCGAAAGCTCGGAAAACAAAGAATCCACTCCTTCGTTTCCTCCAATATCGTCGTTTTCAACATTAGGATCCACCTCCTGCAAAAAGCAGCATTGCCCAAACAATGCCACGATTAGATAACACAACATGAACAGCCAATATAACATCTTCCCAATTCAATTAACAAAATAAAAAATAAAAACTCAAAATCCAACCTCTTCAAAGACAGCTTCTTTAAAAATAAAAGAATCAACAAAAGCTCAATTTCTGAGCTCTTCAGAAACCAAACATCAAAAATTAAAAAAGAACTAAATTCATCAACTATTCATCTTCAAATCCAAAAAGAAAAGAAAAATCCTTTCAAACCCCCAATAACGAAACCAAAAAAGATCCAAACTTTACCATAGCATATAGATTGCTGAACCCATTAACCAAAGTAGGAGTCTTTGTAAATCGTTGTTGAAACACATCACTAAGATTATGAGCTGGATCGGTAGATATGATTAAAACAGAAGATCTGACTTGAGCCAAGAGAATTGAAAGGATCGAACTGCATGTCGTTTTGCCTACACCACCTTTGCCTCCAACAAAAACCCACTTGAGTGTGTCTTGTTCTAGTATGTTCCTTACAGTTCCTTCTGGTATGTCTGCTGTTGACATGTTTTACCGTGTTTTCGTTCTTTTTGGATGGATGTCTGTCCTCCTTTTGTTTTTGCTTCAGTTTTGGGTTTTCTTTTTTCTCTTTCTAAACAGACAACAAATCGAAGTAGTAGTACCGTACCGTTTAAGGATATTTTGTTAAATTTTACGCATATATATGTGCATCATGGGCCTAGCCATGGTGTTTTCTCGGGCTATTACAAATGAGTTTTCCGATTACGATACGATTCCAAAGCACAAATACTTGGTAACAGTTAAGTATGAACAATGAATTACTTTTTTCCTGCATCACCAAGTCTTTTTTTTTTTTAATCTAATAAAAATCAGGTTATTTATGTTGAAATTAAAAGATTTATGAAAATTTTATTTTTTATAGTCCTTATCCTTGTAGTTAATGAAGGAACACACAAACTACATTATAACTGGAAATGGATATTAAAATTAAATTTGATAGTAGTTAAAGAAAATTTAAAGAAAGTACTTAAATATTAAAAATGGTCAAAATTCAAAATGTTTAAAATAAGATTAATGTATTAGATAACTAAATAATTTCTTAGTTAAAGTAATTTGATCTATTCTTTTCAATTAAGTATTTAAAACTTGATATAAAAAACACAAAGATTTAATAATTAGTAACATATAATATACTAAATAGTATTTGATAAGTCAAATAACTAGTAATTATAATAATAATAAATGATAAATCAGTTGAGCTTATATTAATAAAATAAATTTACTTACAATAGAATACCATAGTTTGTTTGCTAAATAATTCAATTGGCTTATTAAGCATGTCTAACATATAAACATGATGATTCATCTTAATTTGATTCAGGTTAGTTTTATGTTAAATTGAGTAAAAATTAATTTAGTTAAATTTGATCAATTTCATGAATTAATTCAAGATTCAATCAACTTAATCAAATTTGAATGATACCTTACTTTTTTTTTTTTTCAAAAAACATTATTTTAACATTTTTTTTTAAAAAAAATCTTAAAACAATACCATTTTAAATTGAGTCACTCAACCTATGACTTGGACCTTGAACTAGGTTATAGATTGAGTTTTATAGCTAAAATATATTATTAACAAACAACTAAAAGGAGTGTTGCTTATATGTGTGTGTGTTCTCATTTTCTAATTTTATATTTTAAAATTTGATTTATAAAAAATTGAATTTATGATTTATTGTGGTTTGCTTTTTATATGATTTTCTTAGTCTAATAACTTATATCGCGAGTTTATCATGTTAAATCGGGATAATTTTCTTTAAATGATATAAAGTTTTGATCCTAGCTCATTTAAGGAGGTCATTACTAAGTAATTTTGAATTTGTTTTTGAATAAAATTATAGTATTTTTTTTTAACATCAACAAGCTTTTTTTTTGTGTGATCTATATGATTTTTTAAAAAATTTTATTCGATTAGTTTCTTATGCATGTTTATTTTTATTATTTTGTAATTAAATAAAAAAATAAATTTCAAATAATAAAGTTATTAGATAATAAATTCATGACTTAGTTATATATTTGATGAGTTAACTTGATTTAACCCGGATCAATACAAAATATTATTATTTCAATATTAAAATTAAAAAAACTAAAAAAGCATTGCATCTATTTTGTTAGGATTAAACAAGGTTTTGAATATGTCGCTAAGTCATGTTTGGAATGATCTGATTAATCAATTTATATAAGATAAACTCAAAGAATATTTAATTTGAAATTTGTGTTAGATAATAACTTGGAAAATGGGTTCTTCAAGTTGACCAAGCGGGCAGAATCAGGTTTGATAACATTATCAAAAAATTCCCTGCAACAACACACGAGTAATAATGTATTATTCTTATATTATTAATATATTTGCATCATAATTATATAAAAAATAATAATTTAAACTTGCTTTTGAGGGACACATTTTTTATTTTGATTTAAAAGCATCCAAAATTTGTTTGATTTTTGTTTGAATTGTTTTTTTTTTAATTTTTATTAAGTAAAAGACATACAGGATGAAAAACCTTAATAAAAAAAATAGAGGAATTATACTAGCATATTATTTTATTTCAATAAAATAAATTATTGCTGCTGTTAAAAAAAATAATGGGATATAAATAAATGAGAATAATTGAACAACTCCCTGTGACAAGATATTTTATATTTTAATTTTTATTTATTTTTTAGTTTTGCAATTTAATTTTTTTTATTCTTAAAAAGAATTTATATTTATCTGCGCATATAATTATTGATTTTTTTAAAAAAACACGTCTCAAATTTTCACCTCACAATTAAAATATTTCTTGATGAGAAAAAAATAACAACACTTGCAATTACATATTCTATTTTTTCTCTAAAAATTATCTTAATTCAACCTGCGGCAAAGTGTGGGTAGATTGACTAGAACATCGTTTGGAGGAAATGGAGGGCTTTTGGATTTGTAGCAGCACTGTTTATGCAACTGCCAATCTGTGCTTTTACCATGTAAATATATGCTTTTTCCTCTCTGGGATTTTCGCCAGCCATTGCTGCCCTTTTTAAAAGCTGGTTCAATCAACAACTTCATAAGAAACATCTGCGCATCTTCTTCTCTCTTTTCCAGATGACATTTGCATCGTTGCTTTGTTGCAGGATCACTGACCTTGAACGCTTTAATCCATTGCTTGAAGATGTCTGCAACAAGATTGAACAAAGCACTTGCAGAGAAAAATTAACAATCCCCTCTGCATTTTCACCCTTTTTTTACAGCTAACTTCGTGGCTTTGTTTGCCCTAACATTATTGATCTTTAGATACTCCGACTTTTGCTCTTTTGCTTGACAATTGCCTATACTCTTTGTACAAAAAAGCCATAGCCCTTTTGCATTGGTTTGTCCTTCTGAACGCATCTTTATATGCTGCATATTTTGTTTCTGATTTATATTAATAGACTGCTTAGATATAAGTTCGTTAATATATTAAGAGATTACCAGCAGTGTAGTGCGGGTTACCTAATTAGATTAACCACCCTCATATGTACTAACATCAGAATAACACAATTAATAATCCATGCTAAAGAACTAGCTAGTGTTGGCAACTCTAAAATCCATAATTAATGCATGAATGGTGGATAATCTATCATATTTGGAAACATAAGTTATTGACAGTTTGTGATGGAAATGAAGGGCTTAAATCTTAAGAAATCAAGTTGTAAAAGTAAAATGTTGAAAAATCGCAGTTCTGTGCAGCTTGGTTCATAATATAATATGGATACCTCCACCAAGCATTGAATGCTCAGAGGCTTAAGAAACTATATCAAACTGCATTTGGCATTTGATTGTCAAGATAGTTCATATTATTATGTTGTGTTACATGTGCACATGAGAGAGTGGAAGAGAATCAGTAGAGAGAGTTGTAGGTGAAGCAGGTGGCAATAATGGAGGATAGACAGATGAAGAGTGAAGGAACCAGGGTGACATTCAAGAGCCTATTCTCTCCCAGGTACCCGGACAAAGTTATTGTTCCGTCTGCGATTACTCGAGCCAAGGTCCCAGCTTCTGTTGAAAGCAACCCTCCATTATATGTCCCACGAGAAAGCCTCGATGACATGACCCGAGATAGAAGTGATAAATTCACACCTGGACATCACCAAACAGTGGGATCTTGAGTCATTTGAAGCAAACTTAAGAAAGTGTTATCCAAATATAAAGTGGACAGGTCAAGCATATGAATTATTAACATTTCAGAAGGAAAAGAAAACAGTCAACCAAAAGGACAGTGGTAGCTATCCTTTCCTCCCAACAACAAGTATAGACAACATCCGATGTCTTTTCCATTCTAGTTACAATTACCTTCAAGGACTTCAGCGGATACGAACGTGATAAGTGCTGCGCTGACATATTGAGGCACTGTATAAGGGATCAGTACTTGGAAGCTTAGGAGTATACCTATCAACACCATAATTTCAGATGCCAGCAGAACTTGCCTGCAACCAGGTTATCAAAATTATGAATGATATGTTAGCGCAAATAGAATGAATTTTGCAGGAAATTTTGCATCCTGTATCACCGACAGGCATGGTGCATTATCCTGTGACAGGATGACTTGAAATTATGATATTCACGTGTTCTCGTCTGTACATCACATATGATATTTTGAGTTTTTAGTAGAAAAAGAGGCAGACCAGAGCCAAAGCCAGTTCACATCATTAAACAGTCAGCTCTTGGATCTTTAATTGAATCAGTTCTATTGTAATTCTATACAACGCGAACGGTATATAGAGGATTGTCAGCAAAGAGTGAAGTATATGAATCCGTGCAAAATGTCTTATCTAACTCGATTTCTTTTATATTTTTTTTCTTTATACTGATGGAGTAGACAACATAAGATCATAAAGAGTGGACTTTTTCCACCTTTGAAGGGTTTACCTCTCTTCAAACATGTTGCTGATGTAGTTTCCAACAATCACATTCACAGGAAGCACTGTTAGCCCCAGGAAAGCGAGAAAAAATGCTACACTCGTGGTTGACCAGATGAAGTAATGTCCGGTGACGACACTTGATTCAGCAACTAAAATCTCCATTGCATATTTCAGCATAAAATAGATAAATAATTGAACCTGGCAAGTGATGGCAGGATTCACACAAATCTGAGACTTTCGATAATAAAGAATAGAAAACAATAATGCTACCTTAACTGTTATGATTATATTTCCTCCATAAACGTTACTAAAGGTTAGAATCATCGTTATATATGATCTCTTATGTTAATAGTAAAAAAAGACAAAGAAATAGAACCTTCACAGATGGTGTAAGTAATCGATATGCTGACACAATTGAAGTGACAGGTTTATGGTTTTCATCAGAATCTTCTTCACCATCATCGAATTCTTCGTCAACATTGTTATCTTGAAGCTTAGCTTCTGAATTCAAAAGCAATGGTTGGGTAAAATCAATTTTTACAGCCTCTTGTACTGGGATCCCTGCAGTATAAAATATCAAGGTCTTAGCTGCATTCCTGAAGTGAGCATAAGATTTTAGACATTGAAAATGTTGGTAAGCTCCTAGAAAATTCAATTTTGATGACAAACCAGTGTAAGATTCCTGTGGAGAAAGCATGTTATTCTCCCGAGGAGGCTCTCTAAAAGAAACCCACAGCCAGAGTAGATAGACAAGCCATGAAAGAGCCATTACCCAGCCAGGTAATGTGTCTTGGTTAAATGTAAGTTTGTATATCTTAAAATTGGTTTGAAATAAGCAAGCAAGAGCTGGACCGCAGGCCATTCCTAGTGCACTTGCACTGACAAAGCCTGCTGAAGCTTTCAGTCGCAATTTGAGCGGCACGCAATCACTGATGTAACGTCTGTTAACAGCTCTTGCCGAACCTAACCTGAAATGATGATCCCATCGCCTCATTGGTTAGATTAATAGATCGACAGAAATGAATCATTTTGAATGTAACAAGCAGTGTGTGACTTTCCTTTACACCAACACTAAAACTGCTAAAAAGCGGAACTTGCAGTAATATTTCACATTCTGGTGTAGAAACTGTGAGATGTAGAAGGCACTAAAGAAAAAAGTTAGAAAGAAAATTTAATTTAACTAAAAACTTTTACATTACAATACCTGAACTGTTTGAATATGTTTATTGCTAAGTGCAACAGAGAAACTTGACCAATGTTCACCTGACTGCCTAAGAATGCAAGGATCGAAATTACTCACCCACAGAAAAGTCGACCGATCAGAAGGACCGGTATGGAATTCAGGTCATAAGCCAGTGCGTACAAGGTGTTTCCCACAAGAAGAACGATGCTACTAAACACAAGTGGCCTCAGATATGACCTATTTGACCATGCACTGAAGTATACTGAAGAGAACACCTGCGCAACAGCCATCGACCCAATAATGACACCGCAAACAGTTGCTGCTGCTCCAAGGTGTAGGGAGTAGTTATCTGCTGTTGGGACGATGATATATGTGTTGACCATATATAGAAATGTATTCACCAAGTTCAAGAGAAGTGACATGAAATGATATCTCTGCTCAGCAAGATGGTCTTCAGATGGAGTTGGTGACTCGTCTTGAAAAATAAACGCATGCTTTCCCAAAAACTCTAGAAAATTTGTTGAGTTTGATAACCTGTTTACCGCTGCTTTAATAGAATCAATGACAGGATCCTGCAAAATTATCATAAATGCCAATTCAATATGTGCAAATTACATTCTGAATCAATAACAAGACAGACTCTATAACATGCTTAATTGACATCTGAAATGCTGCAGTGATACAGGGAAACTAGGGAAGTCATGGCCAGCAACCAAGAGAAGATGAAAAATGTATTCGATGTCAAATCTGTTACCTTCTGATTAGGTGTTGATCATCTTCAAAGTCAAATAAAGTACATTATACCTTAAGCAGGATGTGCTAAATTGTTTGGAGCTGAGCTAATTTCTCTTGATTGATATAAATCTTTTTGCCTCTCCCCACCAAAAATTATCAGATGCCATTCAATAAAGTATGGTCATAAAGTCCCAGGAAAATAAAACATGGTGTTAAGAACGATTAAAAGAGAGCAATACTATTGCATTTAGTATGGATATGAGAGAAAACCGGGTGGGATAATGCAGGCTGATCATATATCGATATGTAGTTTCCCTCTTGATCTTGAAGATCTGCAAGATTGCGTGATATAGCTCCAACAACAGCTCCAACACCCTGCACATTCAACTATTCCATATCAAGCACCAAAAAAACAAAAAGATGTAGCTAACGTCGCAAGCAAAACAAATTTCCAGAGGAATTAATCGACTCAAGACTTGTTGATGGACTTTTTGATTTCATCTGTGCATCTCACCACATGCTTGAAGACTTGCCGCAGCTGAGAATAAGGATGGTTTGCTCGGGTTTTCACATAGTAATCAGTGAACCTATAGCCAAAGCGCTTATCAAATTTCTTCAGAATCTTCCGCAAACCAATAGCATTGATCTCAACAAAAAACAGAAGCCTTAAGAGATCCTGTCCTACTGCCCTGTAAGCTTCTCGTAGCTCAGATATTTTAGATCCATCTGACTGCTCCACCAGAGCGTCATGCTGTTCTCCAAGAATTGACAATCTGCTTGCTAGCAGTCCTTTTTGTTCCAGCATAAACATCACAATCTTCTCAATCTGAAATTGTCAAAAAGTAGGCAGAAACAAATGAAATTTAGCCTCAAACATTCTTAAGGGAATGATTGATAGCACTTGTAAATGAAATCTGTCATCATCAGCAATTATCCATGGATAAACTAATTCTAACTGAAATTCCTATGCGAGAAACGGTAGATACAATGTTAACACATAAAATCAGAGGAAAAACCTGATTATCAAGCATTATTGAGAAGTCCTTGAGAACATTTTGTTGATTGTCTGCTCCAACTTGAATTTGCTGTGAATATCTGTTGACTTTCTTCTTCAACAACTTATAATTGATATAGTATCTGAAGAATAATTTTCAGATTGTAAGCTCAGTTATACTATTATAGTGACCTTAATAAGCAGCATGATAAATTTCAGAGCAAGTCAAAATTTTCTTCTTCAAATCATAAAATACATGCCGTTGCCATTCTTCAATTTGGTTCTGTCTCAACTTCTTCCCAAATGCAACCATCTTTCAAGACAAAGTCAATGCACTGCAAATTAAACCACCAGCAACCCATAAAAAATAAGACAATAGAGCAATGTTCAATAATAATAATAATAATAAAACACTTAAACATAGGCATATATCATGATTATTTATTAATTTAACATGCCTTTATATATATAACATGCTCTTATATATATATATATTCAATTTAAACCCATTACTTACATGTTATTATATATCTCTTAACTTGTTTGGGGAAATTAAAATAAATGGAGAGTTGAAACGAAGGGAAAGGAAATTTGGAATTGAATTGGAAGAGTGGAGACATAATTAAATCAATAGAGAAAAAGGAGAGACTGCCTGCGTGTCAAGGAATGAAAGTGGCGCGAAATTTGTAATATCGTTGGGAGGAACGGTTAGACAGACAAGGCACGTGATTTCCTTCCTTCAAATTATGGAAGGAAGTGATTCTTTTTTACACCTACCACTTCTTTTTTATTTTACACGCTTTCATTTGAGAGTTAAAGAATTTTATTATCAAAATACTAGCTAGTATTCTTTTTATAAAAAAATATTTTCAAGCAAAAGAAATGGGAGGAATTGCTAAGGAATACGCACGTCTTTTCGATAGCTAGCATGCCTTAGAATGCAAAACCTAGTAATTTCCTTTTAAATAAATAAATATATTTTTTATTAATATAAATATTCGAATTAATTTACGCGTACCTCGATTAATTTCATGAATCTGAACTTAACGATTATATAAGTTTCAAGTGACCATTATATTAACAATTATATAGCTCGAACTTGAGACCACATGAGGAACAAATTTTTTAATTTTAAATTTTTATTATTGGACCACTTATTAGATGGTTACATATTTTTATTTACTTATGTATATGTGTGTGGTTAAGAGAGGGAAAAGAAAAAAAAATTTGTATTATTGAAAGAAATAAAAAATACTAATTAATTATGTGCATTAAGTATAACCCAAGTACAAATTATGTCTCTAACTGTACTGATCACTTGTCTATAGTCCGAGCATATATTTTCGATGCAAATTAGCAAAAAATTAGATTCCGCTTGACGAGGCTGGAAAAACTTCGATTTAGTTTTTTCATATATCAGATCACCACTAATTGAATTATAGTTAATGTCATGCGAATTAATTAGTATTTTTCATATCCTTCATTAATGCAATTATTTTTCTCTTTTCCCTATACACACACAAACACATAGTAACATATTAAATATAATTTAATGAATATTTATTTTTGCATTACAACTTGCTTTTTAATTATTTTATTTTGCTTAAAAATACATTAAATTGATGTTTTTAATTATTTTTAGATGGTTTTGACATACTAAAATATGTGTTTGTGAATATATATATATATATACACACACATTTTCAATTAAAAAACATTTTGAAAAGTTAATGCAACGAATGTAAACGTGGCTGTTCCTATTCCTAGCAATCTCATTATCACAATATTATGAATTATAAACACGATCACATCATCAGGAGATGGTACTTTTTATGCGTTGTTGACTCGTATTGTAGTGCTACTTTTGTGTAAAAAGCACTAGATTTAATTAATTCAAATCGTTTTCATAAACGCATATGTGTGTGTATATATATGATGATTAAATAGAAAATTCACATTAAAGATCCAAAACTCCACTGTCTAGTACCCCTAAATAAGTGAAAATCTCTGGGTAAGTGGGGAATTCTATACAAGCATGATTTCAAGGCATGAGAGACAATGAAAACGTAGAAAAGGTGCATGGACATGCATCAAAGCACTTAAAAGCAGCAAGAACTTACAGCCTGAGCAGGTGGAGGTGATGAAGAGTACTGCGGGATGTTCTTCGGCACCTGAAAACCTGTAGCCTTCCACCCGATTTGAAGCTCTTTCCGAAGGAGCAGGAGAGTGCACGAAGGAAAGAGTGAGTATGGCAATCGTGCCCTTACATGGGGTAATATATTGGCAGGCACGAACCAAAAAACAAAGAGAATAGGGCAAGCATTACCATGGCCACACAAGCTTCAGGTGGCATATTATCATTTTGGCTTTTAGAGCAATGAACGGTCATAAAAGGCTTAAGAAAATAGTTAATGCTCGAGCTATAATCATAATTAGTTACCTAATGACCATATGCAATAAAGTAGTAAAAAAATCACACTGCTTTTTGGAAAGTGTTGCTGCCTGTTTGGATAGTGTCAGCTAGCTATCACAGGTGCTCCTTTTACATTATGATCATCGCATATTCCTTGGTAAAGAAATAAACAGTGCCCTAAATTTGTCGCAAGGAATTGTCCCACAGACAGTTTAACCTGCCAAATGAGCGACACATAATTTGCTAACAGACAAAAGGTTGGCCTGGCTTTGTATGATTGTGAGAGGTTGTAGTTTGTGCAACATATATATATATACCAATCTTCAGCTTGCATGTCTAATGGCACTCAAGATTCTGCACTAATTTGCTATGGACAGGAAGCATTAATGGCTCGTTTTGGTGTCTTCTCTTCCGGACATTCGCAAGTTTATTGTCCTGTTCATATGGTCCACAAAATACTGTTGAATATTCTACTTTGATTTGCCATGCATGGCCAAATGAATATACAACACTTATCTCTCTTGTTTGGGTTCATGGCACAGCTTACAATACTCTTTTCGAAGAAGAAAAACATCCTCGAGAAGTGGGATGTTATCAAATATCTAAAAAATCCCAAGGTGGGGGAGGGAATGGCATTGCCATATATGTGGTTGCTGCGATGAGGTAGAAAAAATTCTCTGAGAAATACTAATAGTGTTTAATATGGATTTATAAAATTGAATCCCAGAGATTTGATAGAATTGGTAACACTTGTAAGAAAATAATTTGTTGTGTAAGTTAGTAAAAGCATTTATACAAGTGAAAAATAAATATTTTTTTTATTTGAATATTTTTTAAATCTTGTTTAAATTTGATATTAAACTTGTATTTTATTAGACTTATATTTAATTTTGTGTTATTTAGAGAGATGAATTTCAGGCTTTCCTTATATATTTTTTAAAATTATTTATATAGATTTTATTAAGATAATTATTTTAAAAAATATTTAAATTATAATATATTTTATATAAATATCTCATAATAAAATATTTAATATAAATATCCTATTTGGACTCAAGAATTGATATTATCATATAGTCTTTTGATGTATCATAACAAATTAACAATCTATAAAGATGTGCCCTTAGTTAATTGAAGAGTGCTCATATGATACTCCTTGAAAAGAAAAACATCGTCGAGAAGTGGGGTGTCATCAAATAAAGTATATATAGACTACAGGATGAGTGATAAAAAAACAAGCTTCACAACCTAGATTAAAGATTGTAGGTTCTCTTTTCTTCTTTTTTTTGTTAATTCAATCACATAAAAAATCATTTATTATTTACTTGATTAAATAGTTTTTGCTTTTTATATTGGGTGTTATAAATAATTGTATTTTAAATTTTAGTTTTATCAAAGCTAATGTAACTTGCTTTTTTATTTCTTTTATACGTAAGAATTTATCTTATAATTATTTTAATCAAATATATATTTTTATTTTTTAAAAAATAACAACTAATTTTTTTTTAAAAAAATTCATTTTCTAAAACTATAATAGCAAAAATTATCATAATATTAAATACACAATTAAAAACCCATTTATGTAAGGAATTAGTCTTAATATATGCTGGTACAAATATATTTTTATCAATTTTTTTCCCATAGTCTTGATATACTGGTCCTAAAGATATCTTTACCATTTTTTTTAAGAAAAAATATAATGATTTTAAAACCGTTAAGGTAACTGAAGATTAAACTCTACAATCATTTTGATATTATAGTGTATATTATATTAAAATAATATTTTTTATTTTTAATAGTAATACATTAAAATTAACATAAAATATAAAAAAATAATTTAATAATTTTTAATACCAAACACACTTTTTAAAGTATATTTTAAGAGAGGCGATGTAAAGTAGTTAATAAAAGATAAAGTTAGTTTGTGGTCGTGGCGTGAAGTATTTGGGTTGCAGATTGTCCCGTTTTGATGATGAGGCAAAAAGTCCATGTTCTCATTGGCACAGACTTTAAGTGCTCATAATTCGGTGAAGGGTCATGCACTGCTGTCAACCTCAAGTACGGCATCATTCTAGAACGACCTTTTTTTTTTTTTTTTCCTCTCTCTCATGTTCAAATCAATTTATATATCCCTTAATTAATTCTATAAATTTTAAAATTAATAATTATATAAATTTTTAGTAACATTAAAAAAACTTGAACTCGTAATAATTCAAAAACAAATTTAAAACTTGACGAGTTGAGCTACCTTCAGGGTTGGAAGAACCTCTCTTTTATTTGAATATATAATAGTAATCACTAGACGTGTGACTCACGGGTCTACCAATCTTTTTTTAACATATAACATAAATGTTTGTGCAATGGTCGTTTTTATAAAGTAATAAAAAAAATTCAATGCTCAAGTTATTAACTTGACTAGATCCAATAAAATCAAGTAATATAATATTGAGTAAAAAAACAAATTAAAATCCAAACAAATTAAAAGTTGAAGGATAATATTAAGTAAAACAACGATTTAAAAACCTTCTCAAAGAAAAAAATAACAACAATCAAAAGAATGTAGATGGAATCTAATAGGGAAAAAACAATGAAGGGTGAAATTAGAAAAAAACAAATTCAAATAAAAAATTATCTTAGATTTTATAAATAACAATTAAAAGAATTGAGAGCAAATCTGACAAAGCAAGAACTTGAAAAAGGATGAAATTGAAATGAAACCTGAATTTCATATATTATTTAAAATAAAGTAAACAATAACCAAAAGAACATGAGCTAAATAAAAAAAAAAGAGAGAGAGAATAATAGCTTATTTGAAAAATTACGGGGCAAGCACAATTATTGAGAAAGAGAAAGGAAAGAAATGAGAAGAAAAAGAAATAGTTATTGGTAACAAATCAACGAACTTATCTATGCACGAGCCGCTTTCTCATAGAAAAAACATTGAGACACATTAGAAGCAACCCTAGAATGACAATTTTGAACTCCTAAATAAGCCATACTCGTAATGATAAAACGGTGGAATTGCTAACCTTAGAAATTTATTATTATTTTTTGACCTTTAAGATAATTAGGTTTTAACCTGATAAAATTATAGCGATTCTTGAATCGCAACCTACACAATGGGCTATCAATGACATTTTTATTAGTTGAGAAATACTGAATGTCTTAGGTTTAGCCTTAGCCAACCTTTCCTATTTATATAGGTAGGGCAGAATACAGTAGTAACCATAGGGATTACAACATTGGATTAATCCTACATTACATTAATATCCTATGTATAGATATACATGATATACATTCTATAATATGCCCCCTCAAGCTGAGGGTGGAGGATCGACCCGAAGCTTGAACCTGAAGGCAGTAAAGGACGCAGCTGAAAGTGGTTTGGTGAAGACATCAGCAAGTTGATCCTGAGAGGGGATAAACCGAATTTGAATTTCCTTCTTTGCTACCCGGTCACGGACAAAATGATAGTCTACCTCAACATGCTTAGTACGAGCATGAAAGATAGGATTTGCTGAGAGATAAGTAGCACCAAGATTATCACACCAAATAGTAGGAGCTGAGATGGAGGGAACCTGAAGATTTCTTAACAAATATTGAAGCCAGATGACCTCAGCAGTACCATCTGCTAAGGCTTTATACTCAGCCTCAGTGGAAGAGCGAGCAACTGTACGTTGCTTGCCGGATTTCCAGGAAATCGGTGTTTGACCAAAGAAAACAAGATAACCACCCGTAGACTTGCGATCATCAATACTCCCAGCCCAATCAGCATCTATAAAACCATGAAGAGCAAAGGAGGTACCTCGAGTGATATGAAAACCATAAGAAGCCGTTCCTTTGAGATAGCGGAGTATGCGTTTAACAGCAGCCCAATGGAAATCTGTAGGAGCATGCATGTACTGACAAACTCTGTTAACAGCAAAACAGATATCTGGGCGAGTGAATGTAAGATACTGGAGAGCACCCATAATTTGACGAAACCGTGTGGGATCAGAAAATGGATGATCTGGCTGTAGAGCAAGTTTAGAGGGAGAAACTGGAGTGTCAACCGGTTTGCAGGAAGTCATACCAGCCCGAGTGAGGATGTCAAGAATATATTTTTGTTGGCGCAACATCAGACCTATACCTGTAGACTGAACTTCAATACCTAGAAAGTAGTGAACATCACCTAAGTCACGTAGCTTGAATTCAGAGCTTAGTAGCTGGACAAAATGATGGAGCATGGCAGAGTTGCTGCCTGTAAGCAGAATATCATCAACATAGACGAGAAGATAGAAGATATTAGTGCCATCAGATAAGATAAACAGGGAAGTGTCAACCTTGGAGGCAAGGAAACCAATAGAGAGTAAAAAATCACTCAGACGAGTGTACCATGCCCTTGGTGCCTGTTTTAAACCATATAGTGACTTGTGCAACCTGCACACATGAGATGGAAGAGTAGAATCAACAAAACCTGGAGGTTGTTTCATGTAGACCTCTTCAGTAAGAACACCATTGAGAAAAGCATTATGAATATCAAGCTGATGGATCTTCCAATTGCGGGAAACTGCAATGGAAAAGACTAATCTGACGGTGGCCTGCTTAATAACTGGGCTGAAAGTTTCAGAATAATCAATGCCTTCCTGTTGAGTAAAACCTCTAGCAACTAGACGGGCTTTATAACGTTCGATGCTGCCATCAATACGACGTTTGATACGATATACCCATCGGCTGCCCACAACATTCATCGATGGATGAAAGGGCACTAGAGACCAAGTATGATTGGATCGTAAAGCCTTGATCTCATCACACATGGCATCATGCCAAGCCACATACTTATCTGCATCAGAAAAGGCAACAGGTTCAGAGGAGGGAGAGAGCAATACCCGAGAAACAGCTACAGTAGAGGCAGCAGAGGACACCATATTGGCATGTTTTGGCTGTCGTGATCGAAGGATCATAGGGTGTCGGTTGAGAACTGGCTGTGACGCAGGTGAAGGAGGCATGACAGAGGTGTCATGATGCAACGGATAGGCGGAGAAATCCACCACCAGATTTAGTCCAGGAGAAGAATCCGGTGAAGAAGCTGCCGCAAGGGGAGAGCTGGCAGCAGAGGCAGAGTCGGTAGAAGCCGAATTGGTGGTAGAAAAAAGAGGAGCTGAAGACGAGCTAGAGGATCTCCCACTATGCGCAAGAACTTCGTGCTGGAGAACAGGAAACACTGAGCTGCAACCTGGAGCTGCAACAATATGGTTAGATAAAGATGCATGGGGTGATCGGCAAGGGAAATATGAGGGTTGTGGTGCTTGAGTCGGCAGTATGGGTAGGGCAGAGGCAGAGGCGGGTGGGGATGGATTTTGAGCTGTAAACAGTGGTGAGAGGTTGAGATTTGGGAGGATGGTAATAGGGGATGGTGTATGGGTTTGAGAGGGAACCTGTGCAATCTGTTCAGATTTATCAAACGGAAAAACATTTTCATGAAAACGAACATGACGGGAGATATACATGCGATGAGATTCAATATCAAAACATCGATAACCAAGGTGAGAGGGATTGTAGCAAAAAAATATACAAGGAGAAGACCGAAAATCTAATTTGTGATTATTATAGGGACGCAAGAAAGGAAAACATAGACATCCAAAAGTACGTAAAAATTGATAATCAGGAGACCGTTGAAACAAACAATCAAAAGGAGATCGATTATCAAGAACAGAAGTAGGCATACGATTAATGAGATAAACCGAAGTATCAAATGCATAATTCCAAAAACGAAAAGGAGCTTTACATTGACCTAGAAGAGTAAGACCGGTTTCCACAATATGCCTATGACGTCTTTCTACCATTCCATTTTGTTCGTGAGTATATGGACATATCAGACGATGATGAATACCAACAGTTTGGAAGAAAGTGGAGAGTTTGCGATATTCACCGCCCCAATCAGTTTGAACAGATTTTATTTTTAAAGAAAACTGACATTCGACAAGAGTTTGAAATTGATGAAAGACAGAGTAAACATCAGATTTTGCAACAAGTGGATAATACCATATATATTTTGTGTGCGCATCAACAAATATAACAAAATAACGATAACCATCCGAAGAAAAAAGGGGAGCAGGACCCCACACATCACTCAAAATTAATTCAAGCGGAGCAGAAGTTTTGTGACCAGTGGGTCGTAAAGACAAACGTGACGATTTTCCTAAGGGACAACTTTGGCATTGAAAATTAAGACTTTTATTGTTACAAATGATCTTATTTTTCGAGACTAAAAATTTAAAAATACGGGAGGTAGGATGACCTAGGCGACGATGCCACAAATCAGCAGAGGCAGAGGTGCAAGGAGACCAATAGGCTTGAGGAGTTGACAGGACGGAAGACCTGAACTTGGATAAAGTATACAGACCATCTTTACTCTGACCTGAGAGAAGGACTTCATTGGTGTTGAGATCCTTAACATAAAACAGAAAAGGGTGAAATTCAAAATAAACATGATTATCGAGACAAAATTTCTGAACAGAAAGCAGAGGTTTCGTGATTGCAGGAACATGTAGAACATTAGATAAAGTGAATGAACGATGTGGGTTATATATTTTTGTATGGCCAATATTAGATATGGAAAGTCCCTTACCATCACCAACATGCAAATTATCATTACCATTGTATGGTTCTGAAGCAGTCAAGGTTGCAAGGTCAGGTGTAACGTGTTGGTTTGCACCGGTGTCCGGAAACCATTCAGCAACAGAGGCAGAATTATTGAATGCCAAATTGGCACTGTGCTGCGGGCCATGACTGCGTTGCTGAAGTTGGGAACACTGAGGAGCAGTGTGTCCATAATTGTTGCATAGCTGGCAGCGGGAATTTGAGCCTCGACGCTGCCAATTTCCTTGCCAGCTGCTGTGCCTATTTTCGGTGCCATATAGAGGAGCAGAATTATAATTAGTTGGAGGGTTTCAAAAATCAGACCTGTAGGAATTATTTCGGTTGCCTCGGTGAGAAGGAGAACGCCAGCTGCCACGCCCCCTATGTTTTCCAAACTGAGCAGAATTGTAGCGTTGAGACAGTAGTGCTGAAGGTGGCGTGGGCAGCAGATCCCATAGACAAATGAGAGGTTTTATGAATAAATTCATGAGTTAGCAGATGACTAAGCAAATCTGCATATGGTAGAGGATCCGCCCTTGTAATAAGACTTGTTACTAAGTCCTTAAATTCTCCGCGAAGGCCACGAAATATATAGAGATTAAAATCGGTTAGCGAGATAGGTCGGCCAGCAGCTGCTAGCTCATCAAATAAAGTCTTAGCTTTTTGCAAAAATTGAGTTACCGAATCATCACCTTGTCGAAGTTCTTGAAGGGAACCATGTAATTGCATAATACGGGAATTGGATGTAGAGGCTAGCGTTTGCTCAAGTGTGAGCCAAACAGAACATGAGGTTGGACAATCAACAACAAGATGAAGAACTTCCATGGACAGCGAAGAGAGCAAGGCACTTAGAATTAATTGATCCTGTTGTTTCCAACGAAGAAAGGATTGAGATACCTGAAGAGTAGCACCATCGGCAGCAGGAATATGTGGAGAGGGGCAGGAGTTTGAACCATCAACAAAGCCGAAAACTCCTTGGCCTAAGAGGTATGGTTTCATCTGCATTCGCCAATACAAGTAATTGGTATTCGTTAATTTCATAGAGATGACCTGATGGGTGTGTGAGAGGGACACAATTGCCACGGCAGAGGCTGCTGTAATTTCAGCAGACGAAGATGGCAGCAGAGGAGCATTGTCCGGATTGAGTAGAGGAGCATTGTCCGGATTGAGAAGAGCATGGCCAATATTAGTGTGCTGTGGCCACTGCATAATTGAGGCTGAAGAAGAGAGCTGTCCTGCGGCTGAAGAAGAAAATTGTAGCGAAGGAGGTGGGACAGCAGGGGCTGCTGCAGAGGAGGAGAGGGCTGCCGGCTGAGAAGAATCCATTGCTGTAGAGAAGGAGAAGGCTACCGGCTAAGTGTTTTAATTTATTTTGGCTCTGATACCAAGTTGAGAAATACTGAATGTCTTAGGTTTAGCCTTAGCCAACCTTTCCTATTTATATAGGTAGGGCAGAATACAGTAGTAACCATAGGGATTACAACATTGGATTAATCCTACATTACATTAATATCCTATGTATAGATATACATGATATACATTCTATAATATTATTAGACATCATATTTATCATAAAGTCCAATCAACCTTGGTCGTGCCCATCTCTTTAACAACAAAAAATCAGGCTTTCTTTCGTTTTTTAGCCCTAGTAAATAGTTTTTTCGTTAAAATATCTTTCTTAATCTTTCCCTGAACATTTTTCATAGGTTTGTTGCAGCAGTTCTCACAATTAGCTTAGATTCCTAGAATTTGTCATCCACAAATGAAGCATGTGGATGATTTTTTTTGTTGAAGATGTGGTTTCAAATCAGTAATTTTGGAATGCCGCACAATGAAAACGACAAGCAATCAAATTCTCGACGAATTGTTGGTTCGATTTTTGGATGGAAGAGAAGATAGAAAGAGAAGGGTTTGGTTTTAAAAGATTATAAATAAAAGGAAGGAATGCAACCTCACTAATGGTTTCCTTGAGGTTTTTTTTCTCTTGAATATGTACGAGAAGAAGAGTATAGCTAGCAACTTAGCATTAAATTACAAAACTACAAGGACAGAAATTTAAAATTACTAAATCCATAATCTAATTGTTAAGATTTAGGGTTAAGAGAGAATAAAATTGCTTCTTTCTGTAATTTATGTATCATTTGATTCTTGTCTTGAGGTCCACGGGTGTTTTGATTTTTATGTGTTGCTAGCATAATTAAATGACTACATTGCTCTTAAAAAGAAAGAAAAAAAATACTTGTGTCCATGTGTCTTTTTGTATTTTTATCATGGTTTTCTAGTTATAATCAATGTAAATGAAAGAAAATTTAGTTTTTTAACTCATACACACATATATATTAAAAAATAAAAAGTGATTGACACATGCAACACGTGTCAAGGAGTGAGAGGTGTCAATGCTTTTTGAATAACGTGTGTGGTGTCTCCTGATAGCCAAGCGCTGCTTTCCATAATAGTGTTGGAAATTTCGCTCCGTTCTCTTTTAGGTGGTCAAGTATGTGTTCATGGCAGAGTAATGATTGGGCTCTTATAGATTATTATTTTTTTGTCCTCTTTTCTCTCTCCTTGCCTCCGATTATGTTTTTTTAAAAAAAAAATTATAAAATTATCTTATTCTCATTCAATTTTTGTTTTGTTATTGAATAAGATCGTTGAGACCTTTTAAAAATATTTAGAGGATATATTTTTATAATATTGACAAGAATTTTTTTTATTGGCTATTAATTGGTTTTTTTATTGTTGTTTGTTTTTTTAATTATATTATTTAATTAATTGAGATTATTAAACTAATTTTAATTAATAACTTGAATCCCAGATTTTTCCTGCTTTTTTTAATGTTATTTAAAAAAAAAAATTAACCCTATCTAGTTATTTCCATAACCACTCATCTTCATTTTATTTTACTTTGTACAAGCTACATCACATAAAGTGAATTGTCTTCACCCTCTGACCCTGTATTTTTTTCTGGACTTGCATCATTAGAAACAACGACGACCACTAACCCCAGTCAAATAAATTAAGATAACCCATTGGAGAAGGTAAGTTTTACTGCTACCCTTTTTCTTTTTTCTTTTAATTTCCAGTCAGTTTCATGTGTCTAGAGGAACGTGACAGTGCACCCACCACCTCTCGAGTCCAAGCAGCATTCATGGATATCCTTAGTGACCAAAAACAAAGAAATAATTCTTGGGATTTGCTCATGTCATTTAATTCTTGGTGCAATGTCCTAATTGTGTCACTTTGCTTGTGATGCCAGCTTCCAATTTGACTATGAGGAACCAATTAAGGTGTTCCATCTTCACGTGTGGGATTTCTATAAGAAGACGCAAAGTGCCTCAGCACACCTTAAATTAATGTTCCACATAATATATTATTATTAAAACCCTTTAAATTTCTGATATTTTATTATTAATTTTCTTGGTAGTGATGATTATGGAAGTCAGAACATACAGTACTTTCGTTTCTGGGCACTTCTAATCTTTAACGTTATCCATATATATTGTCTCTTGTCTATACCCAATTACCTACCATGGGCAATTATTCGAAAGAATACATTGAAATTGCCGGACAATGCACCAAATGCCCTCATTTTAGCCTCCTGTTTTTTTAAAAAAAAAAATTAAGTTCAACACTATAGATACGATACTTATTTAGAACCTGTTTATTTTTATATTTTAAAAACGTTTTTAAAAAATTTTAATTTTTTTATATTTTTATTAACTTTAAATTAATATATTTTTAATGTTTTCAAATCATTTTGATGTGCTGATATTAAAAATGATTTTTAAAAAATTAAAAAACATCATTGGCATATATTTTGACACGAAAAACTATTTGAAAAGCAACGCAACTACACCAACAAACAATTTCTTAAACTCTAGCTAGCCACTTGTTGTTATCTTACGTCTTCCATTTACATGATCTCTATTTTCTCATATTATTTTGTCAGGAACATCAACTTTAACGGATCAAATTGGAAGGCAAAATCCTGGCGGGTTCAGGTTTGTAGGCCAAAAAACAAAAGCTGCATGTCTCTGCAACACTCTTTGTTGTTTCTAATTACTTGATAGTGGACATGGCCATGGAGTTTCCTTTCTTCAACGCCGAACCACTTTTGTAGAGAGAATGTTCGTTGATCCGATTGATGACTAATACCTCCTCTTATTTTTTAGAATCGTGATTAACTCCTCGCCATTGCAACTAACAATAACAACCCTATATGTTGAGCTTGGCAATTCAATTAAATGATAAAAAAAACTCTCAAATCCCTTCTTGGTTCAATAAACTTAATTGGGGCTCTTCTTGATTGACGTGTACGTAAACCTACAGACATTTACACATGAAGCCTCAACAAAAAAAAAAAATCGAAATCAAAATTAAATAGTGGCTATTTTTCACGTGACAATATATAGATGTATATATCTGGTTCCGATAACTGAGAAGATTAACAGAAGGTAAGATTAAGAAGAAGCTAAGAAGACTAAATAGTAATTCGTGTAAAAGGATGATCAACAAGAACTACAGCAATAATTTCCTAGACCTTGAAGGAGTAATCTTGATAACAAGACCAGGGAAAACATCATCGGGATCGTGAATATGAGGATTCTCCTCCACGATAAAAGGGTCGCCACACTTATCACTGATGGTGTGAAGGGTTTCTCCTTCCTTTACAACATAAATTTCATCGCACGGTCGGTCCCATACTTGATTGCCTTTAACAGCAACAGTATCATGGTGATGATCATCATCGTATGTGGGAGATGCTTCTCTCAAAGAAGTAAACAGTATTAGGGCAAGAAGGACTAGGGCACAATACCACGTAGCTGCATCAGCTATGGACGTTGATGTAAACATAGGCTTGTTTGAGACCTTGAAAGCCATGAGAGTATTGAAGAGAGAGAGGTATGGAGAGAGAAGATATGAGGATCCTTGGGATTTTATAGAAAGATGGGAGGTTCGAGATATCGATGATGGGCCACGATTGAGGTGTGAGGAAGAGGGGTTGATCAGTCAGTTTTGGCGGTTTTTTATGGAGGAGGTGGGTGTTGCAGGGGATTTGACAAAATGGTCACGATTGTGTTGCGTGATTCACCTTCTTGATGAGCCAAAGATTCGCCCCAAAAAGACTTCTTTATAGAAAACGACTTTTATGCTTGCATGATGTTTGATTTGGTTGAGTTTTCTAAAAAAACAAAACCCTAACCATCCCCTGACGAAGTGGACTATTGAGGGGTTAAATTATAATTATTATTTATTATAGTATAATTTTGGGGTTGGATTTACTTGCAAAACCAGACATTCCTAGACTCTACAGTCATTATTCTCTCCGGGAGCTGTGACTTGTGAATTTGCAAATTAACCGCTCCATGCAAGACAGGAACTTTTCAGCTTAAAACTCCACTTGAAATATCGTATCAGTTTGGCCTAAGCTAGCATATCCCGTCAGCCTTCAAAAATGTTTTTTACCTCTTTCTTGTTTGGATAAATAAGGAGATTAACGGAGGAGAAATACATTCTTTGTTTGGATGAAAAAAACAATCAGTGGAAGTTAATAATTTTATACACTTGTGGTTAGAAAGCCAAGGGATTAAGTGATAAATAAAGTTGAAAAGAATTAAAAAGATAAAGTGGGGTTTTTTAAAAATTCAAAAAATAAATGAATTATTAGGTTAATATAATAATAATATATATAAAAAAACTATAAAGCAATTTTCCCTCGATATGAGGATGAGAATTTGAAGTTAAAAACCAACCTGCATTCCTCTTTACTTCCTAAACAAGATAAAGATATCATTAATCTCCATTTCTCTCCCTTCCATTCCCTCCATTCACTTCTTTCTCAATCAAACTGTTAAAAAATGGAGGATAACTTCGGACAAAGAGCAAGAATTATAATCAAATCCAATCTATTGGCCCACCCTACGTCGTCGTGGGTCATATATTAAAATAAATTTATATTGAAAGGAATATTTTTACATTGTTATTAAATTTATATGATAATAAAATTTATAATTTAGATTATGAATTTAACTAAGTTTAATAACTTTATTTTTATTATTTTATACTTAATTATATGATACTAAAATTAGACAATTATAGAATTAAGCATCAATCAAATACCAAAATATTTATTTGAGATTGCAATAATCTAAAAGAAAGCAAACTAAAATAAATTATAAATTTCAATTCAAAATCAATTAAATATTAAGTGATGCAATTAAAAAAAAATTATTTTATTGTTCATATAAATGCAAGCAGTTGATTTCACCTCTTTTTTTTTTATGATTTTAGTATAGTGTTAGGTTATTTCCCATGCAATAAAATTTGGCTTGGACAATATAAAAAGGGAATATAAAAATAGAAATTTTTTTGACATATCATTAAATTTAATATAACAATTTAAACTTGAAAAGTTTAGACCTGACTTTTTACTTAGCTCGAGTTTAAAATTAAATGGTATGAATTGTCTTGACTAGACCTAGTTTACTACAACCAATTCATTTTACCTAGAATCTCTTAATGTTTTTAGTATGGTATCTGGTTATTTTTCGTGTTATCATTGTGGCCTAGACAAAATAATTTGGAATGTAAAAATTATATTCACATCTTAGAAAACTTTATGGCATTGTTGCTAAACTTGATATAACAATTCAAACTTAAAAAATCATAACCAAATTTTTTACTTATTCAAAGTTTTAAATTAAATTATATTAAAATTACCCATCAACCAAGCAGATCCAGAGGAAAAAAAGTAAAAAAAAAAAAAAACTAGATTCATCCTAGACAATCCGTAACCTAGATTATGAGCAGATTAAATTAATTTTATTATATAATAAAAAATATAAAAATTGATTTACAATAAACTTAATACTAAAAAAAATAATATTGATTAATAAAATTCAATAAAAATCTTATGTAAAAAATGATATAGAAAGAAATCAAGGGGCCAAAAAAGGCTCAGGAACCGCGTGCTTGGACAAATATTTTTATAAGAAATGGACCTTAAGAGGGGGCAAAAAAAAAAAAAAACGACAAGCTATCTCTAGCATAAAAAGAAAATACCGATCCCCCAAAACTCGAATCCACAGCCTTTGGCTAATTAGAAACACATGTTAAACAATTGAACTAGAAGAAAAAATGTTTTAATGCGATTAAAAGATATGCTAACCTGGTTTAAAGTTCAATAATATAGAAAGAGAGAAAGAAATGTGGCAATAAGAGAATTTCCATTGCTAGAGAGATAATTTCAAGATAATTAACCACACTTTGTTTGAGTTCTACAATTACTTCCAGAACCCCACAATATGAATACAGAGATGGATTCTTATGTAGCTTTGGAAATGGAAAGCTACAGAGAAGCTTTTCTATCAATCAATCACTTCAACCTCTATACAGAATCAGAATTTGGGGAGACCAAATTTTACAGGTCAGGCAGCTATTGAAAAGATATACGCTCCTTATGAAGCCACTCTTTGTTCAGCCCATTTCCACACGTTCAGCAAACCAGTTCCATCCCCGGTGAAAAATAGGCCATCTGGACCTGCTTGAATTGTTCTGACTACTTGTTTTGAAAATATCCTGCCCCTCTCCCTAAACCTAGAATCAAGAAAGGACAGATACAGATATCATATAGGGTGCCAAAGATATAGAATATTCATAGACTGGAAGCGGCAAATGAAGCACACTTACGATGGTAGCTCATATAGGCGGACGGACTTGTCATTGCAAGAGCATAACAGAATTGGTTTGGTTGCTGCATCATTTACCCCGCAAAGGACAAGAGCACCCTGTAATAAGGCCATAAAAATCCCATGCTAGCTCAGTAAAATTATTAACATGAAAAAAACAATTAGAAACAAGCACCACCAAGAAAGATGTGGACATGTTACGAGCTAGCACAGCAAATAAGCATAGGTTATCAATCATACAAATGTGTTTGTTTAAGCCGCATTAACCTTACCTTCAGAGCCAGATTAATCATAGTGTCTTTGGATCATGTTTTGCAGGGTAGGTGATTTAGGGGGATGCCGGTGACCAATCACACCTCAAATAAAGTTCACTTAGTTTGAATCGATTTGCATGACCGTATGAGTTAAAATTGATTTGTAGAAAGGACCTTTGAGATTATCTATTCAATCAACTTAGTTCAATACACGTATTCAAAATAAGACGTTACACCAACAAGGTGGACCATCTCACACAAGCATGCATGAAAACAGTGACATTAGAAACATGTTCAAATATGTCACAAGTGCTTCCAATTGAATTTTGGGACACAGCCACCAGAGAATATATATATTTTTTTTTGTAAATAGAAAAACAAAGAGAGTGACAGCAGACTAAAAGAATTGTTGGAAAGATTAACTTACATGATACTCCTCATGTGTATAGATCACTTCGAATCGGCTCTCATCAGTAGCAAACCAGACTTTTACTGTTTGATCCAATGAACATGACAAGAGATGCTGATTCCAGCAAATAAGGGACATCACAGCATCAGCATGCCCATTCAGTGTATAAATACACTGTAAAGTATCAAGGTCCCACACCTAAAAAAACCAAACAAACAAACATATAGTCTTCATGCACATTAAGAGAAAAAATGAACAGAAATTAAAATGTGTGTAATTTCCAAGGAACCAGAGAATTATTAGCATCGAGATTACTCTAAATAATGGACCCTCCCTCAAACATTAAACCACTTAGGGTGAGATTGCTTGCAAAAAAGCAGAATAATTCACCCCATCATTTTAATTTTCAAATGATCCAATTACCATTTTTGTGTGTAAAGGATAGTCAATGGATAGCAATAAAAGCTATCTTCTGCACTAAATCAGTACTGGGTGTAAAATAAAAGGATAGAAAAATCATAATGATGCCTACCCTTATCGTACTGTCTGCAGAACCAGAGTATAGCCACTTGGCTCCAACAGCCAAACAAGTCACGGCACCTGTATGGCCCTCCAAAGATGTAGCCAATTGAAAAGGATTTTCGCTCTCTGTACTACCTTTCCAAGCCAAAATAACACCGTTCTGAAAAACGAGAAATTATATAGAATTTATTTTACATACAAGATTCTACACTGGAAGCTGTACAGGAAAAAAAAAAACTAAAAGCCCAGGTGTAACTAATTATGAAAGCACAAACCAAACAACTTGTTCTATAATAGTGTTATCCCCTTACATTGAAGAACATAAAACAAGAACAACCAAACAGATAGCTGGTTGCTCTAGAATCAGCTTAAATGAATCAATGCCCCGACAATCAAACATTAATTTGAGAAACAGCAGGCTGAGAGTGACAAAACATTGATCACTTTAACAAAATCCTAGATGGTGATCGCACTAATTACCTGTGCCCCAGCAAAGAGCATATCGCGAGCAGCTGTCATTGTATAAATTTGCCCAACCAGCTCATAAAGACTAAAGTCAGCTTCTGTCTGAATGTTCCATGCCTGCAAGAACATATACAGAGGCCTCTCCAGCTCAGAACCATAACCAACTAGCATGGAGTACTCAAAGTAAGGTATAAGCTAACCTTAACAACATTTGGCATGCCAACAAAAACCCATGAGCCCACACTGATCAAAGACCCAATAACATCACCGAGATTCATCACCCTGACAGATTGACCAGTACAGCAATCCCAAACACGTACTGTTCCATCAGTGCTGCCTGAATAAAGTTTATCAGATCCTGAAGGAAGCGCAATACCCGAGACAGCCTGACATGCAAAATAAAGTCGTATATAAACATCAGCCAACAAAAATATATAGCCTCTACCAGTTTAATGATGAGATTAAAAAGGACTGAAACAAAATAAATTCCCGAACGTAAGCTACAATATAACTTCCTTTTCACATTTAACAGCAATAAACACATTGTTTAGTCAAAATCTCAGGTAAATGGATTTGTGATAGTAACATAACTCTGCTTCAATGGAAACATTTTTGCATTAATGCATCAAGTACAATTTTTTCACACTCAAGTACTGGTGAGTATAAAACATAAAACAGAAAAACATCCCGAGAGTAAACAAGTTATCACAACAATTACCTCACTGTGCCCGCTGAGCTTTGCCAGCATCGAAAACCCTACCCCATGAAACCACGAGTGCAAGTACTGGCACCCGTTGCCTTCAACACAACTGTCTGACATCCACTGCTCACAAGCCTTTTGTTGGTCCTTCTGAGGAATTTCAACTTTGGGCACAGAACCTTCAGTAGTCGAAATCACTGTATCCTTTGGGCTATCCTCAATGAACTTCTGTACTCTTATCCTCTTTAGACCTTCTGCCTCAGTGACAGAAACATTGCAATTCAGAGCAATTTTATCTTCAGAATCACCGCCTCCGGCAGATAAAACCAACGCATTTTTATGGTCGGGGCACTTGCTCAGTAGATCCTCAGCACCAGGACAGGAGATCTCCTGATTGTTTACACCTTCCAATCCATGGCTTCCAGTTTTCAAAATGGACCAATTCTTAGAAATATATAGGGGGGACTTCCTTGGCAAGTCCTCGTAATTAAAACTGGGTCTGCTCTTATTGCTTTTATCTTCTAGCGAACCACCTCTAGTATTTTCACCCAACGCATACTTTAGGCTCTTCTTCAGTTGGTCCTTTGAAGCTTGAGACTGCTTAAAATTTCTATGGTAAACATTCGGGGCTGGGAAATCTGTGTGCAGAAACCTACATGGATTTCTGTTACACTTCCCTTCTTTCCAAAAATGACAAACAGCATTATTTTTTGCAGATCCTCCACCTCGTCCTCGAACTCGTGTGTGATTACGAACAGTCAAGGTCTCAATCTCCATGCTATAGAATATAAACAGAACACAAATAAACAATACCGATCGAAACAGAATCTACACATGAATTAAAAAGCCAGTCTTTCACTATTGTCAGACCACGACCAAGACCACGATCACTGAAAAACCTAACCAGAACCGAAGAAAGCACAACAAAATCATCCCAAAATCCAACTTTTGAATCTGATTCCGGGGTTATTCCGTCCAGAATTGGCTGATTTCTCCACAAAACTAAAGCTAAAGCAAAGTCCATGAAGATAATAAAAAAAGCCCTAAATCTTGAACTGCAATTACTTGATTCACCCTTGGTCATGCCGATCACAGAATAAATAATATCACCGATCTCGAGAAACCCTGACTGAAATAAAATCTTTAACCCTAAAAACACAATTACTATATCTGATTGCAGATCCAGAAGCGAGAGATAATAAAAACGAAAGGAAATCCAAAAATGAAACCCTAAGAATCGAGCAAGGACATTGATAATTGAAACCGGTCGTCGTCTTCGTCGACATCGTGGCGGTAAACGAGGCGATTGACCGAGCGATGGTAGCGACAGAGAGATACGCGGACAAACCTGATATAGTGAGAGAGAGCTTCTTTCTGACGTTCTTCTTCTTCTCTTAATTGGATAGGGTGATAGATCAAGCGATTCAAGGTTTTATAAGGATCGGCGGCAAGAAATAACTAGGTTTTCTCCTTTTCTTTTAGTTTTTAGCACATGTAAGAGAAAAGCCAGTGGCGAGGTGACTGGTTTTAAATAGGAAGAATTGGGGGTTGTTAATGTGTCTAGACCTGCACCTCCACTTTCGAGCCCAACGGATCACACTAATACTGGGCTTATGATTGGGTTAACAGGTCTAGGCACAAAACAGGGTGAAAGGCCCATCAGAATCACCGATCCGAAGCTTGATGAGCCAAAAAATTTCAGGTCATTTAAAAACAAATCTGGACTACAATTCATTATTTTTATTAAACTAAATTAATTTAATAATATGATTAAAAATATAATAATAAATAATAATACAAAAAAATGATATAATTATTTTTATTTTCACAATAAATAAAAAATTATATAGAAAAAAATATTTAATCTCTAAATAAATCAAATGTTAAAAAATAAAACTGAAAAAATATAAACAAAAAACAAAAGATGATTTTTTGGACAACACTATGGTTAGATATTTTTTTTATCCTTAAATAAATATTAAAATAAAAGGAGATGATAACATTTTGGATGATATATTTTTAAAAATAAATATAAAGTAATTCATTTAATTTAATTACAATTTGTTTTTTTTAAAAGCTAAATCCAACAAAAAAATGAAATACAAAAAAGACCCTAAATATTTTTAAAATTAGTGAAAATCCTATATATATATATATAGCCCAATATCCTATTAAATCAAATGTTTGAAAAACATGAGTTTAAAAAATGAAAGGAAAAAAAAAACAACATTTGAACTCGAGGAAATCTTCTAAACTTGGATTCCTCCCTCAAACTCGCAACCCATTAAATCTTGAATCCCGGGTCAATAAAGAAGCTTAGTCTAATATTGAAGTATGAAATAAATTAAAAAAAATCAATTTAAAAAACCTATTAAGATTAAAAAATATCAATCAAAAGAATTAAAATAAAATTTGATGTATAAATATAATGAAGGGGGATGAAGTTATAAGACAAAAAAAATCAATTCCAAAAACCATTCAAAATAAAATAAATAGCAATCAAAGGAATGAGGACCAAGTTTAAAATGAAAAAAAAATGTAGGGTGAAATTGAAAAACAAATTCAATTCATTAAATTAATTCAAATTAAAAAAAATAACAATTAAAACAATAACGATCAAATTCCATATGAAAAAACTAGATGGTTTGTTATAAGATGTTGCAAGGGGATACATGGAAAACAATGAAGAAAGGGAAAAAAAGTCAACCGTCGCCAAACCACTAAGATTTAAGTAACACGCACCACATGGAGAAGTAGTCCCCTACCATTGCAAATAAAAAAACATAAAGGAACCCGGGGTTTATCCATTGTGAGCCACCATGTGTGTCATCAAAAGATGGTGAAGTGGCTCACTCGCTGACACGTTCTAGGAATGTGCTAGCAATTTTTTATTTTTTATCATTCATTTATTAATCAAACTACTAAATCATCCATGAGACTACATGATAATCACATAAAAAAAAGAGTGAAAAATACCAACATGTTCCTAGAAGACAAGCATATAAATTTTTCATTCAAAGAAAAGTCGAGTAGTTACAATGTGCATGTCAAAAAGAAATTCTACAAAAGACCCTAGATCGAAGTTTTTTTTTTTTACTCTTAAGGATAACCAAATAATTTAACTATTTAAAATATTATAAAATATATAAAAAAAACCCTAAACCGAAGTTAAATTCTTTTTTTTTTTTGCTTTTAAGAATAACTAAGTAATTTAATTATACAACAAAATTACTTATGTGAATTTTTTAACGGCATTCACATCAATTAACCATTACAATCCACAATAAATTAAGGCTAATGTATATTGGTTCTCCATGCTTCTTAGATTCTATTAATTACTCTATCCTCTCAAATATGAGAATCACATAGATTTTTTATTTTTTAGATCTAGAAAGACTACATGGTCTCCAAGAAGCTCAATTGACCCAATTGGTATAATCTCCATGAAATATATTTAACCAATTATATTATTGATTCGTGTTATGTTGCGGGTTAGATTAAGTTTTAAAAAACATAAAAAATATCCAAATATTACTAATGTATTTTCCAATAAAAAAATTAATCATGAGCTTGAAATATGATATATACTAGATGACATCCGATATCTTTTTAAAATATTGATACAGTGACATATTAGATACTGTTTTTTTAAATATTGAGAAGTGACATATTAAATCAACCTCAAGTTAACCTATTAATTCTATGACACAGGTTATGACATTGTGATATATTTATAGAAAGAATTTTTTTTAAAAAAATGAAGGTCAATTCTTAATAGATTAAAAATTGAAGGATAAAATTAAAAAACAAGTAAATTAAAAACGACAAAAAAAAAACTATCCAAGTTAATTTAAGTTAATTTGTCAAATCCACAACTTGAGCCATGAGATCTGGATAATCTCATAGAAAGCAAATAAAAAAAATACAAAGCTCAATTCCCAAACAACCTAATATTTAAGGATGAAATTGAAGAAAAAAAAAAGAAGAAGATTGAGTTGTTGAAATGTGAAATTGGAAAGTAATTAATTAAAAAAATACCCAAAAAATGAATCAAGTCAACCTGTCAAACCCGTAATCTAAATATCAGAATAACCCCATGTAAAGAGAATAAAAAAAATTATGAAGCTCGATTAAAAAAAATATTCAATTAAAAAATAACCTAAAAACAAACATAGTTAGTCTACTAAACTTATGATCCGAGATATGAGTTCAGGCTAACCAATAGAAAGCAAAAAAAAAAACAATATTAATCTTAATTTTCAATTAACCCAGAGTTGAAGGACGAAATAAAAAAAATTAATTAGAAAAAAATATAGCCTAAAAAAATAACTTAAGTCAACTTGGGTTAACCTATCAAACTCACAACTGGGTTACAAGTGTAAGACCCATGTTCTAGCCCAACAAACCTAAGCCTAAAGTTCAGCCTAAACCGAACCTAATTTTAAAGTGTCTAACACATCAAATAAAAAATAAAAAGAAAGCCTCGTGAACAAGTAAGGCATATCAATCAAAACTAAAAAAACGGAAACACTTAACAAAATTCATCTGTTAACAAAAACTAAAATTTTAAAATAATATTAGAAATAAAAAGGCGAGTTCAACCAATTTAATAAGAAAATAACATTTAATATATATTTTATATATTTATAAGTATAAAAACTAGAACAAATATACACACACGTGCGTGCATATATTAAACATAATAGTATATGATAATGAAATAAATGTTAAAGATTAGATGGTACCTGAAGGTGACCAATGTAAGAGGATTAATTGCCACACACGTTAATGTTTTTCTCACCAGTTAGATATACAGATACAATATGCATAAATGCTAACAATAAAAAGATATCGAAAACCAATTGTCCACATAACAAGTGATCTTGCAAGACCTTTTTAAGGTTTATAGTTAAAGGACTGGTTGAAATTTTAGTAAAACATGTAAAAACTCCCAACTTATTAATGAAAAAACAATCATCAAATGACGCATCTTGATCGACTTAATCTGAGAAAAATCTCATGCTCACTAAAAGATTCATTTGGACCATATAGATATGATGGATCCATATTTTTATATTTTTACTCGGAATCTTTTTTATAAAAAAGTAACTAAGGATAGGATAATGATCTAGTATCTTCGAGCTTAGCCAGGTGCTAAGCTTAGATATATGATTTTGACGATATGCTATACCTATAATCTTCAGGCTAATTACTTAGCCCATGATCTTTTTTAATTATAAAGAATCTTGGGTTCCATAATAACTTTGATAAATCTAAAATATTTCATCTTGATAAATTATAGATATGTTTTTTTATATTCTAACCTCTATTCTTGTGGGATGAGATCCAATTTAGATTCTATTATCCAAGATACCTTTGAATAAATTCCAACCTCATCAATTTCAAAACAATAATTTTACCGAGTCTTGTTTATTGTTTGTCAAGTTAAAAATTCTACTCGGTAAAAGAAGAAGCAAAATTACCTATACAAAACGGTAGTATAGCTTGATTTGAAAGACAAATATACATCGGAATTGGAGAAAATTTCTGTAATTGACCAACGAAACAATACCCGGTCCTATTTAACTTCTTACTATCAGAACATACAGCTCATACCTTAAACACAACACGATTTGATTTTTGAGAGAAAATTGCCTTGCCAAAAATTATATTTGATTCACAACATAACTAGCATCTTTGTTGACAAAAATTATCCTCATCCATGCATGATGCGAACAACACGTCGCTCACTAGCCATGAAGACTGACCTCCCAAGGGCAAAACGACATGTGTAGTCATAACGACACTCGTCTATTCAGCACGGCGTGCTCGTTTGCTTATATTCCATTCCATCGTTTTAAACTGCATAAACCTCGAGTTTTCTACTTCCACCAAAACCCCCCCTAAGCGAATCAAACAATGGCCAGTGAAGAAGAAGCAGCAGCAGCAGCAAAACTTGAAAGACTCCTTCAATGGCTCCAGGCACTTCAATACTCAAGCAACCCTCTTTCTTACTTTTTTGTTTCCGGTTTATATATATAACATGGCATTTCTCCTCGTGTTTGCCTTTTTTTTCTTTTCTTTTTTTATGTGGGATGTGTTTGTTTGAATTCAGGTTAACAAGGTTGAACTAAGAGGGTGCAACATCAAATACTGTGGTCAAAATAAAGGGTTTGGTGTCTTTTCATCTAATGATGTCTCTGATGGTAATCAAAACCTTTTCATCAATATCTACATTCATATCTGCGCGTTATACGGACTGGTTGTTGATTGAAATAGGTGGCTTTTTTTGTGAATAAACTCATTCCTTTTTCCTAGTAAAGTATCAGTAAAATTAAGTAACTTTGGTTTTTTGTACTGGAGTGGAACGCTGAACAGTTCAGTATGCAGAAGTGAAAGAATTGGTTCTTTTTTATTTATTTTTTGTTGGGGGGGCTGGGGGTTAATAGCAATAGGTTTATACAAGAATGTAAATTGATAGAGTGAGGCTGGCATTGCTATTGGATATCATGATATCTTGAAATGTTACCGTATTCAGCAAAGTGGCAGTTAGCTGATATTTGCACTTGGCTGGAATTTTGGGCGTTATTGTCAGGCATATTAAGGAAATGAATTTTTGGTTGCTATGTGGAAAGAATACTAGTAAAATAAAGAATAAAGATTCGGTTCTTCTTTTTTTTATATATATATTTTTTATTGTCATTGTGAAAATGTTCGAATTGAATGATTTTACTCGGAAACTTTCTTGGAAAAATTCAGGGGTTCTACTTGTTGTTCCACTAGATCTAGCAATAACTCCCATGAGAGTGTTACAAGATCCCCTTATTGGACCTGAGTGTAGATCTATGTTTGAAGAAGGAGAAGTTGATGACAGGTTTTTGATGATTCTATTTCTAATGTTAGAGCGCCTTCGAAATAATTCGTCTTGGAAACCGTATGCATCGATTACCCTTGCTTATTTTTGGGTTAGATTTTTTTTTTCCGGGCTGGTTTGGGTTTATTCAGTTTACATTGTATTAGGTACCTTGACATGCTTCCCACGACCTTTGGAAATCCACTCTGGTTTACTGATGATGAGCTTTTGGAGTTGAAGGGGACAACACTATATCGGGCAACTGAATTACAGGTCACACATGTTTTTGCATGTCCTGTGTTACACTAATTGGATAGCTGGGTTATGTATGACACTGTATATAATGGTGTCAGTTCAAGAAGATAGGTCCTGTCAGGCTGTCAAAACTTATAATTTCACCTACAATATCAAAGCATTTACTGCCACTTCGATGCTACTGATCTCTCAACTTATTTCAAGATGATTATTATAATGATTCCTAAAGCATGCTGGTGCTTCCAATTATGTGGTGATTATTGGTTTATCTGAACACTTGATCTTACCTTTACTGTTAAACTAAATTTCAAAACATCGTTTCTAATTCTAGGTGGTTTGATATTGGACTTTTGTATAATTCATGGGATTGATATTTCATGTATATTTTGGTTTGAATGATTGTGCCTTGACCTTGACTCCATAGAACTTGATGAAAGACATACCTATATGTTGCAGAGAAAAAGGTTGTTGTCTTTGTATGAAGACAAAGTGAAGGGCTTGGTGCAGAAACTTCTAATTCTAGATGGGGATTTAGAAAGGTAAGCTCAGCTTCCAAATTGGCTTATTATTTTTTGTTTGTTGTTATTGGTACCGAAGTTTGAACCTTGGTTGAGTGATGGAAAATATAACACCCAACCACCAGAGCTAGGAGCTCTGGTTCCAAATTGGCAATTACTCAACTCTTCAGCTACATATAAAGGTATTTTCCTGGTTGAGCATAAGTGCATAACTGGGCTATCATCGGCATTTAGACACACAAATGTTAAACTTATCACACTCAACGTGAGTTAAGAATGGCATCATCTTCTACAAAAAAAAAATTGATATTTGTTATTGCTTCTTTTGCCAGTGAGGTGTGTTTTGAAGATTTCCTTTGGTAAGTATCTTCCAAATTACTTCATTTTGTTGGATATTTTGTATTATGCCTTGGCATTTCCTTGACATAAACCCACTCTTGCTCCTACCACTTTTGCTGGCTAATTTTGCACTCTTTCCATCATGCTAGGGCAAATTCAGTATTTTGGACACGTGCTTTGAACATTCCCCTTCCACGTTCTTATGTATTTCCACAAGTTCAAGAGGATCAGGACAGTCAGTCTTCACTTAGCATTGATTCCGGGGTTTCCCATAGTGATATTTCTGCTGGAGACTTGACTGACAGGAAGGATGAAGAAAGTATGGTTATTTTTTTCAGTTTTTAGTTCTCCATGATATCATTATCTCTCCTGATTAGCTACTTGAATCAAGGAATTGCTGGTGCATGTTCTTGTTCCTATCAAACTAAGCTAAGGCACTTCTTATATCAGGATCCAAGGTTCCTGGGGTTGATGGCCAATTCAATGAGACTGTCTGGGTGGAGGGCCTTGTTCCTGGCATTGATTTTTGCAACCATGGTATGCCAGTTGTTTAATAATTCCAATTATCTTTAACTCATTATTTTATTTGAGTTTCCTTGAATAGAAATTAAATTTTGTTCCTTATTATCTGTCATAGTGAAGTGACATTCTATGTGTTATTTGTCATTTGGCTGAACATGACTGTTTAGATCTGAAGGCGGTGGCAACATGGGAGGTTGATGGAACAGGAATGACTACTGGAGTTCCTCACTCCATGTACCTTCTTTCTGGTAGTATTCTTAACGGTTCCAATAGGATTATTTGTATATCAGTGCCTAAGTCTTTTTGTTAATTTAAAATCAAACATGAGTAGCTGATGGTCTGAACTTCATGAATTTAACTATGTCTGACTATAGAGAATTCTTATTTTTCTCATGACATTTTTGCCCATCTCACTCGGAAAGCTGAAAAAACTTCCTTCCAAATGGAGAAAGAAATTACCATCAGCTATGGCAACAAGGGAAATGAGGTACTTCCTTTTGGCACTCAGAGGACGTGCCAGCATCCCTTGTTCAAAACCCTTTTCCATTACAATACATTATAGGTATTTGTTAGTTGTGTTTTTCTCTTCCAACTCTTGACACCTCTTTATTATGTCAAGATGATTAGTTTGTTGAGATATTGCATTTAGCTATACTATATAGTGCCTGGGAGCATAATCTGGATTCATCTTTCTAAACTGGACGGGAAATGGTAATTATTGTGTCGAAACCTCTTTTAACTCAATGGGGACAATTCTTTTTAGCAAACATGTCTTTAGCGATTTAACTTCGCATTGTACATGACCTTGGCACAATCATTTAGCGTGGGAATGCTTTTGTACACTCACCCGGGGAAACCTTCTTTTAACTGTTGATCTACTGCTTCACTCTAGTTTTGCTATTGCATCCTTTTAAGCACCATGCTTTATGTTGAGCTGCCTGCTATTATTTCTGTTTTCTTGCTGATAATTCATATGAGTTTTGTTTGATTATGAGCCATGCAAATCCTTTTTTAACATTATGGATAGGTATTGAATGAATTATGCTGACGATTTGAATCACATATAGTGTTTAAATTTTTCATCTCAGAAAAGTATTGTCTCCATGAATCCTTGTATTGGAAGTTAGTGTGCCTACATTCCTGCTTCTCTATGGTCCATAAATCAAAATATTCTTATTTGGAGCATTTTATCTTCCAGCTACCTGTCATTTGTCTAGATTTTCTTCTGCTCACAATACATGTTGCTCTTCTTAAATGGGGCGCATTTTTTGGAATGATGTTACACTACCATCTTTGAAGCTTCAATTACCCATTTAAGTGACAGCAATTACTTTGCCTTGATGCAGGAGTTACTGTACCTTTATGGATTTGTCATTGATAATAATCCGGATGAATATCTTATGGTAATGCCACTTTTGTGAATTTTTGTTGCCTGTGCACTTTTTATTTGTGGCCAGTTGTCAATATGACTATATTTAAGCGCAGCTCAAGCAAAAGAATTAACTTGTGATATTTTTGGATGTTCAAGTGGATTTTGCAACTCCGAAGTTGTTCTGTTAGGACAATATTTTTTGCTAGATGTTGGCAGCATATTGTAATGAATGGATCAAGTCTGAGAACTTGCATGTGTAACGTATGCAGGTCCATTATCCTGTAGAGGCCATTCAGAATGCTCCCTTTTCTGACTCCAAAATGCATCTTCTTGAAGCACAGGCCAGCATTTCTCGACCTTCTTTTTTTATCGATAGTGTTTCTGTGCTTTTATTCAAATGAATTTGGAACTTTAGAAGTTATTTAACACATCCAGAGAGTTACATCTCCTGCTGTTTCCCCTTACAAAATAAATTTGTGTTGCTGATAAAACGGATTTCCATTCCAGAAAGCTGAAATGCGGTGTCTTTTACCTAAACGCTTGCTGGCTCATGGGTTTTTCCCAGCAGGCACAACAAGTAATGATGACAATGGTAAGGGAAAATCAGAGAAAATTTGCAGCTTCAGTTGGAGTGGTCAGCGCAGGATGCCGTCCTACGCAAATAAGCTGGTCTTTCCTGAGGAATTTTTAACTACATTGAGGACCATAGCCATGCAGGAAGATGAGCTGTTTAAGGCTTCTTCATTTCTTGAAGAGGTGCGGGTTCTCTTCTCTTCAGAGACTTCTTTTCTATTATTTGATACTTTGTTTTTCAGCTCCTATGAGCAATTAATTTAAAATAGTTTTCAAATGATGCTGCTATTCCATCAACCATTGTAGTATAGTGAATGGGTTCTTTGAATCTCTGGTCTGAAGAAAGTATACTGTATTCAAGATTACTTGATTCAGGATTGTTTTTGGTTTCTTCTAATTAGCTGCATTCAATTTCAGATATACAGAAGAATCAGTAAATTGATGCTCACTTTTTCATTAAATATTAAAGATGTCATCCAACTAAGAAATGCTCTCTTTTTCATTAAATATTAAAGATGTCATCTAACTAAGAAATTATGGATCTATAAAAAAGGAGTAATTGAAGACGGGTTTTTTAATTTGCATGCTCTACCAGCTGGGCCTAAAAATGATCATCATTCGACCATCAAATGCTGCTGCTATTCCAGCAACCCTGCTGTCATAAATGAATATCTGTCGAAGAAAGTCTAATGTATTCAAGGTTACCTGGGATTATATGCTTACTTGTTATTAGAGCTTTTATCATTTATGACAGGAGACAGAACATGTTTCTGTTAATTGGATTAAAAAATATGTCAAGTTTACATTTCTGAACCTTTTGCTTTTGCTTTAAAGCTTGTAGGGTCTGAAGGGGTGAGGCAACCAACAGATACAGAAGTTAGAACAGCAGTATGGGAGGCTTGTGGAGATTCTGGAGCTCTACAATTGCTTTTTGATCTTCTTCAAACTAAGTAACCACTGAAATCCATATAATTACATTCATAAAATATAATCTTGATGACTTAAGACTCAGATCTGTCATAACTCGTTAAATTTAATTTCTGTGTACAAGGGTGATGAATCTTGAAGAAAATTCTGGAACTGAAGACTGTGATACCGAGCTGCTTGAAAAGGCCCACGATGTGAAAAACATTGAACAGTGTGAAAGGTATGAGATTGATTAGGTTTGTCCTATTATCTAGGTGAACTGCTGCATTTGCTGACTTGTTTATTACTTATGTATTCACTAAACTTTCCAAGTAGTTTCCCCTCCATGGCTCCATCACCTTGCTTGATATCTTGCATTTTTTAACTTCCAGTCATCATTTTCCATCGAGGAAATCATGCACATTTATGTTTCTTTTGCATTTCTGCAGCAAGGATACGGATGAATCAGGCCATTACAAATTCATGAGCAGAAACAGGTGGTCAAGTATAGTATATAGAAAAGGGCAAAAGCAACTCGCCAGATTATTCCTGAAGGAAGCAGAGCATGTCTTGCACTTGTCTTTGAGCGAAGGAGAGTGAGAGATGATTTTCTTTTACCAAAATTCGTGCTTTCACTTCTATATTTGGCCTAAGTTGGACAACAGTTTTGTTAACCATTCACATTGTCATCTCTCAATCATGTTTGATCATTATTTTTTTCAAGAATAATAAAGCTGTTGATAGACCAAATCTACTTTATCTACTAGAAAGTCTACTGAAGCAAAATTCGTAATGGAAGTTTCATTTGAGAACCGTTCATACAAACCATCAAAATCAGAACTTCCTAGTCTAGTTAGCTTCATTGCCCTTTTAACTTGGCAAAATGCTTGTCAGAACTAAAAACTGAAGCATTTTCAGTCAACTAGCCCGGCTACATTCCTTAGCGTCCACCCGATAGCATAAGCCGCAGCAGCAGCGAAGGCACCATTGCCAACTGTGATGAACACAGACAGCACATAATTTTGTCCAGCTATCTTTGCCTTTGCTATTCCAAGAACTGCCAAGGCTAAGATAGCCATGAAACAAGCACCAAAAAACTTCACCGTTTCATTGTTAGTAAAAGGGATTAGGACAACGAAAGAGAGGAGTGGTAAACAGCCAAACACAAGGAAGGCCACCAAGGTAATAAGACCATTCTTCCATGGCTTCTCCTCTTCATCTGGTGGTGTCATCCCTTTTTCCGCAGTCATTTTCTCATCTACTAGGATGTCTTTGTACTTTGCAAATATCTCCACCACCTAGAACCAAAAAGGTAAACATGAGTACTCTCACTTCAACTTAATTTGTTTGTAGCCAAAACTGTACAAGGGAAAGACAAGGGTTGTACCGTGGCTGCATCATTAATGTCCATCCCAAGTTGTTGATACTTTCGGACCAGCTCCTGCCTCTGAGCCCTCCCATGGTTGGTGACATCCCATTCTGTCACTGCCCTCTCTTTGGCAACCACATCCTTCTCAGTGCTGCTAGACACATAATCTCCTAACCCCATCGATATCCCATCTGCCACCAGGTTTGCAAATCCAAGCACCAACACATCCACTACAGGGAAACAGAGTCATGATTAATAACTAATCAAATTTTAGATAAAAACAAGCATCATAGATGCATACAAGATAATGTTAATTACCAGAGGAGCTATGAGTGGCAGAGATGGAAGAAATGAGAGAAAAGCAAGTGATAATGGCATCGAGTCCTGCATAGACAACACTCTTCACATACTCTCCTTTCCATGGTTCTTTTGGTCTTCCTTCTTCTACTTGCCCACTTCTATTTCCTCCATCTTCTGCCCTTAGCAACCTTGCAGTAGCGTTTGTGCCTCCAGCATCGCCAGCCATTCTTTCAGTACTGCTGCTGCTACACAATATCAAGATATTACTGTTTATGATGTGAAGCTTTTTCACTGCTATATTAATGTGTTAGTGTCCAGATTTGATTGATGATTCTGCAAGAGTGAAGTTGAGAATGTAATAGAGATTAATGTATTAAAATAATATATATATTTTTTATTTTTTAAAATTTATTTTTAATATCAACATTTTAAAAATATTTTAAAACATTAAAAAATAAATTTAAATAAAAAATTAAATATTAGCAAACGAGGTTTTGACTGCATTGCCATCGCCCCCGAAAAAGGCAAGAGTGTTCGTGTCACCTTGCATGTTTGTGCTTTGACACGTGGTGGAAAGGGAACATGTTATCCGTCAAAGCTCGAGATATTCAATGGCTTTTATTTATTAAGAACCAAAAGGACCTTTGAGTCTCTACTCTCTACGAAGGTGCAGATGTTGTCTGTAGCGTGCATCTCGTCATTGCACAAACAATTTGGTTTCTAAGGATTTTTTTCTAATTAGCACAATAAAATAAAAATATTAATGAAATAATATATTTGAAAAAAAAAAATACATGAAATAGCATAGTTTATATATGTTTTAAATAGAAAATAAGATATTTATAGTTTGTTTCTATTCAAAATAGTGACTTTTAAAAATAAACGATCAAGAAAGAGAAGAGAAAGAAAAATCAGATACACACCAAAACTCTAATTATAATACCACCGATACCATAAAAAAAAACGAGATAAATTCAACAATACCAAAAAATATCAACAATAATGACTCAAATGAACTACACTTGCCACAAAAAACAAGTGAGTCACTACCATTTTTGGAAGACAAGTGTGACACATTTGGGGTCTTATTGGTGACTTTATTTAGTGTTGTTAGATTTATTTTATTGAAATCTTTCTAATGGTACCGAAAATGTCTTAATTGAAGTTTTAATGCGTCTTCGTGTAGTCTTTTTCTTGTTTCTTTTCTTCATTTTATCCTCTTTCCAATCCATTTAATATATAGTTTTAGAAGTTGCTATTATGAATAACAACAAACTATAAATATTATATTTCTCAATCATGACATGTACAAATTATGTTTTTTCAACTACGTTAATTTACAAATATTTTTTTTAAAGTACTTATAAGCAAAAATACCCTCAACGTTTCTTAGGAGCTAGTAGGTTATTGATTGCACTATGATATAACTTAGACTATAATTTTTATATCTAAAAAAAATATTTAGGTTGCAGTAAATTTTTTTTTATTAAATTCAAGATAACAGTAAAATGATAAAAAAAAAAAATAAAGTGCTAAAACTAAAACAAAACAAAGAGCTAAACAAATAAGCTCAAGCACGCGGGCCTAGGATAGGCTTGCACGCCAGAGCCAATTAATTATTATTTTTTTGAAGTAACAGACACCTTGTCATTCGTTATAGCAAATGTAGCATCGTCTAAAAGGTAACAACACAATTTCTAGTCACCATTGTGGTGACAAAAAAACCAAAAAGGTTGGATTTAAATTTTTCAACTCGTTTTCACCTAAAAACACCTTTAAAACACCATAAACCCATCAAAACCACCTAAAATACTCTAAAATCACCTAAAAATCCAAAATCAGAGGAATAAAAAATCTTCAAACCGAGCACAATCTCCTTCCTCAATGATGTTTACAGGAAAAAAAAACCACCGTCATTATATTTTTATCATTAAATAAAATATGTTAACACCAAGAATGAGAAGTTTCATTGTCATTTTAAGGTTAGTTTCTCTCTCATCTCTTTAGCTTAATGATTGAAAAAAAAAAAAGTTTTGGATCAAAATAAAATTTTTCATTAAAGTGTGGTTAACCATATATTTTCTTCATGTTTTATATTTATTCTTTTATCTATAATAGTTGTATTTTTATCATAATTTTAAGCCTTATTTCTTATTATTAGGCTATAAAATGGAACATTTGAAAGAAAAAAAATTTATAAATGAGAAAAAAAAGAAAAGAAAAGAAAGTCAATTGTCTCATTATTCACATAGAAAGAAAAGAAACAACTTTCAGTTGTTTTGTTAACTAGATCATTATCATTGGTGCATGCTAAGTTACGGGTGGATGAAAGTTTTTTAATATAAAATAATATCCCAGAATTACTAACGTATTTTCAAATTAAAAAAAAATCATGAATTTAAAATTTGATGTATACTGGACAATGTTTTTTTTTAAATATTGTGAATATAATATATTAAGAGATTTTATTTTTTTAATATTAAGACGATGACATATTAAATCAATTCTCATTAATTGAAGTTAACCTATCAAATCCATGATCTATATTATAAGACCATGATAACCTTATAGAAAACAAATTAAAATAAATTATAAAGGTCAATTTTCAATCAACCCAGTATTGAAAAATATTTAATTAAAAAATAACACGAGTCAACAAACTCATAATCTAAATGATGAGACCAAGATAACCTCATAAAAAGAAAATAAAAAAAACTTATGATATCAATTTTCAAATCAATTAAATATTAAAAGATAAAATTAAAAAATAAAATAAATTAAAAAAAACAACCTAAGTTAACCTGTCAAACTTAATTTTTAAAAATATAAAGCTTAATTTTGTTAATTGAAAAAAAAACTCATGAAGTTGTGATAACTACATAAAAAAAATATTTTTAAAAAATTATGAAATTTAATTATCAAATAATCTAATGTTAAAAAATAAAATTAAAAAAATAACTAAATAAAAAATAACCGCATAATGTTTTTTAAAAAAAATAAAAAAAAACTAAAAAAAAAATTGCAGCACTGTAGATAATGATTTATCTGTGCCTTTTTAGTTTTTGTAATGATTAATAATAAAGGCATGAATTGAAATTTGGTGATTTTTTATTTTTATTTTTCTAAAGCTGTACAATACCAAAATATAAATGGAGAGAGAGAATTAAACTAATTCATCTTATTTTAATAAAAAACCCCCGATATTGCATAAAAGCATTATATTATAATTATAAAGCATACTAAAATAACTCTAGAACACAGTAAATATTAAAATTGCTTTTACTCTGTAAAATGCTCTTAACTATGATTTGACATTTTTTTTTGCTTACAATCTGTCCAGAAAAGAGAATGTTCAACTCATAAAAATGAAAATACAAATACTTTATGAAATGTTCAATGCTAACATTTTAATTTAACCGTCAGAATCTTACATAAACACTTAATTGGAAGGGAAAAAAACACAGCTTAAATAAAAGCTTTTTAATTCTACACCAATAGTCTTTTCTCCTCATCCTCTACAGCTTCAATTTCTAATTGAAACACTCTCTTCTCTTCATCATTTGCAGAAGGTTTCTCGATCTTAGCCTTTTTAGTAAACGAGGACGAGCTCCTCTTGTAAGGATTTTTGTCAGGCAAGAGTTTCAACGTGATCCCCATGGCTATAAGCAAAAGCCCAGTCCCGTGTTGCTCAGTCAATGGCTTTGTGAATATCAAGTATGATAGCAGCAGTGTTACTGCCTTTCTCGCGGTTGTCACCTGTGATAAAATTCAATCTTTTAGTCATAAAGAACTCAATAAAAACGGCAATGGCGCTGCATGTAAAACGGGAAACGTTTTTTCAAATCACAGTGATCTTTAAGACCAGAAAATGCTCGTGAGAGGAGTGTACCATTGCCGTGGTTGCGGCACCAAAAAGGGCAATGAGAGAAAGGACTGAGACTTGGCCGATGAATGTGGCCATGGCTTCAAAAACTAACACAACGTACACATATGGATGCTGCTTGATCAACAAAAACGACAATATTCTTACATTAGGGACCATGTGCACGTTTTTGTCGGGATAAAGAATGGTGAAGTGTACGTTAAGGTGGGGAAAGCTACAAAACTGCTTGGTATGTCAATTACCTGCGAGCATGAACTCCATGCTTTGAATAGTTCTCCTGTCAAAACCATGGGAGGGATCAAGAAAGGCAACCCTACCACACTTGAGCAAAACAACATCTCCATCTGTGCATAGAAAGAAATAAAAAACATGAATTCCATGCATTTTCCTTCACATTGAAACACAAGTAGGAAATCCTCATGCTCATCACCTGTGTTGTTTCAGGACTCAAGGTAAAGATAGCTTCTTGTAAGTTACCAAGAAAAGCATCCATGATCAGGGCACCAGATATCATCAAAACACCTATGATGCTGAAATTAGGTGAAGTTTTTGCATCTGCTAAAGTGAAAATGATCAGACCTGCAACTAAAAGTAGCGCAGATCCATATTCATGAGCTGGGTATTTGCGTCTCAGACCCGGTATAAATGCACCCATTACCATCACTGGAAGAACCTGCGGAACCAGAATATAGAGACCACGAGAAATATCAGCCAACTTAATCATTTTCTTGGCTAAATTTACTAATTCTAGTTGAAAACTCAAGTGGTTGATTATAGTGAAGACTCCATACAGTGATAATATGGGTCTCATGCATTTTGATTCGAAAACAAAAAAAAGCACCGATTTTCAGACTCCATTGACAACTAACCATTTATTTTAGTGGCCTACCTCATTTCTTTATCACAGACAGACAGGATCAAATTCTAAATACTCGTACAAAATGTTCATCTTCATTTAATTTGCTTTTGCAATTAAAGATCACAGAGCTATTAGTCTGCTGTATTTGGCATTAACCAGTCTAATTAAGGATCACAGAAGTATTATTCTGTTGGCATGAATCGGTCCTACCTTGGTGGATTTAAACATGATCTGTGCAGGGTAATTAAGAAAAGCCAGGGACCCTTTGGTGAGTCCATGGGAACCCATGAGAACTGCAGAGAGCTTGACATAAGTCTTCCATGGATTCACCATTTGCTTGGGAGTAAAGCCTTGGAGATAAATCAGGAAAACATACACAAAGCTTTGAACAAATGTAAAGTACCAGCCATAGCTGCAAGAATGGAAGATCATCCGTCATTTAACAAAACTAACAAATAGTTCACAGATAAACATATCAAAAACATTGCCAAAGGAACACGGTACAAGAAAGGTAAAAGCCCACCTGAACTGAAGCCTGTTGTACACATATTCCTGAAATCGAGAAAAAGAGTGAAAAAGAGCAATCTTTTAGTCCTATGAAACAGTTTTAACGAACCATAGATTAAAACTTTAACCTCACTTTGGCTGCTCAGAAACAAGAGAAAGCGAGAAAAAAAAAGCTGGAATTCCAAGTTTGGTTTTCTTTTCTTTCCATCGACCTTCCCAGAAACCAAACAGAGTATAAATGCAATGAAACAGAGAAAGTACCTCACATATGCCGTTAACAAGATAGCCAAAGAAAAACCCAGAAGAGCAAATGAGGAATTGTTTCCATCTTGGTCTATCAGTCAGAGAAATTCCAAACAAAGACCGTTCTTGCTCTTCATTCTTCATTGCCATCTTTCTCTCTGTTGCTTCTCGCTCGTTTTGAACTCAAGAAAAGCTATAACCAAACTAAGCAAAGACTTGAAAATGGAGTCTGTTCATCAACTTGAGTGTACAAACATTTGCATGTAACCTTACCAGAACTAAAAGGAAATGAAATTTGGTGTAAATGATCAAGGCTTAGCTTTTGCTATATAAATATATATGGAGAGAGAGAGAGAGAGAGAGAGAGAGAGAGAGAGATTTCCTTAAATTTCTCTTTACATTTTCCAGGAAAAGTTCTTACAGGGAGGAATTAGGGTGGTTATTATCTTATTGATGTGTTTATCTTTGGATTAAACGATTAATTGGAAGTTATCTTGGGTCCCATAACGATGCTTTATTTTTTGTTTGGTACCGTTCTGATTGATGGCGATTTTCTTGCAAGGATCTCATGTTAATTATTGGTAGGTTCCATTGCCTATGGAGAGAGCTTCCACAGTGGATATAAGAAGGGAATTAAATATGTGGTTGTGGTTTTAAAGTATTTTTTATTTAAAAATATATTAAAATATTTTTTTTTATTTTAAAAAAATTATTTTTGAAATTAATACATTAAAAAAATATAAAAATATCAAAAAATATTAATTTAAAATAAATAAATAAAAAATTTTAAAAACATTACGAAAAAATAGCATTCACTCGTTTTTATACTTTATTTAAAATATTTTTTATGTTTATCATTTTTAATATTTATATGAACAATAGAAGCTTATGGATAGTAATTGACCAGACTGGGAAAAATAAAATATCGCTTCAATACTAAGGGAAAAAATAGTAAAAACACAAGATGGTTCCGGTTTTTTGTTGGTTTAATCACACTCTCGTCAGCTTTAAAGACAAAAGTATATTTTGGCATTTTAGTGGTCTTTGAGTGCGACACCATGTCGTTTTCCTTTCTATCAAGGTCGGCATTGTAGCGAAGTAGTTCAAAAATGTCCAAAACTCGAAGGTTTAAAATTCCAATTTATGAATTAACAAAACAAAATTATTATAGCTAAACTCACAAAATATTATTTATGGTAATGATGTTTTGTGATTTTTTTTTTAGTTTTTTTTTAATTGGATTTTATAAATTTTTTTATTTATTTTTTATGAGATTATTTCAATCTTATAATCTTGTCGTGGGTTTAAAAAGTTAACTCGAGTTGATGCAATTAATTTTTTTTGTTTCCTTTTTAACTGAATATTTTTTAAAATAATTTTACCTTTCAACAACTCAATTTTCTTTTTTAAAATTTTTTTCCTCAATACATTCAATATTAGGTTATTTATAATTGAGTTTTGTAAAAAAAAAAATTTTTTTTTTATAGAATTACTCTAATCTCATGGATTTTTTCCTGGACTTTAACCTTAAATATTGGATTAGATGGAAAACTATCTCAAATATAGATTTATTTTATATCTTCATTTATATCTCTTTATCAAAATATATTTTCTCTTCATTATTTTTATTTTTCATGTCTCAATATAATAATGTTTTGATATAGTATCAATCAAATGCTATCTTATTATTGTAATTTATAAATGTTGTACTTTTTTATATTTACCCATATAAAATTTGAACTTTGAAGACGTAAAAGAATACACCACAGTGCTCAATAATGTTAAATTTTGGTTTTACAATTTATAAGAACAAATTCTGACTCTCTATTCCCATCATAGACCGGATCATCCAGGAGAGAGAAATGTTCAAAAATACATTTTTAATAAGAGAGATAATTCTTATTGTTTTTTTTGACAGGATCAGATATTATTCTCTCTTTTATTCTCATGTTATCTATCTTGAATTATAAGTATTAGCTAGTTCTTGCGTGCTTATCATAATATATTTTGGTTTGAAACACTAGTTTAATGAACTTCTTTAGTAAGTGTGGTTGTGATTGTTTTTCAAAGTATTTTTTTATTTAAAAATATATTAAAATAATATTTTAAAAAAAAATATTTTTGACATTAGGATATTAAAATAATTTAAAAATACTAAAAAATATATTAATTTAAAGTATAAAAAAAATAAAAAAATAAAAATTTTAAAACACAAAAACAAATAAAAAAGACACAAATAGTTAAAATACTTGATTGGTTAACTGGAATGTTGACAGATTAATTTTGGATAGAAGTTATTTTTTAAAATATATTATATTATTTTAATTTTGATAAATATAATTTAAAAATATTTAAAAGTTCAAAAAAAAATTTTAAAATACTGTTGAACTGCATTTTCACGAAACCGATGTACCGGGACTGCGAGAGCATCATGATCATAGCCTGAGGCTCTAATATATATGAGAGGGGCAACCTCTCTTAGCCAAACCCTACCTCTCTCTTAAAAGTCAAATCTCAACCTTTAAACTATCATACCAGAACTAATACTTAATTACCTCGCTAGATACAGGAACGAATCATCTAAATTCCCATACAAAAAAGATTTTGTTTTCAGTATGAAAAGCTTGTTTGAATATGTATAATTATTGAAAAACAAAATATTGATTTATTTATCAATTTAAGGGTTATTTATGACATGACAGGGAGTTTGGAAGTTAAATAAAATATTAAAAAAATTACAGTCGTGTTGAGTTAAGAATATATTAAAGAGGTAATTAAAGCAAATATTTGTTATTATTTCCTAATAAATAAAAATGAATAACTCAAGATCGTCAATAAATTATTTTAATTATCTAATTATAGGAAATGATTAAGTGTCTATATATACTTTATTTTATTAATTATACTAGTGGTTATTAATAAAATTAAAATTGAAAAGGGAGAATTATGGCGTGTGAACCTTGAACAATATTCTGAAAATTTGTGGATGGTTTATTTAAGAACTAACCTATTTAAAAATATGATAATATGATTGTGACAGTTTTTTTACTTATAAATATATTAAAATAATATTTTTTATTTTTTAAAAATTATTTTTAATATCAGCACATTAAAATAATCTAAAAACACCTAAAAAATATTAATTTGAAACAAAAAAAATTTAAAAATTCTTTCAAAATATAAAAATAAACAAAACTTAAGTGAATTCACGAGCTGCATGCATATGATTAGTGCAGCTCGAAATACTCTCAGCGAGAGAGTCAGTCAGTAAACCATTGCTCTAACGTCTAAAAAAAGCTGCAAAGCGCATGTAAGCGTTACACTGCTTGGAAAGTTGTAGTAAAGCGAAAGGTTCCTCTCCTTCAAAACGGAGTTAATTAAGGACCATTTAATTAGGTTACAAAATACCTGCCATGCCATTAACGCCAAGTCTTGCAGGTGACCAGATGGCGTTGGCTCAAGCTATGGGCTAAACGGCAGGGTCCCCATGGAGCTTTGACTGGTCCTACTTGGCTAATACGTTATCTGTATGGGTAACCATTTCATGGTTAATTTCTTCAATGGTGGAAGCCGAATTAATACGACTAGTTGCATTACGATACTCATACCCTAATGCTGTCTGTCTGATCTTGAGCTCATTGTTTTCTCTAACAAAGACAAGACAAAGGAATGCTTTAAATTAATTCGTAGGGTTATCAAATTGGGAAGAAGCCATTGCTGTGGTTAAATTGACTGCCTTTTTTTATTTTTTATTTAATGATCTCTGTATTCTCATACATAAACTTTTTTAGAAGATACATTTTAACTCTTAAGACACACAAAAGGCAGGAAAATTAAAGCCAAGTAAGAGTCAATCATGCATAATATAAAAGAACCATGTGGGAAGGTTGCAAAACACACCAAACTCGCTATCTTCGGAGAGAAACAAAGGTGGGATCAAAGCAATTTGAAGCTATTTTAATTTTGTGGGATATATAGCTGTAAGCGAAAGAGGAGTTTCTGACCGCTAAGGATGCATCCAAATTACATGCAATTGTGTCGAGCACGGAGGGGAAAAGCTCACATGCACCAAGGGAACTTTGAGTTTGATGTAAAGAAAAGCACGTGCCTGGCTAAATTGGAGGGCAAGCTTCTTCCATGGAGTATTTGACTTGATAATATTGCAGAGGACTGGGCTGGATCAAAGGCGTTGCGCAATCTTGACTTGCATGGCTTGGGATGCGTGGGATGATGAACACATCAGGCAGAAATATCTGTTAGTTTTTATTTTGGCAAAAACGACTTTTAATGCTTAAAGTCAGATTCTCATTAACAAGATTAAAAGATACACGAATTAACACGCATCGCCCTTTCACTTGTATTGCTGTGCTGTGATCTTGGCTTCGCGTTTACACGATTAAACAAATGGTTACAAAATAATTGACTTGTATATTATATTCAAATTAATGTCAAGACCATGTGTTTAACTGTTTTTGTGTTTTTGTTGTTTTTAATTAATTTGAATTTAGATTCTTTAAAATTAATTAGTTTGTTAAATTCTTAAATAATTTAATAATATATTTAGATGTTATTTTATTATATACCATTAAATTTTGGTAGTTACACATTGATTGTGTAAGCACGACTTTTACCGACAGTCTCACGAACTATTGATGTTTATAGAAAAAATTATTGTCAATTATTTATGATATGTTGGTAAGTTTGTGGATAATATATTCAGTAATGGATTTACAAATAGTAAACACATGTTAAATAAAAAATATTTATCTGTTTTATTTCGTCGGTATATTTTTAAATGAATATGACATATCACCAGTAAAAAAAAGCCATTTGTAATTTCATTGGTGATTTTTTAATATTATCAATGGAATTAAACCACGATGATTGGACAATATCAGTGGGATTTCTAGTAATTATTTTTTTAACTTTCTAGAATATACTGGCGGACTTAAATTGTTGATAGGACCATCAATCATTTTATTAAAATATTTAAGTGCTCATAACCGATTGCGAGCATTTAATGGTTGAGACCCTTCAGGTCGTTCACAAGTCCTTGATCGTAGTGTTTGAGTTACTATAACCCGATTGTTATCAAGTTCTAGATGAGTCGAAGGATCATCCCCATATTTCTCCCCCAACTAGGTGTTATATGTTTCTTGGAAAATATTAAGCAAATTCACAAAAATAATAACTTAATAAAAGAAATTATTAAAATCCAACATACCATGAACTTCTGAACTTGGTTATCAATGAGTTGTTGCACCTTTTTTCATCGGTCATCATTTCATATGTGTATTTCTAAAAAAAATTTAGTGATCTTGGTTCACGTTCAAGTCTCATAGTTTGCAAGAGAAAACTGTTGTTAGCTAAACATATTCATATAAAATAACAATTTCTTAAAACAAATGGAAGTGGTAAAAAAAACCCTTATCGTCTGCTTCCTATATGAAATGAACGGAATGAATATGTCAATGTGTGTGATAATAAAACCATGAATATCCCGATTCCAGTTCTCCACATTGGATTGTGAACGTCGCACAAAACGCTTGGACGTCACATGCTGAATATATTTTTTCTATACAGCCTTTGAGACGTAAGGAGGTTTGAAATCCTTTTAAGTCATCGCGTCTTTCCAGCTAGGAAGCTCTCTTTCTTTAGCATATTTTTTGGTTTTTTTTTGCGTCTCGTACCAAAAATCACACAGCCTATATGGTAGAAATGAATTATTGGTTAATAAATGAAAAATAAAATTTTAACATTTAAATAAAAAATATTTATTTTGATTTTAATATTACCTAGTTGCGCTATAATTCTCCTAAACCCTCATGACAACAACATTGCCAGCTTTTCCTGGTACAAATTTTTCTTGCACGTCAAATTTGTAAAATAAATAGTTCATGAATATTAAAAAACTAACTAAATTAACATAATAATAAAAACATTTGTTACTAACCTCGAACTTTCTGAACCATACATCAATCATAGGTTTCCTTTTAAATTTTTTGAAAACTCGACTCCAGTTGGGTCTATAACTCGAGTTATAGATTTAAAAATTAACTTAAATTAACCTGGTATGATCAAAGATGTTATCATCTTAAAAAAATTACTTCATATACATTAAATTTTGAGTTTATAATCAACATTCCACTTATAAATAAAAATTAAATTTGTAACCTATGCATATTTTTTAAAAATATAAAAAAAGTATTTAATACAACCCACGACGAAGCATGAAACAATGACTCTAGCTCTCGCTATTAATGATTGTATTACTAGACTAACGCACCATTTGTTTTTGCAGTTGAAAAACGCTTTTAAAAAATTGATTTTGTTTTTCAAATTAATATTTTTATATTGTTTTGACATACTGAGGTTAAAAATAATTTTTTTAAAAAAATAAAAAATATATTTTTTATTTATTTTTAAATAAAGAAATACTTTAAAAAACAATCACAACTATAATTTTAAATGCGTTATAAGTATATTTTTGGGAATTGATAAACCATGTTAGGAAATAAATGGATTCGGCGTATTTTGGGCTCGAGTAACAACTACAGTATCGCTAACATATCATTTATTCTTTTTTATTTATTTATCTTGTAATTGTGAATATTCAGGTTGGTTTATGCCCACCCCAATCAACCATTAAGGTGGCCATAAATGAAGAACCCTCCATTAACATCGACAGCCCACACGCTAGCTAATAGGAACTAGGAAGAGTGGAATTTCAAACCTCATACTAATGCAAGTCCTCCTCCTAAAGGTCTCGGTTTTGAGCCTTCTCCTTGTTGCTTGGTCTGGATTAGTGAAAAAGCCTAATATTTTTTTTTATATAGGAAAATGATATTGATTCGAACTTTTTATCAAAAAGAAAAGCTTTGATCGACTCAGAAAAAACTCAATACGATCTGCCACGTAACTATTCTACAAGATAACAAAAGAAATTTGTGTATTTACAAAAGGAAATGTATTAAACGTACATTATTCTAACCTCTCGATCTTTGCTAAGAAAAATAAGTGCTAACACCACTGTGTCCCCCCCCCCCCCCCCCTCATTTCCTCCTACAAAATTTCTATCATAGACTATGGCTAGAAATACCACAAGACAATGGGCATGAGTTATGCCATTTATGGGATTATTTCAGTGCTGTAACTTGTAATGATCATTAGTATGAGATGAGATCAAGCAATAGGTCATCAACCAAAAGATCAAGCACCCCATTCTCAATTCCCAAAGCAAGCTCTTGTTGCTCTTCCTCAAACTTGCTCCACCTGCCTTCCCTGTCCATATCTCTAACATAAGCCTCCCTTTTATGCTCTAATTCCCATTCAACCCATAAGCTGTCTTCCCCATTTATCCAAGCTTTTGCTTTTTTAAGCAATTCCACATCAATCCTCTGTTTGCTATTCTCATACGTTCTTGTAGCCAATTCATCTCTAAAGAAGTCGAATAGTAGGTCCATGTTGTCACTGCAACATTCTAGGCCAGTTTCTTTTACATGGTTCAATAGCTTCCATGCCCTTTCTTCGACTTCATGAATTTCTTCTTCTTCTTGTCCTTCAGAGTTCATGTTTGTCTCTCTAATTCCTTCAAGATCATCGTCGTCTTTCTCGTTGTCATCATCTTCTCCAGAGCCGATGTTTTCGTCTATTGACATCCAGTTGTGTAGGTTGACAGGGTCCAATCTGGTTAGACTCTCAAACCTTCGGATCTTTTCCATAATCTTTTCTCTAGTCCCTGCAATTAGAATTCATGAACGTGTTAGAAACATTCTACCCTCGTAGGAAAAAACCCATCAACACCAATTGATGAAGTCACACTTTTTTCTTAATTTAATGAATCAGCACAGCCTCATTTCATTTGTGCTTCTTGCAGTGCTAAACAAAATGTGCATTATATATCCAGCAGGTATTACTCAAGAAGGGAACATACTCTCCACAGTGGCAAGGCTTTGCTCAAAAGACGAGCTTGAATCTTCATCTTCTTCAAACTCGAACTCAGTTGCTGAAACAGCAGGACTGTGCAGTCGTTCCTCCTCATCCTCCTGTTGATTTGCATCAGTCCAAATCAGATCAATTTATCCAGTAAAACAAGGATAGAAAATATCAGACAACATCACGGAGACACTGGAAACACATTTCCAAACGTATAAATCTTAAGCACGTACAGTGAACATTTATCCAACTTAAACAATCACGCAACATTGTTTTTCCATACAGCCCAGGTGATTAGATAAGAGATTAATCAGTACATAATCTCATATCTTGCCAAACTCTTAGAGTCCGTTTGTCTACGCGGCTGCGGCTGCGTTTTATTTAAAACGCAGTCCGCAGCCGTTTGGTAATAATAAAAACTCGATTTACTGTGCATGGGACCCACGCAACTTTTGCGTCCAAAACGCCGAAAATGAAAAGCATACAAAACCTGCTTCTCATCACTGTAGCTGATAAATAATACCGAACAGTGCAATTCATTGCACTGTTCACAATGAATCGCACTGTTCAGAGAATTAAATTTGTACTGTTCACGCACTGTTCGTATTAATTTGTACTGTTCACTGTAGCTGATATAATTGTTCACACACTGTTCACAATTCACTGCGTGTTTTTTTTTTTTTTTTTAATAGTTGTATTAATTTTTTTAAAAAAAATACTAGTTTAGAGAATTAAATTTATTCGCGATGTGAACAATATTTTTTTCTTGAAAAACTAGTATAGAGTCAATTAAATTTACTCGTACAATAATATCAATTTTATATCTGATAATATTTTATCTAATTTTATTACACGCTCAAAAAGTTATGAAAACTGTAGTTTTTATCGGATGAATTTTGTACGTAATGAAATTATAAATAGTTTAATAGAATAATAAAAAATATTTTATATAAAGTATTATTTTTTTCATGATGTAATAAGAGTAATTAATTTTACAATATTTAAATTTAAAACCATTAATATTAATATATATTTTTTTAAATTATTTTATAACCTCAATTTCAAAAGCATTCTTAACCAAACACATTAAACTATTTTTTTTTCAACCTCAATTTCAACCACAGTTTTAACCAAACACCTATTTTTTCAAATCAACCTCAACTAAAAGTACTTTTTATAAAATAACTGTTTTTAAATCACAACCACAACAGTTATCGCAATACCAAAATACTCTAAAGCAATCAGGCCGTGTTACATGGGACCAACGCATCTAGACCACAATTTTTAAAAGCATAATATTAAAAATATTTGTGGGTGCCCGACAATAGTGAAAGGCATTGGATGCATTAAGTATATCTTAGGATCCATTGCCCACGTGTATATCATACATGTGAACCTACTGGTAAAATGTTCCTAGCAATTTTCCATATTGATAATGTTGATGAAATATTTTGATGCACCAGGATGTAAATCCCGCTCTATTGTTTCCCACCTAACCTTAACCGACCTCTTACAAAATGGAGCCATTGTGCCCTTAAGGCCTTAACTATGTGATCTGATTGGGCAAGGGGACAATGAGCATCTTCTCTTTTGTCCTGTGTGATCCTAACCCTAGATTACATGCACCTAGCTAAAAGCCAAACCAATGCCGTACAAGACAAACAAAGTCAATCACAAGTCACTAAAAGACAAATTGTCACCGCTGATATAAAAAAAAAAAAAAGGAGGACATCCAAGGACCCCTTAACAGCAGACACTCAATTTTTTTAAAAGATTCAACACACTATATATAATCTTACCTCGGGACCCACTTTTGTATTTGTTGTTGTCTCCAAAGAATCCTCGCCGACGCATGGTGAATTGTTTTTGCCCACTTCTATCTCCTTTTCACCAGACTCATCAAAATTACCGTTCCAAGGTGGTAAATAATCTGAGGTAAAATCACTATCACACCAGCTTGACCCACTACGTGGAGTGGTCGAAGTGGACCCGGTTGTGGTAGTGATACAGTGATAGGGTGATGATGGCAAGTCAGATGGCAGAGATTTCTCTTCGACCATGTCGCGAAATGATCTCCACCGTATAATGTCTTTTATAGTGACTGTTATTTTGACTTCATTTTCCTTGTTTTGACTCGGTAAAATTGAGGGGGGCTTAACGGCGGTGAAATGGATGTTCTTGACGGCGTTAATCACGGCTTGGAATGCTGAGATTGTTGTTGAGGCTGCTGCTTTCGAACGACTTCTAAGTAGCTTATAACTCGCAATCTTATTGCTAGAATTAGCAATGCGTTTTGGGTTACGAAGATCGATTTCGATAAGTGTTTTCATAGTGGAATCGCATGGTTTTCTTGAAAACGATCTGAACCCACTTGAGCAACATGAATTTGAATCATCATCTATGAGAAAATCTTTAAGCAGTTTAGGCCTGTGCTCTGATGAAACATGGTTTCTTTGCTTGAAGTTTGTGCTTGAACATGAATTATAGAGAGAACCCATGTTTTGAAAAGCACAAGAGAACCAAAAGCAATGAGAAAGATAGACTACGGAGCTAGCTAGGTGGTGAGAACGAGTAGGGGGAGTTTAGCTAGAAATTAGAGTGAGGTGGAAATTTAGTGGAGGGAGAGTGCTTATAGAGGGAAAAAAACAAGAAAGAGAGAGGTAACTTCGAGTTGGGGATCTCCAGGTAAGAAGCTCGTGCAAGTGAGTAAGCTCGTGTAATACTTTGATAAAAGAATGGATGAAAGTGACAAAAAAATGTAGAAGCGTGGATGCTTCTATTTTATGGGTTTTTTTTTTAAAAAAAGGGTATTAATTAAGGTATTTTCGGTGTGTTGTACTTGAGGTATGTCGTTTCCCGGGGAGTGATTTGACTGGATTAGACAAATCACTTTTCGCAGTTTTGTAAATATAATAAAAATTATTTTTATTTAAAAATATATTAAAATAATATTTTTTTATTTTTAAAATTTATTTAATTTAAAATTAAAAATATCAAAATGTTTTTATCGTATGTTTCATGTTCTCTTCTCCTGTGGCTTAGATCAGACTAGATATATTGCTAGCGTTATATCGTAGGTCAAGCAAATTTATATGGTAGGTCGAGCATAGTTATTAAATTTGGTCTGTGATTGACACGGTCCAGGAGCAGGGTCTCGAGTTTTATGGGTCAATTCAGATTAACTCGGGTCAACCCGAAAAAATTAAAAAAAATTAAAATTTTAATATTTCATATGAAAAAATCCATGTAAATATAGATTATACATATTATAAATAATGAAGTTTAAAATAATATTTTAAAATGTTTTTTTATCCCACATTAAAAGGATATTATGTTAAGTTTTTAAGTTGAAGTATTTAAACTAAAAAAAAAAATTATCCTACATTAAAAAAACATAACTTTTTTCTTTGGGAACATAGAGTATATATACTAATAGGTTTCAAATTCCACATTGAAAAAACATAACTTTTTTCATGGAAACATGGAGTATATATATGAAAGGGTTTCAAATCTCACATTGAAAATATATTATGTTATCCTTTTAAGTTGAAGTATTTAAACCAGAAAATTTTTTATCCCACATTGAAAAAACATGATTTTTTCCTTAGAAACATAGAGTATATATACCAATGGGTTTCAAATCCCATATTGAAAAAACAAAACTTTTTTCATGGGAACATAGAGTATATATATAAAAAGGTTTCAAATCCCATATTAAAAAGATATCATGTTATCCTTTTAAGTTGAAGTATTTAAACCAAAAGGTTTTTTATCCCACATTTAAAAAACATGATTTTTTCCTTGGGAACATAGAGTACATATACTAATGGGTTTCAAATCTCACATTGAAAAAACATAACTTTTTTTCATGAGAACATATAGTATATATATGAAAGGGCTTCAAATCCCACATTGAAAAGATATCATGTTATCCCTTTAAGTTGAAGTATTTAAACCAAAATGTTTTTTATCCCACATTGAAAAAACATGATTTTTTCCTTGGGAACATAGAGTATATATACTAATGGGTTTCAAATCCCACATTGAAAAAATATAATTTTTTTCATGTGAACATAGAGTATATATACGAAAAGGCTTCAAATCTCACATTGAAAAGATACTATGTTATCATTTTAAGTTGAAATATTTAAACCAAAATTTTTTTTATCCCACATTTTTAAAAAAAAAACTGGTCTCGTTCGGGTTCGCCCGGGATGTTGCCACAGCCGGTCTTTTATTAAACCCGGACCGGTCTAGCCACCGGGTCGACCGGGTCCCTGGTCGACCCGCCAGGCCGGGCCGGGTTTAATAACACTGAAAAGAAGTGTTACAATAAAAATAATTAAGTCATGAGTTACTAGTTTAAGTTGTAATTTAAATAATATGAAAAATGATAAATAAAAAAAGAAGATAAAATGAATTATTTCTAAACCTATCTAAATTATCAAACAATTTAATACTAATTTAATAGAAGAAAAAACAATAAAAAATAAAAAAAGAGTAAAACTTCAAAATAAATAAATCAGACTTTAGCTTAAAAAAAAGGAAACAAAAAAAATCTCAAACGAACCTTCTAAACTTGTTATGGTATCAAAAAATTGCAACTTGTTAAATCTAGTATCTGAGTTCAATTAAGAAACTTAATTATCAACCAATTTATTTTTGAAGTATGAAATCATTAAAACAATATTAATAAAAAACCCTGCAAAAGGAACAACAAAAAAAAAGCAATCTCAGAAAAAGCAATCTCATGAGGATAAAATTTGAGAGAAAAACACCTAATAAGAATGAAATTTGAAAAAAAAAATTAAATAATCTGAAACAAAATAAATTTAAATTAAAAGAATGACTACCAATTTTAAAATATTAAAAAATCAAAGGGGATGAAATTAAAAACTATTATAGACGGCTAATTCAATAAAATTAAATCCAAAAAATAAAAATAAAAATAAAAATAAAAATAAAGGATTAAAAGGCTCAAAAAAAAAAACAAAAACAAAACAAGCAAATTTGGATAGGCCTCTTAAACCTGATATAATTTCTAAAACTTGTAATTTGTAAAATCCTACACCTGGCTTCAATCAAGAAACTTAATTTTCAACAAATTTATTTTTGAATGATGAAAATGCATAAAAAAAAAACTTGCAAGGGAAAAGAAACAACAACAAAAAATACATGGATAAAATTTGATAGAAAAAACCAGAGAATGATGAAATTTGAAAAACTAAATTAAAAACGGTACCAAGCAAAAAAAATTACAATTAAAATAATAAGGATTAAAATTGAAAGATTAAAAAAATAAAAGAGGTGAAATTAAAAAATATATGTGATTTGATAGATTATTTATGGATTAAAAAAATAATATAAGTGAAATAAAAAAAAAGTATTGAGTGCTAATCCAATACAATCAAACCTCAAAACAAAAACAAAAGATTAAAAAAAACATTAGTTTATAAAAAAGAACAAAAAACCCAACAAACCAAACAAACCTCTTATACCTATAAAATTCAAGAGACATGCATAGATCGAGATATTTAATCTCATAAAACATGATATTTACCTGGTTATGTTAGCTAAATTTTGTTAATTAAAGTAAATTTTTTATTCCAACAATAGAAATAGACACACACTAAATTAATTAAATAAAATAAAAAAATATATTATACAAGGCTATGAGTGTGTTTGGCAGTGTGGTAACAGTTGCTTTTCAAATAGCTTTTCGTGCCGAAAAGCATGCCAATGATGTTTTTTTATTTTTTAAAAATCATTTTTGATATCAACACATCAAAACGATCTAAAAAGTACAAATCACACTCAATTTTAGCAAAAACAATAATTCAAAATTTGACGAAACGCAGGTACAAACGCAACCCCAAACACTACCTATATATATTATAAATATTTTTTATTTTTAAAATAAAATTTATCCATACAAAAAATTAAAAAAAAATGTGGGATCAATTGCCACAGTGAAACCCAGCCCTTTAAGCCCTTTCAAGCAGCGAAAAAAAGAAAAGAAAAGAAAAAAAGGATGGGTTATTCCTGGCCAAGCTATCATCACCTCTAATATACTGTTTTTACATGCTTTCAGCATTTCAAACATTTTACCTTCCATGCACTGCTGGTCTTACCACGTGACTGAACTCGGAGAAGTGACCAGATGAACTGGTGGTGGGTCTGTAGCATCTGACATGGAAATTGGCACAGACGTACAAGGTTACTGCAAGAGCTAGCAACAGTACTATGGCCTAGTTTGTAATGTTTTTCAGTACAAAACAGCCTTAAGACACGGGAAATCTCGAGATAGCAAGATTCTTTCAGATATGTGAATTGTCGATTTGCAGATATTGCCAGGCAAGAAGGATCCAGTGTAGTTAAATTGATTAATCGCAAGTGATGGAGTCTCTGTACTGAGTGTCGGCTCAGCCCCTGTTCATCCAGACATCCTCGTCAACCACCCATTTTCCTCCACATATCCTAGCCGGTGAAGGAGAGCCCAGCACGTATGCTTATTCCTGTGCTTACACTCTTGCTTGTCTCTGTCTTGTAAATTCTTTTAAAGGAAATGTGTGTACAGAAACTAGAAAGGCATGTATATAGCCAGCCGTCCGATGAACTAAATACATTTCCAATAAGATTTGAAGCATACCATCCATCTTCAATGCATAAGCTATAGATCCATCTACAGTTTCGAGTTGGTACCTTCACCAAGAACCCTTTTGATTTCTCTGCAAATATGAAGTAAGAAAAGGAAGAAAGGGAAACAAAGAGAACTGGACATGGAAGAACGCCGGTGAGGGATGATGATGCCTATCTCGAAATTGGGCCTAAACATCCGACACCCCTTACTTGTGGGCTAAACTAGTCATCCTTGGGCTGATTGTTTTTCAATTTGAGGTTAAATTGGGCCTTCAAACCCAAGGGCGAGCCTGTTTCGCTCACGTCTTAAACAAGCCCATGGATACAACAGGACACATCCTCAATCCTGGGTTTGGTTATTGTGGAGATAAAAAAAAACAGACTCGGTACAAATAAAAAAAATGTGTTTAGTTTAAAAAATAAAAATATAAAAATAAATTTGCCTTTGAAAGAATTTTGAAGTGAATTTATGTATTTTTAAAATAGGAGATATAAAGATAATATGTCTTTTAAGAATAATATTTTTTTATTTTTAAAATATCATTGTATAAAACTTAATTTTAAAATTGTTAAATTAAAATATGTAAAGATAAAAATAGTTATTGTCATAATTTAAAAATCTAACTTGGAGATCGATTCGTAGCAGAGCATGAGTCACTAGTTGAGCCCCGGGTCACAGATCGGGTTAACTCGAGTCTGTGTAAAAATAAAAATATTTATCATCAAAGTTTTAAAACTCTATTTGGGGATTAATTCCAACAAGCCTCAAGTTACAAGTTGGGTTGACTGTTGACTCAGGTTAACATAATAACAAAAATAATTATTATTGTAATTTTAAAACCTAACTCAGGGGTTAACTTAGGGTAAGACCCGGGCCACTTATTAGAAGATAAACCCGAGTTAATATAAAATAAAAATAAAAAAAATGTGTTTAGTTTAAAAAATAAAGATATAAAAATAAATTTGCCTTTGAAAGAATTCTAAAGTGAATTTATGTATTTTTAAAATAAAAGAAATAAAGATAATATATCTTTAAGGATAATACTTTTTTTAATTTTAAAAATATCATTGTATAAAACTTAATTTTAAAATTGTTAAATTAAAATATATAAAGATAAAAATAGTTATTATCATGATTTTAAAATTTAACTTGGAGGTCGATTCGTGGCAGAGCCTGAGTCACTAATTGAGCCTTGGGTCATAGATCGAGTTAACTCGAGTTTGAGTAGAAATACAAATATTTTATTATCAAAGTTTTAAAATTTTGTTTGGGGATTGATCCCAACAAGCCTCAAGTCACAAGTTGGGTTGACTGTTGACTCAGGTAGACATAATGACAAAAATAATTATTATTGTAATTTTAAAACCTAGCTCAAGAGTTAACTCAGGGCATGACCTGGGTCATGTATTAGAAGATAAACCCGAGCTAACATAAAATAAAAGTGATTAACACTTGATTTGGAGGTCAACTCGAGTCAAGGCCTGAATCATGAATCAAGAGAATTAACTCAAGTTGACTTAAATCAATGTAAAGATAAAAACTATTATTATCATGATTTTAAAACTCGACTCAAGGGCCGACCGAGACAAAGCTAGGAAGGGCCAACATAGGTAGACACAGGTCAATGTATTGATAAAAATGATTTTTATTATAATTTTAAAACTCGATTTTGGAGTCGATTTAAGGACTAATTTTAAAACTCGACTCAAGGATTGACCAAGGCAATGCTAGGAAAGGTCAACATAGATAGACCCAAGTCAATGCATCGATAAAAATAATTTTTATTATAATTTTAAAATTCAATTCTAGAGTCAACTTGAGAACTGGTTTTAAAACTCAACTCGAGGGTCGATCGAAGTAAGGCTGAAAAAGGTTAAGATAGACATACCTAAGTCAATGTATAAATAAAAATAATTTTTATTATAATTTTAAAATCTAATTTTGGAGTTGACTTGAGGATGAGTTCAGATCACGAATTAAAAAAAGTCTAATCTAATTTTTTATAATAATAATAAAAGCAACATTTATTTGATCAATTTAAAAAAAATCAAAATTTTTGTACTTATATTTTTAATTGACAGATGAAGTCAATTATTTCATTATTTTTTTTTAAAAAATTTAGAGCAGTGTAAACCCCATATTACCTGTTAAATCAATCATAATTTAACAATTAGAATTATTATAATATTATTAATTTTTATGAAAATAATTTTTTGGTTTCACAAGAATGTTTTAAGATATAACAATAACCAAACGGCCCGACCGAACATTGATACATAACGGCACAAACAAAAAAGTTGCTGAAACTACACCCTTTCTGTTTTCTCCTCTTCCTCCTCCAAAACATGCAACCTTAAGAAATGTCCACACATTGTCTATTCAACGAAACCAAACTCCCAATTTTAGTATTTTCTTGCAACTACATACACTATTAGTTAATAATTATGGGTGTGGGAGGCAAATTCTGGGATTTACTGAAACCCTACGCACGACATGAAGGACCCGATTTCTTGAGAGAAAAGCGGGTCGCAGTGGATCTTTCTTATTGGATTGTCCAACATGAAACAGCTATCAAGGCAACCCATGTTCGAAAACCTCATCTTCGTCTCACTTTCTTCCGTACTATCAATCTCTTCTCCAAGGTTTGTGCTATTTTTAGAAACCCTTTTGAGTTTTTGAATGGAAGTTGGGAAAAATCTGGAGACTTTAAAAGATATTTGTTTTTATTTGGCTGTAATGGGAGAAAGTTTTTTTCTTTCTTTTTTATTTTTGCAGTTTGGAGCGCTTCCCGTATTTGTTGTTGATGGCACTCCGTCGCCATTGAAGTCTAAAGCAAGGATAGCGAGGTTTTTTCGGTTTTCAGGGGTCGATATTTCGGGTTTGCCAGTGGCTGAAGGTGTTTCGGCGGAGAGGAACAAGACTTTTCTCAAATGCGTTCAAGAGTGTGTGGTTAGTTGTTGTTAATTTATAAATGCATGCTGCTTTTATATTCATTAGTGAACTTGCATTTTTTGTGGTATTGTTTGGATATATTTGATTTTACTGCCCATTTTTTGTGGTATTGTTTGGATATATTTGGATTTGATTTTACGGCCACTTGGAGAATGTTAATTATTAATTGATTCCCTGAAGTGTTTTTTTATAGGAACTGCTTGAACTGTTTGGGATGCCTGTTTTAAAGGCCAATGGTGAAGCTGAAGCACTGTGTGCTCAGTTAAATGCTGAAGGCCTTGTGGATGCTTGTATTACAGCTGATAGTGATGCTTTCCTTTTTGGGGCTAAGTGTGTGATCAAATGCGTTAAGCCTAATACGAAAGTAAGTTTTAGGTGTCCTGTACTTAGTTTTCTTATTATCTGTGAGTTTTAGGTAAATTTGGAAGTAGCTCAAATAATAATTTCTCAATTTCCTGCAATGCAGGGGTAGTTTTATAGATCCCTTTACTGTTCCGAATGTCATGGGAAATTGAAATTGCTTTCTTAAATGGCTCTTTACCAATTCTGAAACGTGACTGACATTGTGCGCAGGAACCATTTGAATGCTACCATATATCAGATGTTGAAGCTGGTCTTGGGTTGAAGAGGAAACACTTGATAGCCATTTCCCTTTTGGTTGGCAATGATCATGATCTTAATGGTGTGCAAGGGATTGGGCTTGAGAAGGCTCTTCGTTTTGTCCAAAGTTTCGGTGAAGATGAGATATTGAATCAGTTTGCTTCTATACCTGTCTCCAATTCAGTTGTTGTTGTTATTTACTTGAAAATAATGCTTGCTGATAATGTGGTATTGAGCTGGGATCCAACTTGTGCTCTATGCAGGTTACATGAAATCAGCAAAGGGAACTCTCCTTCACTTCAAATTGTTTCAAAAGTTGTAGATGAAATAATGCTTTGTCCAGATGAAAGCCCAGCAAGGTCGAAAACTTCTCATTGCTCCTTCTGTGGGCATCCAGGCAGCAAAAGAGCACATTTCAAGTCATCTTGTGAAAATTGTGGGACTAGTACCAGTCAGGGTTGCACAAGAAAGGCAGAGGGTTTTAAGTGTAATTGCTCCTCCTGTAATAAGGTGTATATTTACTGTTCTGTTGAGTTTTTTCTTTAGTTGTATTATGGATTGATCATACCATCATTAAAAGCGTTTGACTGGCAGGATCGAAAAGAAAAGGAGCAGCAAAAGCATGAAAATTGGCACATAAAAGTTTGCAACAAGATATCCACGGAGCCAAACTTTCCAAATGATGATATTATTCGAATGTATTTGTGCAACAAACATGGAAACTTTACTGGTATTGGCAGCATGATGAGGATTGCATGCAATATAAATAAAGTTATATCAAGTTTTGTTAACTGAGATGATCTAGTCTAAACTATCTCGTGAGGTTTCTTTGTTCCATTTTGAGTTACTTTTTCAAAATTATATATATTCCGCCTTGGAACATTGCAGAAAGCTTTTTTTCCCCTTGGACTAGGGCTGGTGTTAGATGTAGGGGTAGGGTGGATATGTTTGTAGCTTCTTCTTACTTTTTGAAGCTTTGACTGTGAGCCAGTCTTCTGTCTTTAATTTTTTTGAAATGCACATCATTTTACTGTTTTCTGGTCCCCTATTAAGCCCGGAATTATTTCTTGTATAGCTGGCGATGGCTTGTTTTTATCATGGAGATGCCCAGACACTGAAATACTAGTTGATTTCTTGGATTTTCATCAGCATTGGGAACCATCTTATGTTCGACAGAGAATGCTTCCCATGTTGTCCACCATATATTTGAGAGAAATGGCTGCCAAGCCTGAGAAAACTATGTTGTATGGGCAGTATGTATTTGATTCAATTCAGCGTGTGAAAATAAGATATGGACACCAATCTTATGTGATCAGGTGGAGAAAAGTGACAAGTACAGTAGGCAGTATTATCCGTACCAACTCTGTTGAAGAGTCTGACAAGCCTCAAGAAGAGATCGTTGAAATTGATGAATTCATTGATCATTTGGATGAGGATACTGCCCCCCAGATTCATATTGATGATGAGTGTTGCTTCCTGTTGACAGATGAAAATATGGAGCTTATTCGTGGTGCTTTTCCAGAAGAAGTTGAAAGATTTTGGCATGAGAAGGTATGATCTACATTCCATTCTTCACGTTATCATTTTGTCAAATTGCTGTTATATATATATATATATATATATATATATATATATAAACTCATGGATATCCCATTTTCTTGTTTTCCTTTGTGATTTAGCAAATTTGAATTAATAATATAGAAGCATCAAGCATGTGTCAAAATGTAATTAGCATAAATTAACAACCAAAGATTAGTTCTTATATAGGAATCTCTAAGTACACGGAGTTGATGGCCTAAGGAGAGAAGCAAGAAGGGATTGGAGAATTGGTTTTATGTGCTCTTTGATCCTCGTTTCTGTTTTGTATGAGCTTAATAGCTTTTAAGAAATTGGACCATAGCCCATGCTTCATTAGGCCAAGATGCAGAATAGTGCAAATGGGAATGTCAAATGAACGAGTGACAAGATAAGAACTAGTTTATTTGGAGGTGATTGTATATATGAGAGGTTATGGGACACAAAAAGTAGAAAAAATTGAAGATGGGTTTTCTGTATGGATGAAGGATAGCAAAACAAGGATGTTAGTTTCAGTTGAAAAGTTAATGTGCTTAATGGTGGCCTGAGTTAATCAGGGGTGCTCAGTCCTTTTCTTCATCTTTATGGTAAAACTTGAGGACTTTAGGTCGTTGAAGTTGTTTAGTTTGTTATCATGCTGCCTGTTTTACATGTATATAAGGATATTGGAAATGAGAGAGTCTATGGGCCTGCCAGATATTTACTTTTGTGGTTGAAAATTGGCAGGAACTGAAAGCATCGAAAAGAAGAAAGGGTTCAGGCTTTAAAAATGAAGGGTCCAGTGAAAAGTCAGAATCACCGAAGTCAAAACGTGTCCAACTTAGATTAACAGAATTTTACCGCTCTGCTAAGGTAGCAGCAATTCACGCAAAACAAGAAGATCTAGCCAATAATTCTGAAAATCAAGAGGATGGGCCATCAAAAGGGAAGAACAAGGTTTCAAGTTCAAACCTTCCAAAGTCTGTGAGACGCCGCCTTCTGTTTGAGTAGGACATTTACAGACTTTAGATATGAAGATGTAAATAAACTTTTAGCTTCAGGACCATTATTGTGGATAAGTGGAGTTTTTTTTGTACGTGAAAGAAAAGTCTACTTTTTGGTGAATTGTAGAGAAGCCAGCCTTTTCTCTTTGTTGAAAATGCAGCCTTTTATTTTTGCATTCTGTTTATACAGGGTTGCTTTGGTTCACCTTCGCTGCTAAACAATTTTTAACGGTTTCACATTTTAACTACAGAGTAACCAATTCCAGGCTCTAAATATAATGTTTTACAGAAACAAATTGTTAAAATATGGGAAACATGAGTGTCAATTGGGTAATCAACCAATACTATATAATAGTGGCTGCTTCTCTCGGACCGAATCCATTCTTACATCAGTATTTTCTTGAACACTTCACCTGCACTATCAGACACCTAATTTCCATGTTATCTCGCATCAATTACTATAAATATCATATCGCACTCCTTATCTAGTGTTTGGTTGTTTCATTCACCCATACTCTCGTTGCCAAATACCTTCTGTATGCCCTTTAAGAATTTCTTTTGTGGTGTTACTTGAAATATAGACAAACAAGAACCAGGATATCATGGAAGTGAATAGTCGCAACTGATTTCCAATGGATCTGAATTCTTCCAAAATAGCATTTAAACTTGATTTGTTAATATTTTTTACGAAGCACGAGCTTGTTCAATCATAGTAGGAAATGAAATGAATGAAAAAATTGTTAATATAGGTTTTAATTAACACCTAATTCTTTTATCTCGACATTATATATTCCAGCCTCAACTTGAATGTTAGAATCATCTTTAGGCGTGGTTTATATTTATTTTGCACTCAAGATGTTATAAAGCATTAGTTTTTAATTATCTTTTAGATAATTATTTAAAAAATTAATTTATGTTTACGGACATTTCAAACCGACTATTCAATTGTTCAAACTTGTTCATAAAAAAATTTGCAACATTTGGTTTGTTTGTATGATGAGTATTTTATTAGATCGAATTCAAGTCGAACTTGATAACTTTGGTCTGTTAGCATACGAGATATTGAATAAGCTTTTAAACACCCCTTTTTTATTCTGTCCCCTATATTGCGAAGCAAAGCATTGGTTATTATCCCAAAACCGAGTTGAACTCGTCTATGGGTGAGTACTGTCATTACATGCATAAAGGTCCCTTGTTTGGTATGAATTGGTGTTAGATTTCACAAGTGTATTTAGGTAACAACAGTAGTTAATTGGTCTCAGATTTCACAAGTGTATTTAGGTAACAATAGTAGTTAATTGGTCTCAGATTTCACAAGTGTATTTAGGTAACAATAGTAGTTTATTCAGTTAAGGTATATCTGTGCTTTATAAAATTTTATACACAAGGGTTTTCATATGTATTCAAACATGGAACATTGTGCACTAAGGAAACTCAACAAGTGACCTGGAGTTTTGGAGTTCTGTATATATGGAACTTTTAGGGGGGTAATGGAAATCTAATTAAACTGTGTTGACTAACATTGATTTTCAATTTCAGATAGTGTTGCCATTTTAGAATGCTATGCATATCTTCTCAAGTGATTGTCAAAAATTTTCCTTGACCTTTTTATTTGCTACAGATGAGCTTAAATTCCAGATACGCTTTAATTGTTTTCTTGAGTGAATTAATGAGGAGCTTTCTGATTTGGATTTGACAACGGAGCATTGTCGGGGGGATGCTTTTGGATAAGTATCTGAACTTGTGCGACACAAGTGATTTTGTCCGTCCATAATGTGGACTCCACATACTCCACATACTGTGAACGGACAGGATAATCTCACTAAAAACACAAAAAAACAAGCTCAATAAGATTCTGTCTTTGTGTAGCTACCATATGTGCTTGATCATTGGCTATGTATAGGCATCTCAAAATAAAAGCACAAGCATCTCTATCAGAGTATCTCTGTGTGTGCCTGTGAAATTACCTCTCTCTCTCTCTTGGACTTGATTATTGGTTATATATAGGCACCTCAATAAAAGCACCCATCCTATATTTACAGCCCAAGCATCTCTTTCTGAGTCTCTCTGTGTGTGTCTGTCTAATCATCTCTTTCTCTCTCTGAAGTTTTGTTCCAAACATGACTAGTGAGCGGGTTCTCTCAGTTGAAGTTACAGAAAATAATGCTGGCTCATTTCCTATAGGTGTTCGAATCTTGGTTGTGGAAAGCGATCCCACATGCCTCAGAATTGTGTCAAAAATGCTTCAGGCATTTGGATATGAAGGTATGTACTGGAGATTAGTCAGTTCCTTTTATATCCATTTCTGTTAGAATCTTAAACTAATATCATTTTATCAGCACCCTTAAGCACTAGATATGATATTGATTTACCATGTCGTTATACTTGCCTTTAGCATTTAGGAATGCGGTGGGGGGATGGGATGCATCTCCTGGGCAGTGAAGGTTTTGGTTAACGCCGTGTTCTCAACTGGACCCTATGTTCAATATTAAGTATGCTCTGTAGTGAGTTGTACAAGATGAGAGAGAAAAAAAAGGGTTTGTTGTGTGGGGGGTGGGAGTGTCGGGGTTGTTGTGGGTAATCCCTTTCTCAGATTCCGGGTAGAGTTTGTAACCCGTTATAATGACACGTTTCCTAACAACTTGATAGTTTTTGGATCCGTATTCCTGCTTCAGAAAAGACTATTAAGAGCAAAATCTGGAGTTTTTGGATCTGTATTCCTGCTTTGGAAAAGACTATTAAGAGCAAAATCTGGTCTTTTCTGTTTAAACTAACACGCTCCATTTGGTCTAAAAAAGTTAAACGAACCTTTACCTACTCCAGCCACACGGCTTATAGGTATTGAAGAGCGCTTAGCTTGTCTTCTTGCGATGGAATGGTCAAATTCAAGTATCAGATACTTTTTTTTTGATAAATCGTATACTGAAATCTTGTTATACTGCTGTGCTTGTAGTCACAACTGCTACACGAGCCACTGATGCATTGCGCATTTTAAGGGAGAAAGAAGATGAAATTAACCTGATTTTGACAGAAACTCACTTGCCTGATATGGATCAATACGAGATCCTTGAGACTCTGGGAGAATTGTCTTCTTTACCCATTGTTGGTAAGTAGCCTCTTTGATTCAACCTCAGCAATCATTCTTATTCCTTCAGATGCTTGTTATTTAGTTAAAAAACTTTTAAGATTTGATTTTGGTTGTTTTATCCTATTGCAGTTTTTTCAGCTGATAACAATGAGAGCACCATGTTAGGCTGCCTGTATAAAGGGGCTGCACTTTATCTTATGAAGCCAATCATCAAGAACGATGTAAAAAACCTATGGCAGTTAACATATAGAATGAAAATAAAGACAGTTGTATCTGGCAAAGGATCAAACAGCTTTCGTGGGGGGTCATCAGAGGAGAATGCTTCAAGTTTGACTGTAGGGAACCCATCAAGTACCATGGGGATGACTGATCAAAAGGGAAAAAGAAAGGAGCTAGAAGAGGCGGGCAATGATGATGAAGATAATAACAATTTGACTGTTCCAAAGAAGCAAAAGCTTGTTTGGACTAATGAGCTGCATAACAGATTCTTGCAAGCTATCAGGATATTAGGCATTGATGGTAAAAGATTCTTGACAAGTTGCATAATAACTTTTTTATGTTGCTATCTTTTCTGTTTACGATATGGTCCATTATCCCTTAGATCTCATTATCAATGCAGGTGCCCATCCAAAGAAAATACTTCAGCACATGAATGTCCCAGGGCTAAAGAAAGAAAATGTTTCAAGCCATTTACAGGTTTGTTCTCTATAAAACTGTGAATGTGTCCATCTTATTGGTTAAGTACAAGGCATGTCTATGTTGTGAGTAATATTTGAAGCTTAATATTTCAAACATGAGTAATAATTGGCCCGAGGAAGCATATTTTTCATCTATTTTTCTGTGGGATATCTGCAAAACACAATAGTAATGTTGATTTTCTAGAATAATTGAACAATGTTATGTTGCCGTATACTTAGTCGTCCTTGTGCATTGCGGGATTAAGAAATAGCATCATTTGCTTCTTGCAGCCACTAGAAAAAAAAAAAAAAAAACATCCCAAGGTGACTTTAAATTTTATGTTTTCAGAAATATCGTCTTTACTTGAAGCGGGAACAAGATGCAATGCAGAAGACCATGATTAGAGATTGGCATCCTTCATCAACTGTTAATCTACAAGGAGGGTTCTCCCAATACACAAACTCCCAATTCTTCATGACAGCATCTCAATCAGAATACGGAAACAATTTCCATAATAATCTCTGTAGTCCCATGTCTGTGCATTCCCTTGGTTCTGTGCATTCTCATACACATGTGAACTCAAACTATAATGGCATATTGATCCCCAACTGTGGGCAAGTGGCTTCACAAAGCAAACAGCTATACCCGTCTTACCCCAATTCCAATCATACTGAAATTATTACTACTACTGATGGGAACTTTTCAAGTTTTGGTCAGAAGGGAAATCATAGTGTGGAAGAACATCCCAATCAAGGAACCACTCTCTCCAATATCGGAACTCATGGCCCGACATTCCTGGGCAACTCTCAGCAGCAGGTTCAGTTTCCATTGCCACAGCTTCAACCACTGCCAGAGAAGGAAGATGAATCTGACATTCTTGATATTGCAACAGTGGAAGAGCTTGAGTTGTTGGTGATGGAAAAAGAGTTCCTTGAAGATCCTAATAATGATCTCTGGTAGGTTAATGATTTTTGTGTGCTGCTTTTTCAATGCTTGCTTCATGCATTAAGTTACTGTAGGGTAATTACAATTCTATTTGCTTGTATTTCTACTGTCACTTTTATTTTTCTACTTATAAACCATTTTTGAATGCTTACAACAAGGCTTTGAAGTGGCCCTCGACTCCAAAGTTGGCGTTGGTGCTTTATAACATGGAGAGCAAGATCCCTGAAATCTTTGAATCTGGTCACGGGTGACTGACGACGCAGCAGACACCGGCGAAAGGGTTTCAATTGTTGGAGACTTTATCTGAGTTTGACTGTTTGCTGAGGCATTTAGTTTTACAGTTAATAGTCTGTTAAAATACTGTTATCTGGTTGCTTTTTCCTTGTTTGCAATCCTAATAAATTAATAACTCTATTGTTATTTTGTTGCTCTTTTCCTGTTTGCAATGTCATAAACTAATCGCCCTGTCTGGCGAATATTTTTTTAAAAAATAACTGGATATTTGTAGCTTTTTTATGGTGTGGTTCAGAGAATGAAATGCTACCTCTTTATGACAACAGGTGCTACTTCATGTTCCTAGAGTTCACAGAACAGAGGAGGATGATTGGATTTTTTTCACTCTATTCCTTTCAATGTAATTGTTAAATACTACATATTTTAAGAAAGAAATTTTCCAAGAAAAAAAAAATGGAATCATGCCTGTTTCAATGGTTTCAAAACTCCCATGACATGAGGATTATTAAACATCACCTCAAGTGATACACTGGCAAAAAGGCCTGTGCCTGTGCCTGTGGAATTTCTCAAAGCGAAGTGGAGTGAAATCACTCCGCTCAAAACACATGTACCTGCCAGGACAATCAAATGCCGGATCACCAATCTCAAAAGGATTACCATTTTGAGATTACAATTTATATGATTCGCAATTAATTGGCGTTGAAGCAAATTACATAACTTGTATCGCACCGATATCGCGGCGACCCTAAAAATAATTCTCTTGAATTATGGAAAAAGAACAAGTTTTTGATATCTTGTTCTTTCTTTTAGAGGAAAATATATTGTTTGAAGAGTCGCCACCTAGTATTATGATTACTAGGAACCCTAACTGGTCAACAGAGATTCTATGGTTCAGGATTGGTTATGTAAAAGGAAAGATATTATCACCCTTTAAACGTTCTGTCTAAGACAAACTGCATTGTTGGTTTTGTCTTAAATTGCTAAATGTTTATTAGTTTATGCTATGATGATTTATTTATAATATTCTTGACTCTGGCGCTAGTGAATATTTGAGCTCAAATAATTCCAATTCTGGCATTGGTAAAAATTCGTATCTACGAAAAAAAATTAGATCAATATTTTTATTCCCTACTCTAGTGCCAGTGAATAAATAAATAAAAATCAATTTATTTTTACACATACACATATATTTTTTTCTAACTAAATAAAATAAAAATACAATGAATAAAAGTAATATAAATTTAAACTAATATTTTTATTTCCAACTCTGACGTTCAATGAATAAATCAATAAATTTACATTATTTTTATTCATGCATACATATTTTTTTTATTTTTTATTATTATTTTTAAAGCTGGGCCCACATGGACTGGACTGGACCCGGCTGGGCAAAGACACGCACCAAACGTGCATGCAAGGCTAATTAAATTTTATGGCAACAGTGTCAAATGAGATTGCAAAGCAGAAGGAGAAGATTACCTGGACGCAGGATGAAGACGTTGATGAAGATTGTGAAGACGATGGTCAACGCCGGTTCTCGTCTCTGTGCTTTCGTCCGATGGGCTGAGTTTGCGTCTCCTTCGCTCCTGGTTTTAGATTCTGTCACCGTCAGTTCTGAGATGAAGGGACAGACGATGGTGGGGCTGCTCCTCGTCTCTGTGTCGTTCCTCTGCTTTTCTGTCCCCTCATTTCGTTCCCAGTCTCCCTCTCTCTCTGTTTCCTTTGGTTGCCCTTGCGTCTGTCTGTTCGGGGGAAGGGGTTGCAACCAGAGTCGCGGCTAACACTGGCCTGGAAGAAGACGATGATGAAGGTGCAGTGGCTGGCCAAAGTTTGCTCTCTCCTCTGTATAATCTCCCTCCCTCTGTTCGTTGCTTTTTTTTTTCTTTAATCTTCTCTATTTCCTTGAGAAGAAACAGAGGAACGAAAGTCAGTTTATTTTCTCCCCCCCCCCCCGGTTTCACTGGTTTTTTTGTGTCTGGGTTTAGCCTCTCCCTCTCTTTCGGTTCTGCTCCTCCAGTTTTTTCTTTTTCTTTCTCCCCCCCTCGCGCTCTCTCATCTTCTCTGTCTTTATAGCCAGGGAATGCCAAGCATCTCTGCAATTGAAACGGCTTCAAAGCCATTAATTACTGCAGAAACCGTTCCTGTGGAAGGAGACGAAGAAGGCGATGGCTGATTTCTAGAAACGGCGCCGTTTGTGTGATGGGAATGGCCATTTTCAATATAGTCACTGAAGTTCTGAAAGAATGCAATCAAGACCCTAGATAAACTGTAATTGGATCCTTGCATTGACGCGACATTTTCAATCTGGTCCTTGTATTTTAAGTTTTGCAATTGTGACCCCAATTAAACTCTAAACTTTGATATTCTTCAATTAAGTCCCTGATTTCATTAATTTAATTAAATTCAAAGTCCAATTAAGTCTAAAACTTAATCAATTATCCAATTAAGCCCCTGATTGGATTAATTAAATTAATTTCAAGCTTAATTAAGTCTCAAAACTTTATCAATTATCCAATTAAACCCTTGATTGGATGAATTAAATTAATTTCAAGCTTAATTAAGTCTAAAAATTTATCAATTCTCCAATTAAACCTTTAATTGGATTAATTAAATTAATTCCAAGCTTAATTAGATTAATTCTAAAGTTTAATTAAACCCCAAAACTTCCAATCATGTTGCCCTTAACCCAAATTTTAATTCATTATTCATTTATTTCATTTTACTTGTTTTTCCATTATTATTATTTTTTTTTTCATTATTTTTTTAATTCTTTTCAGTAAATAAAATAATAATAATAATTAAAATAAAATGTTTAAAAATTGGGTTATGACAACTTGTATGCATCGTGTCACAAATTATATATTAGAACAAATATTTCTTTTTTAGTCCAAATATTTCTTTTTCAGTAGAATCCAGATTGTATCAAATGTACATCGATTCTGTTGGACTAGCCTTAACAATTTTGTCCAGCATGGATAATATAATCTCCAGGCCCGTTAAACCAATGAAACCCCAAAACTTTTCTTAAGAGTTCAATATTCTGGTTGTGAATAATGATCCCACAAGCCACAGTATTGTGACTGGGATACTTCAAGAATGCAACATGCAAGTACGAAGGTAATACTTTTGTGATTCCTTGCTTTGTATTTGGTGCTATGATCATGAGTTGTCCGTTATGAAAAGTGCTTTGTATTTCGTGCTATGATCATGAGTTCTTCGAGATAACAGTCTTTTCATTTTCTTTTCTTTCCCAGTTGTCCGTTATGAAAAGGCAGCGGATTCTCTAGGGTTCACTCAGAAGAGAAAAGGAAGACTTGACCTTGTGGTCACAGAAGTCCATGTCCCACAGGTGGACAGAGTTGAGCTTCTTAAGAACATTCAGCAATTCAGACTGCCTGTTATTTGTTAGTGTTTTTGCCACCAATTTATTTACCCTTCTGTTTCTCATTTCTTTTCAATCCGGTTTCTACCCCTTAGTTTCTTGCTTCATTTTTTTGTTTTTGTTTTCTTTCTTCTCTGTTCTTTCAGACTTTGGCTCATGAAACACAGGCTACAGATGGGAACTCATTTGATCACGGGAACATGGTACCAACTAATGAAAATCATGTCCCAATAATCTGGTCAAAATGAGATATCATATCAAGGTCCTGAAGTGGTGGCTAGCTATGTGCCAGAGGAATCTTCTTCATTGTCTGCTCCTCCTGTACAACAGCATGGATTACACATTTCGCACTCCTTTTTTTTCCTCGCACGCACAAGATTATTACAGAACAGGCGAAGTATTCTATCACTAATAGCTCTGTTTATCACTAGTGTCGCATCAATTTCTCCTCCAATTACATACCAGCCACAGAAAAACTGATATTTTGTTTCACCATTAACACATCAGTTGTTGCATAAATCACTTGGTTGGCCATTGACAAGATTTCTCCTCCATGAAAAAATTACATTACTATACCAAATGTATAAATACACTTAAGACTCACGAAATACAGGGGAATGAGATCCTGCCAGCCACAAAGCCACACACACCCTTCGTTTTTCTTTTTATATTTTCTCTTCTTTTATATACGTACTGATTTAAATATTGGAGTGTACTTCATTCACGAAAAACTATTTTACAGAAACAGCTAAAATCAGGACTGTAACAAAACTGGGATGAATTTTTTTTCACAACTTCATTAGAAACAGAATTTAGTATCTGAATATATTATATAATGTTGTTTTTCTTTGTGCCAAGTTTTCATGGGTAGAATAGTTTGGTTCGTGGGCATTTCAACCTTGAAAACATGAAATTGGTGGTGAACTTTACCTTGACTAATATTTTGGACATGAAAAGTTAATTAAACAGAAAATTACTGACAACAAAATTCAAATCCGACAAGAGGCCACCAGTTAGTGTGCATTGATAATGCTTCGAAAAGATAAAGTGCTGAACATGGTTCTTTTTGTTTATTTATGGAGATTAATCATGCAAGAATTGCTGGATTTATAGGCGTAAAAAGTGGTTTATCCAATTATTTCAATAAAAAGGAGCAAAATTAGGGTCTCAGTGAGAGCTTGGGAGCATTAGGGTTAGTTAGAACACACAGAATAACACATATTTACTGTTGTCTCTAATTATTTTAATAAAAAAAACTCGATTGAGGAAAGGTCCATGGATGGGGAGGCTCAAATGATAAAAGCGGTGTCTGAAGGACTCAATCGAGAAAATATATATACTTGGGTGACTAATATGAGGTTTGCCCGAGTCTCTGTTATCCACAGTCCACACAGCTAAAAGTTTTACCATTTGGAATTTGAAAAACAAAGAGAACGTAAAGAAGAAAATGAGATCAACTGCGACACCAAATCTCCTGCAATCTCTCCCGCCAATTTCGGTTTCTCCACGAAATCCTTCACTCTTGGCGCACAATAGCTTAACAAGCCCTCCAAAGCGAACACTAGACATAACGTGCGCTTCTAAAAGAAGTCCAGATGATTACCACGCTACTCTGAAAGCCCTCAATTCTAGAGATAGAAGACCGAGGAAATCACTAGGCCAGGTTTTACACATACCCATTTTGTTTCATAACAAGATTGATGGTCTTCCTTGTGCTTTTTCATGGAGACATTTTAACAAACACTTGGTTGGTGTAAATGTTGCAGCATTATATGTTGAATGATGAGATTAACGAGCAACTTGTTGCTTCAGCTAATGTTGAAGAGGGTGATTTGGTTCTTGAAATTGGACCTGGGACTGGTTCTTTGACTAATGTTCTTATTGATGCTGGTGCAACTGTTCTTGCTATTGAGAAAGTAAGGTTAATAGGATTGTTTGTAGCTCCGGTTTTTTTGTTATAAACTTAGTTGGTTATGAAAGTTATTATTTTTCTTTTTGTAAATTTGTAACATACAGGATGCTCATATGGCTGCTTTAGTGAGGGAAAGATTTGCTGATACAAATCGTTTCAAGGTGCATTTTGATTTTGATCATGACTAAATTATGTATTCTCTTATCGTGGGTTACTGTTAATAATTTTGTTTTGTTAATGGCCCGTACATTCTAGGTTTTGCAAGAGGACTTCATCAAGTGTCACATTCGATCCCACATGCTTTCGATGTTAGAGAGTATGGGATCTTTGAGTGAAAAAACGAGATATGCAAAAGTGAGACCTTGTTTGAGTAGATGCGTTTTAATGAACTGTGGAAAGATTTTTCTTTTCCTTACACGGGATTGAGTTGTGTTAGTGTATGTGTGCTTATCTGTGTAGGTGGTTGCTAATATACCATTTAATATAAGTACAGATGTAATCAAGCAACTGCTTCCAATGGGTGACATTTTCTCTGAAATCGTTCTTTTACTCCAGGTGAGGAAGTGTGAAATGCCACCTTCCTGATATTAATTTATTACCTGCCAAGTAACTGCCTTCATTTTCACTCTAAGACTTGTGATCTAGTTATCCAATAGTCTAGACTTGATGTTTTCCTTGGCACTGAGCTTGAACCGTGTCATCCTTTCCTCTGTTTTCTGTTAAAATGCACGTGTAATTCGTCATCCGTGTTGTAATATGCTTAAAGGTGTAAAGAACTTTCTATGTTCAAGGGAAATGCAACTATGAAATATGAAATGAGGCAAAGCTTGAATTTTGATGATGTTTAACAGGGAAATGTACCGAACCTTGGTACCAAGCAGTAAAATCCACATATGTTTCTTTTTTAGAAAGGTGTCTGTGGTAAGGAGCTTGTTAATCAATGAACCATAAACTTTGATCTAGTTGATTGACAGATTAACGAGGTTGAAAAGTTTAAGCAGCTGACTGATTTATTTGGTACAAAACACTTTTGGCTTGTTGTCATTAGTATGACTGAATCGTTTCAGGATGAGACAGCTTTGCGTTTAGTGGAATCTTCTCTGCGAACTTCAGAATACCGGCCCATCAATATCTTTGTTAATTTTTATTCAGGTATCTCTGCAATATAAATCTGTTTTAACTCTTAACCGGTCATTGAGTGACTCTGGGTCTATGGGTCCTTGCCTAGTTTGATGTGTACTGTTTTTGATCTGAGATTTTACATTCATAGCAACTACAAGCCTGCAAATAAAAGTTAATAGCTTTGAACAGCTGCCCCTCGACTTTTGCTGCCAGTATTTTTTTAATAGTCTTCAATCTGCAAATGTTTTTTTGCTAACGATACATGTTTTTCCACTCTTCTTCCTATTGCTTTTTTTTTTTTTTTTCATTTTGATTTTTTTTTACTCTTGTTATCAGTTATTATGAATTGTCCAATAAATTTAAATGCAATCGGAAAGTTGATTCTTTTCCGTCTAATAATATAGGCTAAATGATGCATAAAACAACTTTATTTCTTTATATAGAGTTTATGTTTTTTTCACCAAGTACATGATATTTTGCAGAAATATGCATTGATTCCTTAGACTTATTTTTCAGTATGTGGTTCTGTTTCCAGATCCTGAATACAAATTTAAGGTCCCAAGGTCAAATTTTTTTCCTCAGCCCAAAGTAAGTAAACGGTTTTCATATGTGTTCAAATACATGTTTTGCAGAACTCTATGCCCAAAGGCAGTCTTACAAGTCATCAAGTGTTCCCTATGCTTGCATATTCAGAATAATGTACTACTTTAACTTTGTTCAAAGAATATAACAGAGCTGTCATGTAATCCTTTTGCAGGTTGATGCTGCTGTCGTTAGGTTTAAGCTCAAGCAAGCTGTGGACTATCCAGCAGTTTCCTCCACTAAAAGCTTCTTCTCAATGGTTGTTTCTTCTCTAAGCACAACTTCTTGTGTTTTAAAACTTCTAGCTCTTGTAAAGAATTATAAAAGCACTGTGCCTTTTACTATTGGTTTTGGCAATGCTACCAGCCTACCTTATGTTTTACCTTTGTTCAAAGGCATGGCCACGGAGGAACTTAGACTAAACCTTTGACTGGCTTCGTGTCCAACTTGGGACATTTTTTTAATCAAGCCCGTTTGTGGATATAGGTGAATTCTGCATTTAATGGGAAACGTAAGATGCTGCGAAAATCACTTCAACACATATGCACGCCCGTTGAGATTGAAGAAGCTCTTCAAAATGTTGGTTGTCTAGCCACTGTAAGTGCTATTTAATGATGTATGGTTTACTTCTTTTCCATTTTCACCTTGATAATTACTTTTGACATGCCTAGACTAATCCTTCCAAATCTATTCATCATGTCCAGTCAAGACCGGAGGAGCTTACCTTGGATGATTTCGTTAATTTGCACAATTCTATTGTGAGAACATAGGGTTTTTGATGTTGGGAGAGAGTTAATGAAGACACCTGAGACAGGATTGCCGGACACCGTGTCATGCATCTTTGGAGTTGCAGCAAATCAATGTCATCAAACAGGATGAGGAACCTCAACGATAGAAACCACATTACGGGAATTTCAATATTAGGATCTTCCTGGTAGAAGATGAATTCAAGCGACTTTGGTTGGGATGCGGACGCAATTTGCAGTGTTTAAAGAGTGGAATCAGCATACTTAATTTGCTACCACATACAATTTCGGAAATCCCAGTGTATGATCTTGTTATATTATTAATGAAAAGGGGATTAACTGTGACATTGATTAGAATTCAGATTGTATATAAAAATTATTTAATGCAAAAAGATGTTATTGTCTTTACGAATTCGTGTCAGAAGAATAGAGGCTGAAGGCAATCTTTCGGAGAAGTGCTAAAAGACAAACTAAAATCATAGAAAATGTCAAATCCCAGAATAGGGATAATAATAATATGAGACTCATAATGTAAAACATCATCTCATAAATCCAATTTCAATTGCATCATTTTGTGCCATGGCATTCTCAAAATAAAGTAAAAAGATGACAGATGAAAAATAAAATCTAGTAAATTAGATGAAACCCAATCATTCATTCCAAAAACTCACTTTCATCATTAGTAATGACACAAGCAAAATTCCCCTGCTCTGCCCTCTGTTTCCTCTGCTCTGTTCCTTCCCAATAATTAATTATCAGCCATGAAACTGGTAGATAAGATCCAAAGCCCTCAACCTAGTCCCATGAGGATCAAAACCCATAATCCCTCCCCCAAACCCATCATCGGACAACCTCCTCTCCTCAGCCACGGCCACCGATGACGGGGAAAGAGGCCTTTTGGGCCTCTTATTCTTAATAAAACAATCTCTCATCCTCACCTCCACTTTATCAATAGACACCACCTTATTGGAATTCTCTTCATAATCATCATCATCACCAACTTGCATAGGCTCGTTCCCATTCTCATCAGCTCCAGTGGCCGACGAGAGCGAGTTCTCTTGTGGTGGTGGTGGTGGAAGAGGGAAAGAAGGAAGTTGGTTTTGGGAGAGGATGGAGGAGAGGTGGTGGTGGGCTTGGTGGAGAGAGGAGTAAATTTGGAGAAGTTGGTTTGGGTCAGTTGTTGATGGGAGTTGTTTAGCCATTAGCGCTGCTTGCTCTAATGATAATATTAGGTCTGGTAATGGTGGTGGTGGTGGTGGTGGTGGTGTGGTGTTCATGTTGTGTTGCCTCTCTTTCTCTCTTAGCAAAGATTTCTTTTTTCAGTTTGCTAAGGAGAAGCACTGAACTGAGAGTGCAAAATCTCTTTGGATTTTGTTTCCAGGAATCTTTGTAAGTAGTGGAGGATGTCAGAATTCGAAAGTCAGTTCTTGAAGATGTCCAAAACACCGGTTACAGTGTCTGGAAATATTTTTGTTCCTTTTTGGATAGGGCTTGGCTTCCCACGACGATTTCTTGAATTTCACCTTGTTATATTGGTTCTCTCTTCTTCTTCTTTTTTCCTGTTAATTTAGAAAGCTAACAAAATATTTAGTATCTCGTGATATTCACCAGTATCTTTGCTCATTACTTCCAAAATCGTTGCCTTTGAAATTTGATGATTAAAATAGTACTTAAACTTGTTTTAGTTGACTTTTAATAATCTTTGATAGTTAATAAGTTTACTTTTCACATTCTTATCTCTATTTAAATAAGTTATATATAATAAATAAATAAATAAATCTCTAATAAATACATCTATTTTAATTAGAATAACTAAATCAAGAATATCATCGGAGTCAATTTTCAGGTTTTAACCTGAGAAAAAACTACAACTCGTTTTTCATCACTAAACACGCAGATCTTTGAACCAGAAGAAAAACGAGCTGTTGTTTTTTCTTGCAAACATGGTTCAACATATATTTGCTTACAAAGAAATGATTTTGTTATCTTCAGAAGCAAAAAAAATATAATTTCAGTCTTGAGGATTTTTTGTCTTTTTAATATTATTTACATAGTAAAAATACACTCATACCTTTAGAAATAAAAAAAACTTGCACATTAGGTTTTTTTATCTTTTTATTTTTTAAGAATAATGAAGTGATATAATTGTCCTTAAAATTAAAAAAAAAAAACCTCAAAGTCTGGTTTCAAGGGCGTTTTCATCTTTTTCTTATTGTTTTTTATTTTTTTATTTTTAGGTTCTTTTAAAGGATATTTGATAATTTTTTAAAAAATTATTTTTAAAAACAGTGTTAATGCGTGTGGCAACACATACGAGGCTGTTCAATTAACAAAAGTCGCCATCTATAATGGCATTTGAAATGATGTATCGTTCTCTTTGCGTTGGTTGAAAATATGTGCATGGAAGAGATGCTATAACATCCTAGAATCTTTCACAATCACACATGTGAAATTTAAGTAATTTTTTTTTTTAAAAAAAAAAAAACCACATCCACACCAACCGCATATAGATCTCATTCACGAATTTCTACATTTAACAGTATTTTCAATGCAAAATACTATTTTAAAAAGCTAAATTGATAAAATAGCATTTTAAATAGTATAAATATAGCTTTTTTTACCATATCCAATGAAAAAAAACCATTTGAAGAGCTATTTATATTAGAGTGGAAGAAACAAATGTTTTATTATTTTTTTAATAAATTTGATGTTATTTTTTTTTTCCACATGACTATATTTAATTGGTTTATTTTTTTAGTGACCCCACTTTGCAGGTTTTGGCTCTTTGAAGAGATACGTAGGAATAATATTTGTGGGAAAGAAAAGGTATTTTAGCATTTTGTTTGACTTCCCCTTGAAGTGTGCAAAACAAGCAAAAAAAAACTAAAATATTAATTTTTTATTTTTGGCTTTCCATTTAGCTTCTCCATAAGAGACGCTCTAAATCGCATGAAATGGTTCAAACTAGATAGTTTATATGTCCATGAACCTTAAAGCTTAACACCTCGAAAAATGGAGCTTCACAGCTTTATATTGACTTCATATTGACAGGAATTAATGTAGTATTTGGAACTAGATATGTATTACAGAGTGATGCTAATTTCTGGAATATATTTTTCTAGAACCCTTTGTGGAAAAATTCCAGAGCATGAATGAGAAGATCTCATTAATACATCCTATAGATTTAATGGTTGAAGTTTTTTGGGAAAAAATCTGTCGAGCAAGACTAAGCAATTATTCTTACATTAATAGAAACAAGTGTTTTGAGGGCATCTGCGAGGTAAATATAATTCATGACTTGCCCATCCTAGTTCTTATTTGGGATATTGTCTGTTTGAATGGTTTTGTCCTCATTTGTAATTTGATTACAATAACATAGTTTATTAAATTTGGGATTGATAATTTTCAATATCTGCACCATGCATCTGAAATATTCAGGAGATGGCAGAAATTAAAATGTTTAGCTGTTTGCGTTAGTACCTTGGAAATGCTTCAGAAACATGTCGGATATCTTCTTGATAATGGTTCATTACATGAAAACAAAGATTCCGAGCAACCGGCGATGCAGCTTCTTGATTTGGTGAATTGACTGCTCTAATGTCCATTTTTTAGATACAGTAAGGGGATCCCTCAAGGCCCAAGGCAGAAACTGAACTCTCTAAGTCCATTTTAACAAGCTTTATGCTGCTTGAAATTATATTTCTTGTTCATATATGCAGGGGCGGAGCTAGAATCATTTGGATGGGTCAAAATTAATATAATAAAATATAATATTTATTTTAATTTATTATATATAAGTTATAAAATAAACTAGTATAATTTAATTTTATTCAAATAACTTACTACAAACATATAATAACCTTTGTATAAAGTAAAAGGTTCGAAGCAATATCAAATTAAGTCAAAGCAACGAAGTTAATTTCATCTTCATAATATATTCATCACTTTAACGTCGTTGGTCTTTATACCTATCAAATATAAACATACAAAGTATATAAGAAACATTAATTAAAGCGAAGCGTTATTTATGTTTGATAAACTTTGAAATAAAGCAAAGAGAATGATTCTCACTAATCAACGCGGGTTCTTTGTAAACTGAAATGCATTGGAGTTGCTCAACCATAACTTTAACATTACACATTAGAGTTGGTTCATTAAGCTGCAAGTTATCAGTATTTATTTTTTCAAAAAAAAAAATCAAATTCTTCTGTTGTTCATGGTTCAACCTAAAATCAAAACATATATCGTGAGAAAAAATTGATAATTTTGATGGCTCTGCTAAAAACAAAACATTAAAAAAATCCAAGTATAATCAAAATAAACCAATAAAATATATCTAATTAATTAGAAGAAAAAAAACACTATAACAAGAATTCAAAAAACAATTGGTAAAACTAGCAGATCTGAGAAAAAATTAAACAAAAATGATAGAATTATATATATAAAAAACCTCACTAAATTATTAACAAACATCTCAAAACAAAACAAAAATAGATTTTAAATTTAAGTTACCTTGTTTTGTTTGATGAAAAATAAATTAATTGGTGGCTATTTTACTTGTGATTTATATTTATATTTTAATTTTTGACCGGTTGCAAGATTTATTGTGCAAAGGAATGATTTTATATTTATAGGATTTATATTAGGGCTGCGTAAAATAATTCAAAAAAAATTAAATTGAAAAGTCACACTTAATTATTGTAAGAAAACTCACCTTTTTAAAATAAAAAAACCTTCTCCACACTTAATTACCCAATAATATATATATATATATATATATATATATATATATATATATATATATATATTCCGCCACTGCATATATGCACCCAATTCTTGCCTAAGAGCTCTGGTTTCCTCATCTTGTTCTTGCTGGACAGACAAAACTGATCAGATGGCGTTTCTTTGTAGAGTTGTTTAAGATAGGTATTTGCGTTGGCATGGTTATAAGCAAGACGCAAATTTGTTTTGTGTGGAGGGTTGAATAATGACGGTATGGTTTTTGGGATGAGAAACCAGGAATGAGAAATCCACCATGCCCGACGCCATCCATTTCTCCGATTGGTCGAGTCAACTAGTCATCTTCCACAGGTAGACTTCTGCATTTGTTTGCCAGAGACGGATATCACTTCCACTGCGAGAGGCTGTGCATACCGGCCTTCCTCATCTAAGATGGTGCGAATTCAAGCAACATCAGATCGCCCTGCCACCCGATAAAGCTGCTCTTTTTCCATGACCTTACAAAATTTATATTGAACAGTCTTATTTAGTGGGCTGGGTCAAATAAATTTATTATTTATATGTAACTTCTGAGATATTATATCAATTTTGATGATTTGATAGAATGATAGGCTTTTTTCTCATCTCTCTTCTTCCTAGTTTTTCTTTTCACTGCTTTTAGTTATCTGCTTCTTTCTTTCTTTCTTTCTATGTTTTTAATACTCTTGTCGCATTAATTATGATTTTGATAAGTGAAGAACCTTGAATCTTCTTCCTTTTCTTTTCTTTTCCGAACAGGGATTATTATCTCTGTCCATTCGACAGAGATTTGATCATGCTTATAAGTAAATTACTTGCTTGACCATAACTTGCAACTGCAGAATGACGTGACGGACTAGCATTGTGGAGCTTATTGCATTCAAGCAAACATCATTATCATGTGGCGTTGAGTCTTCAGGGGATGGATCAAGTATTTATCCTTGATTATAAGAATGAATTTAGGGAGATTCTTAGAGAAGCATGGGGTGTTAGGCTTGTGACAGATCTTAACATTGTTTTCAGTGGTCAAGATGTTGGTTTGTTCTCGAGGATGATGTAAGGTGGAAACATTGCAAATTTGAATTTGCCAGAGAGAGATTGTTGGCTGTAAATCAACATCTGCCAAAGGTCAATGGGATCATCAAAACCCTCAAGGAAGAAGTTTCTTGGAAGAAGACGGGAATCATCCCAGCGAAGAAGGTTTTTTTTCTCAACAATCATCATCAATTCCTCTTGCAAGGAGTCACTCTCATAATTTCAGCAATAAATTGAAAAATCATTTTAAGAAACTCACGTGCAATATAATTGGCAGCAAATCGAGAGATCATTTAAGAAATTCTCTCATAGTGAAGAAAAATTAAATCAACAATAATTCAATTAGAAATAATTTATAAAAAAGACTCACGCAACAAGAAAAATCAAATCAGCAATGATTCGAGAAGTCATCATTTTAAGAAAACCAATAAAAATCAAGCTAACAAACAATAACAGAGTAAACACAGAGCCATGCCGCGACCAAACCGTATACCTTAAATAAATCGATCAAACTGGTTCTAAAATTGTCCTCCCAATATTTCTTCGCAAAATATTCAACAACCAACCTTGTATCTCCTTCACAAGCTCCCCTAAAGTATCATACCCTGGGTATCACGCAACGGCATGGCTCAAGACCTTTAATATCCATAATAATAAGTAAAAATTTATAAAATGGTCAGGATATATAAGAGAATCAAGACAGCACGCGATGGTTGAGGTCAAGTGGGAAAGAAGAAGGACTCACGCAGCCAAAAATTAAGATGGGTTAAAGGGGCCGGAGAAGCTTGTCGGTGTCGTGAGGGAGTGAAAGAGGCTGATGGTGACGAGGAAGGAGGAGGCTGGTCGAAAACTCAAAAATGATGGCGATGCCAATAGCCAGGTGAGAGAGAGGAACTCTTTTCTTCATTTTTTTTTTGGGGGGTGGGTATAATGTGTATTTATTCTATGCTGGGGATTTTTAGTAAAATATTATGGCTAATCATTATCTTTCATGAAGCGTGTATGTTGATGAATTTTTGGATTAGTTTCTTGGCTATCTAAAAGAAAGTTTTTGTGTATTAGTCTAAGTAACCATACTTGTTTAAGTATGAATAAGCATTAAGAATGCTTGATTATCTTCTAAGTTTCTGTGACGGATAACCAAAGCATCCTTTGAAAGCATATAGAAAACTTTAAAAAAAAAAAAAAAAAAAAATCCAAGCTCCAATCGTTGGAACTGAACTATGCCTTATCTAAAAGAAGTAAATTCTGCATGGTAAAAATAAAACAAAAAACCTGGCAAAGAGATTCTCTTTACCTGGCAAAGAATCTCTCTATATCCACTTATTACCGTTGAAGGGCCCCATCTTGCCGCCAAAAATGACTACCATCTTCGATCACAACCGTCGGATATAAACGATAAAACAAAACGAACAATGGGCCCATGGGACCCCACACCAGTGCAATTCCAAAGAGCAAGAAAACGATGTGTCTCCTCCTTCCCACAAGTCTTCTTCGCATCATCGCCATCCAGTCAGTGCCTCCTCTCCTCCTGAACTAGTCTTTTTTAATCGAATTTGAGTCCACTTTAAGCGATTAGGATCCCAGATGGGTCGTTTTTCCTTTTTCTGATTTGTTTTTCCATTTTGGCGTTAAATTATTCAACTCTTGCCATTTCTTGATGAATCCTTATCTGGGGTCATTGTTAATTGTTACTGTCTTTGTTTATTTTGTTTCTTGTCATCTTTTCCTTAGTATTTTTTAGCTTGCGGGTCTATCTTACATTACTTGTTTTACTTTTCTTATCTTTTTGTTGATGACATTAATTGGTAAATTCTCAATCGTTGATTTAAAATTCTTGAATATATGGAGTTGTTTTAGTTTTGAGGAACTAGAGTTCCAAAAATCAAAACTTTAAGGTGGTGGAGTGAGAGATGTTTGATGCAGCTATGAATTTAATCACTACAGTTATTGGTTTTGGTATGAGTGCTACTTTTATTGTGTTTGTCTGTACAAGAATTTTATGTGGGAGGCTAAGAGGGGCCGAGTCCAGGCAAATGCTTGAAATTGAGTCCAGAGTCGATATTGAACAGGTAATTTTATTTCCTTGTAGCATCTTCTTGTTTGGTAAGAATTGCTCATCCGAAGATAGACATCAATGGGATTTGAGGCGATTACTGTTGTCTTTCTTTTGATTTTGTTAGGGTTTTTTTTGATACATTGATTTTTGTATATGTATTAAATTGCTCTAAATAGCCTCTCTTCACATGGGGATTGGGATCAAAGGGTGGGCTGGCATTTTATGCAAGGCATAAGTTTTCGTGCATGGTTAATTATAACCATTCAATCACTCAAGTTTCTTCATATTTCTATGGATTTGATAGTGAAAATATTATGTCATGACTTGGATTAGTAAAAGAAAGAATTCAAAAGATGGGGTAACGCCAATTTGGAGAATCCTCATTTGTTATCAATCTGAATGAATAGCGAATTTCATCTATTTCCTCCCTGCAAACAGGGCCGTAGCATTAGGAAATTCAGAAGACACACAGATGAAACAGCACCTTGTGAATTAGTATATGCCTACTCTACTTTTCTAAAGTAATCAAAACTCGAATGGAGTTTTGGATTTTTTACCTTGTTTTTTTCTGGCAGCCAGAGCATGGGATTAGTGGCCTTGAACCAGTTCTAGTTGCTGCAATCCCCACTTTACAGTTCACACGTGAGGCGTTCAGTTCTGCAGAAGATGCACAGTAAGTTTTGAAATCAATATAAAATGGTCTATCTTTGTAGAGTTTTTACTTTATTTTCCATAACAGGGGAAAAAATCTTTTTCTCCTGTTATTTATCAAGGAGCTTATAGTTCTTTGTTAGCCTCTTAAGTGAATATGCCTTCCATTATATTGTTTTTTCCTTTTCTTTATTTTCTTTGATGAACGTGAGCTTTCATTAATCAAAATCAACCAAGCAAAGAATTTCTACAAAGTCCATTATATTGTAGAAGTTCAATATTTGGTAAAACATGGTGTTCGAATCCGCTCGCAAGTCGTTTGCTCTTGGTTTTCATATTTAAGATGATAATCAACAGAATTGAGGCTTTCCACTCCCTTTTTCTTTCCTATTAGATTGAGATTCAACTATATTCAGCTTTTGGACTGGAGTACAAATAAAATGTTGTGGTCGTTGTTATCGAATTAGCCTATATTGATTGAAAATTTTAGATTATTATAGAAGCTGGTTTTGTGCTTTGAAACTGTCCACCAATAGAGCATTAAAGATATAAAAAAGAAATCATTTATTTCATTGAATACTATGTGTTCTCCCCTGCCCTCTTTGCCTTCAGATTGAACTTCAATGGTTATGTGGTCATTGTTTTTGTTTCTGCTAATAGTTTTGTTTGCTTCTACTGAGTTCAGTCGAACATAAAATGAAAGTGAAGTCCTGATGCTCTTGACCCAACTGATATTATTGCTTCTTTCAACAGGTGTTCGATATGTTTAGGGGAATACCAAGAAAAGGAAGTGTTGAGGATCATGCCCAAATGTGGTCACAACTTTCACCTCTCTTGCATCGACGAATGGCTAAGAAAACACTCTACATGCCCGGTCTGTCGGTTCCAAATACAAGACTCTTTCAAAGCAAAGCACATGAGACAGGCTGCAGTTAGTATGGTCCAATCAGTCGACAGTCCTGATACTCCAAGTGAACATTCTAGGCAATGGCTGCTACCCAGCTATCAGCATCAAGCGGGGAACCACAGTAATCAAAGGCATCTTGACCCTGTTCCTGGAAACTCAGAAATTACTCCTGGAGAACCCCAAACAAGCCATTCGTGAACCAAAGAAATTGGTGCTTTCAAGACATTAATTTATACCTTTATTCTTCTGAGCTCTGCTTGCATGTGTGCTTTAAGCCAACTTTTACACTTCGAGGCATTGGATCACATGGCGGAGTTGGTTTATACAACTTGAGATTCTGTATATTTCATTTGTACATAGCACTTCTTCAGTCCTTTGCAGTAGAGTTACTCATAGACTCAAGTCCAATTCATTGTGATAGAATTTCAATAATCTTGAAGTTCAAAAAAGAAACCTGAACCATCCTTAGCATTTAAGAACACCATATATATATATATATATATTGACTTGATGAATTCATAAATCTGCAATTTTCTAGTGGATCTTCTCTCCAACCTCTTGGCTTGATTTAGTGCAAGCTCTGGGTCCCTGAACCATCCTCAGTTAATGGTTTGACTCCAAATGTTAAAATGTTGTATTTGCTAGTTATTTAAAATATCCATTAAACAAATATGTAGATCAAGGAACTTTCATTGGATAAGCATCCTCGTAGGATTTATAGGCACAAAGATTCTTTATTGAAACATCGAAACCGGCTCCAATCACTTGAAGTTATAGGCACAAAGATCCCTCACTGTCTGATTAGCAGAAACCAAGGGGAACTATTGATTAATGCAAAAGCAACCACTTTTCACTGTGCGATAACAGAGGATGTTCTTCTCTTCCCCTTCCATGTCAAAGAAGATATCTATCAGCTGGAACATTACCTCAATCCGATTTGAGATGTTGTACAATCTCTTCAATCGTAGCATAAATCTCTTCACAAGGCTTAACTCAACAATGCCTTCTAAGTAAAATCATTGCCCATTACATTTTCTTTCTTCATTATGATGCAGGTACAAAACATGACAATGTACAAGCATCACAATCTGTGTGAGAACATATCGGATTCTAGTTCCAAGCCGTTGCGTTGCCGAATAAAAAGCTCCATATTGAGCGAACCTGTCAACCTGAGCTGTGTAAAGCACAGCAAGACAGTCAAATGTCAATATAATATATGTTACTATCAATTAGGACATGAACGCATTTGTCCTGTTCTAATCTAGAGATGGATATACGTACTTGCCCTGGTCTAAAGGCTCCCGACCAAGTATCAACGGCAAGCATTCTTGCAAGCATCAAAACACCCATCAGGCTGTATTCTGTCAAACTGCATTTTCAAAATAGAATGAATAGAAAGATTCCGAGAAACCTCAATGTTGAGGAATACAGACATCATGATGGTCCACGACAAGGCATATCTTCTTCACGTCCAACTAAGAAACTCTTCTGCTGATTTCACATCACCCCATTTGCACATACAAAATTAATTTCTTTTCCCCTTTGAAATATTATAATACCAAGTTGCTTTAAATAACCTAAGATGATTTCCAGGTTCCAAATTCCCATTTCGTACAGGCCAAATTAAGCCTGCAAATTATCCATTTTCTTATCAATTGTTGGAGCACGTGGCTCATCGAGTGTGGAAAGCTGAAGTAGAAAACTAGGGAGGAAGATCAAATACCTCAGGTCAGATAATAGTAGTGAGTATATAAAATTAAAGTTCACGAAGTTGTGTGGGTAGTATAAGATCATGATACATTTCACAGTATACAAGATACCATACCAGAACGGTGTAATGTAAAGGATGAACAGAACAATGGCTCAAAATGATTCTATAAAATGTTGAGAATGTACAATTATTATTAAAACCATATTGATAAGCTTGTTATTCAAATGTCCTTAAATTGGGAGTACACGGCATGTTACTGTATGATTGGCCGTTTGGAACCATGGATAATTTCGAGATTATAGTATCTATATTGTATTATATTATATTAAGGAACTGCTGATTAGCGTGTAAACCAGTGATAACCTGAAGATTAATTCAACATAATGATGAAACCAAAGACGTCGACTTGGTCACTTGGTTGGAATCATCGAGCCCCGTAATGAAGAAAGAAAACAGATTCACTTACAAACCAGCATAAAAGCTATGGGCAAGGCGTTAGAATTGTGGAGTGAGCCGGCTAGCAGGGAGACATGTTGCCATTTTTGAACCATAGGATTCCTTAGGTTAATCATAACCTTGCAGGAGTGGCTCCCTAACCCTCGTGCAAATCACGATCAACCCAAGTAACGTCATTGGCCCATTTAGCCAACTGGGTGGAACCATTTTGTAATTATTGCAAATGAACTCTACACTTGTCTCGTGGCAAAAATCCAATCACAAGGTGACAACTTCTCCCCTTCCACAGTAGCAGCAATGGAGGTTTTGGGAATCTATAGTCACCCCTTCAGATGACGATGACCTTAGCCCCAATCCAAGGGTCACACGTTAGTCATCGAGGACAAAAACTTCTGCTTCCAGAATAACCCACCATGGCAATAAGAAAATTATTAGGTGATGTTAAGAGTGGTACAAGTTGGTGAGGATGAGTGGGATAAAAACAGAAGAAAAGACAAAGTACGAAGGTATGGAATGGAACCCGCTAATCATTCTTTTCCAGGTGCTAAATTCCAACGGTAATTTAATTACAAAACTAACTATCCCGCCGGATTCTTCAAATGGAGGATCCAACGTTCCAAATCGCTTCTTAATTTACAAGCTGACAAATTAGACCGCCTTTTCTCTGTCAGCTTCCCTCTGTATCTTTTACTACATCATCAAGCCAGTTAGTTAACTTAGTTGGCTCGGCTTCTCTTTCTTTTTCTTTCGTAGCCTTGAGTTTTAAAAATAATTTTTTATTTTAAATTATTTTTATATATTAATGTTAAAAATAAAATTTAAAAAATAAAAAAAATATTATCTCGATATATTTCCAAATAAAAAACACTTTAAAATATAATCATTATCACAATATCAAATAGACTCTCGTAAAACTTATAAATTAAAATATAATAGGAATGAATCAATTAGTTTGATGTTAGATAATTATTATGTAAAATAAAATATATTTTATTTGAAAAATCTATTGGAACAGTGTTTGAGTGTGTTTTAAATATATAATTGACTTTAACTTTATGTTTTTTTATTAGATAGTTTTGATGTTAAAAATAAAAGAAAAATCTAAGAAAAATGATTTATTTTGTATTTTCAAATTAAAAAACACTTTCACCGCAACACCTAACATAATTTCAATATTTTAAAGGGTAGTGAGGAAAGAATCACCCAATCCAAGGTCTTAAGTAGGAAACGGGATGTGGTAATTAGTTTTATGAACTGGAAAATCTCAGTTTAACCCCCTTTGGACCTGTTTGTTTTTGCGTTTCAAAAACGTTTTTAAAAAAATTTAAATTTTTTTTATTTTTTTATTAACTTCAAATTAATATGTTTTTAATGTTTTCAAATTATTTTGATGTGTTGATGTCAAAAATAATTTTTAAAAAATAAAAAAAATATCATTGGCATGCATTTTGACACAAAAAGTTATTTGAAAAGCAATCACAACCACACTGCCAAACAAACTCACTCAATTATAATTTTTATTTTACTCAACTGTATAGCCAATTAGGTGATCAAAATCTTGTTACCATAAGACAATTGTGATATTTTCTCAAGGATTTAATTATAAATCCACCAAATATGGACTACCAGTTCTAATCCCATGAGAACGATTTTTGTTTAATAGTGTTGTTATGATTGATTTTTAAATAATTTTTCATGTCGATATATATGCTAATGATTTTTTTAAAAAAATTATTTTTGACATCAGCATATCAAAATGATTTGAAAACACTAAAAATATATTAATTTGAAGTTAAAAAAAAAAAATTTAAAAACACTTTTTAAACGCAGAAATAAACAGGCTATATTAAAAAATATTATCGCGTTTGAGTGATAACTACTTATTAATTCCTTAATTAGAATGAGAATTACCCCATGATTAATTATATAGGAAAAAAGGTTTATTGGTGGATTAGTCACCAGCTAAGTCATAATTAGCTTAAGCCACTGCTAGAAGCAATGTGCGACCTGCAAAGTAGTGATTAAAGCTAAAAAAATAATGGGAAAAAAACAAACAAATAATTGAGATGGGTATATGCCTCCACTCAGAATTTAATGGAGGCAGAGCTGCCTTCATATATATAGAGCTAAAAGGTGCCTGATACCCTGTATACATTTTCCCATGCAACATATGCAATTCTTTCCTGATTACTAATCTTAAAAAAAGGCCTGATCACAGCTCAAATAAGTCTAATCTGTATGAGCTTATCTTAATTTGCTGTTAATGGCAGAGCCTGAAACACTGAGAAACTCACCTACTGCCACCACTACCAAGGTGCAAGCAACCAAAGGTCCTCCGGTTAGAAGATTTGTTGGAGTCAGGCAAAGGCCATCGGGAAGATGGGTAGCTGAGATAAAGGATTCATCTCAACGTGTAAGGTTATGGTTAGGAACATATGATACGCCTGAGGAGGCAGCTAGAGCCTATGATGAAGCTGCTCGGGCCCTACGTGGAGAAAATGCAAGAACCAACTTTGCATCGGTTAATCCAAACTTGAACCAATCTGGATCATCCCCTAGTTCAAACGGTGTGCTCAATATGTCAGAGTCAGATGGGAGGTACGGTCTTAGCTTCTCTTCATTGAAGGCTACATTGAGCAAGAATCTACAAAGTATCATGGCTAGGACGACAGAGAACATGTCGACCAAAAATAGAGTGAGTGACCACTTTACTTTTGCTAATATATTCCACTTCAGGAGCCATCAATACCAAAACCCAGTGGATATGAAGAACATCGAGAAAGTTGTGCGGCCAAGCATCATTGTGCCCCATGTATCAGATCATAAGCCTTCTTATTCCTGGGAAACTTCTTGTGTTTCAGATTGTAGCAATGAATGGATTGGATTCAGGCAGCATGGGTTTGATTCAGATGGATCTGATATTGGAGAAGTAACTGTTAATGCTGATCAAATGATAGGTTGGGTTGATAGCTCAGATATCAATACTGGTTGTGGAGATCCTTGTTCAAGGACTAAGAGGTTAAAGGTTTCGTCTTCTGTTGTGGTTCCTCCTACCTTTAGCGGGTCGCCACCCTTCTGTGCTTCTCCTTCCTTTAGTGGGCCTCCTTCGTTTTGTGGCTCTCCATTTCATGGTGAGAACTAATGGCATATGGCACAACGGAAGTGAATGATAATGTCTCTCGTGGAATGCGATGAAGCTTCTTCTTCAAAGAGGTTGAGAAGCTAATCACAAACAGTTGGTGTTTTCAATGATGATGACGATAAGTTATTCGTCAGCATGTACAGTGAAAGATAGAGATCAAACTTTGTAATAATAATTAATGCCATAATTAAGGCTAAGCCATAAGAGTCCTTTTGTCTAATGACAGTGCCGAGTTTGGTTGCCCCTACCTGGCTTTTGTTTAGATGGAAATTAAATTCAGTAAACACGTCTCCTTCTCTGTCATTTTTGTGGTACACGAAGTGTAGAATATTGCAGACCTCTGTTTTTTGTACAAACACCGTTGAAAATGCTCGTAGTTTTTTGACAGTTTGCTGCAACTGCAGCCTGCAAGGGCACTTAAGGACAGAAGTTGAATACTGTCAAGCGGTAACATAAATTTAGTTTTAGCACATAATACTGTTGATTTTATTATGAAGGGGTGTGAGTTTGCTATGTTTAGAAGATGCAAAATGCAGGCTTTGTCCCAGAAATGAAGAAGAAATCTTAAGCCTGCAACTATTAGAAGGCACTAACTGATCTGTAAGGAAAATCCTGTTGTCCTTCTCTATATATAAGCATATACAGTGCTTTCTGCAGCTCAAAAAAGCTCATTAATTTGAACTAGATCTGTTGATGGGGGAAAGGGCCGTTCTTAACGAATGATAAAGCATGGGATTTGGGAATAATCAACTGTGTAAGAATTAAGCAACATCATCTTAATTTAACTTTTGGGCTGTCCGAAACCAATATAATAATGACAAAGCTTGTTTCCACTCGAACGTTTCACATCATGAGCACCATCCTCATTCTTTGTTTTCCTTGCTGACGCATCGTCACTTATGAACTAATAGCAGCAAGCAAGACTTCATTGGATATCCTACCCTGCATCAAAAGATGAACCAATTTTGAGGCATAAGAAGAAAAACAAACAACAGAAAGTACAACACATGATGTTTGTGTCTGCTAGCAAGGGCGTGTTCCACGCCTGATCCCTTGCTGTGATAGATTTCCAGCAGTTCATCGTGCCATCAATCAAAATCATGGTTCATTGTTTTTCCTATCAGTCAAAGCAGCTTGTTACTTTCTACAGACTAAAATACTAATAGAATTATCAATGATTTGAGTAGATTTCTAATGGACTTTTATGCTTTGTAATTATCTTGCTAAATGTTATGTTGCCTGATCACCTGTGTTCTCTACGAGGCCAGAAAGATGATTTTTTTAAAGTATTTAAAAATATATTAGCGATTAATTTTTAAAATATTTTTTATATTAAAATAATTATTTTTTATATCAGTACATTAAAATGATCTGAAAACACTCAAAAAATTTAATTTGAAACAAAGAAAAAATTTAAAAATTTAAATTTTTTCAAATGCATTTTAAAATAAAAAAATAAACAGGATTCAAATACACATAGAGATTCAATTATAAAGCTTGCCCTAGAAAGATAGTTGAGATCCAAATTAATTTTGATTATAAAAAAAATTTAATTAAAACCTAAAAAGAATAATAAACGTTGCTAATCAACAAATTATTTTTTCTAAGCGTGAACATAAAAACTATCAGGAAATTCCAATGCTAAAAAAAATTATAGATTTCAAATTGGTTAATTGTGGGCCTACTTATCCACATAATGGTCAGTTTCAACTTTCGGGCATGGACCCTAGTTGAAAGTAGCTTGCTTACAACCCATAAGACATGTTCTTTGCTTACAACCTTAGTGCCTGTTTGGCATTGCGGTCAAACCGGTTTTTTGAAAAAATTTAAAAAAAAAATTTTTTGGTTAAAATTGAGTGCGGTTTGTACTTTTTGGATCGTTTTGATGTACTGATGTCAAAAATGATTTTTAAAAAATGAAAAAACATTATTGGCATGCTTTTCGGCACGAAAAGCTATTTGAAAAGCAACCGCTATCACACTCCCAAACACCCAGAGAAACCCGTAAAAACTTAAGCTTCGATTGTTTGTTGGAAAGTAATTTTTTTTAAAGTGAATTCCGGGAAAGTAAATTTCGAGAAAGTATTTTTCGATGTGTTGGTAGTATAATGGAAAATAAGTTGAAAAACATTTTCCAGTGTTTGGTTATGTCATGGAAAATGAGCTGGAAAATAACTTATTAATATTTTATTTTTCTCAAGTTTATTAAAATAATGAGGAACAAATCTTAAAGATTAAAAAGTTGAATGAGAATGAAATTGAAAAAAAATATAATTTCATAAATTATCTCAAATAAAATAAATAATAATCAAAATAATAGAGATTAAATCTAAAAAATTAAAAAAAAATAAACGATGAAGAAATTAAAATAATAATAATCAACATTTCATAAATTATTTCAAATAAAATAAGTAACAATCAAAAGAATGAGGACCAAATTTGATAGATAAAAAATTTCAATAAAAATATGATAAGGAAAAAGCAAATAACAATTATAAAAATAAAGACCAAAGTTAATATAAAAATAAAATTTTAAGAAATGAAATTGAAAAATAAATATTCAAAACAAAATATATATAGCAATCAAAAGTTTGAGGATCAAATTTGATATAATCAGCAAATAATGACATTTCTAAATTTTTCACAAATTCCAGAAAGTGTTTTCCCCCCAAATTTTTCCGGAAAGTGTTTTCCCCCTAAATTTTTCAGGAAAACACTTTCCTGAAAACCAAGCCAAATTTTTCTTTTACTAGAAAGTGTTTTCCATTAACCAACTTTCCTACTGGCAAACAAACACAAGAAAGTTTGGAAAGTGATTTTCCGGAAACTACTTTCTGGAAAACAAACACAGCTAAAGGGAAAATATTTTCCTGAAAACCAAGTCAAATTTTTCTTTGACTGAAATTGACTGGAAAATGTTTTCCGTTGACTAGAAAGTGTTTTCTGTTGACCAACTTTTCTAATGACAAACACACAAAAAAGTTTGGAAAATGGTTTTTCAGAAAACAAATATGGCCTTAAAAAGAGAGAAGATGACGCCATATTTCGACATAAACGTTGTCGTATCCTCACCATTTAATTGGCCCTAACACTATCCGGGGTCGGTCTTGTCTTCAATTTCTGATTTGCAGTTCGTACAGTTACGCCAGCCAAGGGTTTCTCTTCTGTGATTCTGCCTCCCTCGCAAAGACAAAAAGGCACTCTCTTGCTACCTTTCTTACTCTAATTCGAGAATTGCCTGATTCTGTATTCCTATTTGTTAATATCTTCTTTTTTGGCTTTGGATGGTAAGGTTTGCTGGAGTCGACGAGGAGAATGAAGGCTATATTTTGCGGGAATCTTGATTATGACGCGCGGCAGTCTGATTTGGAGCGTCTTTTTAGAAGATATGGGAGAATTGATAGGGTGGATATGAAGTCTGGTTAGTCAATATTTCCTTCTTTTGGTTTTTTTTTTAATATAATGTTTCTGTCTCAGAATTAATCTAAAATTAAAGTTAGTGGTGCATTTTACAAGCTGTTTTTGGGAGGTTATTTACTTGCGTTAATGATCCTCTCGACTGGCCACTCGACCCATTGAACTTTGTGAATTCAGAAACTAGGGTATATAAGAATCTGTTTGTAAGCTGTTGATTGGAATGCATTTACTTGTGTTTCCCACTTTGATCATTGCAAAGTTGCCAGAAACAACATAAGGCGTAATGATCCTTTTGACTGGCTACATGAGGCATTGAAAAACTTGGATTCCATCCTATTGCTAGCTAGATAGATGCCTATCTTGGCCTAACGGAAAGATCTCTGGAGTATACGGATTTCTGAGATTCTTTTGAAGAAAGCAAGTTGGAAGATGGAGCTGGGGCAAGTTAGTTTTGTCTTTGTAGATCTACCTATGTCATAATCTGTATTTACCATGAGCACCCTAAGCAGTATTCACCATTTGTAATGGCACACTAGATAGTCGATCACTTTTGCTGCATTTAGATGTGCTGTGACAATTGTGATAGGGCTAATGTTCCATCACTTGGACATCCAGTTGGGAATTTAGCTGATTTTATTTTCCTTGTGTAAATAGTGCATTAGTCCAAAATATGTGTGGTATGACTTTGAATTCTAGATTATGATATCTAGTTGGCACTTTGACACCAAGAAACTTTCCTCTTGGCTGAAAGTTAAATGCACTTGAAAATGAGATTATTTTACCTTTTAAAAAAAAATAAAAAATCATGCCATTTATTAGTTCTGTAGCTGTTAGGGAAAGCTGTCAGCTGATATTTGAAGGGTCGATTTGTTCGTTGGAAATAATTATTTTGAGATGTATATGTATTATTTTCAATGGAGAAATCAACACCTTTTTCTTTGGTGTGTGAACCCATATACTCAAAGATTTCTTTGACGCAGGATTACTTGGAATGTCTATGCTCTTCTTGGTTGGATATGCTCCTCTGCATTTCTTTTTGTGGCATATTTTCAAGCATCATCTTCTTCATGTCTTTTTTCCACAAGAACCAACCTGATCCACCACGGAACTGTCATCCTTCATTCCCTGAGACACCATTGCCTTAATTTCCTCATGAGTTTTGGTCAATGTTCTAATTTTGGAATCTTTCAGCATAGAAATCATGATGATCTCAAAGCCAGTGGCAGGTGTCCTATTACCGCCCAACAGGTCTTTTTTTGTATCTATTTTTTTCTTAAAAACAAAAAACTAAATTAGATGAGATTTCCTCATAATGTATAATGTCTCTATTAGAGGATGCATGACTCAGGATGATGCTTCTTCTGGGTTGTAACTGTTTTTTCCTGGTTCGTTAACATTCTGGTTTTGTAGGATTTGCTTTTGTCTATATGGAGGATGAAAGAGATGCTGAGGATGCTATCCGTAGGCTTGACCAAGCTGAATTTGGGAGAAAAGGGCGCCATCTTCGTGTTGAGTGGACTAAGGTAGGTTTGGTAGTTACTTGAGGTGTGTAAGCCATGGAGTCTAATTGTTTCTTAATAACTGGCATTCGATATCTTTAGTGTATATTGGCTCCATTCATCTATGTGTTCAGACAGACACTCTATATGTATGGGTATTAAAGATGACCTTTATATGTAAGTTTGTGAGCCTGTGGTGTTAAAAATCTCAATTTCTGGCCTGCACATAAGAAGACCAGGCATAACTTGATATTTAATATATTTATGAAAATTTTAGCTAATCCTCTTACCCCCATTCTCCCATCCTCCCTCCATGAGTGTGCAACTCTTGCAATTGCTTCTGTTTGTTTTTCTTTACTTTTTCGAGGATTAGTTTCCATGTTTAATGGGGAAAATGTATTGACTTCGTATATACATGGTTGTCCTTTTTTTATAATTAATCAATCACCCAAATTATGCCTTGCAGCAAGAACGTGAAAGTAGAAGGCCTGCTGATTCAAGAAGATCATCGACTAACACGACTCCATCAAAAACTTTGTTTGTCATTAATTTTGATCCAGTTCATACCCAAACTAGGGATCTGGAGAGGCACTTTGATCCTCATGGAAAAATATTGAGCACAAGGATTAGGAGAAATTTTGCATTCGTTCAGTATGAATTACAGGAAGATGCTACCAAGGCATTGGAGGCAACTGACATGAGGTTGTTTTTTCTTATAAATACTCTAGCTGATTACAGTCTCCTTTAGTAACTCTGTTCAAACAGTGTCTAACTGATTGTCACTGAAACAAAATGTGATTAAGTTGTTGTGTTAGTACTTGTGTTTTCTGGGTTTAAAACAAGCTACTTTGACCAAGTTTAATATGCTTCGGTGCAATATCTTATTGTTCAATTTGTGAGACAGTCCTGAAAATCCATTATATGGCCATATCAAGTGTTTTCATTTAAAAGTTTTTCCAAACTCCCAATAACGTTCTCACTTTTACCGGCTTAAGATTTTTTTGTCAAAAACCTCTTCTTATTTTTGTGGTTTCTTTTTTGATACTGTGGTGCAGCAAGTTCATGGATCGGGTCATTTCGGTGGAATATGCTGCTCGAGATGATGAAAGAAGGAATGGTCACAAACCTGAGAGAAGAGATCGTGACAGATCTCCTGACAGAAACTACGATCGTGAACTATCCCCGAGTCCATATCGTAGAGATAGGGGTAGCCCGGACTACGGCCATGGATCAAATACAAATTCCAGATCTGAATCAAGAGGAAATAATTACGATAAAGCTGACAGTCCTGAAAATGAAAGATATCGCAGGTTTATATCATTTTCAACTAGCAATTCTCTGTTATTTTGGCTTTGTGCTCACTTTCTAATTTTCAACAATGTAACATGTGAATATGCTATGTTTACAAGCATTTTGACCCTATTATTTTCAATGCAGTCGTACCCTACCATCTCGAGAAAGGTCTCGTTCTTGAGATACAGCAGAAGGTTCGACAGTTTGTCCTTTTCTATCTGTCGACTAGTCACCACACGTAGCTGGGCTACTCCGTTAGTGTGCATTTTGTATCAATGACTTTTTTTTTTTAAGACAATGATTTTAATATTGATATTCTGTTGATTCGGTTAACTCTAGAGGCTTCTTGTGTATTGACATGGGTTGTGAGGTTTTGTATTTAGACTCTGATTCCATGCTTTTCAAAAAAATTGAATTGTTTTTTTGTTTTGTTTATTGACAAGGTATGTGAGGTTTTGTATTTAGATCTTGTTTGGTCATTCCATGCTTTTCAAAAAAAAGAAAAAAAATCTTCAAAAAAAAATTTTATTTTTATTTTTTTATTTTTTTATCATTTTAATAAAAAAAAATATTTTAAAAAATAATAATTATTACAATATCAAACATTACCGAAATATTTTTCTCAAGTTCAAATTCTTGGTTCTACTGGGGTTTTGGATGTGGGCAACATTGGTATTGTTGATTGCAAAAAAAGCTAGGACGTAGTGCTGAATTTCGAGTAAAAGTTTGAAAGCTATTGTTTGTAAATGTAATTATCTACCATTGTTGCTGTTGTCATCCCTGTCCTTGGAGAAAAACAGTTTCTACTTTTGGTCTGAGAAATCGTCTTTTAGGCAATTTACACACAAATCATTGGGCCTTTGTTCAATGACAAGCAGTAAAGCTTACAAAATGTCAGAGTTGTGGGTTTTTGTGGACTTTGCTCTGCATGCAAATATTTGAAAGTTTAAATTTGCCTATGTTTTTGTTTTCAAGAATGAAGTTGTCTTATGTTTTATGTGGCGATTGTCTAAGTGATAAAATAGGTTTCTGGAAGCTGTCAAACCCGGTCAGCAGAAAGTCCACCAAAATTTGTTCCCGAGCAATCTGATTTTACTGCATTCGACTCCACCAATCTTGGAAATCAAGCCTGCTTTGGTTCGATCTTTCTCTTCCTCTCCTCTCTTTTTTGTCTTTTGCCGGGGTTTTTATGATCGTAGTTTATACACTCCGTTTTCCACGAGCAGGCTTTGATTGCTTGCTGCCCTCCAATGAGGTGTTTAGAAATTTTTTTTGTTTTTAGATATTTTAAAAAAATATTTTCACTGTATGCTTTAATGGGACAGAATATTTATGTATAAAACGTAAAGAATTTTACTGTATGCTTTAATGCGACGGAATACAAGACTTTAATGCATGCATGGAATATATCCTTACAGGGCATTATTAGTTAAAGATCAACAGAATATAAGAAGACTTTAATGTGGCTTCCTTGCATTTGCGTGGAGGTTCTGTAATTATTCATGTCAAGTCCCCTTTTTTTGTTTTTTTTCTGTGAGAAACAACTAGAAGCATTTGGCTTATTTATTTCTATATTTTAAAAGTATTTAAAAAAGAATTTGAATTTTTTTTATTAATTTTAAATTAATATGTTTTTAGTATTTTTAAATTATTTTAATATGTTGATATAAAAAATAATTTTATAAAAATAAAATTATTAATATATATTTTAATATAAAAATTTATTTAAAAAACAATCATGGTAACCAAAAAACTCTAACTCTGTGGTCTCTTGAAAGCATCCGTCGGCATTCTTTCATCTAAAGCCAAGAATCTCTGTTTCGAATGCAGGCACTCTACACATGACGTGAGAAAGATACCCTTTTTTTATCGGGATGTGGCTGGCCTACCTACCTCTTCTTTCCTGTTAAAAAAATAAAATAAAATTATTTTATTTTTTAAAAATTATTTTTCATATTAATACATCAAAATATATTAAAATTATGTGATCATGGAGTTGTTGGCGTTGATGGGATTCACATCACGCTTATCATTCCATAACTACTTCAACTATCATAATCTCGGTTGCTATAAGTTGAAACTAAATCTATCTTTTCAAGGTAATCATGCTAAGATTACTGTCTTTTAGATTTCTACATCTCAGCCCTCACAACCTATTAAAATTACTTCTTTTTTGGTGCGTAGATTCTTGGATTCAGACAAGAGCAGGGGTTTTAAAAGAAGCACGATGTGATTTGCGGAGGCAATGTGTACAGGTGTTTTTAAGGTAGTGTTCGGTAATTTGAGCATGGTTGTTTTATAAACTGTTTTTTTTTTACTTTACAATATGGTAAAATAATATTTTTTTATTTTAAAATTTATTTTTAACATCTAAATATCTATAAATATTAAATATTAAAAAAAAAATGGCCCTCGCAGCACAAACAGGCTAGCCAAGGGCGGTGGGGACAGAAGCCACACGATTTTGCGAATGCGAAGCCCGAAAAATTGTATAAAGCCGACACACAAACAGCGTCACGTTCCAAGGACGCATCCACGCGTCTTGGTTAACTCGCCCTTGCCATTCAAGAGGCAATTGTACGGTACTTGCTTCTATTGCTATTGCTAGATTTTGAAATTAGGAAATCATTCTCTTCATGGGGGTAATTTATTTTTGTGTTTGCAACCATGTATTTTAAAAATATATTTAACTTTAAAATAAATTAAATTAGAGTTTTTTTCCGTCTTTTCTGATAATTTTTATGTCTTGCTATCAAAAATTAAAAAAATATTTTTATATATTTAAAAAAAAACCTTGAAAAAGTTACTATGCAAGACAATGATAAACGCACACTTTAATAATCTAGTCTTATTTATAGATTTTAAAATCTTTGTTTAGCATATCTGGGGATGTTCTCGTTGACAAGTAATGATTTCCCTGTCAGGTAAAATATTTGAACTTCAATTTATGGAATGCAACCATTTTTGCTGTTGCCTTACTTTTGTCATGCACTGTGCTTAACGGTCAAGTTGGTTAACAAAGCTCTGTTCGTAGAATTCTATGATGAAAACACATGTTTTACATTTTGATTTTAAAAATATTCTATTAATCTGATTATTTTTCCCTTTTTCTGGTTTGATTTAGAACATATCTGAAATGAACTGGTTACGATTTAAAGTGTTTTTCATTTTAAAATATATTAAAATAATAATTTTTTTTTATTTTTAAATAAATTAATTTTAAAACCAGCCCATAAAAACGATATGAAAATATATAAAAAAAATTAATAAAATAAAAAAATAAAATTTGAGGGAATGCGATTGAAACGTCTCTCATATTTTAAAATAATTTTATTATTTAAAAATAGATTAAAATAATTAATAAAATCTTAAAAAAATACTAATTTTATATTTAAATAAAAATATTTTTATAAGACAATAATAAAAAAAAAAAAAATCGCTCCCGGATACAGCTCAGAGGAAAACATTTATATTCTCGCAGCGAGAAGATAGTGAAATCGGATTCTCTTGACTGTCTGACGATGACACTTTTCACTTTCATGTTTGCCCTCAGTGTCGCATTTTTAGTCAAGACGTGACATCTTAACATGCTAATTTCTATTTCAGATTTTGCTGGAAGGTGCACACGTGAGGAGTGTTGTTTGGCAGCGTTGTTGGACAGTATTTTTTTTTTCATTTTTAATTTTCTTTTAAAAAATAAATTAATATTGGTTAGATTTTTTTAATTATTTTAATGTGGTGAATTTAAAAAAAATAAAAAATATTAAAGCAAATATTATCTTAATACATTAAAAAATATATTTTAAAAAACACATTACACTGTAATTTTAAATACAACCAAGATAATAATAAAAATACCATAGGCTTGTTGTCGGTGCTTTGTGGATAACACAGATGAATGGGGGTAATTTTGACATTTCAATGGATTGTTGTATATACACGTGGTATTGAGACCCGGTGATCAAGTTCATGACAATAGTTTTTAAACATGAACTACAATAAATCACACATCACGTATAAGTGAGTTGACCCATAACAATAAAAAAAAATTAATTTTATAAAAAAAAATAAGAAAAAAATAAATTTAAATAGAAAAAAAAGCAATGAATTTTGAATAGATGATCCGTAGATCAAATTATATTAAATCAATCATATCTCAATTAATTTCCTAAAATCTAGTTTTTAAATTATAAATTAGCTCATCAAGTTTGGCTTTAAAATAATACTTGTAAGAAATTTTGAGTGGATTATACTCAAACTAATAAAATTATACTAAATCAATTCTATTTGAATTGATTTTTTAAACTCAACTTGATCCAACTCTTAAGTTATAAGTTAATTTATCAAAAATATTTTAAAACAAACTTATTAGTTTGAGTGTGGTGTTAGGCAGGAGTTGAAGCTAATGATATATATATCCTCATCATGTCAAGATAGGATAAACAAGTATGAAAACAGTCCCAACACGTAACGATCCATTATTTTATTGCAATTTTTTGAACATAGCTTTTTTCAGCAAGAATTTGAATATAGCTGTCAACATGCTTCTGGTAATCATCTCGTCCGTGGCTGCTCGAGTTTAAATACTTTGAACTTTTGTGAGGACCAGCCTAACCTTTTTTGCAAATAAAATACATAAAAATAAATAAGAAATTTATTCTCAACATCAAGATAGTATACAAAAATAAAAGATACATTTTAATCAACCTTGTTTTTTTTAAAAAAAACAATTTCGAATAAAAAAAATAAAATTCCTATAAATAAAAGATAGGATATTTAATCAACCTTCTTTCTGGATACATTTTTTTTTAATTTCAATTTCGAATATTTATGAATTCAAATAAAAGATAAATGGTTTTGAGATAAGTGGTTTTAAAGTTAGGTTACCGTTCAATATAATACGAATAACACACCAACCAAGAGAAATATTATTAAAAAAAAAACAGAGAGAGAGAGTGTTAGACGCAATTTTTTTTTCATGTTTTTTTGTGATTTTTTAAAGTATTTTTAACTTTAAAAATATTAAAATTAATATATTTTTATTATTTTCTATTAATTTTAATATACTTATATAGAAATAAAACTAAAAAATCTTAAAAAACATCATACACTATTATTTCAAGATTGATATATAAGAAAACATTAATGGGTCCATCATCAAGTTCCCCCAGATTCAAATACATTTGGTTTCTTTGTATTTCTTGATCCACTTGAAGTGCATATTGGTAATTCTACCCTGTAGCCCCCACATCATCCGTGTACTTAACACGTGCCGCTAATATCAACCGTAGAAGACCACTTATTAGTTATTACACGTCCCTATCTCACACGCTTAAGACTCTCGCCACGTCATCATCAACCCCTCGATAACCTAAATAAAAATTTCCTTAAGAATAAAAACACATTCAAATTCCACCCGCATCTCAACGGTCGAATGCCCTGTTTCAAAACGAATCATAACCACAGGATCCATCAATCATGCTCGACAAGTAACCATCCCTCTCTTGTCAAAGAGTAAACTCTGATTTAGTCCCTATAGTTTGACATGTTAATAAATCAGTTCCATATGGTCTCAGGTATGTTTCTCCTCGTGGAATGTTTACTTTTCAAAATGTTATTTTATTTTAAAATATATTAAAATAATATTTATTTTTTATTTTAAAAAATTTATTTTTAACTTTAACATATCAAAATAATCTAAAAATACCAAAATATTAATTTGAAGCAAAAAAATTCAAATTATTTGAAAAACATGGTCACACTACAATAACAAACACTTTCTAGATGCATGTTTGTTATTATGATAGCTTTTGCAGTTATTTTTATAAAAAAACAGGTTTAAGTGTGTGTTTTGTATTGAGATGCAAGATGTTTTTTTTATTTAAAAGTATATCAAAATATTTTTTTATTTTTAAAATAAATACATCAAAATTATAAAAAAAACACTTTAAAACATTAAATTAATGTTTATTTAAAGTCAAATGCATTTTTAAAATGCACTCAGATACAGTTTCAAATGCAAAAACAACCTCTTAGAAAAACACTTTTAGTTACAGTTTAAAATAAAATACGTGTTTGATTAAAATTGTTATGAGATAAATTTTTGCATGTAAAATAAATAAGAAACAAGTTTACATTAATTAAAATAAAATTGAAAACATGATTATATATGAAATTCAGTAAAAAAATAAAAAATATTTAACTAACCTCATTATTTTTATATAATTATTTAACTAACCACATATTTTTTATATAACTAAAACAGAAGTTACCCAATATTAAACAATCTTTTAATAATCCTTGTTGGTGTAGCGTGGTGATAAAAGACTATATTTCTTGTAAAAACTTAAAATAATTGGAGTTTTATTCATTTATCTACATATTTTCAAAAAATAGAGTTTCCTCGAATCCAAAAATAATAATAATGCAAAACCTCTTTGTGGGCAAGACAATGTTTTTATTAATCATGAAACGATGTTTTTAGGCATGTTGTGGGAAGGAATGCTACAAAATATATAATTTTCATTTTTAAACCCTTGTTTTGTTAGAGAATGGTCTTAAATTTTTATTTCTTTATTTTAAATTAATATATTTTTAATATTTTTCAATTATTTTAATATAATAATATCAAAAATAATTTTTAATAAATAAAAATAATATTATTTTAATATATTTAAAAAAAAAACTATTTTAAAAAACAACTCCCGTGTAACCTCCCCGTCTTTCCATTAGTTGAAAGTTGAAACTTTAACCAATTAACGCAACTCAAGGATAGAAATGTAAATTACATATTTTGAGGGACCAGCCTAATAACTATTTTGAAATGACATAAATTAACTATAATGTACACCCCTACAAAACACCCCCCCCCTCTCTGCCTGTGAAAGTACTACGTAAAATAATGTTTTTTTAGCAGACAGGGTGACTGACACATTTTGCTTCTAAAAATTTACCAGTAGCATAGAGAGAGAAACAGTTCTGGTGAGAGAGAGAGTTTGATTTTTGAATGTGACCGTGATTGCTATATTTATCATGTTCTCTCGTGTCTGCTAGTGTGTTCATTCAAACTTGACCTGCTTAGTTTCTCGGTTTTTTCTTTTTTATTTGTTTTTTACACTGATTTCGACCGTTTGATGTCGGTTTCTCTATATTCAAACAAAAGCGAATTCTGGGCATTTCTCATTTCTGGTAAGTGTTCTTGGGTTTCTTTTGTTTTTTAATAAAAAAACTTGTTTTCATTGCTCATTCTGGAGGCACTACTTAATTCTAGCTCGCACAAAGTTTGAGTCTTGAAGGCAGATATCGTGCTTGCTTTGAGTTCTTGTTTCAACTGAGAGAGAAAAGGGGAGAAAAGTTTGAAGATCAAGCTACACGGTGGGTTGTTGCTTTCTGGAAAGAAATGATAGGTTCTGATTCCCGAGGCTTGAAGGTTGGTTCTAGGAGTGGATTTTGTTTGCCTTTTATGATCCTCTTCAGAAAAAAAAGAAGAGATTTTTTTTTTTGCCCCTTTACTTTTTTCTTGCTGGGTTCTCTTATTTGGTTTCTAAAAATCCGTCAATTCACATATTTGATGGTTCGATTATCTTACTGTATTATATTGTTCTTGTAGAAACAGGAAGGGCTTTGAATTGCAGAGGTATTTGAATGTTGACGAAGGTCAAGGCAAATTGAGGTATATATTTTTGCATTTATTGATTTGGATTTTTTTCTAAATAAAAACAAATTCATAGTGCGGTTGGTCTATTGATTATAATATCTTGAAGAATTTAAATACACTTGATGTATATCACAACTGTAGATAGAGACTTGTACCTTCTCTTCAAAGGAAAGTCTCTTTCTTCACTCTCTCAACCAGCTAGCTAGCTCTATCTACGAGGATAAAAATGGCAATACACAGCCAAGAATCCACTTTCTCTGAAATCTTGACCATTGGATATCTATCAAGATCACCTTAACAAAGCTTAGAAGATAAATCTGATACCCACGTTCTACCTTCTTCATGGTTGAAAAGTAAAGTTTCAGATTTTTTTTCTTCACTTCCCAGTATACCCTTGACAACCACCACTACTTTCTTCCACTCAATCCAGCGGTAGTTGTATAGCTTAAGGTGATACTCAAAAGGGTGTTTTGGTATTTGCATAATGCTATGTCTTAAAAGGACGGCTATATTTTTTAGTCGTTAAAAAGGAGGTTCTTTCATTTTCATGATTCGATCCGTAATAAATTAGAACAGTTTTGTGTTTATTGTTTTGTGGGATATGCATTAATTTGGTTTAGTTTTGGTTGGCGTTTAATGACCTCTTAAAAAGCTACGGAAATGACTTGCTGGAGCATCTTCAAGGGTACTTTGATTTGGTTGGTCAGGTCTTGTTTTCAGTGAAACAGACTTTGTGCGATCATACAAGATTCTCAAGGCTCTTGATGTTGGCTTATTTGTTTTTTTATTTGTGGTTTATTTTAAAAGACCAGTAGCCTTGGTTTATAATTTATGTATGATGGTTGTAACTGCTCCACTGCTCCACTGCCTTTGAATTTTCTATGCAAGTATCATTTCCATTCTCATTTCTTAACACCCAGGTCATCCATCGCTTTAAGGTTTGGTTTTCTTTTTAATTCAGTTGTTGCAGCTCTGGTAACCAATTTGATCCATACACATTAGAAATCATGGTGGAAGATAGAGGGAAAGAAGTTTTGGTTGATATTCAATCAGTTGAAGACTGGTTATCTCATGCGCAAGAGCTTGTTCCTGTGGCCCTTGACAAGGCCAGGGAGGTTAAGGGCTTTCCTGGTAGATGGAAGATGATAATTTCCAAGCTGGAGCAGATCCCATCGCGTTTATCAGACTTGTCAAGCCACCCTTGCTTCTCCAAGAATGCTCTTTGCAAGGAGCAATTGCAGGCTGTGTCAAAGACGCTCAAAGAAGCAATTGAACTGGCAGGCTTGTGCATGGGTGAGAATTATGGGGGTAAGCTGAGGATGCAGAGTGATCTTGATGCGTTATCTGGTAAATTGGATTTGAATTTACGAGACTGTGGGCTTTTGATTAAGACTGGGGTGCTTGGCGAGGCTACTTTGCCTTTAGCTGTGGCTAGCTCATCAACAGAACCGGAGGCTGCTATTCACAGCAATACAAGGGAATTGCTTGCCCGGCTTCAGATTGGGCACTTGGAGGCGAAGCACAGAGCACTTGATACACTTGTTGAGGTCATGAAAGAGGATGAGAAGGCTGTTTTAGCTGTTTTGGGGCGGAGCAACATTGCTGCTTTAGTCCAGTTGTTAACAGCAACTTCTCCTCGTATTCGAGAAAAGACTGTTACTGTAATCTGCTCACTTGCAGAATCTGGAAGCTGTGAGAATTGGCTTGTTTCAGAGGGTCTTCTGCCTCCTCTCATAAGGCTTGTTGAGTCAGGTAGCACGGTGGGTAAAGAGAAGGCTACAATTTCTCTCCAGAGATTGTCGATGTCAGCAGAAACAGCCAGGGCAATTGTTGGCCATGGTGGGATTCGACCACTGATTGAGATCTGTCGAACTGGTGATTCTGTATCACAGGCTGCTGCTGCTTGCACATTGAAGAATATCTCAGCTGTCCCTGAGGTTCGGCAAAATCTAGCAGAAGAGGGAATCGTGAAGGTGATGATCAATCTCCTAGACTGCGGGATTTTACTGGGATCAAAAGAATATGCAGCAGAATGCTTGCAGAATCTCACTGCCAGCAATGACAATCTGAAAAGAGCTGTTACATCGGAAGGCGGAATTCGAAGCCTATTGGTATATCTTGACGGTCCACTACCCCAAGAATCTGCGGTTGGGGCATTAAGGAATTTGGTTAGCTCAGTCTCTACAGAAATGCTGATATCTTATGGTTTCCTCCCCCGTTTGGTTCATGTGCTCAAGTCTGGATCACTGGGTGCCCAGCAAGCTGCTGCATCTGCAATTTGCAGGGTTTGCACATCAGCAGAGATGAAAAAATTAGCGGGGGAAGCTGGGTGCATCCCTCTTCTTATCAAATTACTCGAGGCTAAATCAAACAGTGTTAGAGAGGTTTCTGCACAAGCAATCTCGAGTTTGGTGTCCCTTTCACAGAATCGAAGAGTAGTTAAAAGGGATGATAAAAGTGTGCCAAATCTAGTGCAATTGCTCGATCCAATCCCACAGAACACTGCAAAGAAATATGCTGTAGCCTCCCTTGCATCCCTTGCTTCGACTAAGAAATGTAAGAAGTTGATGATCTCATATGGAGCAATTGGATATCTCAAGAAGCTTACTGAGATGGACATCCCGGGCTCAAAGAAGCTACTTGAGCGACTAGAAAGAGGAAAATTAAGAAGTTTGTTCAGTAAGAAATAGAGAGAAACGAAAATCTACTTTTGTATGATAACTTCTCTTCCCCTTTTTCCTTCATCTATTCAGTGTTTCATTTTCTGTATGAAACAAACTAGTCAACGACAAGCTGGAGCACTCAAAAGTGTGGCTAATCTATGCAGTTAATGTTCTATTTATAAAATATATAAGAATCCTCGAATGCAGCTTCTTTACCTTCTAGCTTTCATATTTTGCACGTGGACAGCGCTGTTGCAATCATATTTCTGGCCCCATGTCTTCTCCTTTCTGTTTCGCCATGTATCTGCGTGCTTGGATTGATCAGAGATCTTTATGCCGTAGGCGCAGATCATTTCAAGTGCAATGATGTAAGAAATAATTTTTAAAAATATTTAAATTTTAAAGCAAAAATTATTTAAAAAACTACGGTATCACTGTTTCTTAAACATCTCTTCGAAAAGCAAAAATATTTTCATCTTTGCAATGCCATGTTCTATGCAAATTGCAAGTGAATGCTGCTGATAAACTTCAGAATTCTTTGTTTATTTTATTTTGCGCTGCCATCCACTAACTAGTCTGGTGTCGAGGATTCAAAGAAAACATGTTGAATAAACCCTTGTACTTTCAGTGGTTAGGAAATGATAATGATGCCTCCTTGTGCCCAGCTATTGTGCTCAGTGAATAGAGCTGTAAATACATACTAGCAAGCAGTGCCATCTTACCACTGAAGCTTGTACAATTATAGTTATAAAACCAGACAACCTAGTAACTTGTTGACCTGAAGATTAGCTTGGTCTGAGTTTTATTACGAACTGGATTTTATTTTTACTTAAATGATATTTTTAGTTGACCTGTTTAGTTTGTTATCTGGGTTTTGATTCGGGTCAAAACTTAGACGGAACTTATAACCATGGATAAAACTTGGTTTCAATTAGTTTTGCGATGTTAGATCTGAAAAGTAGTGCCTTCAACAGAACCAACTATTGCAGATTTGAATATTACATGAAACGAAAAGGCAAGGCCTGCCCTTTTGTTTTATGTGATTTGTAGTCTGCAATCACAACCTAATCCTAGAAGATATGAACGCAGCCAAAGATCTCACCTCTGGTAAAAGATTTTCAATCCAAGACTTCGTTTCTGTTTCCGTTTGTGCTAGCTGGCAATGCACTGGCAAACTTGATGACATAAACATGACCTCGTTGAAGATATACTGTTGGTTACAGGCTCAAGGCACTCAGTTCTTAGCCCCGCCGCCATGTTACCATTCTCTACTCTTAAGCATCCATCGGTTTCAAATGAATTAGGAGACAATGGTTATGGTTATGTTTTAAAATGTTTTTTATTATATTAAAATAATATTTTTTATTTTTTTGAAATACACCTTTTTTCTCTCTACTTCTGATTTAATTTTAGATCCTAAAAATAACTTCTTATAAAAAATACATTGCTCCTTGAGTTAATGATTTGCTTAAAATTTAATGGAGAAATGACCTAATTCCAATATTTGAAAGCTGATCGGATGACACTTTTTTTTAATATTAAGACAAAAAAAGTTATTTTATGTCTAAACTCTTATAGGAAAGTAGAAGTTGAAAATATCATTCATCCAAGGGGAATTTAAAATTATGTTTAAGATTATTTTTAAAAATATTTTTTTATTCAAAAATATATTAAAATAATATTTATTTTAACATCAACACATTCAAACAATTTAAAAATAATAAAATTTTTTTTTAACAAATCTCTATCACCATTGTCATCTCTAAAAAAGGAAAAAGATGGACACCGTCATAACCAAAAATCCTCTAAAGAGCCCAACAAAAGATCAGTGGGCTAGTATATTGTCCTCGCAACATTTTTGGGCTCGCCCAAGTTCTTAACAAACATTTCCCATATTGAGTTGCGTGCAAGACCGCCGCACTGTCTAGAAGCAGCTTTATCTACCCATACACTTCATCACCAGTGATCCCACAAACAATTCCCTGCCTGACACGTAATTTGATCAGAGCCGTAGATTGTGAAACCAATAGGATCTTATGATGAAGGGTGGTCAAGCATTGAAGTTCATGCATAGACAAGACAGTGGATAAAAGAGACCCTAATAAATTAATTTTGTTTTCTTGTACCGGGGAAGAGAGCACCAAACACGGCCTTGTCATGGTCTGCTATCATTAGCTGATATAGAAATTAGAAATTTAGAAACCGAAACAACACCGGTTGCTGACGCATCAGCCAATTCTATCTTTTTAAAGAACAAAGTCTAAATGCTTTTTTAGAGAGAGAAAAGCTAAGAAAAGATTGTGAATTTGGAGGCTATATCCATCTGGGCACTCCCTTCGGTATTACACACACACTCTCTCTCTCTCCCCTCTCTTTTTCTCCATAGAAATTGTGGATTTGCTAACCCTTTTGTCTGATTGTTGACCTCTGCTTTCTTTGAGGTTTTCTCGAGGAGAGAACTTTGTTCTATTTTAAGAGTATGTTCATTTTTTTTCCTTCTTATTTGCATCTCTGTAACTTTATCGCTGATGAGCTTGAGGTTTTTTGGTATCTTTAATTTTAATTGGGTGTTCTAAAGTTGATTTCTTTTTGTTTGATTCTGGGAAGTGATTGTTAGGTGCATAACTAGAGTTTGCTTCTTTGATTCCGACTGTTATTGTCCTCTTTTCTTGATTTGGGCTCAGTTAGGTAAGAGATTTTTGTTTAATCAGGTTAATAACATTAATCCAGGCTTGAATCCTGATTGAAAGTTTCTTTTATTACTTCTATTTCCGTGCTAGCCAGGGAAAAAGTATACAATCTGTAATTTACAAGAGTTTGAGAATCTGATTGTTGCCAAATTGAGAATTGTTTCTTGACCGTTGATTTCGTCAAGGATGTAATAGTTACGTGAGTTTGGCGATTCATCAAGAAACTATGACAGGACCTTACAATACCCAATTGGAATTGGTTTACGCTGTTAAAGAAAATCTCATGTGTTGCTTGTCTATGATTCATCAAAGAGAGCATAAAAGTCTGAAGAGACAGCCTTTGTCGCATACAGAAAATGGCTGAGAATTTCTTGCCTTATAGATGAATTTTCTGGGTTCTGTTGATGTATTTCTTTTCACTTTTGTCATGTTAGAATGTGCTTTGTCTATGTTCAATGCTGTTGAACTCTATTATTTCTTGAGTTCTAACAATAGTTCAGTATTTGACTTTGCAGGTTTGATACGGGTAAAAGATGAGTACACTCGATGCAACTAGAGCAGAACTGGCTCTTGTAGTTCTGTATCTGAATAAGGCTGAAGCCAGGGACAAGATTTGTAGGGCAATTCAATATGGTTCAAAATTTTTGAGTGATGGACAAGCTGGTACTGCCCAAAATGTTGACAAATCAACCAGCTTAGCTCGGAAAGTTTTCCGTCTTTTTAAGGTAAGACTTATAATGCACTTATTAGATATGATTGAGTTGGATTTCATCTGGCTCTCTTTATATCCCTTCAAATCTAGGAAACGAAGAGCTTCTTTCCTGTGTTTCTTTCTGCAACCAAAACCATGTGTATTTGTTCGGTAAATGGAAGCCAAAAGTCCTTTAATTTGGCTGTCCATGTCTAATTGCAGTTTGTCAACGATCTGCACGGTCTTATTAGTCCAGTTCCTCAAGGGACCCCCCTGCCTCTTGTTTTATTGGGAAAGGTACAAATGATTTGTCAATAAAAATGTTTCTGTGACATCTTCGTTATCTTCATGGTGGTGACTTTGTCAGTTTGATGCTTATTTCAGTCTAAAAATGCGTTGTTGTCAACTTTCTTGTTTCTTGATCAAATTGTTTGGCTGGGTAGAAGTGGAATTTACAAGGTACGGAATGCTCCACTCTATTTTTGGTTATTTATGTTTCAGAATGAAATTCTATGAGAAGCATTAGCCAGAAACGTGAGTTAGCTTGATTTTTACAGAACAAAGAACGTGTTGAGCTAATTGGCCGGATTTCCCTTTTCTGTTGGATGGGATCCTCAATTTGCACTACTTTGGTTGAGGTTTGTAGCGTCTCCCGTTTTTTTTTTATTCTTTTCCTAGAAATTGACTGGGTGAATTACCCCCCCCCCCCAAAGTAAAGGAAAGGTAATGAGGATCTCTTTGCAAGCTGAAAATGGTTTCTATGACATGTTCTACCATTTTCACATCAGGTTGGGGAGCTTGGGAGGCTTTCTACATCAATGAAGAAGTTGGAGAAGGAGCTCAAGGATAGTGAAAAATATCATGTATGTATATCATTGTTTTAGCAGGCTGATTGTTTTAAATGCTTCCATGTAATGGTTATTTTTTGGTGGTCCTTTTTGAGTGCAGAATGAGCAATACCGTGCTAAACTTAAAAAATCAAATGAAAGGTCACTAGCCCTCGTCAAATCAGCCATGGACATTGTAGTTGCTGTTGGGCTACTTCAATTGGCACCCAAGAAAGTCACTCCTCGAGTTACAGGAGGTTTTGGGTTTGTTAGCTCTCTTATCTCTTGCTACCAGGTACTAATTCTTTGCATGCTTTGCTCTCATTGTTAATCAGGAAATCATCAGTATATTAATTTACTTCTTTGAGATTACCTATGTATTGCCCACTAAAGCACTGCTTGGTTGAGCTTGCTGTAATTGGATTTTTATTTTAAAACAAAATTGTAGTTTCCCAAAGTTATCGGTGGGTATGTGCTCTGTTTACTAAATGGATTTCTTCTTGTGACATGCAGTTGCTTCCATCGCCACAAAAGTCTAAGACAACTTGAAGACACAACACCGTTCTGCTCAACAAGTTAAATGTCATCTAAATAATTACTTGAACCTTGTGACCAATCCTTGTGTAGGCTTTGTTAGCAACTAGTCATCCTGAGGGTGACCTAGAAGGTTCATTTACCTATTTAGTTTTCACTATATTCAGCACCCTTGTTGTCACAACTCACAGTTCATTACAATCTCTTGCATTAGCAAAATAATAATTCACCAATTTCATGTCTGGTTTGCATTTCAGATTTAAGTGGTAAAGAGTGTTTGTTAATGAGGCGCGACACGCGGGTAAACAAACGCACAAGTAGTTAACACTTAACACTACAAACATTGTAGCTGATCTGCAGATGTTTGGTTTGGGTGGACTTTACAGTTTACACTATAATGAATTCTATCAGATCATACATTTGTGCATACCTAAAGTGGGGTACTATTGTTTGGCTTCTCCATGTCTGGCGTTAGCTGCATTCACATGCTTTCATAATTTTTTGTGTAAATGATTATGGCTGGGTCTCAACCTTCCTGGCCCAACATCACCCAAGCGGGATGGTAACGTTTTATAGTTTGTTTCTGCTCACTTGGGTGTTTGGTTTTATTATAATTTAGACAGACAGAAAACTTTTTTTAGGGTGAAAAAAATATCCAAAAAGCGTATCTATGATTTGGATATTAGCATTTTCGTGATGAGGTACCTTGTTTATTTCTAGTTATCCCTGTTAGAGGCGATCCCTTTCAACATTAGTTATGTTGCTAATACAAATCCTCAGACTTTTCAATTTGTTTCAAGTATACCCTGATTCTTTAATTTTGTGAATAGGATAACTCTGAAAGCACTGGCAATTTTTTTTTTTGGATGGGGGGGGGGGTGGGGTTTAAAATTTTTTAAAAGTGATTTTTGCCTCAAAATTTATGAAAATAATATTTTTAAAATTTAGTATATAAAAAAAATCCAAAAACTAAAAAAATAATAAATTTAGATGAAAACGTTTAATTTCAATCGCAAACAGGAAATCACGAAGGCAAAAGGTTTAAAGTTTTTTCTCATGTCTACAGTATCATCTTCAACTACAACGTAGGAACAGGTACCAATGCACAAGCAAGATTTTGAAAAACACAGAATCTTTGATAGCTACTCTTTAACATTTCGGCTACCTTCATTGTCAGCCAGCGTTAGTGCCGACAGACGGTTGCCCTCGAGTGCTTCCCTCTTCAGCCAGCAGGCTAGAAGCCTAGAAGCAGGGTTGGACGCAAGCTCTCTACCAGTGGTTGTAGAACACTTTTTTTTTTTTTTTTTCAGAACCGTAAAAAATATCCTAAAACCAATCTCTATCTCTTCTCCGAAGAATCTTACGAGCTCACCTTCAAGATCAGCCTGATACATTTACATAAAAGAAAAAAATTCTCTTAAATGTTAATTCTAAAAGCTAACCCTAAGACTTGGTTGCTAATCCTACAGGAATGGAGTGCGCAAAAACATTCTTTTTATTTAAACATGATTGTGATTTGGGGAGCAATAACTTCAACAGCAAAACCTGAAAGTGAGATCATTCCCATTGTAACTAAAAACTGAAATGAAATATCGACACCTCCGCAAGATCTGTGAGAATTTCTAAATCTACAGTGAACGAAATTAATTCATTTACCACTAAGCCACGAATATATATATATATACACACACGACAACTTTATTGATGGAAGGCCAAAGACACACACACCCATACCTCCATACCCAAAGAAGGAAAAGCTATACATTTTTTCTTCCGGTAATTAGGAGATAATTAGCAATTGTATTAAAGCATATATGGGAATCCATTCTCTCCCTTAATAGATGAAACGAGTATACGTCCTCCGATATATCCAAATCCTTCAAAACAACCGGCGGGGTTAACAAAAGTCAACTCGATTGTACAATAAAATAAATGGGAGAGGTAGTCATTCACAATATAAATATGGCATGTGGTCAGATATAGCATAATAATAATAAAAAAAAAACTTTTGAATATAAATAATGTATGTATTAAGTTAGACAATGATATATTTATTTGTTATTATTTATCATTTAATTTTAATTATTTGTTTATAATATTTATTTTCTAATTTAGAATTATATTTTGTATTTTATAGGTACAATTTGTTAGGATACCACATATACAAGGAGTGTCATCTTCGTTTACACGTAAAATTTCTCAATACATGAATCTTAGTCCAGTTAATCCTTCTATTTTACAGTTGTAGGGATTAAATAAATTAAAGGCCATATGACATGAAAATACATGTTTATTTTTCATTTGAGAAATATGATTAATTATTGTTCTAATGACCTTATAATTCATGTTAATACATCAAATTTTTTCTTTTGTTATGGAGGATTTGGATAAGATGTATTGCAGATTTTATGTCGCAAAAGACATAGATAGACTCAAATATAATATTATGTTATATATAATTACATTATATTATTTTTCTAGTTAAGAGTTATTGTTATCATGACTACTTTTATGATATTGTTTTTGCTAATCATCATGTTGATTTTAAAATTATCTTATATATTATTTTATTTTGTGGGCTCTCCCATCCGGTACATTTTTCTATTTAAATAGTATAGAAGTGGATTAGTGCATTTTTATATTTAGTTTATATAACCATGATTTAATATTATTAATTAACAAATGAATATGCTGTTTAAAATTTCAAATCGGTCATTAACAATTTAAAAAGTACACATAAATAAAAATAATAAATAAAAATAATGTTTAAAAAACACAAGCATTAATTGAAATTTTGATCAACAAGTAAAAATAATGTTAAAACAACTTCAATTTCAATTATAGGTTTAAAATTCGATAATTTAAGGTTTTGGTTGGCCTGTAATGATTTAGACTTTGTCTTATATAAAATATTAAGATAGACCATGCGACTTGACACAACTACTATTAACAATAAGACACAACTACTATTAACAATACCAGTTGGTTAGCGGGTGTTTACAACAGCTAATGACAATAAATAAAGCCATGTTTTTTTATAGCAGTCAGGTTAAAAGTTCGCTATTTTCCAAATAGTTTTCTCTGATATGCTGTTTTTTAAAAACTTATATGAAATTGTGCTAGCTTAATAAAAGACCCATATTTTATCTAGAATATACACAGCTTAAACACCACCTTGGCAGAAAGAGCTTGGAAGGTTTCCAGCGTAGTCACTCTGGCTTTTGAGAGATCAGGACACCGACTTGTTATTGAGCCCAAATTCATAGAGGTCTGGTAAAATAAACAAAGAAAGGTTATGATTATTATAGGTAACAGGCCTAGAAAGCCAACTCATCATCCATTTCATCGGCCGCTTCATCATCTTCTGAGTTCCAATCTTCATCTACTACTCCGACCCCCAACCCATTCACAAACTGCTCCAAATCAGCAAGTCCATGCCAGGGCACACCATGATATAAGGCGTCATCTTCAGGTAAACTTGGTGGTAGTGAACTTCGTGGTGCACTACTCAGGGTTTTCAATACAAACTTTCCACAAGGTCCAAGGATTTCAACACCAAATGCTGATGATAATGGCCTGCCTTTAACTTGAACATGAGCCACGCTGAAATATCACAGGAAAATGCATTAAAAACAGAAACTATGCATTATAGCCAGCAGTCTTAAGTTGCATACAGCTCTGCATTAAGGAATTATTTCTCTTAATTTTTCTGATATGATTAAGGCTGATTAAAATTTTGAGAAAAAAATATCAATTTCCAAACCAACCGATGCCCCAGAGTCTTCATTTGAGTAAATATGGTTTCTAATTTATTCCCACAACACAGATTTGGCCACAACTTAGTGGGGGTGCTCTGGAGGAGTGATCCCACTCACATCAAAGGGGGACTGGCTATGACAACTATTCATGGGTCCCACTATTATGTGAGTGGAGCATGCACATATATATGGACACCAAAACCAAACTGCTAAAGAATAGTGGGTTGAACAAACCATATATAGAATAAGCCATCCATTTCTTGCCTCTGAACCCTTCTCAACAGCTCAATCTGCAGAATTCCACCAATGCAAACAACAGGTTCTGGAAGCTTGAAGTTCTGCAAGCTGCTCTCCTGTTCAGGGGCTTTGATGAATTAGGATTTCTGTTGAGAATTCGATCATATAATGACAAATAGTGTTCTCTTTAGAGAAAATTCTAGAATAAAAAAACTTTTCCTGCCGCATGAAGACAGCTCTATGGGGTCTTAAGTTACCATGCAGTGTTCTCAAAAAGTTTGCACTTGTTCTTTTATCAAACAGGCTACAAAAAGAGACAAAGTCAGCCACTGTTTATGGTTCATGATCATGTGACTTATTATTTAGGAACATCCCTGGGGGTTGTAAATACAAGAGCGCTGTTTGCAGAAAACTTGGCCACTGCATTGTTTAATTTAGTCTTCAAGGTTTCCTGCAATAAGTAATCAACTCAGGCGCATGCTGCCGAGTGTAAATATTGGATCCCAACTCCATGTCTATCTTAGATCGCTAAAATTTCCCGCAAAAGTAACTAAGACAGATCCATCTACTATGCCTGAAAATAGAATGCTGCACCTGTTCATATGCCAATTGATAGTTCACTGAACTATGGTTTTTTATGCAAGCTCCACTTATAGAATTGATAAAGAAACTGTAGAAATAATAATGCAGTTCCATGGCCACATGATATAGGTAGTGCTTCTGTTAAGAAAGAAAAAAAAATCACAGCAACATCACTAAGATTAAAAAATGGAAAACAGGCATGACATACCTGGGCCATTGGAAACTCTGGTGAAGAGTAAGTCCATATGAACTTGTCATCAGCACAGCTATCCAATGGTTCACCCAAAGTATCATCCATTGGGCACTTGGGATGACCCAAATGAAACCGCACAGATTCTGCCGAATATATTGGTGAACCCCACTGAAAATAAGCTGAACATAAAAACATATGATACCTCAATAAAGGACAACTATAAGGTCAGAACAAACTGAGAGAGTAAATGAATTTGATGAAATTAACAGAAGAATAACCTTGAAAAGGTTGTATATTAATTTCAGTAATAACACAAATATCAGCAACCAGTTTATACACTAGTGTCTCAGGTACTGCAGCCTTACGCTGTCCTTTACTTGACCAGTATGAAGCTCTCCTTCCAACACGGTCCCCTTTTTGCAGAGTGTTACGAATGCTTTCCTCTGGATAATTATCAGTGCTAGAAGCACTTATTGCATCCTTAATGCAATCATCAAAAGGAAATGACAAGCACGCTTGAGCTAGAAATGCATATGCTTTATGCTCCCTCTTCAGAGTTTCCCATTCCACAAATTTGCTACATCCGACTTCTGAAGCTTTTTCCATAACACAACTAGGTTCAATTACACAATCAACTCTAAGCAAGTGAGGAAACATACTCAAGCACAGCTGCTTACAAAGACCATTTGCAATCACTGTGAAGCAAACCAAACCAAACCCAATCAAAACCTTCAGTTACAAAAACAAGATTCAATGTTAAAGGGAAACTTTCTCTACCCAAACCCTGCAACCATCACTAAAATTTCAATCAAGATTGAAATTGAGCAGGTTGTCAAGACCAATTTCAAAAACTATCAAAAAATAATGTTCATTGATTTTTTATATAGCAAAGTTGAAAGCAACTGGGATGCAACCTGTTGAGAAATAATTGAAAACTGTATTGGCAACAGCAACAAGTGATTAAGAAGATACCCTTAGAGTGGAACTCATGGACAATGGCATAAAGGAACCTTGAGGAGAATCTAATTAGATTGCAGCTACCACCAAAGTAATTGATTACAAATTTCAATTTGAAAGAGACAACAAATGTTTGTGCCTAAATTGACTACAAAAACAAGAGGAAAGAAATGCAAAAAAATAAAGTACCGACCAACATGTATTGCAACAAGTGCCATCCATTTTTTTCTTTGGTAACAACTTAGACGATCACTTAAAGAACACAGCTATTCTGATAAGAATACTTCATATCAAAAGGAAAAACAGGTGTTTGAAATGTGCTTTTGTGGATATCAAAACAACTGCAAAATGTTTAAAGATTTTAGTTTAAACATAAAAGCAAATACTCACCAAAATCTCGCCAAGAACGAGAGACATAACTAGCACGGACAAGATCAGATGGATCTTCCAAACACCTGAGAATCTTCATTGATGTGTCATGGTCAAGACAATTCAAGAAATCCATACGGATCTCCATTTATAATGACCTCAGCCAATTCACTAAAAACACCTTGATCTGTTTGAATCTCAAAACCTGATTAAAAAAAAATATATATATATTAATAACAACTTCATTAAATAACATCCACTGTTCAAGCAGATTCCAATATTGAAATAACCAAATGCTTAAATTTAAAGTTTCAGTTCACTCTCATCTCACCCTCCTAAAACAGCTCAACTACCAAAAACCCTGATGTCAAATTCAATGTAAAAAAAAATTCATGAAAACCACAAGCTCCCAAGAAGCTAACAAGGAACTGGGACCTTTTACAAGCTGAATAATTAGAATTCATTCCCTAATCACTCACGTAGTTAATGTAACTTCGAAAAAACTAATTGAAATTGTTAGACAGGGCAAAACCTCTTCAAGATTTCTAAAAGGGACCAAAAAGAAGAATGATTTTGCATTAATATGCACAGAATTCAAGGGTTTTTGTTAAATTCCATTAAATTCAACAAAAAAACACATTCAGGATTCTATATAATTATAATTGTAATTTGGTACAGGTAAAATCAGGATTATCAATAATGAGGATGGTTATGATCACTGTACAAACCCAGAAAACAGACGAAAAAGAACTGCAGATGATTGTGATTAACTAGATGAGCCCGTGAAAAAGAAATTCAAAGTCAATCGAACATAGAAGAGAATTTTTGCAAATTCAAGAGAGAGAGAAAGTAATTGTCGATTTTTTGAAAATAAAAATAAAACAAAAGGTATGGAGAGAAAGGCCGGGAAGTAGAGAGAAGGTAAGGAAAGGAATTTGAAATTCTCACCTTTGTTGACGAAGAAAAGTATGCATCTTTGTCACAAATCCTGGAGAGATAAAGCAAAGGGAGGATTTTGTAGAGGGAGATAGTTGGTGGGGATTACCGTGACAGGAAGAATGCTTGTTTTGTATATAAATGACAGGGATAATTTGATATATATATATATATATATATATTAATAATAATTTGCTTGGATTGGATACCCGTGTTCTGTGACTATTTGTTTGTTTTCTTGGTAAAATATAAATTCCACGTTCCAAGTTTGAAGGTAAAAATATTCTCCAGCCAGTTTTTATCGAGAAAGAAAAAAGAAATAGAGACATGAGATAATGAGATTTGTCTCCATGCAATTTTTATTTTAAAAATATAAAAATTTATTTTATAACTATTTTAGATAGATTTGTTTTTGTTTTTGTTTTTGTCATATCAATTCAGCATGTTTTTATCCTTTTTGTATTTCTTATTGTATCATGTATTTGTTAAAAATAAAATGTCATTAGTGACTTTATGATTAAAAAAAAATTGATAAGAAATTTAATAGGATCTATAAAATAACTAATTAAAAATAATTAATTACTTTCTGAACATCTTAGAATTTTCGTTAATAGCATAAGGAAAAGAAGTTTATTATGAGAGGGAAGATAATTATCCCTGTTTATTTTTGCATCTCAAATTTAAAAAAAAAATAATTTTTTTTATTTGTTTTAAATTAATATTTTTATATATATATATTTATATCATTTTGATACGTTGATATTAAAACTAATTTTTAAAAAATAAAAAATATATTATTTTAATATATTTATAATTTAAAAATATTTTAAAATATAACTATAATTACACCTTCAAATAGACCAATAAAAATAATTTAGTTATTTCATCAAATTTAAAAATTTGTGTTGAATAGATAATATAAACCAAACTACATAATGTTAAATGTAGTTTTCAACACCAAATGCTGACGATAACGATGCAATGTGAGTGATCTGCTAGAATAATAAATAATAGCAAAATATTGCCTTGAAAGAGTTATATTCCAGGCGAATCATTTGCAGTGGGCCCAGATGCTGGGATGATTGTCCGAAGTCTCCGAGATAAGAAAGCACAAGCCCGGCAAAATGACAGGAGTGTCCCGGCCCCGTGTGCGTACTTTTAATACGTGGCACTTGCTTCATTATTAGATCTGATGAAATCAAGAGCTCATCATTAAAATTAAGGTGTTTTTAGTTGGTTCAGCAGTCAATGTCCAAATCTTAGAATCATGAGTAAGAGGAATTAATTTCTCCGAATGTCTTGTAAAAAAAAAAGATTTTTCAGATATACAAAGAAGAAGTAAGAAAATTATTTTAAAAATAAATTTAATTCTGAATAATGGTTAAGTTGATTTCAAAAATTCACTATCATATCATATAGGAAAAGTAGAAAGTATTTTGAAAATTCATGAAATTCCACTTTGTTGGAGCTCAACCAAAGTTAAAACCACATTGGATCTTTTTATTTTTACGTTTTAAAATTTTTTTTTTTTAAATTATTTATTTTTATTTTTTTAATTGTTTTAAATTAATATTTTTTGTGTTTTTAAATTATTTTAATGGATTAATATCAAAAATAATTTAAAATAAAATAAAATAAAATATCATCTTGATATATTTTTAAATAAAAAATATTTTTAAAAATAATCATTAGAATACTCTCAAACGCTAAAAAAACAAATAAAAACAAATATTAGGTTACTCTACTGTGCTAGGCTGCTAGCTGCTGCAGGAGGAACCAATTTTTATTTTAAATATAAACAATAAAATTAAAAAAAAAATGATAAAAAAAAATCTCAAACGAGTGAATGCATACAAAATTCGGATGAAATGTGATAATTTAATTTTAATTAAAAAAATCAAGACGATAAAAAAAACTCATATTATGGTTTTTTTTAAAATATAATAAGAAATAAAACTGAGAAAAATGATTTTAATTTATTTTTCATCAACAATTTATTGTCATATACATAATAATTCAGAACACGCCTAACAGACATTAATCTGATTTTTATACTTGGATGTTTAATTTGCTTGAAAATTCTGGGGCGTGTTCGTTCTCCTAATCTAAATTTTTACAAGTATAGATAGAACAACATATTCATCACTGTCTCATTAAACTTTAATTGATCTAAATGCTCAGAATTTTGATGGCTTGTATAAAACGTTTGATAAAAAAATAATCACTGACACAGGCCATCTTTGCAGGACAAGGTTCCCACAGCTGCCGTCATCGTGTTGAAAATGGCACCATAGCTTTTCTCAAGGATTCTCAGCTTCTGAATCATTGCACAATCCAACGAGTGCTGCAACATCTGCAAAGACAGTCAAGGCTCTTCCAGAAAGTGATTGCCTGTATCATTAGGGCTTGATCCACGATTGAATATCATTGCTCAAAAATTGATCGCCGCTAGCTTGTTAGTTTATTCATCTCACATGATGCATTTGCAGAGCAGTGATGGCGTTCTGGGGAGCTATTTGACTAGAAGCACACAGCCTTCCTTAATTCTGAAACAGTTCATTCCCTGGAAAATTCATGGTAATTCAAACCATCTATCTCATATTCCCTCGTTGATTCCTCGTAAACAAGTTCAAAATCTAGATATCAAGGCTGTCTAATTAAATATCTGACTTGTATTTCATGTGATTATCAAATGAGCTGTGAGAATGCTGGAACTTTCATTTTCTGCAACACCAGATATACAAGCATCACTTGAGCACCTGCGGCTATAAACAGGTAACGGGATTATAAAGCTGACTTCTCATTCTCTAAGTTTCAATTGTATTCCTGCACTTCTACACCTTGTCCCTTCAATATATTCAAAATCTGCTCCACTGTACATTGACCTCTACATGCCCACCAAGAAAGGGACGAGGTCCGTCATCTCCAGGTATCCCTGGTGCTATCTAAATCTGGGCTTCTAATACAAACTTTCCAGATGGTTCAACTATTTCAACACCAAATGCAGGTGATAATGATCGGCCATTAGCTTGAATGTGCGACACACTGCAATGCAACAAGAAAGGAATTAAAAAACAGAAATTGTACATGGCAGTCAAGAGGGCAGTGATTGCACTGAACATAGTGAAAACGATGCATTAAGAAAAGTCATTTTTTGTTTACAAAGGTTGGAAGCTGCTTAGGACTGGTAGGGTAGGGGATTTGACCAAGCCAAGCAAGTGGACATGTAATCCGCATTGAGTAACTTTGCAAACTAGCCAAACTCAAGGTAGCCAGAGGCGGTTTATTAACGATATACCAATCCACGCTGTCGATCTTCACGAACTGATGCGTATTTACTGAGACCTATAATCTGATCCCCACATATCTGGTCAAATATAACATGTTCAAGCACATGCATGGAATCGAGATTAATCAGTGAAATAAATGCTATTATTCTAACATGATCTAGAACCCAATTAGGTAAACTATCATATCATATGGACTAATAATTAAGCATTCGATACATGTATATCTCTTCAGTGGCAGTCAAAACTAGGCCATTAAAAAGAGTGCGTGGAGCAAACCATATAAAGAATAAGCCATTAATAGCTTCTCTATGATCAACCATGTCCAATTGTTCAGCAAAATTCCCCCAATGCAAAGAACAGGTTCTGGAAGTTTGAACTTCTGCAAGCGGCTCTCCTATCCTGTAGAAGGCATTTGGCATATTTGTAATTATGTTGAGAATGGGAGCATCACATTGTTGTCATTACTCAAAGGCCTATCCATTTCGACACACATAAGAACACATACACCCAAGTAGTATATTCAGGATACAAAACATAGAGTAAATAACACATACAGCAACGTTGTTTTCAAGAATTTGCAGTTCTGTTCTTATTCCTTCATCACGCATGCAACAAAGAGACCAGTTAGCTAGTGTTGAGGGTTCATGATCTTATAATTTCCCATCAATGCTCAAAAAGGAGGACAAGACTCGGTTCAACCACTACTAAAGTTTTAGCTATAAGAGCGAGACTTTTCAGGCTCATTTCCAGGCTATTGATGAAGTTTTCTTCTTTTCAGCCACCTTGTTGCAGGGATAATTGAGGTTAGTTTGCAAGCTCAGCACAATCATTCAAAAAGCTACACACTAGTTTATACTCTTTCTTCGAATAAGAACAAGAATAAAGTTTGAATCTTGTAAGTCATTTCTAGAGATATGCTGCATCTCAACCATGAATGTTATGCTACTTCCAAAAGTTGTAAAGCTATAATGGTGGATGGAAGGTTTTAAGTCAGGCAGGAAGCAACATTTCACACTGCAATCAAAAGACAAGAAAAAGGAAGAGAGATGCAGCATACTTCAGCCATTGGAAACCACGGTGAAGTGTAAGTCCATATGAATTGTCATTAGCAAAATTATCTGATGGCTCACCCAAGGAATCATCCAATGATCTGGGATGACCCATTCAAAAGTGCACAGGTTTGGTCGAATATATAGGTAAATCCACAAACAAATAAGCTGGACATAAAAACATAGAATAACTCAATAAAGGTCAACTAGAAGGCAAAACAAATTAAAGGAGTTCAGAAGAATTAACTTGAAAAGTTTCTATATTAATTTCAGTAACAACACGAATATCTGAAACCAGTTTATATGCAAGTGTCTCAGGCACCACAGGATTACTCTGTTCTTTACTCAACCACCATGAAGATCTCCTTCCAAAACGGCTCCCTCTTCAGAGATTCCCATTCTGCAAATTTGCCACATCCAACTTCCAAAGCTTTTTTCATAACATAACTGGGTTCGATGACACAATACAGCCTGTGCTAGGGAGGAAATTTTCTTGAGCAAAACTGCTTGCAAAGGCCATTGCAGTCACTGTAAAACAATTGAAACCCAACCTAACCATTCAGCAAGAAAGACAAATTCAAGGCGTGTAAGCTTCTTCTACTCAAGCCCTTCATTAATCACTAAAATCTCAATCAAGATTGGGATTAAGCAAGTAGTCAACAACATTTCTTAAAGTTTCAAACTATCAGGTTCCTATCTTTTTTATTTTTAGTAGCAGTATATAGGAGACAACAATGTCACATCCTCGAGATGAAATAGCTGTAAACTACATGTCCAGCACCAATGCACAATATAGAAGATCCTCATCAAGTAGAATACGCAGTCTTGAGGAGAATATAATTGAATTGCACTTACCAAAGAATGAATCGATTGCAAAGTTCAATATAAAAGAGATTGGTGTATTTTCAAAATGGCAAGAAAAACTGCAAGGCATTGTATTGGAATATCCATCGGATCTTCTCCTTGTTTAAACAGAACTTTTCATCCGTTCTGCATTTGTCTTTACACCTCTAGAAACTCGTTGTAATTTTCTTTTGCGAAGTACACAGACAAGACTTGGTGAATTTCAGGTGATTTTGTGTGGATGTCGTGGCTTAAGAAAAAAAAGTAAAGTGGAATGCATCTTTGGTTTGCAGCTCGGTTACTGTAAATGTAGGTTTCTTGCATGTTCTGGATCTAGAAACAGTAAAAAACACTTTGCCCTCTTTTTCTAACCTTAAAACCTGATTCCAAATACTAAACAAAACATAAAAAGCTTCAATAAACAACATCCAAAGCTCAAGAAATTCCAATCTGGGCAACAACAAATCCTTTGACAAGTAGAAAGAATTTAAAGGGTCTCTTCACTTCCATCTGAACTATCCTAAAACAACCTCACCACCCCAAACCCTGGTGAAAAATTCAAAGTAAAATAAGATCCCGAAGCTTACAAAGTTCAAACAAGCAACTGGGTGCTTGTGAAAACTGAAACCCAGCAACACAAATCTCACGCAAACAAGAAATAACTCTATGATCGCAAAACTAATGCCCACATCATCAAAGTCAACTCCAGAGTATAGTTTGTACATTAGACTTGGAATTAATTATATATCTCATAAGAATATTGATGGGCGGAATCCGGCGACTGGTGATGTACTGATAATTACTCAACTGAGACATAATTTTTTACGTGGTTCGGCAAAACCGCCTACATCCACGGGAGAGAGTCCATTTATTAGAGATAGAGAAAGAATTACAATAAATATATGAAGGAGGATCTAATCACTCAACTCTCATCTGTCTTGCTGCCTTGCAGCTTTTCTTTCTCTCTTCTCTCTTGCATACACTCACGTTTTCTCTCACATTTTTGCTCTCAACTTGTTGCCTATTTATAGGCAAATGGTGACTTCAATTCTTCTTTCTAGCTGCACATGGGAGTGAGTGGCTGCCATCTTCTTCAACAAAGGCTGCTGCCACTTGCTTAGTGGTGGTGGCCACTTTAATGGTGGTGGGGTATTGCCAATAAATGGCAATACCTAACAAATATAACTAAAAACTATTGTGTACTTAGTTTTCTAATAACATGAACCTTAATTTAACTACAACCCAACCCCCAAACGACTAAAACTCGAGAACTCCAACCTCTTCAACTACTGATTTGTCCCAATTTTTTTTCTAAAATTAATAGGAAGTATCGGTTGTTTTTTATATTTTTTATTTTAAAATATATTAAAATAATATTTTTTTTATTTTTAAAAAATTATTTTTAACATCAATATATTAAAATAATCTGAAAATATAAAAAACTATTAATTTAAAATAATAATAATAAAAAATTTAATTAGTCCCAAGCTACTCCCTCTCCCTACATGTTAAATCCATCTCATATAACACCAAGCCAAATAAAAAATACATGGCCAATAAAATTATATGGTTCCTCCAAAAGACAAGATATATAAGAAGCTGAGGATGTTGATGGCTCATCCTCATATGAAATCCACTTCTATTCAAGCATAATTTTAGGTTAACTATTGAACAACATAAGAAAAGAGAATTATGTACCAAACAAAATAGGAAAAAAAAACTTTGGTAACCTGCAAGAATTGACACAATTCTTCTTCATAACATGCTTTTTTTTCTTTTTTTTTTAGACAAATCATTATGGAATAAACATATGTATAAACAGGATTGAACTCACTTGCAGGATTTGATAAAAACCAAGAAAAATATCATCCCCCACCCCCCAAAAAAAAAATCAAATCCTAAAAGAAAAGAAAAGGAGAACCTCATTGTAATTTAATGCTCTGGCCTCTGGCTATTTGCATCAACTTTTAAAAGTACACATAATGGATCCTTCAGATAAAAAACAAAGTGTAGAGATAGTCAGGATGGGAAAGCAAAGCAGCACTTAAAACTTAAAAAAATAAATTATAATGTACACTCCATATTTGTCAAATGGACTACCTATAGGGTTTTGGCTAGTGCAAAATGCTTTTCACTGAGTGTCCATTTGGTAACATGTTCACTAAAAAACAAGATGAGATCGCAAAGTTTTGAAAAGCTGCTTCTCGTGGGGTAGGAAGTTATACAAAGCAGCAAGTTTATCAAAAATATATTTTTAATATTGGATGAAAAATACAAAATAAACTTGACTTATAAAATCAAATCATAAAATCAATAAAAAAAAATTTCATATAGAGTTCAAGTACTTTAAAATATACGGTTCAAATAAAAATTTATATATAATTTAAATACCTTAAAATACATAATTTAAATATAAATTTATATATAATTTAAGTATTTTTTTATTAATTAATAAATTTAAAACAAACAATCTACTGGTAGAAAAGTAATTCAAGAACTAGCTCAAATCAAATATATAATCAATTCAAACATTTAATTCTAAGAACCAGCTCAAATCAAATATATAATCAATCCAAACATTTGAGTTATGGAAGCATGCATAAATAACTCAAAAAACTAAAGCAAAAGGCTCAAATTAGTTCATCATGTTTGATATTTGAGAAATAACCATGTTAGTTTATATAAAGAACAATTATTGTTTTATAAGCAGACAAACTAACCAAACACCCAATCCATTCTTATCATGATACAAAACCAATATATATATATACCCATAAAAAGGAAGCAGTTGAGAAGCGATGAAAGGAAAATGGGTTTTGGAGTTATATATAACACATCAATAAAAGCAATTATTAGGTCCAAAAGACTATTGATGATAAGGTAGTGTTTCACGCAGCTATTATTTATTAAAAATAGTTTTGTTAAAAAATATATTAAAATATATTTTTTATATATAAAATATATTTTTATTATCAACATATTAAAACAATAAAAAAATACTAAAAAAAAAACTCCCAAAGAAAAAAAAATTATTAGATACAAAAGACTTGATATTGAATAATTGTTTGACATTATAATAAAAATATTTTATTAATATTTTTTAAAATATTTTAATATTTACATATCAAGTAAAAAAAATAATAAATATATTCTACTTCTTACTGCTATAGAGAGAGAGAGATGCCTATGATTATGTTTTACCAAAAACTGGGAGAAGGAAACAAAAGCAGAAAAAGGGGACAAGAAAAGAGAAAAAATAAATATACGATAATAGAAAAGCAACAAAAACGGAAAGTGGAAAGAGCGGGGAAATGAGGGTGTTTGAGAGTGTGGTAGCGGTTGCTTTTCAAATAGCTTTTCGTGCCGAAAAGCATGCCAATAATGTTTTTTTATTTTTTAAAAATCATTTTTGATATCAACACATCAAAACGATCTAAAAAGTACAAACTGCACTTAATTTTAGCAAAAAAAAAAAAGTTTGAATTTTTTTAAAAAGCAGGTTACACCTCAATCAATCTGCACGCCCCCTCCCCTGCCATACATTCATAAGTTATGAAAGCCAGCAGTCAGCAAAGCACAATTGTTAATTTTATCAAACTCGATAAACTCAGACCGAGTTTATCGAATTTGACTGATTTTGATCGAATTTACTGGTTTTTAAGTTTTTTACCTGATTTTACACGTTATATCTGTGTTGACTCGTAAAATCATAAGATTTTACGAGTCAACACGCGAGTTTAACAACCATGCAATGGAGCATGACTCCACTATTCACTCTACTGTTTAGTGAAGAGTTGAGCCATGCTCCACTGTTCAATATGACTGCTCACTAAACTTAAATCAATTTTTTTTAAATTTAAAAAAATTGTACTGTTCATGTGAAAAGTTTGGTTTTTTTAAAAAAACCAGTGCAGTTAATTGATTTAACTCGTACTGTTCACGTGAACGTGAACATTAATTTTTTTTTTAAAAAAATTTGGTTTAAGGTGAATTAAATTTACTTGTACTGTAATCTTAATTTTATTCCTAATAATATTGTACCTAATTTTATTGCATGCTCAAAAAATCATGAGAGTTGTAGTTCTTGTCGAATGAATTTTGTACGTAATGAAATTGTAAATGCTTTTTTAAATAATTTGATTGCAATTCCAATTATGTTCTTGTTGGGTCCGACTCAGTTAAAAAAATCAATTTTTATTTTTATTTTAACTGTATTTATTCAAAAAATTAGAAGGAGATCGCTTAATGACGAGTGAATTAATTCAGTTTCTGTTGTTGCGTGCTTAAAAAACTATGGAAAATATAGTCATTGTTGGGTAGATTTCGTATGTGATGACACTGCATATAATTTAATGGAATAATAAAAAAATATTTGATATCAATATTATTTATTTCATGATGTAATAACAATAGTTAAATCTTCAATATTTAAATTAAAAATCATTAATGTATATATATATATAAAAATATATAAATTATTTTATAACTTCAATATAAAAAGTATTTTTTTTAACCAAACACATTAAATTACTTTTTGTTCAACCTCAATTTCAACAACAGTTTTAACCAGACATATATTTTTTAAAACCAACCTCAACTAAAAGTACTTTTTATAAAAACAATTTTTTTAAAACCCGAACAACAACATCAACCACACTAAATACACCCTTATAAGAGTGCGTTTGTTTTTTAGAAAGTAGTTTTCAAGAAACTACCTTTTAAATTTTTTTGTGTTTATTTAACATTAAAAAAGTTGGTAAACAAAAAACACTTTCCAGTTAAAGAAATATTTGGCTTGATTTCTAGAAAAGTGTTTTCTTTTTATTTTAGGCAGAAAACATTTTTCGAAAGTTATGAAAATTTAGAAATGTCATATTATATGCTGATTATATAAAATTTGGTCCTCAAACTTTTGATTGTTATATATATATATATATATATATATTTGAATATTTATTTTTCAATTTCATCCCTTGTAATTTAATTTTTATATTAATTTTGGTCCGCATTTTTATAATTGTTATTTTTTTATAATTATTTTTTAATTAAAATTTTTTATCTATTAAATTTGGTCCTCATTCTTTTGATTGTTACTTATTTTATTTGAAATAATTTATGAAATGTTAATTATTATTATTTTAATTTTTTAGATTTGATCTTTATTAATTTGATTATTATATATTTATTTTGAGATAATTTATGAAATTATATTTTTTTTCAATTTCATTTTCATTCAACTTTTTAATTTGTAATATTTTTTTCATATTATTTTAATAAACTTGAAAAAAATAAAATTTTAATAAGTTATTTTCCAATTTATTTTTCATGGCATAATCTAATATTAAAAATTATTTTTCAATTTATTTTTCATTTTACTATATAAAAAAAATAATTTACTTTTCAAAAAATTATTTTTAAATAAATATCTTTCCGGGAAGAAACCTAAAAAGTAAAAAAGATAACGCGTTTGGAGTGGAAAAAAGACCCCAATCCCTTGAACCTCTTCGCGACCAAGAAAGTTAGTCGTGACAATTTTCTAACAATCAATGGCCCACACCATTACTTTTGTCTAGTGGACTCACCATTGACTCAATACAGAAACCCCTTTCCAATATATACAAGGCACAGGCAGACACTCACTCAGTCACTCACACCTCTAGTAGTTGTAGCAGCCATCAACCTCCTTTCTCTAGCCAGAGCAGACACTTGTCCTCTTAGATCATCCACCAGTCCTTCTTCCCCTTCAGGTTTCCGTTTTAGGAAGAGGAATGGACGACTTTTTCTCATCAGGTTTGTCACTCAAATTTTACTCTTTCAACTCCACAACTCGTTCTTGTTTTTGTTTATTATTCTAATCATTTTTCGTTTTGTTTCGTTAGTCCTGCCAATCTTACCGCTATTAATGGAACAAGGATTCAAATTTCAGCCAACCAATGAAGAATTAATAAGCAAGTATCTGGAGCCGAAAACCCGTGGTGGTATCATGGGAGGCTTTCCCATGGCAGTCGTTAACCTTTGCGAGCATGAGCCATGGGATCTACCTGGTAATAACAATATTATCACTAGCTAGTGCTAGCAGTATCTTCGTGTTTGTTTTCTTTCTTCTTGTTATATCTGCCAGAATATTTTTATTAATGCAGTTTCTTTTATCTATTTCTCTTTGCAGGTAAATCCATTATAAAGTTTGCTGGTCAAGTAACGTGGTATTTCTTATGCCCTCGCGATCTTAGGGGCAAAGCTGATCACCGCAGAAAAACCAAGGCCGGAAACTGGAAATCGACCAGCGAGCCAAAGTCAATAACGTCTGAGCATTCTAAGAAAAAGATTGGGGTAGTGAGGACTTTGAGATTCTATGAAAAACAAGTGATTACTGGTTGGATGATATACGAATTTGACCTCATCGACAAATCTAGCCAGTTTAAAAAGGTACTAATTAAATGCCATGAATACATGATGCAACACTGGGTTTGATGTATGAGTTGGGAAATTCTACATCCTTTTTTGTGTTTTGACATGTGCAGGGGCAATATGTTCTCTGTAAACTGGAGTGGGAGTCAAAAGGAGAGAAGAACAAGAAAGGTGAACAAAGCCACCATATAGCTCCAGTCTCCCATTCTGAAGTTGAACCAAGTCAGAGTATGGATTCTGATTCTGAAAATATAAACCTAAGTGAGATGGCTATGAGATATTCACCTTGTGATGAAAGTGAATTAAGCCATCATGCGGGTTCCCATTTTGGAAATCAAAATCCAAGTGAGCTGATGAATAATTCAGCTCGCCAACTTAGTGAGTTAAGCCACCATATGGCTTCTGAGTTTAGAAACCATAACTCAAATAACCTAATGCCTAATTTAGTTTATGATGGAAGTGGGTCAAGCCACTCCACGGTTTTTAATTGTGAAGATCTATATTGGAATCAGCCTACAGTTGATTCAGCTTATAATGGAAGCGAAAGCCCTTACATGGCTTTCGATTCTGAAAATCAAAACCCAAATGAGCTGCTTACCTTTGATAATTCAGCTTCTAATGTCAGCAAAAACCATGACATGGCTTTTGGTTTGGCAAATCATAACCCGAATGTGTCGCTGACAGTTGATAATTCAACTTCTAATGTCAGTGAAAGTCATCATATGGCTTTAGTTTTGGAAAATCAAAATCTAAACAATAGTACTTCTATATTAACTTGTGAGAATTCTTTAATGGCTTCTCGTGTTTTGGAAAATCAAGAACCATTATTTCCACCTTGTAGTTTTATAAACCAGTCAACGTATGATAAGAGAGAATCAAGTAGCCTAATGGATTTTGATTTTGGAAATCAAATTCCAGTAAAGGAATTCGATATATCAGCCTTCGGTGAAGGTGTATGGAGTAATACCACAGCAACTCCAACGGATTTTGGAAATCAAAATCCTTGTAAGAAGTCTGATATGTCAACCCTTGAAAATGGTTATTCGAGTTACTATAACTTCTCTTCTTCAGATAATGATCTAGCTGATGTGGCGCTTCCAGAGGTAAGAACTAAATACCATGCATTACAGATTCTTTTTAATTTTTGTTCCGGGGTTCGAGTAGCAAACCCAAAGCTTATTCTTACTTTACATGATACTTCCAGCAGGTAAGCCCTGGACTACAAGCAGGGATAGAAGGGTGTTTCGAGCAAGAAAACAACCTCAGCCCTGCACTTGTCCAGCTTCCTGCGTGCATGGAGGAAAGCCACTCCTTCAGGGGCTTTGGTACCTTGGAAAATCAAGAACCATTCTTTCCACCTTGTAGTTTTATAAACCAGGCAACGTATGATAATAGTGAATCAAGTAGCCTAATGAATTTTGATTTTGGAAATCAAATTCCAGTAAAGGAATTCGATATATCAGCCTTCGGTGAAGGTGTATGGAGTAATACCACAGCAACTCCAACGGATTTTGGAAATCAAAATCCTTGTAAGAAGACTGATATGTCAACCCTTGAAAAAGGTTATCCGAGTTACTATAACTTCTCTTCTTCAGATAATGATCTAGCTGGTGTGGCGCTTCCAGAGGTATGAACTAAATACCATGCATTACAGATTCTTTTTAATTTTTTGTTCTGGGATTCGAGTAGCAAACCCAAAGCTTATTCTTACTTTACAAGATACTTCCAGCAGGTAAGCCTTGGACTACAAGCAGGGATAGAAGGGTGGTGTTTCGAGCAAGAAAACTGCCCCAACCCTGCACTTGTCCAGCTTCCTTTTCTGAGGTTCGAGTAGCAAACCCGAAGCTTATTCTTACTTTTCATGGGCTTTGGTACCTTGGTATCTAATTGAAAAGATATGTTCTCTGGTTCCTGTCTGCTATTTAACAACAAAACTATCCATACGAAATAATCGATGGAGTTTGTTATATATGGTTTAAGAGGGCAACTACTGATGCTCCTCTAATCTGATAATGAGGGTAACTTTGCTCTAGTTGTTTGGATCCTTGCACGGTTGCTGATCTGCACATTTTGCTTACTTTATGGTGGACGCTGCATAGTTCGACTTCGTCCAGTCCATGCAGCTTTAAGCTGCAATCCTCTAAAATATAGCCTGCGCTGTCCCAAATCTGCAGCTATATTCGTAGAAAGATTTGAGTACTAGTAGCAGAAGACACGACTTGTTCTCTGCGATCCTGATGCAACTGTTACCCGTCAAGTACTAAGTTATTAAATGGGAAGTACTATTCAAGTTGTACGCACGTATGTATAGTTACTTGCTTATTTTTGTTGTGTTGTGTTGTATGAATATGGAATTGTGTCAAGAGCATACAGCTCTTATGGACTATGTATCTACGTGTCAGTGTGTTTCAAAGATGTTGAACAGAAGTACTTATGTTTAATTAATATTTTCAGCTCTTTTCTTAGCTTTGTTAGTTGTTGGATTGTCATTGTAATGTCAATGCAGATCTGAACTAGAATGAGGTGATAACGTTACAGTTGTATTGAGTTTTCACGAATTTTGATCCCATTCTACTAAAATCTGCACAAGTTTTCTGTTAGTATGCGTGGTTATATATTTGACCGCGTCCTACGACATGGTAAAGTTAGCACCTGTAGTTTCTGCAATATATAATGGCAAGATTATTCTAGAGAATTCTGGAGTGGGTAAGCGAGTACTCAATCAAGAGCAAGCACCGTAATTAACTTGTCAAGAAAGTTAGTGTGCCCTCGTGGAATCTTGTTTCCTGTCGTGATTCCTCGATGTAATTGCGACTCCCATTTGATATGAAAAAGAGTGCTTTAATTAAATAATCTTTTTTGGGTGTTAATGAAATGAAAAGTGTGCAAAAGGAGCTGCTAGCTAATTATTGCTTCCTCCATAATAGTTAATCAGGCTTCAGACCTCAATGTAGGCTGTTAGTTGAATCCTCTTATCCTGTCTGAAAACACATAACATCCATAAGAAGAAAACAAAACCAAAAAAGTTGTATGCTGACTAATAAAAAGACCACTGAAGCTGAAGGCAAAACAGATGGATAATGATGTCGTACAATTTGACTTGCGTGTGATCTGTGACCATTCTTGAATGTTCGAGAATTTTCTGAGAAAGCAAGTTAATTAGCTTGAACTGTAAGTTGTGGGAAATGCTCAAACCTCGCCCTTCGGATCTTAGCTTGGGGAAGCGAGTCTCTCTTTTCTGGTAATTTTTTATTTTATTTTATTATTGCCAATCTAATTGGCTAATGGATGGCACATCACACTGTACGGACATTAAATGAAACGGTTTAAAGGAGGTCCCACTTAGCCAATTTTCTTATATGACCGGTCAGTACAAATATACGAGGATGCTTGAATGACTGGGCTGCAGAAGCTCATGATTGCCTGTAAATACACACAGAAACGCACCGCATCTTTGCCGTGCTCCGGTTCCCGGTTCATGTTCGGCAACACAGGAACAATATTGAAAAGACACTTCATCTACGTTAAAGTCTCGGAACCATAGTTTTAAAACCCGGACCGGCCCGGCGGGTCGACCCAGGACCCAACCGACCCGGGCATGGGACCGGTCCGAGTAAAGACCAAAACCCGCTTGGGAATTGGCCCGGCCAGACCCAGTCGACCCGGCAAGACCCGGCCCTAAACTCGTTGACTTTTATTTTTTTTATTTTTTTATTTTTGCTAAAATGATGTCGTTTTGATTTTTTTTTAAAAAAATTAAAAAATAAATTTTGACCCGGCCGACCACCGAGCCGGGTCTTAAAACTATGCTCGGAAAAAACATCTGAAACAAATAAATTATTTCAAAAATCTAGTTTTTTTTTTAATCTTCTAAATTATTGTATTATTCAAAATTAATAAAATCAAATAATAATTCAAAACTTCTCATCTATGATTAAAACAAAAACAATAACCATAATAATAATTGCATTGTTAAAATCCAAAAATAAGATAACAATTGAGTGTTTAAGACATCAAATTAAAACTAAAAGAATAACCTCATAAAACAAGCAAAGCATGCCGATTAAAATTAAAAGAGCATTCAACAAAGTTCACCTACTAACAAAAATTAAAAACCTAAAATAATGTTAAAATAAGGGGCGAAATTAATCAATTTAATAAGAAAATAACATTTAATATATATTTTAAATATTTATAGTTTGCATGTTGATTTATCTTGATATGCATATACATATTAAGCATATTATTATAAAATAGTGGAATAAATATAAGGAATTAAATAACATTCAAAGATAACCACTATAGGAAGATGAGTCATCACATGCTCATATTTTTTTCACTAACTAAATATATAAAATATTATTTGTACATAGAGTAATTACTCTTCGTTAGCATATTGTTATTAATAAATTATATATTAAAATATAATATATATTTATATAATTATCAAAGAAATATATATCCTCACTAAATATTGTATATATTTGTTAAAACAGAGTAATTATTTTTTATATATTTTTACTAACAAACTCTTTGTAAATACAATTTTTTTATGCAGGTTAGCTGCTATATTTTTCGCTAATGACTACGGTGTGAACATGTACCTAGTTCTATGCAAATCAAGCATTTTTTTTTCTCATTAACATGTCACTAATATTCATTAATCATTTCACCAATAACAATATTAAACACTATAACCGACGGTGAATACTAGCATTTTTATAAATTAATTGTAACATCACTCTCTATGTTTAAGGTAAATCAACCTAAACATTATTTATAAATACCTTGAATTATAGGTAAACGATCTGCGTTTATCATGACTATACATTGCCATATATATACATCTACAGTACTCTTACGAATTATGGGATTTTGCTCGACATCCTTGAATTTTGCAAATTCTCATGAAAATATCCTCACTGAATGCAGGGCAAGGACAAGCTTCGATATATCAAGCGTCAGGAGCAAACCATATTTGATTGCAGTTCAAGAGGCTGTAGAGACACCAGTTTTTTGTTCCCCTCGTTTCTTAAACATCTGAGTAGCTAGAATTAATTAAACAATCAACGCTAAGTCATAAACAAGTCACTTAGCTGAACATACTTCAAATGCATTAAATTCCACTCTGGCAAAACAAGCAAGGAGAAACACCATGAAGAACAAGTAGAGGTAATTTGTTCCTATGGCTTATCTGCTACACACAATACATATGAACTCTGACGAGTCCCACGTTTAACAGAGACATACGATTAAGTACCGAAATAGTAACTTATTTAAGGACATAAAGTTGGCTACAGTAAGCACTGTATAGCAAAGATTGACAGACATGGATGATCGAAAACTCGTTGTCGGAGGGGGATTTTCTCAGTACACAATCCCATTTGTAAGCCATTGGGCAGAGTTCAATTATAATGTCATTCATCAACTCCGAGGAATTCTTCCAGATGATCTTCCTATGGAAGTAATCATTAAAAGAAATGTAAGTTCTTGATATGCTTAATAGAACAACGGGTAACTATAAACTGCGTGTGACTCATGCTACTTCTAACCTCAGTCACATTGTTTGGAAAATCAGAAGCCATGTTGGAACTTGATCCACCTTCTTCACATGTTAGGTTATCATCTGAATTTTTCTTCAGTTTGCAGAGAACGAAGTCCTTCTGCACATTGTTGACCAAAAAACAGAAACCAGGTCGCGAAGAAAAGGCAGGTTCTAATTAAGATATGAAAAGAGTTGATGATATCAATAAACTTCACGGAAAATGAAAGTATGTACAATCACTTTGAAAGGGAGCAACACCTGGTTATGGAAATTGAAAGTCGGATTATATTCATGCATGATCCAACTGGTCCTGACTCCATTAGGAACACGACCCTTGTAGAAAACCAGAGACTTTTTTTTTGCAATTTCCTCCCCTGTGCTCATAGCCCTGATTATGCGATCTTTGCCAGTGAGTTTCCAGTATCCTGCCTTGGTAGTCCTTTTAGCCTGCTTACGATTGGAGTGCTTGTAATTGCGAGGAGAAAAGAAGTACCAAACTGTATCATTTGACTGAATTTCTGAAAGCCCTGCAGAATCAACATGATAATTTCTTGATTAATTAGAAAAAATAATGAACAAAGATACACATACACATATTTAATTAGTACCAGGCAATTCCCAGGGCTCAGAATTGCACACATTAACCTCGGCAATTATGGCGACTTCGTGATCATAGCCACCCATCATTTTTAACTTCAGGAAATGGTTGATTAATTCTTCATCGGTTGGATGGAATCCATAGCCTTTTGGGGCAGATGGAAAAGGTACTGTTGAGCTTGTCATCTGTCACTCACTTTGTTTGAAACTGCAAGAATAATTATTAAAAAAGAAGAAGCAAAAGTTACTAACAACTCCCACAACCTAAGCAAAGTCACAAGATCAAACCATCTAAACTAACTAAGAAAAGGAAGGCAATGGAGCGGTGATCCACTGATCTAGCAAAGGTGCAAGAAGGCTATCTATGATCTATCTGTGATGAGCACAAGAAGGTGTGGTGCGTTTCTGTGTGTATTTACAGGCAATCATACGCTTCTGCAGCCCAGTCATTGAAGCATCCTCGTATAAGTTATACTGACCGATCATATAAGAAAATTTGCTAAGTGGGACCTCCTTTAAATAGTGTCATTTAATGTCCGTACAGTGTGATGTGCCATCCATTAGCCAATTAGATTGGCAATAATAAATAAAAAATAAAAAATTACCAGAAAAGAGAGACTCGCTTCCCCAAGCTAAGATCCAAAGGGAGAGGTTTGAGCATATCCCACAACTTGCAGTTCAAGCTAATTAACTTGCTTTCTCAGAAACATGCAAGTCAAATTGTACGACAGCATTATCCTTCAGTGGTTTCTTTTTTAAGTTGGCATACAACTTTTCTTTTTTTTCAAGCTATGTTTGTTTTTTAAAAAATTAATTTTTAAAATTTTGCTAAATGGAACCTCTTTTAAACCATTTCATTTAATGTTCGTACAATGTGAGGTGACATCCATTAGCCAATTAGATTAGCAATAATAATACCATGTTTGTTTCCTGAAAAGTAGTTTTTGAAAAACTATTTTTAAAATTTTTTTGTGTTTGTTTGTCATTAAAAAAGTTGGTCAACGAAAAACACTTTCTAGTCAACGAAAAACACTTTCCGGTCAACGAAAAACACTTTCCAGTCAATTTTAATCAAAGAAAAATTTGGCTTGGTTTTCAGGAAAGTGTTTTTCCTTTAACTGTGTTTGTTTTCCGGAAAGTGGTTTTCGGAAAATCATTTTTCAAACTTTCTTGTGTTTGTTTGCTATTTAAAAAGTTGGTCAATGGAAAACACTTTCCAGTAAAATGAAAATTTTGCTTGGTTTTCAGGAAAGTGTTTTCCTGAAAAATTTAGGGGGAAAACACTTTCCGGAAGTTGTGAAAAATTTAAAAATTTCATTATTTGCTGATTATATCAAATTTGATCCTTAAACTTTTGATTGCTATATATATTTTGTTTTGAATATTTATTTTTCAATTTCATCTCTTAAAATTTTATTTTTATATTAGCTTTGGTTCTTATTTTTATAATTGCTATTTGCTTTTTCCTTATCATTTTTTTATTGAAATTTTTTATCTATCAAATTTGGTCCTCATTCTTTTGATTGTTACTTATTTTATTTGAAATAATTTATGAAATGTTGATTATTATTATTTTAATTTATTCATCTTTTTTTTTTAATTTTTTAGATTTGATCTCTATTATTTTGATTATTATTTATTTTATTTGAGATAATTTATGAATTTTTTTTTTCAATTTCATTCTCATTCAACTTTTTAATTTGTAAGATTTGTTCCTTATTATTTTAATAAACTTAAGAAAAATAAAATATTAATAAGTTATTTTCCAGCTCATTTTCCATGACATAACCAAACACTGGAAAATGTTTTCCAACTTATTTTCCATTAAACTACCAAATATCGGAAAATACTTTTTCGAAATTCACTTTTCTGAAATTTGCTTTTTTTAAAATTCACTTTTTTTAAAAAAATTATTTTCCAGCGAACAAACTTGGTCTAAAATAAAATAAAAATTACCAGAAAAAAGAGACGCAATTTCCCTAGCTAAGATCCAAAGGGAGAGGTTTGAGCATATCCCACAACTTATAGCTCAAGCTAATTAACTTGCTTTCTCAGAAAATTCTCGAACATTCAAGAATGGTCACAGATCACACGCAAGTCCAATTGTACGACAGCATTATCCACCTGTTTCCCTTCAGCTTCAGTGGTCTTTTTATTAGTCAGCATACAACTTTTTTGGTTTTGTTTTCTTCTTAGATGTTATGTGTTTTCAGACAGGATAAGAGGATTCAACTAACAGCCTGCATTGAGGTCTGAAGCCTGATTACTATTATGGAGGAAGCAATAATTAGCTAGCAGCTCCTTTTACACACTCTTCCTTTCATTAACACTAAAAAAAGATTATTTAATTATAGCACTCCTTTTTCATATCAAATGGGAGTCACAATTACATCTAGGAATTAACGACAGGGAACAAGATTCCACGAGAGCACAATAACTTTCTTGACAAGTTAATTATGGTGCTTGCTCTTGATTGGGTGCTCCCTTACCCCTCCAGAATTCTCTAGAATAATCTTGCCAGTATATATTGCAAAACTACGGGTGCTAACTTTACCATGTCGTACGTAGTACTCGGTCAAATATATAACCAGCTGGTATACTAACGGAAAACTTTTAATTTGTAGAATGGGATCAAAATTCGTGAACACTCAATAAAATTATGTCCATTTAAGGTTTATGTGACCTGTCCGGATTTTGATTTGATTGCTTAAAGTGACACAGCAGAACTCCATTCCCCCTTCCCTGGTTATTCTGCTAAATGCTTGCCTTGCTACAATCACTTTCCTGCGATCACTTGTTCTCAGAGTTGGATATTCCCCGTGCTTAGCTTAAGTTCTCTTGCCCTGGATGTCATGCTTGATGCTGGATTCCGATAATATAGGAAACTAATCTTGTTTTAAGATTGATGACAGGCTACAAAGCTTGATACAGGCAAAGCTTACACTGCCACTGACCTCTGAGATGATGCAATTGTGACCAGTGGCAGGTAAGCCAGGGGAATATCCAGTGTTGTTGAAATTACAGAAGGGGTTTTATAATTATTATTTTTATAATTATGTTTTTATATGTTTTGAATTGTTATGGTATGTTGTTGTTAAAAATAACTTTTAAAAAATAAATTTATTTTATTATAATATATTTTTAGTTAAAAAATACTTCAAAAAACACCTATTACTATCACATTCTCAACATCCCCAGTATAATATAGATCTCTTGTAATTCTAAACTTTCAGTAACGTTATCACCTCATTCTAGTGCAGATATGCATTACAATGGCAACCCAACAATTAACAAAGCTAAGAAAAGAGAACTGAACATATTAATTAAACATAAGTACTTTTGTTCAACATCTTTGAAACACACTGACACGTAGATACATAGTCCATAAGAACTGTATGCTCTTGACACAATTCCACATTCATACAACACAACACAACAATAATAAGCAAGTAACTATACATTCGTGCGTACAGCTTGGATAGTACTTCCCATTTAATAACTTAATACTTGACGGATAACAGTTGCATCAGGATCGCAGAGAACAAGTCGTGTCTTCTGCTACTAGTACTCAAATCTTACTACGAATATAGCTGCAGATAAAAGAAACTGCATTAATAAAAATATTCTGGCAGATATAACAAGATGAAAGAAAACAAACACGAAGATACTGCTAGCACTAGCTAGTGATAATATTGTTATTACCAGGTAGATCCCATGGCTCATGCTCGCAAAGGTTAACGACTGCCATGGACAAGCCTCCCATGTTATCACCACGGGTTTTCGGCACCAGATACTTGCTTATTAATTCTTCATTGGTTGGCTGAAATTTGAATCCTTTTTCCATTAATAGCGGGAAGAATGCCAGGACTAACAAAACAAAACGAAACGAAAAATGATTAGAATAATAAACAAAAACAAGAACGAGTTGTGGAGTTGAAAGGGTAAAAATTTGAGGGACAAACTTGATGAGAAATAGTCGTCCATTCCTCTTCCTAAAACGGAAACCAAAAGGGGAAGGACTGGTGGATGATCTAAGAGGACAAGTGTCTGCTCTGGTTAGAGAAAGGAGGTTGATGGTTGCTACAACTACTAGAGGTGTGAGTGAGCGATGGAGTGTCTGCCTGTGCCTTGTATATATATTGGAATGGAGACTCTGTATTGAGTCAATGGTGAGTCCACAAAAGTAATGGTGTGGGCCATTGATTGTTAGAAAATGTCACGACTCACTTCCTTGGCCGTGAAGAGCTTGAAGCAATCGGGTTCTTTTTTCCACTCCAAACGCGTTATTCCTTTTATTTTTTAGTGAAAAGCATTCTCCACTTCCTAAAACTAAAACTAAAACTAACATCTTTGCCTTCCATACTTCCTTCCTTCCCAATTTCTTACCACCCCTACCCCCAAGTTCTGAAATACTTTAGGACTAAAATGACAATAAAGGTTCAAACTCTTGCGATGGCACCTCTAACAATTTAAAGGCACATTAAAATGATTTTAATATCTTTAAAAGTAAAATAAATAAAAATTGTGGTCCATGAGCTCTTTAGTTTTTTAGCACTTTGATACACAGTTAAATAATTGCATTGCCATTAAAAAAAATCATAACTAACTTCATGGGAAATTTTTTATTTTTTTATGAATTTTTTAGTTATAATTAATTTGAATGAATAAAAATTTAATCTTTTAACAAATATTAATAAATATGTGTATGTATATATATATATATATATATATAAATAATGGACGCATGATATGCACATAATAGTGAATGAGAGGTGCTCATGTGTTTTACTGTAAAAAATCACCTTTGGGCTGTTGGCCATCCTGTCTCTGATGAACATGCTGTCTCTCAAACTCTTGTTGGTCTACCTACCAAATAATCTGATGTGATAATAGTAGCGAGGTCATTTTCCAAGCAACTATCGGGGTCGCAACAATTATCACAAGTACCGGTCTTGGCAATCATCTGGTTCTTCTTCTCCTTCAAAACTTAGTGCAGGCCCAACTCAATGCCAATTCTGTAATTAGTTTAGATCACACTGCTTTTTATTGCCCTCTGTTGCGGAACTCTTCTTCTTTAAGTGATCTAAGCCATTCCTTTGAAGGGTTACACACTCAAGCCTCTCCTCCATGCTAGTGGCATCCTGACACTGGTGCATCTCAACCAACACTCCAGGTGATTTAGACTCTTGTAAGCCTTATTTTAGTTCTGATACAGTACGGATTGGTGATGGTAATAATAAATTGCCCATTACACGCATGGGCCATAAAATCATTCATCGTTCTCATACTTCAAATTTAATAATGTGTTAAACACACTGCTCCTGCCATCTCACCTCTCATTCCCCTGTCCTTTTTGTGGCTCTTTCGCACCAGTGGCTTATTCATTAGTGGGATGTTAGAAGGCATTTTTGCATGGCTCCCTTGATCAGGTTGTGTAAATGCAGCAACCCCTCGGTTTTGTGCATCTGAATTGTCCTGGTTATGTGTGTCAGCTTCGGTTATATGGCTTAAAACAAGCCCCTTGTGTTTAGTTTCATCGTTTTACATCCTTTCTCTTCCAAGGGATTTGATTGCAGTAAAGTTTCTTACTCTGTTTGTTTATTCCTCTGGTAGTGAGAGCCATTTTGTTCCTTCACGTGGATGATATTTGATGGTGTGCAAATGTTTTTTCTTTTTTTAAAAAAGAATTTATTTGGGTCACGGCCCAAACGGAGTGATTCATTTGTTTACTCTATGGCCCAAATAGAATGAAATAAAAATCAGTTAGTTTGAGCCACGGCCCAAACGAACTCAAATAAAATACAGCAGAAACAGGAGCTGCTTCTCTGCACTTTTCTTCGCGTTTGCACAATTTTAATTCACCCGCGCGCGCATGCATTTGGTTTATAAATAACTTAGCTTATCAAGTAAATACAAAAGGTTATAATTTTTTCAAACTCAATATATTTTTTTTAATTCTTTTATACATTTACTCATTTAAGCATTAAAGAATCTCATTTCACTATAAACTTGTTTTCTAAGGCAAACTTACCGTCACCAGCTAAGCCCATATGTACATATCCAAAATAAAAGCCACATATCTTGGCCCAGAATCACAGTCCGTGAAATTTATATGAAGTTTTTTCGCGACTTCGTTGTATTGTTTTGATGGCTTCATCTAATCGTCTTCTTCAACAGATCATCAGTACCTTGAAAAGTGAATTTGATGGGAGTGATCTTGGCTCTCTATATTACTTTCTCGGTATCCATGTCACTCGTCATAAGAATGGTCTGTTTCTTTCTCAACAACAATATGTGACTGATATCTTGAATCATGCCTCCATGGTGGATTTCAAGCCTGTTGATACACGTACTCGGTCACCTCGACTAGGCTTCGATTCTTCTTCCAAGCCATTTCATGTCGCAGTATTGTTGGTGGCCTGGACATTTCCTTTGCAGTTAATACTGTTTGCCAATTTATGCATGATCCACATCACTCTCTCTGGCAGGCTCTGAAGCGCATTTTGCGTTGAATCGAAGGTACTTCATTTGCCCTCTTCTTCTGTCGATACTGTGTGTGGTTACAATGCCCATTGGGCTGGTTGTCCTTTGGTTATTGTGTGTTTCCAGGCCTTAATCTGATCACCTGGACTGCTAAAAAGCAACACAGTCTCTCGTAGAAGTGCAGAATCTGAAAATGGTGCCTTAGCTGCTCTTGTTGCTGAGATTCGTTGCACTTTAGATTTTCTAAAAACAGGATGCAAGTTCCACTAAGAAAGAAAATTTTCTTTACCCAGAAAGAAAAACATGCGAAGGCAATTCTGTTTGCTCAAGGAAAATTTACGAATTGGGCAGACAATACAGGAAACTAGCACGACCATAATGTACAAGTGCGACAAACAAGACTATTCAAGACCTGAAAGATTACGAGGATCAAATATATACAATGCCTGGGTGAAAACTCTACAAATCCCAAGAAACCAACCTAAATTTTCTTCTTCAATGCTGACCAGCAAGCATGTTCATTTTACAAATCTCACTGCCTATGCTACTGGGGTATACAAAGGCGGCGTCTACACAGAGACCTCCTTTGGCGTGAGTGCAATCAATCTGAGTCATTGAAAATTTGATCTTCATTAATTCGCTTGGACGATCGACAACAAAATCCCCAACATGGTAGTAAACCCAATTCCCAGGGTTGTCCAAAAAGCATTTGGATGCTGCACGTTGACCATCAGAAGTTGTTAGCTGGAATCTTACAGGTTTAATATCCCAGCCGTGGATGTGCTCCGAGTTACAAACTCTACGACCCATTCTCTTTGAGGACCTGCCGAGCTGGAGTCTGAAGAATAGGCTATACATCCCTTTCGGAAATTCAAACTCGAACTCTCCATCTATTTCAAACCACCAAATCTGTTGAAGATATGCAACTGTGTGGAATCTAAATCCAGAAAGAGGTACAGTATATCAGTCCAATGTTCCTTCTAGCATTCAGAGCCCGAAGACATAAAGACAACCATAAGCAGGATAATAAATACATAGTTTAAATTGTTCTAAATAAACAGAATTCTCTCTTGCTGGTATGTTGTTGAATGAAAAATTAAATAGTGTCAGGCTAAATTCAATAACGGCAACTCAATTCAGTAAACTAAAATATATCAGTGCATAGAATGAACAATCTCTAATAAGTGCAAATAGCAATTTGTGGAAATGAAATTGAGTTTATTCAAATGTACAAACTTGCTATCATACTAATCAAAGCATTGAAAAAGAAAAGACACACAATCCATATTAAAGCCAAGAATTTGAAATTTGATTGCACAGAAGACATCATGCCAAACCACCCAAAAAAGCTTGATTCTCTGAAGTTTTCCTTAGACAATATTTTCTCTGTGTCCCATTGGATCTGACAATCCAATGAAAAAACGAAAATTTGTCTAAATACATATATCACCTTGATTCTTCAGTAGAAATGTGATTCCAGTATCTCCTGTCATCAATCCCAGTAATAGCCAACCCCTTTGAAGAAATTGAAAAGCAAGCCCCGCCAGTTTTCTTATCCAGCCATACCTCCTGTAAAAGACGAAATCATCCAATCTTATTCTAAGCAAAACATACACGGGAATTCAAAGACAGAAAGAGACATACCTTTGTGCCATCATCAAAAGGATTAGGCCTGCACATCCTGGCATAAACATCTTTCTTTTCCAAACCCGCTACAGTCTTCTCATCTAACACTTTCTCACATATAAACTTATAATTTGAAGGCAACTTTGATTCCCATATAAAATCAGCTGAAGAAGCACCACGAAAAGCCCGATTCAGACGAGCCAATTTGCAGATATCAGGAGGGTCCAAGTGCATTAGAACTAATGCTAAGCAACTCTCTGGTATGTCACCAAGCCTTGGTTTCGAAGAAGGACCCTCTCCATTTGTATCACACAAAGTAGCGCAAGATAAATTAGCACCCATCAAAAAAGAAAGAAAGAAAACAAATCCCCTTGAATCCAAAACCCTGATTTTGATCGAAGATAGAAACTTTCAGCCAGGAATTTGGGTACAAAATTAATGGGTCACGAAAGTTGAAGGTGACAAGAAAAGGAAACAGAGGGCCCTGAATTTGAGATAGTGTTAGGTAATTATATGGAGTCGAAGAGTGGTTAAAACTTGGAGCTGGTTTGGAACCGTTGAGTTTGTGATTATTCAGCTGCTCCCGTATTTTTGAGGTGGACAAACTGGAATCTTATCCGGTGGTGAGCAGCAGTACAGCATTGTGAAATCGGAAAGTCCTAGGTTTTAAAATTCCACGCTTGTAGACAGCGCGTGTAAATGTTTCCTTAAATACGTGGCATATTTATTTTATTTTATTTTTCACCTAAAGTGGATTAAAATTAAAAATGTCTAATGTGATTGATTGAACTCTCCCAACTTGTAGTTGAAATCCTGAAATGTTGTCTTAACGTGTTCTTAGCTTCTCCAAGAGCAACATTGTTTGCATATAAATGGTGTTGAAGATGCGATTAGACCTAGTTATAATTTAGTTAATTGGTTGTTTTAAAATGATAATGATCATATATTATTAAGCTATTTCAAAAAATAACATTGGATCATAGAAATATTTATATGAAAAATATTTTTTAAAACAATATGGTTATAATATGTTCAAGTCTTTTCTAGAAAAAAAAAATTAAACATATTTTTAAGTAAAATTCATCCAAAAACAGAATCTAGTACTCTCCCACTCAAGACACAAAAGGATGAAAATGTTTATGAAAAATTGCAAGTTGGAATTTTCCGAAGACACTGTACAGTCAGCGTAGAACAAGCACACGCTCTAACTAGATAACTATACCTTTCCAACGTGAGCCAACTCATGGCATGTGTACTCGGTGGCTTTGTTTTATTACAAATTAAAACCTCTTTGGATAAGCTTGCGGGTGGACACTTAATACGTAGTTCATCGTCTAACGTGCACTTCGCATGTAATGACATACTGTCTTTGTGCTTGGTTCCTTGAACTCGATATATATATATATATATCATAGGGGCCAAAATCCTTTTTCTTCGACAAGAGAACAAGGCAGGAATCAGCTAAAAACCCAAAGATTATATTAGCATGCAATTAATCTCATGATTTTTTCAAAATCTTGGAGTTGTTTTTTAGTCAACTTTTGCTTATCGAAACCGACTCCATCTATTCAATGATTTGGAGGAGGAGATGGATAATTAATTCCACGTGTGAAAACCAGGTAGATAGCCTTGCTCTGTCATGTGATTTGATGCGACTAATTGCGTGGTCAAGTTAATTAATGCTAGTCTGGCTAAATTAACAAAACCCAATAATAATATTATCTTCCATGTAGCCGAGCGAGGAAGCTAACCCAGCGCAGTACTGACCATTCATGGCAATTTGCTAGGTCACGGTGTCGCAGGGTCTGCCAATGGCGAGAGATGGGGAGATCAGTTTATTAATATATACTCCTTATTATCAATTAGTGTATATGAACAATCAAGGGCTTAATTAAAAAAAATTAAAAGGACGTATAATTCTATATTGTTATAAAGTCCACCAATCAATAATCAACACGATAACATGTTGCATGAATTTGATTGAGATGGAATGAGTTCGAAATCTTCTATGGATTCATCAATTTCTTCTTGAGTTTCAAATCAAGATCAGGTGATGCATGCAAGCGTAAGCATATTATCACAATATGGTTGCTTCCATATACTGAATAAAACAATGGCTGGATAAGGAGCTAGAAGACGACGACTGAGTTCAAAATATCATGTTCTCTGGCTCCTATCCTAGATTTGTTGAATTATTGAATTTTCAATAAACAAAACCACCCTCATCTTCTTTCTTCGGAGAAAGATTATTGATCAGACGAGCTTGACTTGTCACAAACCTAAAATTACAAAATAGTAGTGAGTTTTGATATGAATCTACATGGGTTATGAGTAAATTTACGACTAGTCAAGCTTTTTCTAATAATTTTTTATTTTTTTCACTTCATTTATGCTTTTTATAAGGACTTGTGGTGTGTATTTGCTGTTGTAATACAATATATTTTTCAAAAGTATTCTTCGATTATTCTTTTTTGTGTATATGCAATACATTAAAATCATAAAAAAAAATCAATTTAATTTTTAAAAAAACCAAACATATCCAAATTAAAAAACAAACAGTGTGTAATCATTTACTAATCGATGGATATACAAGCATCTTTGTGTGAAAAAAAAAAATCAGTCCTCGTCATAATGGGCCTGGTGACAAGCCTCGAGTTAAGTTTTCTTCTATCCTAATGACATATCTCAACTTAAGGAGCAAAGTAGAAATCAGCCCAAGCCTTCCTTGAACGGTTATGAATACAAGTTCCGATCAAGTTGTATATGGGCCTATAGGCCCATATAGCACTCTGTTTCTTCCTCTCCCACCGGCCATCGGCAAGCAAAATTCCGATGGAATTTTGTTTTTGTTTTGAGTGTACAAATAGATGGATAAAGCAAGATTAAAGCAACTTCTATGGGGTCGGTTTGAGGGCCCATACCCAACCCGGCAACCCCACGAGAGGGGTTCTTGGTGCCGGGACCTAGGGGTGAGCAAAAAAACCGAGAAACCGAAAAAACCGAGAAAACCGAGAAAAAAATAACCGAAAAAACCGAACCGAAAAAAAAAACCGATTAAACCGATTAAAATTTTGAAAAAACCGACCGGTTCGGTTCGGTATCGGTTTTAGGCTTATAAAACCGAAAAAACCGAACCGAACCGAACCAAAAAAAACCGAGCCAAACCGGAAAAAAACCGAGCCAAAACCGGAAAAACCGAGCCAAACCGAGCCAAAACCGGAAAAACCGAGCTAAAACCGGAAAAACCGAGCCAAAACCGGGAAAAACCGAGCCAAAACCGGAAAAAAATGAGCCAAAACCGAAAAACCGAGCCAAGCCGGTTTTTCCCCTAAAAAAACCGAACCGAACCGAACCGAAACCGGCCGGTTCGAACCGGTTTCGGTTCGGTTTCGGTTTTTTTTTCCCAAAAAAAAAAAAATTCGGTTTGGTTACTTTTTTTGATAAAAACCGAACCGAACCGGTTTTGCTCACCCCTACCGGGACCTCCCTTCACGTCAGAGATCCTTGTTCATGCACACGTTTCTTTTCCCTTGTCTGAACAAATCGAAAACCCCGAATAAAGAAAGGCACAATTCATCTTTATAAAAAGGGCATTTTTCATATTAAAAACTATTTACGTATGAGGAACTTGAGTGTTACAAATGAACCGTACATGTCTCTTCTGATTAACAATTATCTGAAATTTGATGAAATTACGGTAAGTTTCCAGCGATAATGGCTTGTGTTAAGATGAAAATGGGTAATTGTGGCTGGAATTAATGAATTTTTTTAGTTTATAGCTGTAAAATAAATAAAGAAATCTCCAAATTAACATCGCTCGTAAATTCATTTTTATTTTTTTTAATGAACTGGATTGGAACATCTTGAGAATATCAGACCACCCTTCATTACTGATTGAATATGCCAGGCGAAACTAAAAGGTGGTCGCATCCCCCACACACGGCGCGTTATATTTTAAGGTTTGATTTTACAGTTTTTACCGCTTAAAAAACAAGATCTGCTTCGAGAACCGTGCAATCAGTCTTTTAAGCTTTTTTTTTCAATTTTATTTTTTTATATATATTTTTTGTATATTAATATTAAAAATAAAAAATATTAATATATTTTCAAGTAAAAAATATTTTTAAAAATATCATACACTATAATATCAATTTTTGGAGTGATCAAACTATGATAAAAAATTTACATTGAATATTACTAAATTATACTTTGGACGAGCTAATCTAAATTGTTTTAAATTAACTAAAATGACATTATTAAAAATTTTTAGGTTTAAATGATGTATTTAAAAAAAAATAAACTATATTTTAATTGTGTTATCGACAAGTTTTTTTTTCAAGACAATCGACCCTAGTTATGGAACATTCAAGTCAAGTCATTAGTCCATGCAGAAACATCACAACTCTAATAAATTAAAGCATCATATAAAGACATTATTCTTCTCTTTTTCTTGAATTTAAACGTGAATCAAATTTAGTTTTTACAAATCTTAATTTTAAAGGAGAAAAACTAAAAAATAATTTCTTTCTTTCTTTCAACTCTCCCATTAAAAAAGCTCAAATTATCGATTTTCAACTGGTATCAATGCCATTGTCTCTTCCATGGCCATGTTTTTTTAAAAAAAAACACTCTGTATTTTCAGAACACTGATAAAACCAATGCAATTGAAATTACATGTAGTTTAATTTTGTTAAAACCTAATGAGCCAAGTAACTTTAAATTTGTTTTTAGAATTATTTTAATTGTCAATTTTGTTAATTTCAATTGGGGATGGAGAACTAGAGAGAATTCACTTTATATATATTTTTAAAAAAAGTACAATGAAACTGTTGATTGTTAATAAAAAAAAAACCAAGAAATTTTATAATGTATTTGATGGGAATTTTGTTTCTTACATGGTTATTGTTATTGTGTTATTTTCTTAATTGCTAAAAAAAATTAGGTTTTGAGGAGTTAAAAAAAGTCCAACATATAATATTTTAGTAAAACGAGCATAACTTTTAATCTTATAATTAAATCAAGTTGATATTTTGCTAGAATATTCTAAAAGCCATTTATTTGGACAACCACTTGTTTATTTGGAGGACTTTAATAAAAATAAAATTTCAAAGTTATCTGATTATGTTGAAGATGACCTGGTCGAAGGAGGAGATCAAAACCAGTTTCATTCTTTTGACATTAAATAGGAGAAGACAATGACAAGTTGTAATTTTTTAGTCATAAATGAAGATCTTATAAACTGTGACATGGTAGACACATAATCTTTTATAAGTCTTTAATAGATTTCATGGAAGATTATCTTGGAGTTTCTTTACATACAAAACTTGAAGTATAAAGAGTTGTTGATGATGAAGAGATCAAGTTTGAAATATAAAAAAATATAGGAAGGAATTATAAATGGACTTTATAACAATAAAAAGTATAATATTAGATCATGAATTTGTCTTTAACATGAATACATCATAAATTAAATTTTGAAGATAAAAGATCTAAGGCAAGCTACTTCATAATTAAGCTAACAATAATGACATATATCTATTCATTTGGAGTAGTTAAGTTTAATTTTTGACAATTAATTCAATAGCAAGTTTTTCTCAAGTACAGGGACTAATGTAAGGAACTTTCTTTATTATTTCTAGTATAATTATTCTTATTATATTATTTTTTTTAATTGTTAAGATTTTCTATGTTTTGAGGAGTTCTAAAATAGTCCAGCATGTAATATAGTAAAACAAGCATAACTTTTTATTTGACAATTAGATCAAGCTAATATTTTATTAACTATGATGTTTTTCTTGTATTTAAACAGCCTTGTAGGCTATTTCTTAGGAACAAAGATTATTGAATTAAATTTTTTTTCTATATATCAAATTTTTCTATGCAGTTAAGTGTTGTGATTTTAGATATTGAGAATCATAGTTTTTTTCTTTACAATTTAGGGCTGTAAAACTTTTAAAATAAAATAAAATAAAATTATTTTTATTCATTTTATATATTTTGTTGCTAATTATTAATATGTATTTACTGAGGATGAATAAATAGAAAGGGAAAAGAAAATACACAAACTTAGATAAAAATATTTTCACTTAGTTTCAAAACTTTTTTTTTAATCTCTTCATTCTATATCTACATCTTTTCCATAAAATAAATATTGGAGTAATATAATGAAAAACACTTAATAGGAATTTTTATTTTATCTTATAAAAAGGGCTGTTATATCATCAAAGAAAATACTAATAACAATAATAGAAATAGAAATTAGATATATAAAAAAGGAAACAATAAAAAAAGGGTTTAAAAAATTGACGAAATAGGAAACAGTGGGCAAAGAATCCGATCTGATTTACGCCCACATTAAAAATCACACACATTTTATTAATTATTACACGCTTCAGCGGAACTCTCTGTCTTATAAACAACCTTTAAACCACTCTCGAGGGGAGCGTGTTCTTCAATCTCCCTCCTCTTTAGACTCCCTCCTCTCTTTGCCTCCGTAGGTTCACTCGTCACTCTTACATTCAATCTTCCTCTCCCTCTCTCCCTAAATAAAAAAAAAAAAAAAAAAAAACCACGCACATGCATTTATATATCAAATATCAATAAATATATGCGAAAACACACGCATTTATCTCTTTGATCTCTTGTTATTGAGGGGTTGGTTCTGCTTTTGTTTGGTTTTCAATGGCAATACTATCTCCTTCTTACCTCCCACTCAAAGCCAAGAAACTCAATCTTTACAAAATCACCTTAACCATAATCCCATGTACAATCTTTTATCTGGTAGGTTTTTATCAGAGCTCTCGTGGCAATGTCCCTGTTAGCAACACATCATCATCAATCAACGAAGTTTTTCCATGCGCCCCACCAGATCACAACACCACAACGCTGGACTTCGAGGCACACCACTTTGCTCCGGACCCGCCACCTCCGGTTGCGCGTGCACATCACCTCCCGCCATGCGACCCTAAATACAGTGAGCACACCCCATGCGAGGATGTTGAACGTTCGCTGAAATTCGATAGGGATAGACTTATATATAGGGAGAGGCATTGCCCCGAAAGCCATGAGATTTTGAAGTGTCGTGTGCCGGCTCCGTATGGTTATAAGGTGCCATTTAGGTGGCCGGAGAGTAGAGAATTCGCATGGTATGCTAATGTGCCACATAAAGAGCTGACGGTTGAGAAAAAAAACCAGAATTGGGTTCATGTTGAAGGCAAGCGGCTCAGGTTCCCAGGTGGTGGAACAATGTTTCCTCGCGGTGCAGATGCCTACATAGATGACATAGGGAAGTTGATCAATCTCAAAGATGGGTCAATAAGGACTGCCATAGATACCGGTTGCGGGGTACGTAACGTCCTTACTCTAATATCCTAGCCTTACTTTTTTACGGTCTTTCCAAGAGACGAACCGCCCGGTCCATGGTTTATTTGGAATATGCAGAGTCATAAATATTTGTAATGCAGTCAAGGTTGGCCAACCATCTTTGAACTAGAAAACCCTTAGGCCGAACACGAAATCTCGATGCATTTCATCTACATAGCAGGCAAAACAAGCTTGATCTCTCAAACCAAAGGGAACAAAAGTGTGGAACCAGACAAAATTAATTTTATTTTTGTTCTTCAAGTAAAACAACCAAAATAAGCACATTAATTCACTGTTTGAATAGACAAGGTTGTGTGCGTGTTCTTCACTAAATTAAATTCTTCGATCTCAAGTAAAGTGGTTCCTAAGAGATAATTATGATTTGTTTATAGTTTCGTGTCGTTTAATTTTAGGGAATGCCTTTTGCTTAACCAAGTTACCCAAAAGCAATCACTAATTAATTAGTTCGGCCTTCTTGCCATTTGAATCAAGTTTGATTATTAAAAACTTAGGTAAGAAAAACACCGTAGAAATAATTGTTTAACAGGATCAACCTTCCCATGATGTGCTGTTATACAGCCACCCCCTCCCTTTTAATTTTTATTAACTCTCTCATAATTATCTTTCATTGATCAGGACTATTTTAATATGATTACTCCAAGGGTTATCTAAAGATAATCAAGTAACTTGTTCAATACACGTTATCATGCATGATGTAGTCCTGTTGACCTTGATTAATTCCCTTGTTCGATCACTTGCCTTTTCTGTTTGATTAATCCAGTCCCTTTACTTTCTTTTTTAAAGAAAATTTACTGACGTTAATGTCGCAGGTTGCAAGCTGGGGAGCTTACCTTCTCTCAAGGAACATCATAGCAGTGTCATTTGCGCCAAGAGACACTCATGTGTCTCAGGTGCAATTTGCTCTTGAGCGTGGAGTCCCTGCATTGATTGGGATTATTGCTTCCATAAGGCTACCTTACCCTTCAAGATCTTTTGACATGGCTCATTGCTCTCGCTGCCTTATTCCTTGGGGCCAATATGGTAATCCAAATTGTAGACATGCATTAACTTCCAGGTTATTTAATGAAGCATTATGATTTGATTTTTGAGAATTATCTGAGCAGATGGTCAATACTTGATTGAGGTTGATAGAATTCTACGTCCCGGCGGGTACTGGATTCTATCAGGGCCGCCAATTAACTGGGAAGCTCATTGGGAAGGTTGGAATAGAACACGTGAAGATCTTGGAGCAGAGCAATCTCAGATTGAGAAGGTAGCTAGAAGCCTTTGCTGGAAAAAATTGGTGCAAAGGAAAGACATTTCCATTTGGCAAAAACCTACTAATCATATCCATTGCAAAGCTAACAGGAAGGTGTTCAAGCGCCCGCTCTTTTGCAACTCACAAAATCCAGACATGGCATGGTAAGGACTTTTCAATCCTTGGTTCTAATGTCACATGCCTTGGAACACTCATAAAGACGGTGTTCCTTGCTTTAAATAACGAGTTTGCTTTTGCAGTAAGTGCAGGCAAAAAATAGAAAAAGTAAATTGCATAAGAAAAGAACACTCGAGTAGTGATACCAAAACCAACTGGATTATAAAGATGGCACCAGCTGGACAATTGAAGTAGTAACTCTTTAGTTGGGATTTCCTTCTTTATTACTCACAACCTTGTTAGCTAACCTTTTCACCCACCTAAACCCTAATTTTAGTTGACACTCTTTTTTCCTGCCTTCTCTTTTGCGCACTCTATGCTCTGGTTTTGTTGCTGAAAAAGAGTAGCGATGACATCACTTTCAAAACAAACAATTTATCCCTCGAATCTCCTGTGATGCTTAATTGCTTTTGACACTGTTTGATTTATTCTTATTGTTTTTGTTTTGTAGGTACACCAAGATGGAGACATGTTTGACGCCATTGCCTGAAGTGTCAGACATTAGAGATATAGCTGGTGGGCAGTTAGCAAAATGGCCAGAGAGATTGAATGCAATCCCTCCAAGGATTGGCAGGGGAAGCCTGGAGGGAATTACAGCTGGAAACTTCATTGAAAACTCAGAGCTGTGGAAAAGAAGAGTAGCGTATTACAAGAAGATTGACTATCAGCTGGCACAAACTGGACGGTACCGTAACTTGCTTGATATGAATGCGCATCTAGGAGGGTTTGCAGCTGCCCTTGTCGACGATCCCTTGTGGGTTATGAACGTTGTCCCTGTCCAGGCAAAGACCAATACTTTAGGGGTCATTTTCGAGCGTGGCCTAATTGGAACGTATCAGAATTGGTATGCTTCTAATCTCAATCTAATTGAACATAAGCAGTTTTATTAAGGGATGCGTTAATTAGGATTTCACTTGACCAAGGGTGATTAGGTAGTTTCACTTGTCAGGGAACATTTCATTTAACAGTGTGAAGAGAAGTTAGAATTATCATATACATAATTGTTGCTAGGTATCCTAGAAAAGCAGCAGGTAAACCACCCAGACCCACGAGGCCACAGCTGCTTTTTGGTGGTTGCTTTTACAGATGGTATTGAACTTTCAGATTAGTCTATTGTTGGCAAAACTTATTTGTCATTACTGGCGAGACATCAAACAAGCTGAAGGATAATATATTCTCAATTGAAAGTATGGGTAATTTTAGTCCTTAAGCTGTCACTATGCTCAAGCTCTTTCAGTCATGCTGGGGGTTGTTGCTAACTGCTACTGTTTGTCTCTTTTTGCAGGTGTGAAGCCATGTCTACTTACCCGAGGACTTATGACTTTATTCATGCTGATTCTGTTTTCAGCCTCTACAAGGATAGGTAATTTCTTGATGTTATTATAATGTGGGTTCCGACTAGATGGGCTCGTGCACGTGAAGATACCGATCCTTACCAACCGATGCTTGACATTGCAGGTGTGATATGGAAGATATTCTATTAGAAATGGACAGGATTTTGAGGCCAGAAGGGAGTGTTGTTATGAGAGACGATGTCGACATCTTGATGAAGGTCAAGAGTATCATAGATGTGATGCAATGGGATGGCAGGATTGCGGACCATGAGAGCAGCCCTCACGAGAGGGAGAAGATTCTTTTTGCCACCAAAAAGTATTGGACGGCGCCGAAACCTGGCCAGAATCAAGGGCTGGTTGTTACTTAGAGATGGATATTTCTTTCTTTCTTTTGGTATCTTAATTTTATTTCATTCTTAACCTCGAACGATTCTTTGATACCCAGTTGGTTTGTATTCTTGAATACATGAATGAAGGGCCTTCTTTTACAGAATGCTTCTTTCATGTTTTTCTGAATCCACGCTCTAATTGCTGACTTGCCTTTAAAATCCCGACAGAACAGTTCAGAGAAAATGACAGACTTGCATTTGCAAGTAATGCAAATACCATGCGGGAAGTGGTTGAATCATTAACAGTCAGATGTTGCTCTTAGCAGATCGCATCTCACATTTGACACATATGTACAGGACCCAGCCAGACATCAAAAACACATACCAAGTTTAATCCCACATTCAATCACCTCCGCGGTGTTATCATCACTCTTAACCATGTATTACAGGCTCACTGAACAAATGCTATTACATTTTGGAGGTCCGTCCTTCACAAGGGACTCCAAAACTACATCAATTCCAGAAACAACGCTTCCTGTTTGTTGGTGAGACCGAGTTCATTCAAACTTAGAGAGATGTCACTGACAGAAAAGGCTCGCCTGGGATACGGCCTCACCTGTCCAACAACAAAATGGAAGAATGAGTTGGAATGCATATAACAATCTAAACGTCTTATTGAAAATGGTTAACATACAGGGAGAAAGAACAATGTCTTTCAAATAATCAAATACCATTGCTCTACAAAAGGGATTAGGATTGCAGGCTGAATACTACATGCAAAAAATAGTACAGCCAGATAATGAAAAAGACCATCAACCTCCTATCATTGAGATGATGATATAATGTGTTTGTTGGGAACTTGTAACATTTAAGAACCTTAGAACTGTAGATCTTTCATAGAATTCCATGGCTGCATTTTAAATTCCCACTACAACTGCCAAGATTTTCATTCGCTATATATCCTTGATGGGAATCCTCCATCCTCCTATTTTGCATGACTTTCACTTCTAAATGCAACTAAATAAAACATTACAAATGCAAGAACAGTTCCCAGTTACCGAACAACATTATAATCATGCCAATCAGCAATAGCAAAAAGGTCCAACCAAGCTACACGTGTACATGCACGACCACTGACCATCTAGCGCAACTACTACACAAATTCATGGAAAAGATGTATGAATTTTCAAAGACCAAACCACAACTGTTTTCAACCTAACTGATATGAGCAAGGAAGATCAAATTAACACTTACCACCCTGTAAGTTCCAGGCTTCACAGCTCTATCAACATCGATGAAATCAAAAAGTAACTTCATACAAAAACAAGAAATTAGAGGAGCCAAGAGAGAGAGAAAAAAAGAAACACGTATACTCTTTAAGATTTGTGGCATAATACCTGAAGCTTGTCAGACTTAAGAAAGCGACGGCCATGGCGGTTTCCATCTGGCATACGGACAAGAAGAGTTACTGCATTCTTGTCATCTGGAGCAGGTTCTTGTTTAAGTGAAGCTTCTTTTGCAGCTAGTAATCTCTCAAATTCCTGTTATCATGAGAGTATGTGTGTAGATATGTGTCTAATGCTTCCAAACTATCATTTTAATACAGATAGTGTTGGATACAATAAACACCCAGCCAGATATAAAGGTTTACCATTCAAATGGAAGGAACAACAATATTTCATGGATGTTTAAGACGAGACAAAGATTCAGTCAAATTCTAACTCCATTGTTAACTAAATCAGTGTAAAATTTTGTACTTTATATTCTAATCGTCTGATACAAGTCTTTCTACTAAAATTATTGTGGTTTAGGAAAATAGTGTATCCAACTACTTTAAGAGAGAGTCTAAATAAATAAAAAATGTAACAGAAGTTATCATTTTTTTTCTTAAACACATGATTTCCTAACACTAGTATTACATCCAAGTTTGTTTCCCGGCCTCATGAAATAAAGAGCAATCATATGCAAAAAAAAATATTTAAACAAAACATCATGAATACAGACATGAAATAAATGGCCAGGAAGTTGAGTTTGAAGTGCCACTGCTGCAATTGTCTGTATTACTATTATTACGTCCAAGTTTGTTTCCTAGCCTCATGAAATAAAGAGTAATCACATGTAAAACATTTTTTTTAAACAAAACATCATGAATACAGACATGAAATAAATGGCCAGGAAGTCGAGTTTGAAGTAACACTGCTGCTATTGTCTGTATCCGTGATGTTTTCGTTAAAAAAAATTACGTTATACAGAGCATTACTCTAACATAAAACATATGATCTAGGATGGCTACAAAAATCTATCTTTTTTTTAACGATGAAAGTGAATCTTTGTTTGGAACCTGCTTAAAAAACACTTTTTCCAGTTGCATCTATATGACAATAACAGTATTAAACCAAGTATTGTAGTTCTTTAAGCACAAAGAATATAGAAGACAAAATGAGGTAGTTAAAAATTAAAACTGTGGCCTCAAACAATATCTCAACTACAAAGATATCACAACAACTCATTCAAATAAAAACCTACGAGGACAAATTATAAATGGAATCAAGATAATCAAATGTCAAATATTCAAATTATGTTAAATACTCAGCAATACCATAGCTTTATGTATTACCTCTCCTTCAAGCATCTTATTTTGAGATTCTCCTTCCTTTGAGCAAGAAGTTTCAGCTCCCTTGAGGACATCAACATCTTTTAGTCCATCAGCCAACAGAGACGCAAGATACTCATCATTCTGCCAGTAAAATTTGACCTATTGTCTTAGAGATGATACTATAATGAAAATGCAACCATTAGCAAAACAGACAGAACCTGTTGGTTTAGTAATTGCTGAGCCACATGTGAGGGTGATGGCAAGGGGAGCTGTTGATTGAGACCTTTACTTTTGTCCGGAACACCTTGCTTGCGAAGTGGACGTCGTGATAAAGTCTCTTCAGGGATTTCACCAAAAAGTGCCTCCTCAAGCTGCATCGCTTCATCAAACTCCTTGGAAGAAATGCAACCCCACTTTATTGCAGAGTAGGGTGCAAACCAAATAATTAGTGTAGCAGTAACAGAGTTTAGTTACTTTCTTCAACATGAGCTACCTAAAAATTCCTCTCCAGGCTTTTCACTCACCAATTGCTGATCTTGCCCAAGTTTAGCTCCCGCTTTCAATGTTGAGCTCTCAGGCTTTGACTTCTAAAGAAAAGGGGAGGGAAATAAATAAACAAAGGGTCCTTCATTACATTTTACTTCAAAGGGGAAATAATCAGGAGCGTGTACAATATATGTTGCTTGTAAAGTTTCTAATTATCTTCTTCCTCCTGCCCTATGTTTTCTATTATAGCTCTCATCGTCAAAACAAGGAGACATCTTAGCAGATAGCTACTTGCAAAAAGCTTTCCTTATGAGGAATTTTACACACAACCAAGAAGAAGCGCCTAGGTTCTCCACCAGAGTGCCTTATATCAAATGCAATAACAAACACATTCTCAAAAATTTTGGTGACTGACCATTTTTTGAGTGACATATTTATACGTGTGCATCTTTTTGCATCCTTATGTATTTTAAAATTGACCAGTATAGTACATACTTTCTCTCTTACATGATTAGTTTTCTCAGCCCTTCTGCTTGAACCATGAACTCCCTGTAGTTTTCGATCTTCCAATGTCTGATCACGCATTGCTTTTTCTTGTTCTGCTGTCTGAAAACAATTCATGATTAACAGAAACAAAGACCATGGATGTAGAAACCACAATCTGAGAAGGAAAAATATAGAAACCTTCAAGGACAGCTCTAGTGCACGAGCAAATTCATCATCTTCGACGTGAAGCTGCCTCTGCAAAAGCCCAGTATCAAATAAATTGTACATCAATGTACAAGGCAGGCATACAAAAAGCATAAACACAATAAATAGATCGAAAAGAAGAAGTTAGCTTTGATATATGTACAGTGAACTTCATTATTTACAGATATGACCCAATTTTACCTCCTGGGTTGAAGCCTCAATGGCCATTTGGATCATCTCTTCCTCAACATCATCACCATAATGATGTGATTCAGCATCCCTTGTGCTCCTTCCATGAATTTGTGAGCCGTGTGTTAATGAAGTTCCACTCACACCACCAACTCCATGCCCCGGTCCTGAATGATAAAGCTGCCCATGGCCATTATTAATCTCACCATTGGGTGCAAACTGTGGTCCCCTACTAGTAGGGAAAACAGAAGCACCAATTTGGCCGTACAGATTTCTCCTATAGTTAGGATCAAGAAGTAATGAAGGCCTAAAACTTCTAGCAGCAGATAGGAACGGTATAATCCCACGCTGTCCAGATTGCATTTGATTTCTCGTATCAGCAAAGTTACTTTGAGGGGAAGCAGCAGACAATTGATTTCTCCTAAACAAATGCAAAACATATTATTACAAAAAAAAAAAAAACACTGCTACAGAATGCACGATCCGTTTCTTGTTTTATTGCGGATGAGAAATCGAGATGAAATAAAATAAAAAAAATTATCTACGAAATTTTTTGCAAATATACGTAGCATTAAAAAAAAATGATGCCATACGCGTTTGCTTCCAATTCAATAAAATGTGCATTCACAGCCTGATCAAGATTGCCTCCATATTCCTGCTTACCAAACAAATTTAGATATGTTAACAGAAAATCATAATGATCGCTAAGTAGGACTGTTCACATTGCAACAAATTTAGATAGAAATAAAAAAATTAACTCAAAATTAAAACCCTAAAAAACAAAGTAATGTGATGATTATTTCAGATTTTGCAGATTATAGCACGATAATTAATGGCAATGGATTATAGATAGTATTATAGAATCAGACTAACAGTATTTTGAGGTTAAGAGTAGCACGAAGTAGATTCACGAGAGTAAAAATGGAAGATCGGGGAAATGTAGCACCTCCAACTTTCGAACCGCGAGTGAATCAGACGCGCCGGTGATTCTCATGAATGCCTCGATCGTATCCTGAGTTGGTCTCACCATGGCCGTCGATTTATAACGGAAAACTGAAAGAGAGTATGTTTTGAACAGAGAGAGAGGAAGGGAGGGTTTTGCCGTTTCAGTGGCTTCAAATGCGGGCCGGGGCAGTAGAAACTGAAAAGAGCAGCAATGCACTGGTTTGCTTTCGCGCCCTCTTCGACTTTTTGTCACCGAAACTCTACTGTGGGACCGTGGTTGTTTTATCATGTCTACGTGGATTATACACTGTGCGTCGTTGAGATTCGAGCCTTCTTTATCATGCTTGCCAGCAGTAGCTTCTGCGATGCTCTGCAGTAACGGAATAAGTTGCTTTCTGTTATGAGATGAGCACAGGAAAAACGGATTTTATTTGTGGATCTCAATCTTACCGAAAGAGAGAAAACTTAAACTTAGCCCCTGAAGAATTGCTTCATTGTCAATCAAGTCCATAAAATTTTATTTTATCGATCCCATCTCGAATTGACATTGTACAATATCACTTTTCCATCCATCAATAGCTCCTTGACAGTTTTAAGACTCTCTATCCAACTTACATGTACTTGCTAAGAGCTCCCATCAAGTGTGTCAAGAACAAACCACGATATTTCGTGATATAATAATTTGAATGCCAAGTCATGGTAAATCTCTCTCCACTTTTCTTTTTATATAATTTAGTAAATTAAAGGAATTTTATTATGATTTGATTCTAAAATTACCTTTTAAAGAGAAATGATAAAATCAAAAACTTTGAGATTCAGAGCTTGTTTGGCAGTGTGGTTGCGGTTGCTTTTTAAATAGCTTTTCGTGCCAAAATGCATGCCAATGATATTTTTTTATTTTTTAAAAATCATTTTTGACATCAGCACATCAAAATGATTTGAAAACACTAAAAACATATTAATTTGAAGTTAATAAAAAAATAAAAAATTTTCAAATTTTTTCAAAAGCACTTTTAAAACGCAGAAACAAACAGACCCTCAATAGATGATGGGGTAATAATCAGGGACTGAATTGAGTTTCTTCAAACAAAATGACTGCGGAAATGTCATGTTACTACGAAATTGGGTAAGTTAATTTATAGTGCGTTACGTGACGAGTGCAATATATACTTTTTAATATTATTTTTTATTTAAAAACATACTAAAATAAGATTTTATATATATATATATGTAATATAAATACATTAAAATTATCAAAAAAATATTTAAAAATATTAATTTAAATAAAAAATAGTTTAAAAAACTTTCAAAATATAAATTCAATTACAAAATAAACACTATGTGAAATTAAAAAGATGTTTTTTTTACGGTCTAATTATATTGTAAAAAAAAAATTTATATTAATAATTTTTTGATGTTTTTATATTATTTTGATGTTAAAATTAAATTTTATATATAAAAAAATATTGTTTTAAATTATATTTCTAAGCTAGAAATATTTTTTAAAATACAACTTCTATCATAACATTTGTCTAGATGTTCCATTTCAACCTCTATTGTTCAAAATTTTCAATTACATTACAATGTACTCTGAAGTGACGTGTCACAACGGAATGAAAGGAATCATCAGGCAAATTAGAAATGCCTCTGGGAGAAGGGGTTGGAAAAGCACGTGCTAGAATCATAATGGAAGCTGTCATGGTGAAAAATCTGTCTGCACGGAGAGGATTGAGATGATAGGAGGACACACTGCCGTCGAGGATGTCGTCCACAAAACCTGGAGAATCAGGAGGAGCGTGGCAGAAAGTCATCCACTAGGCAATCGCTAGAGCTACTCAGTGATTTTAATGTCCACGATTCTCTTACTGTGATTCGAAATAATTAATAAGCATCACAGTTATTAAACCCGACTTAACTCGACGGATTGATCCAGTGACTGGACTGGTCTAGATTTAATAAAAAATAAATTGTGGCAACAACCCAATCAAACTCGAGTGACCCGGCCGGTTGACCCGGGACCCGAACAAACCTAGATGAGATCCTCTTTTTTTTAAGATATAAAATTTGAAACCTATTAGTATATATACTCTATGTTTCCAAGAAAAAAATCATGTTTTTTCAATGTAGGATAAAAAACCTTTTGGTTTAAATACTTTGACTTAAAAGAATAACATAGTATCTTTTCAATGTGGGATTTGAATCATTTTCATATATATACTATGTGTTCCCATGAAAAAAGTTATGTTTTTTCAATGTGGAATTTGAAACCCACTTGTATATATACTCTATGTTTCCAAGAAAAAAATCATGTTTTTTAAATGTGGGATAAAAAACCTTTTAGTTTAAATAGTACAACTTAAAAGGATAATATAGTATCTTTTCAATGCGGGATTTAAAGCCCTTTCACGTATATACTCTATGTTTCCATGAAAAAAGTTATGTTTTTTCAATGTGGGATTTGAAATCCATTAGTATATGTACTCTATGTTCCCAAGAAAAAAATCATGTTTTTTCAATGTGAAATAAAAAACCTTTTAGTTTAAATACTTTAATTTAAAAAGATAATATAATATCTTTTCAATATGGGATCTAAAGTCCTTTCATATATATAATCTATGTTCTAAGGAAAAAGTTATGTTTTTTCAATTTGGGATAAAAAAAAATTTTAGTTTAAATACTTCAACTTAAAAGCTTAACATGATATCTTTTTAATATGTGATAAAAAAAAATTGAAATATTTTTTTAAACTTCATTATTTATAATATGTATAATCTATATTTATATTGATTTTTTCATATGAAATATTAAAAGTTTTTTTTTTTTAATTTTCTCGAGTTGATCTAGGTTGATCCATGAAATCCGAAACCTGAGACCTGGTTTTTTGACCAGGTCAACCCCCGAACCGGGTTTAATAACTATGATAAGCATGCTGGAGATATTAAAAATATATGCAATGGAAAATTGCTCTTATAAATTATAATTTCATTTGTGAATTTTATCTATATGAAATTAATTGCATACACTGAATTGGAATTCTAAATTTTTTCGAGAGACGATGCGTTATCTATGTAACATTCCGTTCACTTTGACAATAATCGCTATCCCACGAAAAAAGATAATACGTTTCTTTATCATTAGCAACAGGGATTTGTTTTTTATTTGTCTTTTATATAATTTTTTTTGGTGAATTTTCAACATGATCAGTGTTGTTTTAAGTTTTTTTTTTCTTGCTACATTCACTTTGATAAAAATTTTAAATTAATTTTTTTTTCTCAATTTCAATATTATATCAATTGATAATTAACTTTTTTATTATTATATCTTTAAAGGTTGAGAGTTTTTTATATTGGATTTCATAATTTTCTCTAATTTTCTTTTTATTTGTCTATTTTGATCTCATCGCTTGGACTACAGGTTTGATGATTTCGCTTGAGTTGACTCTATTTGTTTTTCAGCTCTTTTAAATTTAATATTTTTTGTATTTTTTTTCAATATTAGGTTGTTTTAGAATTAAGTTGCGTAATGTTTTTCAATTTGTCTTATATTCGCTTATCTCGTTTATATGATCCAAATCAAAAAGTTTGATTTGCTGAGTGTTTTCTTGGTCTTTATTTTTTAAATTTGATCATCTTTTCAGTTTCATCATTCGATACTGAATTAGTTTTAGATTAAAATTTTGCTTTACTTATTTATTTTTTTTGTTCTATTTGCTTATCTTGGTCTCACGAACTAACTTGCATATTTGCCATACTCAGTGAGGTTGACCCATGTCGATTTTTTTTTATACTTTTTTCCTTCTACATTTGATTGGTTGGGATTTTAATTTCATCACTTGAAAAAAAAATGGTTTTATTTTTGGCAAGTTCTCACTATTTTTTTGTCAGTTAGGTCAATGTCCCGAGTTATGTTCTTTTAAAAACTTTTTTAAATCATGCTTGTGACATAAATCCATAAAAATGTTTTGGCTACCGACGTGATGTGAGTCCACAAATCTAGTTAAGGACCGAAATGAAATAGACTTTAGGTGGTTTTAGTGTGTGTTTGACATTGTGAAAGCCTCTGCGGTTTTATTAAAAAACTAGGTTTAAAAAAATATTTTTAGTTGCAATTTAAAAAATTAAGTTTTAAAAAATAATGTTTGATTAAAACTGTTACAAGATAAATTTTTATATATAAAACAAATGAAAAATGAGTCTATAAATAAAAATATATTATTTTAACTTTTACAAAATATTTTTAAAATAATTTTTTGATTAAAACTGTTATAAGATAAATTTTTATATATAAAACAAATGAAAAATAAGTCTATAAATAAAAATATATTATTTTAACTCTTACAAAATATTTTTAAGATTTGAAAAAATAACTAAAACTATTTAACTAAGGGATTGTTTGTTTTTATACTCCATGTTCTTCTTAAAATTCTATTATACATACATACATACATACATATATATATATATATATATATATATATATATTATTTTAATATATTTACCAGATACCATGCCCGCGTAATACTGCGGGCTTGTGACATACTTGTGTGTTGTCGTAGGTTTGTGGAAAAAAAAATTATATAAAGAAAAACTGTTACAATCCACAATGTTTTCAAGAAAAAAAACTACAAAACTAAATTCTTAACCAGATTAATATTTAAAAAATTAAATTAACAAAAACATTTTTGAAAAAAATCATAACAAAAAAAAATCAAAAGGATAAAAAACATGCAAGAAAACATTGTAGTAATCTATAGTGTTTCATAAGAAAAGCTGCAGTTGTAATTCTCAACCATCTCAATATTAAAAATAATAAAATCGATGAAGATAATTTTAAAAAAAATCATAATAAAAAAAATTACGCAGGGGAACACTGCAGCAATCACAATATTTTAAAGAAAAAATCTATGAAGCTAAATTTTCAACCAGCTCAATATAAAAAAAAATCGACATAGAAAATTTTAGAAAAAAAATGGAAAAAAAAACCGATATGGGGAAACAGTTTAGCAATCCACAGTATTTTAAAGAAAAAAAACTACAAAGCAAAAATTTTAACAAACTCCATATTAAAAAAATAAAATCAACAAAAACAATTCTGAAAAAAAAGCACAAAAAAATGAAAAAAAAATATAGTTTTTTAAAAAAAAACATGTGAGAAAAGTTAAAGCTGAATTTTCAACCAGCTCAATATTAAAAAAAATTGACAAATATAATTTTGAAAAAACTCATGTGGGGAAACATTGTAGCAAAACAAAAACCATATAGGAAAACATTGTAATAATTCACAGTGTTTTTTTTTTTTAAACTATGAAGTAAAATCGACAAAGATCATTTTAAAAAAAAAAAATCATAAAAAAAGCATGTAGGTAAACATTGTATTAATTCATAATGTTTGAAAGAAAAAAGCTACAAAACTAAATTTTTAACTAATTCAATATTAAAAAAAATCGACAAAGATAATAATAATAATAAAAAAAAAATGATCTTGAAAAAAAAAAATAAAGCCTAAAAAAATAAAAAAAAACTAAAAAAAAGAAAAAAAAAAGAAGAAGCATGTGGCGTGGGGAAAGCTACAGTACTTTCCCACGCCTTTTAGATTATTAGTTGGTAAGTGTTAAAGTTAAGAGCTTGTTTGTCAGTGTGGTTGCGATTGCTTTTTAAATAGCTTTTCGTGTCAAAATACATGCCAATGATATTTTTTTATTTTTTAAAAATTATTTTTGACATCAGCACATCAAAATGATTTGAAAACACAAAAAACATATTAATTTGAAATTAATAAAAATATAAAAAATTTTTAAATTTTTTCAAAAGCGCTTTTAAAACGTAGAAACAAATAGGCCTAAACGGTCTCTTGTTACCCGACAAAACTCCATGTGAAAAGTGAAAACCACCGTCCAGTGCCTGTGTCAAGCAGAAAGAATAGTAAAGTGGTGGCAAATTCACTGATCCAAAATAAGCACAAAATACCCTAACCCCCAAAATTCTTACTCGATGGAACCCGACGACGAGATTCACGCCAACGGCGGAGCTGATGTTTCTAACAACCGAAACAGACCAATCATTAGCAGCGAACAACTCGACATCGAAGCGTACGCCGGACTGTACACAGGGAGAACAAAAATAACGCGATTACTGTTTATCGCGGACCGGTGTGGTCAGAATAATAACAAGGCGATGAAGATGGAAGCGCTACGAATGGCATATGAAGAAATCAAGAAAGGAGAGAACACGCAATTGTTTAGAGATGTAGTGCAGAAGATTGATGGGAGGTTGGGTAGTAATTATGGGATGGATAGTGCTTGGTGTGAGATGGTGGATCGGAGAGCTGATCAGAGGAAAGAGAAGCTTGAGAATGAACTTAATGCTTATAGGGTAAAAACATTTTTTTTTTTAATTTTTAATTTTATTTTGGGTTTCAGTGATTATTATTCTCTTGGTTGCTTTCGGAATTCATTTTATGTTTGCACTCATGCTATAATGCTAGTATTAATAACTGTTTCAGGGGAAAATAATTGAAAAAACACGGTGTTTGTTGTGGGTTTGTTTTAGTGATGATTATTTTGTTAATTTGATGTTACTAAGACAGGCGGTGTCTGTTTTGCTATAACAGTAGTCTTAATCCTAAGTTTTTTTTTTAGGGGGGGATTAACTGGAAAACAGGTTCGTTTTAGTTTCTATCCTAGAGCCCCCCAAAAAAATTCAGGTGGAAACTTACTTTCGGTTTTGTGGCTTACCATAGCTTTGTGGACATGTATTTGCTATAAAAGAAGATCACGTGGTTATATCCCTGCCACACTTTTATAGTTTTCCTACCTGTGATGACTATTGAGACTATGATGTAGGGTTAATCTGTGGAGTAAATTTCTCACTTTTTTTTATAATTATAACCGTCTATGGTGGTGTGATTTACATCTATTTTTTATATATGTATTTTGTGCAGACAAACCTGATCAAAGAAAGCATAAGAATGGGATATAATGATTTTGGAGATTACTACTATGCTCATGGTTACCTTGCGGATGCTTTTAAAAGTTATGCCCGTACTCGTGATTATTGCACTACATCAAAGCATGTTATTCATACGTGCATGAGTGCAATTCTTGTAAGCATTGAAATGGGCCAATTTACTCATGTCACAAGCTATGTCAGCAAAGCAGAACAAACAGCAGAAGCTCTTGAACCTCCTACAGTCTCAAAACTACGTTGTGCTGCTGGATTGGCTCATTTGGAGGCTAAAAAATACAAACTCGCTGCTCGTAAGGTTTGCTTTACTTGTGTACCTCCAATGTATTCTGTTCAGTATGAATATTGTCATTTTTTTTTCTTTTAACCCGTGTAGCATCTTAAACCCAGAATTTGCAGCATTATAATCACATAGGATGCGGTTAAGATAGGTTGAAAGTTTTGTTACAGAATTGGACAATACAGCTGATATTTGCTTGCTCTCTGTGTATTTTCACTATCTTCATTACAGTTTGTTTTCAAATGCTTTGGTTACGTAGTGTGAATTGTACTTCCTGTGATCTTCCTGGCTGTAAACAAACTCACAACTGCCACATTTGTTTTTTTAAGTATCTTTTGGGATTATTAAGTTTTAAGTTAGCACTTTAAGAATCTTTTTTATTCTGGTTATTAATTGGATATTGTCATTCGTTGCTGATTTTGATCTTGAATGGCCTTTGAATTCTAAGTGGGCATTGGTGCATTTTTGTTTAACTGCTTAAAACTTGAAGTTGAAGGGTTAGTGTTGTTTTACTGAAATTCAGCCGCTCATTTATTTTGATGAACCAAGCACCTTCTTTTGTGCTTATCTCCAATATTTGCTTATCTTCTTACTTTGCGCATGTTATCTTTCTATGGGTACAGTTCTTGGAAGTAAGTCCTGAACTGGGAAATTCATACAATCAAGTCATTGCTCCTCAAGATGTTGCAACATACGGAGGACTTTGTGCTCTTGCAAGTTTTGATCGGGCGGAGCTGAAGGTGTTCCTTCTTCATCATCATCCTCTTCTCCATCTCCAATCCCTCTTTCTTCTTGTTAATCTTGTTTTTCACTGGCTTTTCAATGAACTTCAGAGGGTAGTTTCTAATCAGTGCTTTTTTTGGGCAGAGCAAAGTCATAGACAATCCCAACTTCCGTAATTTCTTGGAGTTGGTACCTGAAGTTAGAGAGCTTATTCATGATTTCTACTCAAGGTAACTTGTTATGATGGTACATGATTTGATTTGCATTTTTAATGCTTTGACTTTTGATGATATATTCGTGCAAGGTGGCAGTTAGCCATTGTGCTCTATATTGTAAATCCAAGAAATTTTGTGTTGGTACTTGGTATAGATGGGAGGAGATTCAGGATCTTTTATTTTAACAAAGTCTTGGATTTTGATTTTGAGAAGATGGTTCTTTAATGCTGGGAAGATTGCCTATACTTGCTCAATTTTTCCAAGAGCTTGTCACCGGTAATAGATTTATTACATAGGGGTTCAATAGAAGCAAAATATGCTCATAAACTCTTTTTATTTATTTCTGGAACTGTCTTTTTTCTACCGAAGATGGAAAAACAAAACTTGGAAAAATAAGGAAAATAAGGTCCCTTCTCCTTTAATCTTGCTTGTGTCAAACTATCGAAATGTACAAGGCTGCTCAGAGAGTTTGCATTATAATGTCAACAGTCTAATATTTAACTCATAATGTCAATAGTCTCATATTTAACTCGAATCAGTAGCCTGGGGGATTAGTTGTCTTCATATTTTGGTCTCTTTTTCCATAGCTTGTCATCAGCTGAGCTTTTTTTCATGCTTGTCAATATATGATTGTTTAACTCTAATTTACATCCTGGAGTTTAGTTGAGTGTTCTATTTTCCTTTCCGTTTCTTTTTCAACATCTTTTCTCCTAAGCTTGCCAACTGTTATATCCACGCAGTTGGACATGAAGCCTGTTTTGTAAACAAAAATTTCTTCTTATCTCTGTTTCCTTTGCAGCCATTATGCTTCTTGTCTGGATTACCTGGGAAATCTTAAAGCAAACCTTATGCTTGACATCCATTTGCATGACCATGTCCAGACACTGTATGATCAAATCCGCAACAAAGCTCTCATTCAGTATACACACCCATTCGTGTCTGTTGATCTGCATATGATGGCCAATGCTTTCAAAACAACTGTTGCGGGCTTAGGGAAAGAACTTGAAGCCTTGATTGCTGACAATCAAATACAGGTTTGGCTTGCAATTTGCATTGCTAATTTTTTGTTCTTTTATCCTCTTAAATAGTTTGTCCCAGATGTTTAGGTTTAGGAAATATCCCATGGCTGGAATTCCCTGGCATTCACAATGGGGTTTTGACTGGGTCTCCTTCCAAAAATTTTCAGTATATCCATTGGTTGTTTTCATGCCACACAGCAAAACCTTTCCACCCTTTTGCACAACTTATCTCGATACCTTACTGATAAAAATATCATGCCTTTGCAGGCACGAATTGACTCACACAACAAAATTCTATATGCACGCCATGCGGATCAAAGGAATGCGACTTTCCAGCGGGTACTGCAGACAGGCAATGAGTTTGATAGGGATGTTCGAGCAATGCTGCTGAGGGCAAATCTTATCAAGCATGAATACAAGGCTTCTAGGAAACTTTAAATGAATTTCCAGTTCAACTAGGACAATGAGAAACGTGGCCATCATTGTCTTGATTAGTTTCTGGGATTCCTGAACATAGGTCTCCTGGTGCAGTGAATCGGAGTTTTAAATCTTCAAAAAAATTGGTTTCCGTGGCAGAAAATAGCATTTTGGGGGATGGCAAGATTCTAATTGACCTGGCCAATTTCTGGCTGTGTTCTTTCTTTTTTTGTATATACTTGGATTTATTTAAGAAGTTGCAGTTACAAATTTTTTGTTTCACCCTCTTCTTCCATAGCCCTTTGGCCATGGTTTTTCGTTTTACTCTACACCATACAAGACTGCATATGGAACATTTGAATTGAATATGGGAAATCAAATTTGAGATTTGTGTATGGTGATAAGTGGATGCATGGTAAAATAATGTGATCTTAATTGAATAGCCGGCATGGAAACAGTGTGCTTGGCCCTCCAATGAGTTCGACATTGGTAGCTACAAGCCTTTGAATGAGTTGGTTCTGGTTGTATGTTTATTGAATAGCTTTTAGCAAGTAAAGATTTCGATAAATAAAAATTAAATACATGAATACTTTGAATGTCTCTGTAATCATGATATTCTTAGTCTCTTAAAGTTTTAACCTGAAACAAATTCTAAAAAGCGGGAGGAGTTGTTTTCAGGGATTTGTTTGCAAGTAAGACGCAGCAACCAAGGATAAAGTTAGGATTCAAAGATAAGGGGGCAAATAAAAAGTTTCAAGAAATATAGAGGACTGTTTTGAACTATTAAAACAAGCGAGGGTTAAAACCGTGTCAGTCCAGTACTTGGCAGCAGCCATACATGATTACATAGCCTTCGATTAGTTTTGTTTTATTTTTATTTTTATTTTTATGGGAGATGCGTAACAATGAGGGAGCCAAAAAATTTTAAATAAAAGGATAAATTATTAACAAATACTTAATATTATATTCTATATAAACATGTGTTATATTAAAGAAATTAATTTGAAATACATGTACTAACTCATATCAAATAAAATTAATTTAAGAATATTTTTAAAATAAAAAAACTTATATTATAATTATTCTTTTGAGTTTTTATATTTTAAAATTGTTTCATAATGACTTTATTCTTAATTTTATTAAAGATATTCTTTTTAAATATATATAATTAAACTTTCATTTATCTATTTTTAAATTTTTTAGGGACTAGTGAAATTATTGGCAACAATTCTTTGTTGACTTGTTGTTTTATACAAGTGGATTAAATATAAATATTAATATATATTTTTTAATTTTTTTATTGTGTCTCTAATTTTTTAAGTTGTTGAGTACTTCATTTTTAATTACTAATAAGTTGATCACCATCATTTTGCATGTGAAATTCATAACAAAATACATATTAATTCATCAAAACTCATTTCAATTCATATTCATATGCATATAGTATTTATTCATGTACATATTAATTTAACAAATCTATAAATTATAATAAACTCTAACATTTTTAATAACTAATTATTAAGGAATAAAACTAAAATTAGACAATGAAATAAATAGAAAAAATTAAAGAAACTCGCCTAAAACATAAAGTATAAAGCATAAAACAATTACTTACTTAACTAATTAATAGTTCAGGATTTGAAGAAAAAATTTATAAAAGGAAGATAATAATTCAAAAAAAAAAAAAGCTTTGATCAATTAGTAATTAATAAAAAAAATTAAACTTGTTAAGTTATTATATATATATATATATATATATATATATATATATATATATAAAAGTTTGATTAAGGTTGATTATTTGGGTACAAGAACACGAAGACAGGATATAAACTGCAGGCAGCCACTGCATATACTCACACTTTCTTCATCTAGCTGTCATTATTGATAGCAGTAAAAAAAAGGGATGATGGAAAAAATTCATGAGATTAGATATATATAATCTAATTAATTAGCTTTGTATATAGTGGCGGAGCCACAAAGGGGGCAATTGCCCCCCTTAATCCCCATTGTGGCTCCGCCACTGGATGCGAATGAAGTCCGGCGCTTGGAGCTATTTTTGTAGATCCATGTTGACCTCGTGGAGAAGAGAAACAAGTCGTTTGCTTTGACCCTTGTTTTACGATGCTTTAAGTGTAGTAATTAATTTATGTAGCAACTCAGCCGAGTATTAGGAATGATCCTTTGCTTGATACGGTGACAGAAGGATATTTAAAAGTTTGTTTTTAATTTAGAATCATACTAGTTTTTTTTTTTCCACAAAGATGCGGGGTTGTGCTGGAACCTGGTTTTATTTAATTTTACAGTAATTAAAATAAAAAAATAAAAAAATTACTCAACTTTTAGTTTAATTATTTTTTAATTTTGCCTCTTTCCTTTTAAAGTTTAATGGCATAAAATCAACACAAAAATTGAAAGATAGTGTCATTTAAGAGAAACCCATTTAAGATTGAACCAACTTGTTTAGGAATGTGGTTTTTGTTATTTTTTTAAAAAGAATTTATTTGAAAATATATCAAAATAATATTGTTTTATTAAAAATTATTTTTGATATTAGCACGTTAAAATAATTTAAAAACACAAAATATTAATTTGAAGTAAAAAAAATAAAAAAATATTTATTTATTTTAAATAAAAAAACAAACAGGTTAGTGTCATTATCTATCCTGTGATAGATGAGTGAACAAGAACCAGGCTCAATTTATTTAATATTAAAGGTAATAAAGATTCTCGATTTTTGTATTTATCATGGGGTTTGATTTGGTAGAGTGATGGGAGAGAGCGGTGGTTTCTGTTGTAGTTGCGGCGGCCTTGATGGCTAGTTGCCTAATTGGACTCCGAAGGTGCACGATAGAGAAAAAGAAAAGCGAGAAGAGGTGGTGGCTAGGATGGAAGAGAAAGGGGTTGAGATCTTATAATTTTAACATTCGATAGTTATTTGGTTATTAATCAAAATACAATAACAATTATGTAAATTATTTAAATTATTTTGCTGGTTTTTTTATGAGAATGTAAAGTGATACTGAACTTTAAAAATTACCTTGAACTTGACCTTATATATAAACTGTAATTTTAAAAAAAATTAAGGTAAAAACAAATAACTAGATTATAAAATAATTAAAATAAATTGTTTAAAAATAAAATTTCTTAACAGTTTCAATGATTTACATCCTTTACTAAAAGATATATTCTATAGTCAAAGTGTCATTTTTTTATTCATGGATCTCTTTTTTTTTTTCTCTGGACAAAAACATATTTCTATTAGAAATAAAGTTTTTTTTTTTAATTATTGCAGTTTCAATAATAAATAAATAAATAAATAAATCATGCATGGATATTTTTACGCAATTATATGAAAAAATATAAAAATATAAATTATTAATTTGAAAAAAATATAAAATTAACAATAAAATATATCATAATAGGTAATTTATTTTTGTTGAAAATTCCTAGGAAATTGTTTAAAAAATAATTATGCATATTGAATTTATATATAATAATTCATAAAATAATTGTTAATATTATCATACATGTTATAATCTTATTTAAAAAACATAGTCTGGACTTAATAGTTTGTTTTCATTTTTAAAACAAAATAGATAGTACATCATCTGCCCAGTATGTTGTTCATTGGTTCATTTTCAATGACCAAAAACTCAAAGTTCGAGTTTCAGACAGACATAAAAATCCAATTTCAACGTGTTTTCGCATAGAAATACTTAAAAGAATATCCTAAAAACTTCAATGAATATATTTTTAATCCTAAAATATTATTTAATTATTAAAAAAAAAATTGAACTGAAAAAAAAAAAAAAACATCATATGCTTTCATCTATTTTTTCCCGTTATGTTTAAAGGAAAAACTATCTTCATCGAACTCCCTTTTATAAATGAATCAATTGACACTGAATTATTTTTTTTGGTAACTAAAATATGGTCAATGGAACCCTTGTCTCCCTTTTCTTTCAATTTATTCTTTTACTCTTCAATATCTAGAAACTAAAACAATAAAAAATAAAGTGCAGAATTGAAGCTTACAATCTTTAAACAACATTAATCAATCGATTGAAATTTAATGAACCAAACATAAGTTTTTTACAACTTTTAAACAGTAAAAATAACAAAACTAGTTCATTGGTCTGAGTTTAGGAATTCAAAAATCCAACTCTGAACATGTTTTCACCTAAAAATATGTCAAGAACATTCTAAATGCTTCAATAAATCTTGAAAACATATCAAGAACATATGAAAAACTTCAACGAACCCATTTTTAACTATAAAACACTATCTAATCAATTTTAAAATAAAAAAATCAAACTAGATTGAAAAAAAATCTAGGGATCTCGATTTATATTTTTCCAACTTGTTTGAAGGAAAAAACACTTTCTCTAAAATCTCTTATAAAAGATGAATCCATTTACTATGATATTTTTTTTTGTGATTAAAATGTGGCTAATCAAACCCCTTCTCCCTCACTCTTTTTCATTTTCTTTTTATAACCTCTTCTCTTTTTTCTTGGCATCTAAAATCAAATATATGAAAAAAATCTTAAAATTTTAAAACAATAAGAACCAAACATGTAGATTAAGTTTTAATAAACCAGATTAAAGTTTTCATGACCAATGAAAATAATAAAGTCACAAACGTAAGAGTATGCAAAGAAGGGCAGATCTCAACTTATAAAATGATGCAAAAATAAACGCACAAGAATGAAATAAAAATAAATAAATATTGATAGCTGAAGTAAAAAAACTGCAATATTATTCAAGAAATATTGTCCATTATTTGTGTGGGAGGGTATTGCTTATTTTTATGTTTTAAAAATATTTTTTTTAATTTTAAATTAATTTTTTTATATTTTCAAATTATTTTAATATACTAATATAAAAAAAATTAATAAAAAAATATTATTTTAATATCTTTAAAAAAACTACTATAACACCTCTAAACATACACACAGTAAAAGTCGGTTTTCTTTTTGGCCTGTTACGGCGACGTACTATTGTTCGAAAGACACGTGTATAAATGGATCTACTCCATCCTATTATCGAGCTTCACAGCCAAGATATAAAAGGAAGTACGATGAGACCTCCTATTAAAGTATTAAAATTTGATTGAAAAAAAGAAGAAGATTTAGCACTGATAAGAAAATTATGAACAATTTTATTTAAAACCTGGAAAAGAAGTCAGTTTTACGTGTCAAGGATTGCACGAAGAATATGTACAACCCAAGAATGCATGATAATTGATATAAGATATTTGTTTTTAATAATTGAATGTATACTTGAACAAAATCCTAATTTATAACTCAATATCATTATTGATCATGAAAAATAAAATATTTCATTCGAACTAATTAACGCGTGTAACAAGATGTTGAATTAAAAAAAGAAAAGAAAAGAAATAGTAATAGAAAAAAGAAGAAATAAAATGGTTAACCAGATCCCTCACCGTCACGTGAACATAATCTCCCTCCTCCTCTCAATCACTCACTCACCGCCATCGATCAGCTCCCATCTCTCATCAAGGAAAACCAGAGCAAATCAACCCCCCTTCTCCTCGGCTCCACCAAGCCACAAAGAAAGAATCATATAATCAGATCTAAGAAATAAAAAATGGGACACCTAAATCTGCCCGCGTCGAAACGAAACCCACGCCAATGGAAACTACTTGATTTAGTAACGGCAACATTCTTCGGTTTAGTCTTCCTTTTTTTCCTTCTAGTCTTCACTCCACTCGGCGACTCTCTTGCCGCTTCAGGCCGCCAAACACTCCTCCGCTCCACCTCTGATCCACGCCAACGCCACCGTCTTGTCGCTTTGATTGAGGCGGGACAGAATGCTCAGCCGATTGAAGCTTGTCCTGCGGACGAAGTAGATCACATGCCTTGTGAAGATCCTAGAAGGAATAGTCAGTTAAGTAGAGAAATGAACTTTTATAGAGAACGTCATTGTCCTCCCGTTGAGGATACTCATCTTTGCTTGATCCCGCCACCTGACGGTTATAAGATTTCTGTTCAATGGCCTCAGAGTTTGCATAAGGTATGCACTTTTGCTGAATTTCTTGTATTTCTGTTCAATTAGAATTTCTAATGTGTTTGTAATAGTCATAGTTGTGGTAGTAATAGGGTTATTTTCTTACTGATCTTGTTAGTTTAATTAGTTTATTTACACTCTTTTTTTTTGGGTAATTTGTATTGATATACATTGATGTCCGCGGTCTTTTTGTGTTTTGATGTCAAGATATGGCGTGCGAATATGCCGCATGATAAAATTGCTGATAGGAAAGGTCACCAAGGATGGATGAAAAAGGAAGGAGAGCACTTCATTTTCCCTGGCGGTGGAACAATGTTTCCAGAGGGTGCTGTACAGTATATTGAGAAGCTTGGGCAATATATCCCTATCAAAGGCGGGGTTTTGAGGACTGCTCTTGATATGGGATGTGGGGTAGGGAATACTTTTTTGTTTTTGTGATTTTTAGTTTGTAAACTTGTTGTATACTGGAGGTTTCTTATGACATGATCGTGCTCTAGGTTGCTAGTTGGGGAGGATATTTGCTGAATGAAGGGATTTTGACTCTCTCATTTGCTCCAAGAGATTCACACAAAGCACAGATACAGTTTGCACTGGAGAGAGGGGTTCCGGCATTTGTTGCCATGCTTGGCACTAGAAGACTCCCGTATCCTGCATTTTCATTTGACTTGGTGCATTGCTCCCGATGCTTGATCCCTTTTACAGCTTATAGTAAGTTCTTTATGACTTGTATCCTTGTAGTATGTTTTCATATTCCTCGGATACAACCTGCCAGTACATCTTACATTGAAGGGATCTGGTTTTGCAGATGCATCTTATTTTATCGAAGTAAATCGGTTACTTCGTCCTGGAGGATATCTTGTCATTTCTGGACCTCCTGTGCAGTGGGCTAAACAAGACAAGGAATGGGCTGATCTCCAGGCTGTGGCAAGAGCATTGTGCTATGAGCTGATCGCTGTGGATGGAAACACCGTCATATGGAAAAAACCCGCTGGAGATTTATGCCTGCCCAACCAAAATGAATATGGTCTTGAATTGTGCGACGAATCAGATGACCCAAGTGATGCATGGTAATTGTCTAAAAATAAATCTTCAGTTTCATAAAGTTTTTTTCTAGTGTTTTTGCAGCAACTCGGATGATGGCAACACGGCTGTTGTTCTTTTCTTTCGACCATCTTGCAACTAATGCACTTGGTTTAGGACTTTAGGTGCAAATTTGATAAATTTGCCTTTAGTTTGCAACCTGATCAATCGAGCTTTCTGCTCAAGATAATATTCATTTATTTGCATGGGAACACCATAAATTCTGAAGCTAAGCTCAATTATGTTGCAGGTACTTCAAGTTAAAGAAATGTGTGAGTAGGACTTCTGCTGTGAAGTGGGATTGTACCCTTGGGACTATTCCTAAGTGGCCTGACAGGCTAACGAAAGCACCTTCCAGGGCTGTGCACATGAAAAATGGGTTAGATTTGTTTGATGCTGACACACGGCGCTGGGTAAGGAGGGTTGCATACTATAAGAATAATTTGAATGTGAAGCTAGGAACTCCAGCCATACGCAATGTCATGGACATGAATGCATTTTTTGGGAGTTTTGCAGCAGCACTCATGCCAGATCCTGTATGGGTGATGAATGTCGTTCCTGCTCGCAAGCCATCTACGCTTGGTGTAATATATGACCGAGGCCTTATTGGAGTCTACCATGATTGGTGAGTTACTCCCAGCTCTGTACCAGAAATTCATATATAGCATACTACTTATATTGGTCATGTTATTGATGTCTCGCCTTCATATTTAACTGAGTTGGTGGATATATTTGTTGCACATTCTTGAAGCCATGTGCTGTCAACAGAGTGGTGGTCTGCAGTTAGACAGGAAAAAAAGTCCTTTGTTGAACATGCTTCTCTGATCATCAATTCAAGATCCTGATCACCAATCTATTTTTTGCTTGGTTATTGCTCTATTAATCTGTATTCAAATATACTAGTGGTAGTAATTTATCCATGGCCAAAAGTTTGTTTTCTCTCTAAATGATAAATCGAGGAACAGATGGTGATAACTTTCCTCCTCCTTTGGATACGATATATGTTAATGGAAGTGGACTTGGGTGGCATTAAACATGTCTCCTTCCTCTAATTGATATTAAGGACAAGATAATTGTGATTTGCTTTGCTTCCTTCTTTGGATATGATATCTGTTAATGGAAGTGAAGCTTTGGTGGTATGAAATCAGATTTAGGGTTATCTATTCTGCTCAACCTTATTCCTTTTACTTGTGGTATCAGGTGTGAACCTTTCTCAACATATCCCCGTTCCTATGATCTCATCCATGTAGCAGGCATTGAATCACTACTAAAAATGCCTGGTTCAAGCAAGAACAGGTACTTGTAATCTTCATTTGCAGTTGCCTTTTCATTTTCTCATTATTTTCCTGCACACATATGGTGTGAAATGATAACAAGATTTTTCCTTCTCATTTTCTTTTTTTATTAAATGGAAACGCATGCCTCTTTTTCGAATGTTGTGTGAGGTAATTTCAATCTGGTGAAATTTTTCCACAAACCCAGCTTTTAAAAAATAAAAATTCTTTGTTTATTGCTGCCAAAGAGGATTCCGCTCTGGCTGAACCAGAAAATAGAGGCATGTTTATTCCTCATTTCCATAAAAATGACATTTGAGGCATAATGCTGTCTTGATGCTGCACTGAGTTGTTTTAGTTTAATCATTTGCATTATCCACTAAAGGATAAGTTGTGCAACGTGATGAATAAGACTTTTCTTTCTCAATGTGGAGAGGAAAGAAAGTTTAAACTTCTTATTTTATTTGCATGATTTGATGGAGGATTTAACTTGAAAAACTGTGATTGAAGAAAACCTTGAAGATTGTAGAGCTTTAGTGTTTTTTATGGGATTTAGGGTTAGGGATGGAAGTCTGAGAAATTCGGTTTATTAGGGATGTGTTTTTAGAATAATTAGGGTATAGAAATAAAACATGAATGGTAATCCAAGTTACTATAGCAATAAGAAAAGAGAAGAAAACTACAGAGTCTTCAAACTGAACGCATATTATTTATAATAAATTTCAACATCAAAACTATACAGAAAGTTACATTAAAATAATTTTCCAAGCAAACCTTAATTCCAGAATGGTATTAAGATTCCGAAGAAGACAAATTTCTTAATAGACTAGGGTTTCAATCTAAAAATATACAGAAAATTACATTAAAATTATTGATTGATTTCTTTTTTCCTTGACTGCTACGTGTTGAATAAGGCTGCTGTATCCAAATAACAGGGGGTTGGCATGTGGTTCATGAAGCTTTAAACTCTTAATCTCTCTGCACAGTGATAGTGATCACGATCTGCCATGCACAAGAGGCCCTGTTTAGCTTTATTGCCTAATGTTTGTGTTATGTGCTTTAAAGTAGCAATACCCACAACTTTTTAGCTTTGTCCAGTGGCATGGGACTTTCTGAATAGGCTGTCCAGTGTTTTTGGTGAAAAATGGGTGGTGTCAAGTAGAATGGAGGATATCTGCACACATTTTCTCGGCTTTGAGAGAGGGAAGTGTGGTAATATCTTTTGGCATGTGATATCTTTGCAGTGATTTGGAGTATTTTGAGCAGAATGGAACTTTTGAATCTTCAGATTCACTACCTTTGCAAGCAATTATTGTGGGATAGAATTGCCTTCCTAGAATCGATATGGTGCTCTGCGCCCTGGGGATTTCTGTTAGTTCATTTTCTCTTTTTTCTGTTTTTTTGTGGAAGGTAATATTTTTATCCTTCTTCATGCATCCTTATCTTCTTTCCTTCTTAAATCTTCTTTCATCAGGAAAAAAGCCCCAACCTCACCTGTCAAAGCATAAAAACACTATTCTTATCTTCTCATCCCCCCCTCTCACTTCACTCTCCTGACTCCGGTACCTATAGGCTAAGCTTCTTGTGCATCGCTCTGCATTCTAGGAAACAATGACAATCCACCAGCTTTCTCTTAAGCCTAAATGATCTGAGAACAATACAATTGTCAATCTGTCTGAAGTCACTTGATCATTGGCATTATATTGAGAATTGTGCTCATTCTCTGAGGAAGTGTCTGAGCATGTGTTCTCATATGTACAAAATGACTAGGAGTAAGATGCAATATCAATGGTGTGGAAGTCATGGTAAAAGATGGAGAGGTAGTGCATTAAAAGGATAGTTATGAGGAAATGTTACATGTTGAGCCTGGGATGCTGATAAGGTGGTTCGCTAAGGTGAGAACCAGTGGAGCATATGCGCATTGGGATCTTGTGATCTGATTTACGTTTTGGTTGTAGTTTCGACTTGTGGTTGTAAGGGCAAGTGATGGTGAATGTGAGAATGTGTTTTTTGATGGTTTACTTGTACAGATTGTTTCTTCGTTTGCAACTTGAGGGACTTGCCGTGGATTTTCATTGTTTGATATGTTCATTCCAAGTCTCGCTCTATCTCTGATTTTCTTTTTATATATCAGTTCCAATTTTGTTTCTTTCGCTTTAGGGCTTTAGGGCTGAACTTAGTGAAGCCATGCACAGCAGCAAGGGGCAGTTTTTGCACAACATTGCATGCCAGCACCTGTCCAAGCTTTAAGGACTGGAATAATTTATTTGATAGACAGTTTCTTCTATTTGATTAGTTAAATCTTTCCTTGAACCCCGAAGCTTGTACTGTTTTTCAAAATAGTTGCTAGTTTGGTTTGCTTATTGTCATTGAGCACCTGCGGCTGTATGGGCACTGTATTTTCAATCTGGGCTAAATATTTGATTTTCAAATGACCATTTATTTTATAGATAAAGTGAACATGTTCATCATCTCTGATTTACTGCAGGTGCAACCTTGTGGATTTAATGGTGGAGATGGACCGAATATTACGTCCAGAAGGAACAGTCATTATCAGAGATTCTCCTGAAGTTATTGATAAAGTGGCTCGTGTAGCTCTTGCTGTAAGATGGTTGGTTTCCATTCATGAGAAAGAGCCAGAATCGAGTGGAAGAGAAAAAATTCTGGTTGCAACAAAAACCTTTTGGAAGCTGCCTTGAGACATAACCTTTTTCTCTGTAATGTAATTTTCTTTTCCGTTCTTCTCAATTCTGATATAACACCAAGGCATACTCTGCATGCATCAAATGGATGCAGACTCCTTTCTTGCTCCTCTTTTGGCTATTTATATATCTAGCAGTGGTAGGAGGTACACAGATGGAAGGACATTCAGAGTCATGTTAGTATAGGTATAGCGGCTACTGATAATACTGTATTGTGATATGATTTGATTTAATTTATCGAAAATGATTTTTTTTCCCCTTTCCACTGCTCATTATTATTGTTTTCACCTGCGAATGTTGCTATCGTCATTGTCTGTTCTTATCAGAAAAGAGGAAATTCAATGTATATAACATCAGTGATGCTTCCAAGAGCAAAGTGAAGGGCAGTACCATGTGCTGTGGCTCCCTAACATTGCGAGTCTGCTAAGGAATGTATCAGCATTTCAGATCTTCAAGCATATGTTGCCATCCTAACTAAGGACATGTCGGCGTCCACCTGTTCTGTGTAAGGACGTTTTCCTGCCTGTAGGCCGGTGAGTCACCGCTGTATGAAGACAACAACCAACGTTTTCGTCTCTGATAATAATAATGTTTTTGGCCAACGCTTAAGAGGCATTGCTATGGTCTTGAGAAGTCATGATGTAGCGCCTTCACGGCATTGCATTTAGGAAGGCAGGCCACGTGTAAGATAGACCTTGCTTTCCTCGTGCTGGCCAGAGCTGGAATTTCCATACAGTTGTGTTTTGCGGAGATGATATGGGCCGTTAGATCACAGAAAGGTGATTGGCCATTTCAACCAGGCCGAGTCTCAGTAATTGCCACCATATCAGAGCTATACAGTCTGAGGGAGAGGGTGGTTGGGGGTGTATCTAACTCCAGGCTCCAGCAATTGCAACCTGAAGGTGGCAAAAACAGTGCCGGTGGGGGCAATTGATGGATGAGGGTGGGCCTCTACAAGAGTTTCACGTGTATGCTCGTACAGGAGCCTACCGCCCTTATTCATAAGGTCCACACCTCCCCTTTGATTAGGGTGGCGAACCGGCAATGGATCGAGATTCAGTCGGAAAATTAAATTCAATGATTGTTTCACTAAAAAACAAAGTAAATAGAAAAACTACGAACGGACGTGTAAATTTCAGATTTGAACATGGTGACCAGTGGTAGTCGGTATTGGATATTTTATTACACACGCATATGAATTCTCAAATCAAAATTGACCTTTACAATTTCAAATTCTTGATCCTCAAGTCAATTTACGCTGTCCAATTCAATTTTATTTTTTTGCATTTTTTCCTGTGAACTGAAAAATTCTTCCATCCCTCAACTTGAATGAGTTGGAAACGTCAATCCAAATCCTTAAATATAGTTGGTGAGGGGCTTGGACTAGTTGACAGGTAGATGACATTTCGGCACCCCATCTTAACTCCTTCCCATGTTCCCATCACACGGGACATTGATGAGATGAAGAGGTTAAGCTGTCCCTACAATTCATGAGTGATCATTTCAAACAGAGGGTTCTAGCTAACTATGGACTTTAAGCTTTGCCATGGCCATTACTTACATGTACGACGATCCTATCTTCGCCAACTAGCATGTACAGGCTTCTTGTTTACAGACCAAAAAAAAGACAAAAATCTGCTGTTATTCATTCTAAAAACATCAATTTGCAGGGAGTTTTCAGATGATATTTAATCGATGAGATGTGCCTTGCTGGTGAATTTCACGAGTTCCTTTTTTCCTTCTATTATCTGAACTCTTTTTTCTTCTACGTGATAACATAAACAGAAACACCTCAACGATTTTTACGAAAATAAACACTTTGTTTCAGGTCATTGTAACTATTCTCTTTATGAAATCTATTTACAACGAATAACATTATTTTTCAAATAAATAAGTGTATATATCCCGATATATACGGAGAAATTGAAGTTATAAATTGAGTTGAATATGTACGATTTGATTAGAGAAGTAAGCGAGGCTGAAAGGAGGGAGATCACGAGGATTGAAATAGCTCCCGGTTACAAGACGTTCATTTACTGGTCAATTTCCAAAACAGAAAAGGAGAGGCGGCCACCGGTCAAGCTTAAATGTAAACAGGAAAGGGAGGTAACGAGGCTTGGAAAAAATGGCAAATGGGGTTATTAATGCAACAGCAAAAGCAAATGGCTGTGTGGGCCTGGTTTCTACCTGTTGGAAACTCTCTCACTACCTGGAATTATACACGAACAAGAAGATAAGAGTTTTTACAATTCAGAGCACAGTGAGAGTGAAAGGTCATGTGTGGTGTGGGCCTGTGGATGGGAACAGAGCCCCTTGCCCGCCTATACTGGGTCTACCGCCCTTACATTTACACAGGATCGAGAAAGAAAGAGTCCTCTGCTGTCCTAGCTAGCGACTGCAGAGCTAGGACACTCGGTTGGGAGTCGACTTTCGAGCCTTCAAAAAGGTCAAGTTTGTGACAAGTTTGAGTATATAGCCTGCTCCATTGACTTTTATCATCACTTTTCTGGTGTTTTCTCAATTTCTGAGCCATGCATTTCCTTTTTGCAGGATCTAGGAAGGCTAGATGTTTCATTTAGAATGCTTTGGTCATATGGAGAAACGACAACTAAAAATGACCCATGGAGCATTGGCGTGATGAGAAATTTAAGCAAGTTTTTGGTATGTAATTGGTTACGACTGTCCACGGCTAAATTGGTGATTCATTGGACTTGTGTTTTCTATGTAAACGTTTTGTATTATGTTTAATTTACTTGATAAGGTTCTATTTTAAGGAATATTCAAAATGAGGGCTTTATTGGAGAACCGAAGCTTGAAATTAAGGTTGAAATTCATCAAAATCATGGCACCGGGACTCCTTTCAATTTACATCGCTCTGCAAGTAATATTTTTTATTATAAAAATATTATTTTAAAAAGCTCTAAATTTTAAAATTTTCAAATTACCATATATTAGAATAAAAATAATTATTATCATGATTTTAAAATTCAAATCGAGGATCGATCTGGGACAAAGCTCGAGTCACTGGTCGAGCTGACTCGAGTTAGCGTGAGAATAGAAATAGTTATTATTACGGTTTTAAAACACGATTCAAGGGTTGATCCAAGACAAGGCCCGGGTCACGAGTGGGGCTGACTGTTGACTCGTGTTTTATTTCGAGTTTATTTGGTTTTTTGACCGAGTCAAGTTGAGCTGGTCTTCCCTCTATTTTGTTTTTAAATTTGAACTGGTCCAGCCCTGGTTTAATCCGTCAAGTAAGTTCTAGTTTTATAACTAAGGTTATTATAATATTATTAATTTCAATAATAAATATAAACTAAAGAAAAACATATCTAATTATTTTTCAAAACATATAAATTTCACAATAATACATATTAAGAGTGAAATATAATTTTTATATTTTTTCCACCATAACCAAATATAATATAGAGATAATCCCTTTATATTATACATCACTACCAAATATAATTTAATCTTCGTTTCATTTTTTATTTTATCTTTAATATCTTCACCATTTTTAATTTTTTGTCTCGAGACAGAAATCAAACACAACCTAAATATTTTATCTAAGTATTAAGGATTTAAAAAATTGGCCAAAAACTTACAATTTTGAACTCTTTTCTCTGGATAAACTCCAAAAATTCCCCTTCAAGTTTGGAAGTTCTTTCAATTTCCTCCATCTTGTAGATTGTTTTTCTTTACTATCTACATATTTTTGTGCTGCGTGACATGCCATAATTTATTGAGGAAGGCTTAAAACATACAATCTCTTAAATTTTGAAATACTATTTTTTCATTGCCTTCTGAATTGTCAAGTAAAGATAGCGAGTGAACAAGTGGAATGGTTTGTCAATGGTCAGTCGGGGACCCATCTGAGCACCACAAAGGGTTGAGGGGCTATATCGCCACCACGAAATATAAGGTCTTGACGGGTTAAATCTCCCCGGGAGTCCTGCTACCGGACCACCGTTCACCTACATTTTACATCTCAGCTTTAACCGTCACGGTGCGGAGGGAAGAGATACCTCATCGGCAGTGCCATGGTCATGCCTCCTGCCTCCATCTTGCAAGTTGGCAAAACATGGCATGTTCCCCTTCAGCCTTTAAAGACAACGTAACATAAAGTGCACCGGTATAACTACTGATAAATCTATTTTTAATGGGCTTAAAAAACCGTTATTCTTGCTACCTCTAAGGGGATAAATATGTCTTCAATGGAGGTTTGTCAGTGTGTGCCGAAACTATCAAGGATTTTAATTTTTAATATTAATTTTTTTAAAAATAGAGCTTTTATAAATATTTTTATTCTTTTTTATGAAGTGATTATAATCTTAAAATCTATATTATGGGTTTAAAAAGCTAGCTTGAATTAAATTAGATTATTTTTTTATTTTTTCTAATTGATTTTTCTTTAAATTTTTTTTTAACATTAAGTTGATTGAAAATCATGCTTTATAATTTTTTCAATTTGATTTTTAAAGAATTATCTCGATCTCATGACTTGAATTGCAGATTAATTTAGGGTGATTATTTAAAAAAAATTAATTAGATCTGGCTTAATTTTATCCTTTAATACTAGGTCTATTAAGAATTGATTTTTATAATTTATTTTGATTTATTTTTTATAAAATTATTATAATCTCATGACCTGTATTGTATATTTAATATAATAACTTAGGTTAATCCAATACACATAAGTCATCTCACTATTTTTAAAAAAATATTATTTAATATCACTATATTAAATAATACACTTAAAATATATATATATAATTTAATGTTTTTTTTTTACTGGAAAGCACATTACCGATGCTTGAACCTTTTATGTTAATTTTTTTTATATAAGAACTGCCGTGTATCACGCAAATGGATCTAGTACTCACTAAAACAGATGCTTCTTGAAGAAATATAGGATTTTTTAAGAATCCTGCGTAGAAAATATTTGCAAATGGATAATGCTATATACAATTTGTTTTGGACGGTGGAAGAGTTATTTTTTAAAATATTTTTTATTTTTAAAAAATTATTTTTGATATTAGTACATCAAAATAATATAAAAATACTAAAAAATGTTAATTTAAAATAAATAAAATTAATTTTTTTCAAAAATATTTTTAAAACAAAAAAACACTTATATTGTATGCATGTAATCCATGAGAATAGTTTTTATTCCACCGCATGGATAAATTTGAGATCTTCATCTGGCGCAGCTCTCTTGTTCTGTCCAGGTCTTATTAATTTTATTCACCAAATGGATTCCTAATCGTCTTTCATCTAGCATCCTGCATGCTTCATTTTCAATCACCATAATTCTAGGACGATCACATCATTTTTCTTCCTTTTCTCCTTTCTGTTTCATTTCTCAACTACATCTGGTTGACAATTGGTAATTACAGACAGCTAACACCGGTACCAGATCTGGTTATCCATCCATGGCGGCAGCTTTCTACTCGTCCAAATCATGGAAGCAGAGAGGAGAGAGGGCAAAGCATTGATTTAGAATATTTACTTCCATTTATTCAGTGAAGTAGAGTTTTAATGGGGAGGCCTGTTAGGGTTTTTTATATCAGTGGCATTCAAGCTTTAATTTAATTTTCCGTGTCCATTTTGAGCATGCAGCTGTCACAAAATTTAATCAAGCTCCTTTTCCATATGACTCTGAAACTTAACCAAGTCATGATCATTGATGGAACCATGGAGATTTTTGCTAATTTGGTTTACTTTCATAGTAAGCATGATGAAGCATGCGGTTCATTTTCGTGTTTAAAAAGTTATTTAAAAAAAAAAATTGCTTCGGATTATTTTTTATTTTTAAACAAGTAAAAAGATATTTTTTAATATATTTTTAAATTAAAAAACACTTTCAAAACAAATAGTCTATACAATATAAAACGGGCTATAAACATGGTAAGGTTAGATTATGTATTGATATAAAGAAATTCAATTTAGGATTCCAATGAATTGCAACTTATCTCAATTTTATTTTTTTCTCATTTATTATTTTTCATTTCATAATTATTAGGGTAAATTACAATAACATTCTTAGATTTTGTTTTTCAATTCTGTTCGACTTTTTTAAAAATAAACTTATTTAAAATCAGTTCTTGTTTTTCTAAGAGTAGAAATTTAAAACAACAGTCTATAACACGAAGGCTCGCAATATGTTATGTTAATTAATTTTAAGAGGAGGAGCTCTCGTTGACTAAAGCTTAATTAGAGCATGCAAATGTGAATTAATTACACACACGAAGTGATTTTTTCAACCTGTTCATACTTCGCATGGACGGGGAGGAGGACATTGTCTCGTATAATTTCCTTAACTAGATTCATTCTAGCAATAATTACCCTGAATCTTAATTAAATCTTGCAGGGAATAAAATTAATTATAGTTTAAGTGCGTAAGCACGCTGCTGACTATTTGAGACTGGAGCATGGATTGATCATATATTAAGATAATTTCTCGTAAATCTTATAATTATGAGGTGAATCTCTCGTATGTTTTGAATTAATTAAAAACATGAAGCCCAACTCTATATTGATTGTACAATAACATTAAAGAAAGGTAATCGTTTTCAAAGATTGGGCACCTGATTATATACTTGTATGATTCTCATTATTTTTTAAAATATATTTTATATTAAAATATATTAAAATAATAATTTAAAAATAAAATTATATTTGACATCAACGTATCACAACAATATAATATATATATATATAAATAATTTTTCACAAAAAAAATTAAATTTATTAAAAATACAAGTTAGCTCATGTTTTCAAATACAGCATATATGATAAACTAATCTGCTATGATTCATTAAAGAAAATCTAATATCAAAAGTTAATTGAAAAAACTCATATCGATGAAATTAAAGAAAATAAACAGTAAATGTTAGCACTTAAGTACCTGTTTGTTTCTGCGTTTCAAAAGCGCTTTTGAAAAAATTTAAATTTTTTTTATTTTTTTATTAACTTTAAATTAATATGTTTTTAGTGTTTTCAAATCATTTTGATGTGCTGATGTCAAAAATGATTTTTAAAAAATCAAAAAATATCATTGGCATGCATTTTGGCACGAAAAGTTATTTGAAAAGCAACCGCAACCACAGTGCCAAACAAGCTCTAAATGGACTTAAGAGGGCATTAATTCCGTTTGCGTTGATTAGCAAAGTGTCTAAACATGTAATTAGAGGAGTGAGTTTAGCTGTGAGGTGTCAGGAGGTTCTTCGTTGATAATTCACGATCAGGGTAGAGTGAACGCAACCTCTTTATAAGGAAATATCTGGTCCATAAATACCATTCACCATTTTATCACAGCGACTGTACATCGCAATGTCCGGCAAAAAAGGTCAATTGCTAAAACTTCTCACCCATCGTACCGGCTAGAGCATGTCATTACTTCATCGTTCATAGAAAATTATGCTCAGAAAAAGTTCTTGAAATTATCATTCAATTGTTCTGTCGTAGCGTCCTACCAAAACGACTGAAATCGGACTGCCGTCGATATTTTCAGTTCTGCAGGAGGCGGTGTGGAAGAAAGGGCGCAGTTAGTATCGTGATTAGTCTCGGTGCGTGTGTTTCGCTGCAGGGATAAATTATTGTTTTTTTTTTTTTTAAAAAGAAAAATTTCAGGTTGACCGGCTGTGGCTAACTTATAACCCTAATAATTAAGGTTCACTTGACCTGAAATATCCCATTCAACCGACAACTAAAGCCAGAAAATTTAAATAACTTAATAAAAAAAATAAAAAGAGTTGTAAAGCTTTCATTTTTAACTGTGTTCGTGTTTCCAGTTATTAGATCTGAAACATCTAATCTGAAAAAATCAAGAATTTCAATTATTAATCGATTAAATGTTGAATGATAAAATTAAAAAAAAAATTTAATTATACAAAAGGTTTTTAAAAATAGCAATTAAAAGAATAATGATCAAAATTTAAATACAAAAAAAATTAACTAGAGGGTGAAATTGAAAAAAAATCAATTTAGTAAAATGATAATTTTTTTAAAAAAAGAATGAAGATCAAAATTGACATAAAAATAAAAACAATGTTGTGATCAAAGGGTGAGATTAAAAAGAATAGTAACTTCTATAAAAGGGCCAATAAAAAAAATAAAAATCAGAACAATGAGGACTAAATTAGAAAATACAATACCATCAATTTGAATTGAAAGATGAAATTAAAAACCACTAAAACTTTTACAACATGACCAAAAATCAAAATTAGAAATTCAAAGAATGAAGACCATTGATTTTGTGTTGATCTTGCCTTGTACGTAGCAAACCAAATATTCTATTTTTATTGTTGTGCATGAGTTCTGAAAGATGACTCATCTCATAGCATGTCAGAAGGCCATTGATGTATCATGGATAGCTTACTTTAACTATAACGAGGTAGTTTGTTTACAAGATATTTATAAATTCATCACTTTAAGCGGAGATGTGAAGTTCATGAGTAACTTCTAGAAGAGTTTACAGGGTAAGATTGGGACTCAACTGAAATTGGACTACCTAACTTGTTCCTTATATCGAACAATTAAGTGTTGAAGTTAACAAAATGGTATATTATTTACATGGTTTTCATAAGCAGGTTAAGAAGACAATCACTGACAATAATGCCTGGTATAAGGTCTTGATTGAAACTTATTGTAAAAGAAAGATACTTGACGTTGGTGATCTGGTATGGGCAGTCCTTACCCGTAACAGGTTTTTAGTGAGAGAGTATAACAAGTTTAAAGAGAGGAAAATAAATCTTTGTAAGGTGTTGTGAAAAATAAATAACAATGCTCATAGGTTTCACCTTCCTAATCATCTAAAAACTTTCAATGTCTTTAATATTAAACACTTGACATCCTATATAGAAAAAGAGCATAACTCATTGACAAGTTATCTCTACCTTGAAGAGAATAATGTAGTTGGGCTTATAAACTTGATGGTAACGAGCATTCATGTGATGATCTGGTATTACTAGACAAACATTTGATCTAGATAGATCATATAAATGGCCTGACAAATGCGTTTAGGTCTAGGAAAAGGTATGGAACGATTAGGACTTGGTAGCTCTTTAAAATTATGACAATAAGAGATTCAACTGTTGGATTTGGTTTGAATTTTTACAAGTTATTCTACAAGAAAATCTCCTTAGACAACAATTGCATTTGAGGACCGATGCTCGTGATTTAGTAGTTTTTATTATTTTTTCTATGTTGTTTGGGATTTTATTTTAATTTAGAATTTATGTTTATTTCCTTAAGGTTTCCAAATTACTGGTTGTTTTCTAGTGTGTTGTAACCCATTTTTGGGCCCCCATATAAAAAATAATAAAAATAAAAAAATTCAAAAAATATATTATATAAAAAAAAAGAAAACGCAAAACGGTGCCGTTTTGAAACGGCACCATCGTCTTCTTTCCCTGGACGCGCAGAGAACAGGGGAGAAGAATCGTTTTTTTTCTTCTCTTTTCGCCTACTTTCTTTCCCAGCTTTGGCGCAATAAGACGCCCACAATTCACCCACTTGCCTGGCGTTGTTATCCGTTGAAGGTAGTGGAGGGGGCGGCCAACAATAGCCGTCCCAACACGTTCTCCCTCCCCTGTTTTCCTATAAATACAGGAGAGGGCTGCTGAAAAGAAAAAAAAAAGAGACCCGAGAGGAGGAAGAAGAGGGGAGAAGAGAGGGAGAGAAGGAGAAGGATTGAACGACAGAAAGAGAGTAAAGAGGTGAGAGAAACAGAATGAAAAACAGAAAAAAGAAGAAGAAGAAAGAGACGCGACAGAGGAGAGAACAAAAGAAAAAACAAAGAGAAAAAGGAAGAAGGAGGATCGCCGCTGGAACTACCGCGACAGTCACCGCCTCCGCCAGAACCGCCTCGACGCCACCCCGGGTACCCTCCTGCTCCCTGCTCACTTTCTTCTCCTGCTGCCCCCTCCACGAGCATTTGCATGCAGAACGTGAATAATTCACGTTCTGCTGCAAAATGCAGCGTGGGCTGGGCCGTCAGCCCAGCCCATGTAAATGGTCTGGTCGGCCCAGCCCATATAATATATATATATATATATATATATATATATATATATATATTACATTTTTTTCCGACACATTTTTTTATCAATTTTGCTTAATATCGGTCTGTATTTTATATCGTAAAAATATAAATCCGGTATTAAAATACCCAGTTTTCGTCTCGCGGTACTGTTCACACATGCATAAAAAAAAATCAAAAATATTTGTTTCAGCATTTTATAATTTTTCTCCGTAGTTTTTATGTCATTTTGATTAATATCGGGTAGTATTTTTTATGTCGTAAAATACAAATCCGGTATTAAAATACCCGGTTTTCGTCAAAAGTTTCAAAAAAACAAAAAAAAAACAATTGAAAAAAAAAAGAGAAAAAAATGTTTTTGTGCATACGGCCAAGTGTCTCAAATCTAAAAAATCATATCGTATTTTTCATATGTCAAAAAACAATATTTTAGCATGCATTTTGGCTTTAATAAACAGTTTATTAAAGTCAAGAGAACATTGACCAAAATATCAAAAACAACAAAATATTTTATTTTGTTTGATTTTAGTATCAAGGATTATGAATTTATACGTAAATCATATTCCTGATATTAAAAAGATATTTTCTTTTGACGACTTCGAATAGTTAGTTTTTACCCGATAAAGATAAGGATCTCCTTACGGAGGAGGACTTTTCTTAAACCGTAAACGAACCAACAATTCAAAAACCACAACACAATTTTAGATTTTATCAGACATTAAAACAATGCAGCCTCCTTTAGGTAGGGCGTAGTTGGGGTGCTAATACCTTCCCTTTACACAACCAGTCTCCGTACCCGATCTCTAAAGACCAGTTAAGGTTCTTAGTAACCAAAATATTAGGTGGCGACTCCCATTCCAATTTTTTACTTATAGAGACAAGAATTCCTTGTCTCTCCCTATTTGTCAGGAATAAATATTCTGATTTTTCCTTGAGGGTGGACGATCGTCGCGCTGCCGCATACGTGCGACATAGTGGAGATAGGGTTTTGTGGCATTTTTAAAGATCTTGTAAACCTTTTAAGAAAATAATCACCGTATATATATTTTAATTTCGAGAATAAAATTATAAATTTAGAATTCAAACCTGCAATTTTATTCGCTCATTAAATCTTCTAGGTCTTTTTTTCTTTGTTGTGATCTTGTGATGTTACTATTCTACATAGCTTTTGCATGCACAGGCATTTATCATTTTTAATGATACACATATTTATTTCATGTATCATAATATAAGTGAACTATCTTTTATTTTGAAAGTTATTATAAGATGATGTTATTAGCCGGCTGGATTCATATAAATTACATACTCACGTTCAATATAAAAAAATAACATGATTATATCCAAATAGAAAAAAAATTGCACGGGAATCACTCCTTCGTAACCATAAAATGAAATACAAATTGGAATATGCGGTTTGCCCATGGAATTGCATGATTGTTGCTGAGCCAGAAAAGAAAAAAAAAATATTTCACTCAATTAGTCACCCAAATCAACTTACTGGAGTTAGAACAGGATCAATATGAAATTATTATACATTTGATGTTAGAATTACAAGATTTCAAAAGCAAATCGTCCCAACAGTAACCCCTGCATTTCAAAATTATCAAACCCACACTGTTGAATTGTTCAAAGAGCACACGCTGCAATCAAATTCAAAGCCCTAAAAAATTGAGATGTTTACTCAAGTAGGGTTAGATGTATTGTGTATAAATACTGTTACTATATTGGTTTCGAATCCATACACTAGGGTTTCCTCATCACTCTATATATATATTCATCAAGTAAATGAAAAAATACACTTCCAGCAGCCACATGGCATCTTCAGCAGACATATGGAGTATCTATACAGATCCCTATGTCTGTATACGAAGAACCCAAAAAAGAAAAGGAAAAATAAAAAATCCAAAGGGCGACACAAAATCAAGAGTCCTCTGTGAAAATAATCAGCTTTTACTTTTGCCTCTTACGCTCTCCTCTAAAAGGGTAAAAGAATCCAAAACAGAGAATCAGAAATATTTAACCGTTGTTACTGATTCACAGAGGGAAAAAGAGAAAAGAGAGTCAACCGACCTTTTTGGAGGTTAATTAGTATTTTGTAAGGCTTCGAAGAGTCCACATAATTTCAATTTATCTTCACCCTTTTTTATATATATTTTTTGTGGGGGTTCACTGACTTCTCTCTCCCTTTTCTTGTCTGTACAAAATCTTTTTTAGGGCCTTTCGTTTTCTTCTTGTTTGCTTAATTTTTTTATCTTTTCTCTTGTTGGTTCTCTCTGAAGCCTCTTCTCACCGAGTGTGAGGCAAGCATGCAAAGAACGAGATATTATTACTTTTTTCTTGGCTCAAACTAGGGTTCCCTGAAGTTTTTTCAACACAATTTAAGGCCTCTGAATGTTTGAGTCTTGGACTGAAACTTAAGGTTTTTTAGAGAGAGAGAGAGAGGGATAGAGAAGGAAGTGCCAAGCAGGAAAGAAGATTATAAAAAGGGTTTGCTTGCCTTCTTTCTCTTTCTTTCTCTCAGTTTTTCAGCAGAGAGAGGGAGCTGGAGACATTTGGATAGATATATTATCCTTCTGTCTCCTCTACCTCTCTATCCTCTTCTCTTTTCTTCTGAAAAAAGTTTTCCTTTTTTATTTTCTATGAGAGAGACCCAGTTCAGGATTTCTTGTTTGGCCATCGGGGGTTTGGTTTTTGAATGACAATTTCAAGATTCAAACTTCGTTATTCAGTGCTACTTGTCAATCTAGAAAAAAGGGGTTAAGTCTAGTGTAAAAAGAGAGTAAACAAAAAAAAGGGCGTAAGCTTTAATGAATTTTGGGGGTTTTCTTGAAAACACTAGTCCTGGTGGTGGTGGCGCAAGAGTTGTGGCTGATATACCTTATAACAACAACAACATGCCCGCTGGTGCAATAGTTCAGCCTCGCCTTGTTTCTCCTTCTATCACTAAATCCATGTTCAACTCTCCTGGACTCTCACTGGCTCTCGTACTTATCTTCTTCTTTCTCTTTGTTTTTTTTTTGGCTACCTGGTGATATGGAGCTGTTTGTTTGTGGAAGTCTTTAACTTTTATGCTCTTGCTTGTGTTTTGTTTAATTCTCTTGATCAGCAACAACCAAACATAGATGGTCAAGGAGATATAACTAGAATGTCTGAGAACTTTGAGACAAGTGTGGGTAGGAGAAGCCGAGAAGAAGAACATGAGAGCAGATCTGGTAGTGATAACATGGATGGTGCTTCTGGTGATGACCAAGATGCAGCTGATAATCCTCCAAGAAAAAAGAGATACCACCGACACACTCCACAACAAATCCAAGAACTTGAAGCGTATGATATCTATCACAAATTTTCACTATCAACAAGATTTTTTGAGTGATATTCAAAGATTGTGTTATGCTGTTGCTTTTGTTTGTTATACAGTTTGTTTAAGGAGTGTCCTCATCCTGATGAGAAACAAAGATTGGAACTTAGTAGAAGGCTTTGCTTGGAGACAAGGCAAGTGAAGTTCTGGTTTCAAAATCGTAGAACCCAAATGAAGGTAATGAACGATAATTAACAATCCATAGATGTTTTTCCCTTTTGGGTTGGAATTTTACGGATCGAAAGTTGAAGTTATCTGCTTGTTTGCTGGAACAGACTCAATTGGAGCGCCATGAGAACTCGTTACTCAGGCAAGAGAACGACAAGCTTCGAGCGGAAAACATGTCCATAAGAGATGCTATGAGAAATCCAATGTGCTCAAACTGTGGTGGTCCTGCAATAATTGGTGATATTTCACTGGAAGAACAGCATCTGAGGATTGAGAATGCTCGGTTAAAAGATGAACTAGATCGAGTTTGTGCGCTTGCTGGCAAGTTCTTGGGTCGCCCCATATCTTCGTTGGCTTCTTCACTTGGCCCTCCGATGCCAAATTCAAGCTTGGAGCTTGGTGTTGGTAGTAATGGTTTTGCTGGTTTAAGCACTGTAGCTACAACATTGCCTTTGGGACCTGATTTTGTAGGTGGGATTTCTGGTGCTTTGCCTGTACTAGCTCAAACTAGACCAGCGACAACTGGTGTTACTGGGATTGGTAGATCACTGGAGAGATCCATGTTCTTGGAGTTGGCTTTGGCTGCCATGGATGAATTGGTTAAGATGGCTCAGACAGATGAGCCTCTTTGGATCAGGAGCTTTGATGGTGGTAGGGAAATATTGAACCATGAGGAGTACTTGAGAACTATCACTCCTTGCATTGGAATGAAGCCTAGTGGCTTTGTTAGTGAGGCTTCGAGAGAGACGGGGATGGTAATCATCAACAGTTTGGCCCTAGTTGAGACACTGATGGATTCAGTGAGTTAATCCAAATCTCTCACTATTAGTGTCCTTTTTCATGATAAACTAAAACTTGATTTTTTTTGTTGGATTGTTAAGATACACTCATTTTGAAAGTCACTGGAAATTAATTTTTGTTTTGCTTTCTCTTTACTAGAACCGATGGGCAGAAATGTTTCCTTGCGTGATTGCCAGGACCTCTACAACTGATGTGATAGCCAATGGAATGGGGGGAACTAGAAATGGTTCACTTCAGTTGGTAAGCTACTCGTCTTTTATTCTACTGCTGTTATCAACATTTCTACTCTTTTATGTGGTCTTTGCTAGCAACCAGTTTAGCAGTTTGTTTAATGCTAAATTAAACATTCTTAGATGCACGCGGAGCTCCAAGTCTTATCCCCTTTGGTTCCTGTTCGTGAGGTCAATTTTCTCCGATTTTGCAAGCAGCACGCCGAGGGGGTTTGGGCTGTTGTTGATTTGTCCGTCGATACCATCAGAGAAACTTCTGGTGCGCCACCGTCATTTGTGAATTGTAGGAGGCTTCCTTCTGGCTGTGTGGTGCAAGATATGCCCAATGGATACTCTAAGGTAATGATATAAAAACTATTGTACATTTTGGTTTCTAGCATGCCCAGATGGTACCTGTTTTTTCTTTAAATTTATTGTGTTTACCCAGGTGGGTGTTCTGCCCCTTTAGTCTTTAATGAGTTTGGTGAAGTAATTGCAACAATGTAGTTTCATTTGAGAGCATTTAATTTTGTGGTAAAACACCAGGTCAAAAATCATGAGCATTTGCATTCCCAAGCCGCTTAGGGAGCTCACGCATCTAAGAGTCTTGTTTGCCTAGTGAATGCTCACTGTCTTCCCCACACTGTCACTGTCTGAACCTTCCTAGAGTCGTAAAATATTGTCTTTGATGTCAAATTACTGTTTAAATCTCAAGTTTCAACAACTAGGGTTGCTTAATCAATTAAAAGATTGTTATGGTACAGCAGCAGATCGAGATCACGCCATTTATTTTATCAAATAGAAGTCCCCATTACTTGAATTCTGGTGTCTTGAACACATTGATTTCATATCCTTCATTAGTAAATGCCTAGTTACCCTCAACTTCGGTTGAATAAACAATATATTTGATGCTTCTATTCCGATGATCCAATCTTTGATGTACTCTTGGTTATCTTCTTTATCTTATATTTAATCATGTTACAGCATATGACCTGGTTCCAGCCTTGTGGTTTTCTTTCCTTTTTTAACTAAATGAAGAGACCTAATTGTCAAAGCCCGAGACTGACTACTTTGTTTCCATTCGAGTATCCAAGCTGACATAGACAATAGTTCACGCATATCGATGTCATCTTCTACGGTGTACTTTGTTCCCTTAAATCTTGCAAAAAAAAATTTCTGTTTCATTACTTTATGCTAAGACTACTTGATTCCATTTCTTTATTTGAGCCCAACCTAAAGCCCTGTCCCTGGAATTCCCTTCTATTTTAATATGGAAAACTAGTTTGTGAATGACATTATAAAAATTATCGCTCTTCATTTCTTTCTTTCTTTGAAAGTGTTATCCATTGACATAATATATGCATGTATTATAATATAATAAAATGGCCCCGAGGAAGGTTTATACTTTATAGTGTGCCAGAACCTCGTACATACTGTTGCATTTTGTTTAATCTTCTTCGGAGTTTGACTGATGGAACTGGCATTTGATCTTTTATGTTGTATGGTTTTAATTCCTAATCATTAGCTACGGGAAAAAGAAGATGATCTTTTTGCTGAATAATAGAGAGGCAATCAATAAGCAATAATGGATATAATTCTTTTCCAACTTGAGAAGTTGGTGCAATCAACCCTATCATAACTAACAAAAACTATTAAAATGCAGGTTACATGGATTGAGCATGCAGAATATGATGAAAGCCAAACACACCAGCTCTATCGGCCGTTGATAAGTTCCGGCATGGGCTTTGGGGCCCAACGATGGATAGCCACTCTCCAACGCCAAAGCGAGTGCCTAGCCATTCTCATGTCCTCTAATGTACCCAGTCGAGACCACACAGGTTAATATTGATTTTAATTTCCTAAACAATTTGTGGCATCCTTTAACTTGCCAAAAGGACCGTCGTTGACATGGAAGGTGTTGATGTAGCTATAACTGCAAGTGGTCGCCGAAGCATGCTGAAGCTGGCGCAAAGAATGACGGCTAACTTCTGTGCCGGGGTTTGTGCCTCAACAGTGCACAAATGGAACAAGCTAAATGCAGGAAATGTCGATGAAGATGTTAGGGTTATGACCAGAAAGAGCGTTGATGATCCTGGTGAGCCACCAGGCATTGTTTTGAGCGCTGCCACCTCTGTCTGGCTACCTGTTTCTCCACAGAGGCTCTTTGATTTCCTCCGCGATGAACGGCTCAGAAGCGAATGGGACATCCTCTCCAACGGCGGACCAATGCAGGAAATGGCCCACATTGCCAAAGGCCAAGATCATGGCAACTGTGTCTCCCTGCTACGGGCTAGCGTAATCTCTCTCCCCCCCTTCCCTCAACAATTATTTAATAATTTACATATCCGTTGCAAAGTTTCTTTTTTCTCTCATGTTTGGGGACCGTTAGGTCAAATTGTCTGTCATGAAAACAATTTTCATTGCATAATAATTCCATCCATAACATGCCATAAAAAATCTTATGTTAGGCAGCACATGTTTTTTTTTGGACATTAATGTCATGGGGAGTATAATTTAAACGTCTGGGGTGTCTGTCCGGGGGGTGTGTAAGGTCCCCCATTAGTGTTTGTCGTGGTTATATAAAAGGTGAAATGTAAATAAAGGACGAGTTTGGAATTTGGAAGTATCTGTAGAGTCACAGACAGGACCAGATTTTAGGGACAGTTTCTATCTCTAACTTGTAAGCTTCAAAAAGTCAAAATAAAAAAACACATGTCACCTTTTATGTGATAAACCTGATCTCGTCCTGTCCTTTTGACTCCGATGCCACCCTAAAAACAGAGGTTAAAACGTCATGTAATGTAAATTCAAGTCAAATTCGGGGACCATCTTGTGATTCACTGCTTCTCTCTTGGCAGGCCATGAATGCTAACCAGAGTAGCATGTTGATACTGCAAGAGACTTGCATAGATGCAGCAGGGTCACTTGTAGTGTACGCTCCCGTTGACATTCCGGCCATGCACGTGGTGATGAATGGTGGCGATTCGGCCTACGTGGCGCTTCTTCCGTCAGGTTTCGCTATCGTACCAGATGGGCCTGGTTCACGTGGCCCCCCAACAACCAATGGCGGCCCAACTGCCAATAATAATGGCAATGGTGGTGGCCCAGAGAGGGTGAGTGGGTCCCTCTTGACGGTGGCATTCCAAATATTGGTGAATAGTCTTCCTACAGCCAAGCTCACGGTAGAATCGGTGGAGACAGTCAACAACCTCATTTCATGCACTGTCCAGAAGATCAAGGCAGCTCTGCAGTGTGAAAGCTGATCGTCATCCGAATATTGCATGATTCAGCTCCATCCTATTAGTGAGTCTTAATTAGTTTTTAATTTTAACATGGTGTTTTGGTCTGTTTATTTTATGGTGTCAAGGGTGGTTGGTGTTAAAAAGGGAGGGAGGGAGAGCGCGCGCCTTGGTAAATGAGTGTGGTAAAGACTGGGAAAAACAAAAAAATGTGACTAGTCTTGATGTTGATGTTTGCGGGTGTTGAGTCAAGAACGAACCGCGCGTGGAGACTCCTTGCAAGGCGGTGAGGACTTTTGGGTCTGTGTGACTGTGACTACTGGCTGCTCCGGTGCAGTGGCATGCATGCAGCTAACAAAGTCCTTAACACAAGGCAAGGGTGCTGGTTCGGGTATTGACTCAAGTTCGACCCCTGGCTGAATTATTAGCAGTACGAAAAACAAAAATGTTCAAGAAAAAAAAAGGGTCTTTTGATATTTATTAATTTAATATCCTCCTTTCTATTGCCTATTTTTTTCTTGTCAGATGCTTTTGTTGAACTTGTAAGGACACCGGTTCAGTTTGTTGATGTTTGTTGACCTGTGGGGTTTTGTATTAATCTGATATTCGGAGTTTACTAGTAATAACCTCTTTGTTGTTTCGGACTACTTGTATATTTCTTCCTCTTTATAACGCTTGATCAAGTTTAGTTTTTTAATTCCTCTTTATAATTGTTTTTTAAAATGATTTTTTCAGAAATATATTAAAATAATGTTTTTATTTCTTACAACTTATTCTTCAGATCAGGATGTGAAAATAATCTAAACAAATAAAAATAATTATTATTTTTAAATGAATTTGAATGAAATGCCGTTTCAAGCGGCCTCTGACAATGATCGCGCTCTTGTCAAGTTTGGTGTAGGTTTGTGGAAACGCGTTGCTTAGGGCGTGAGATGAAGTGAATGCTAAGGGGGTTGGGTGGTGAGAGGAAGGGAGGTGGAGGGTCTGCTGATGAACTGCAGAGGCAATAAATGAGAGAGCAGAAGCTGTTGGGAGAAAGCGTTGCCATCATTTAAAGCTGAGAGCTTAGCTCTGTCTCTTGCTTACGTGTACAACCCACTCATAATCTGACACGTATCTTGAAGGTTTTACGTGACAGCGAGCAGAGGGAGGGAGGGAGGGAGAGATTATGTATGCATGAAATGATAGACGGTAACCTTGTTTTCGTGTACTGCTTTTTCAATGCTCCTTCTGGTCAGCTTGCTTGTGTGGATTGTTGCTGGAAGCCATAATCTTTCCGATTGGGAGAGAGGGATTTTGTTGGATTGAATGATGTCTGCTTGTCATACTCTCTCCGTCCTTGTCCTTGTTTTTGTTTTTATTTTTTCTAAAAACAATTGTGAGGTGTTTACTCCTTTTCCTGGCCATATTCGTTGTGTTTATTAATATTTATAAGAAAATAAAAAATCGGAAGGGGCAAATAAAAGAACGTTATTGAAAAATTGAAGAAATTCCGGATGATCTGCTATGTAATATTTCTTGTGTTTAGTAAGATATTTAGCTCGGCTCATTTCCCATCTGGAAGAAATAAAAATAATTATCAAAGAAACTGCTTTGTATCAGAGCACTCATCATTTGAATGCCTATTGCATGGCTTCTTCTTCTCTTTTCCTATTTAATGTGTAACTCTGACAGCTTTCAAATTCACACGATGAGCTTCATGAGATTGCTGTCCATCCTTCATCCCCTGACGAGCGAGCTTCTTTCCTCTTCTAGCTGCCCAGAAACATTCCTTCATTCTCAAATCTCTAAACCACGCATTTCTTTAACTGTTCTTAATTTAAAAGGATAATCTGGCGAAGTCAAAAAAACAAGAAGAGGAGGAAGAATTCGCAGAGCATTTACTGGCCGTTCTTAATCTCTGGGCAGAATGAAGGGAGGGGATGTTATTATTTCACAGCAATTACAAGCCACTGAAATATTTCGATTAGTTTGCTCTTCTCCGGTGATTAAGTTAGTGTTATATGACATGGACGATGAAGAGTCTCTTTCTTCTTCTATATTCTGTCAGAATAATGAATTTTTTTTTTATCTGATATACGAGATCTGGAAATATGTCGAACGACCGACTCTCCTTCAAGCTAATCAGCACCATGTCGTGGTTAAGAATCTCCATTACTTGTCCTTTTACCATTTTCCAGCGTATTTATTTTAGTTTCAATTTTAGTATCTTAACAGTTGAATATTTATTTTATTTTACAAAAGCATTATTTTTTTTTTGTTAAACTGATTATCAATCAAGCATTTAAATTTCTCATCAATGAAGTTAAATCCTAGATAAAGTCAGTGTACAGTAAAGATGAGTAAAAACATGGAAAAAACTGAATTATAAAAAAAACTTCATTAAACTGATTAGAAAAATTAAAAAACAATTTGATTCGATTTAGTTTTGGTTTTAAAAAGCTAAAACTAAATAAACCGAACTGAATCAGTTCAAATAAAAAAAAAACCGGTATTATAATAAATATCTTTTTTTCCATTTATTTTTTAGTTTTTTTTTTTAACCCTAGCAAACTCAGCTGAGACCTCCCCAACCTACCCCCACTTGTTTAATTTCTTGACCAGATCTTCATCTCTCAATCTAGTCTTTTTGTCCCTAGATCAAAGTTAGCAATAAGTCACTCCTTCAAGTTCTTTGCTTCTTCAAGTTGGATGAAAAATTTAATGTTGACTATTCTCTTGTTAAGGGTCTGTTTTCTTGAGTACTGAATGTCAAAAGTAGTTTCTAATTTGCAAGTTTTTCAATTCAAAATCAACTTATTAGATGCACGATTTCTAAATGATTCATCTTAACAAGCTTTCAGATTAGTCATTCACTCTTCTTAATCGGCCATGTGATACAACAACTTCTACTAAGTTAATATTGTCATACTTATATTAAGACTTATCCATTTGCTCAAAGCAACTAATATTTTTTTAATTTCTGGAGATCTATTATATATTCATCTCCCAAATTTGTTTACAAGGTTATTGGTTTATTATAGTATGTGCGATTATCGTTATGAATGTTGTGAGAATTATTTTTTTAAAATGTTTGGCCTATTTTTTTAAAATGTTTGGCCGACACTTATCCTTTCTGACTTTTCTATTTTTAATTTCAAAAACCTGCTTGATATGCCTGACAAGGATGAAACCAGTTTTTTCTGGTTTTTTCTTTTAATTAACCGAACCGAATGGAAACTGATTCAAACCAGTTTTGGTTTTGATTTTTTAAAAAAAAAAAGTTGGTTTGGTTAGTTTTTAGGTGAAAATCGGACCAAATCAAAAATACTCACTTCAAATATGAAGTGATCAAATTAGAATTAAAAAAAGTTAAGTGACCACGTAAAAAAATTATTAACAGTGCAAAATAGTTCGTAATGTTAGCAAACGAAAGGGATTTGATATTTATTCATGCTTTGAGTTTGGTTGTTAAAGTTCTAATTCTTATAAATCAATAAATGTAAATTTTATTTTGTTACTGAATATTAACAAATCACCATGATTAATCTCAAATCAAATCCACGTTAATGAACCAATTTAAAAAAGAAACAAATCGAGGGACTAGAATGAAAAACAAATCTCACAGTATTAGCAATCATTACTGATTTCCCATTACCAGAAAATACGACAACACTTTATAGAATGTCTAATATAATTAAAACCCTGTTGGCCTCAAAATGTCATCCTATTAGCTGCCCTGACTCCTGCTGATGATTTCCAAGAGCCGTAATAATGAAAGATGAACTGCGAGCAATGATTTTGCACCTCCTAGGTACAGGATTCGAATCCCATCTCCTCAAAATTAATTTCTCAGTTTTATTTCTTCCTCTTCTTGCTCGAATCTATGGGCAGAATATGTTTTTAGTTTGTTCATGAGAGCGACAGGTTACCTTCTCTTCAATGTCCTCGCCATATTATTTCAAAACCTGGTAGCAGAAATGGTTTTCTTTTAATATATCTTCAAACCGGAAACTGCTTTGGCCATTTTCTTTTAATATATCACACCAAAACAAAAATAATAATTTAATTTTTTTAAAAAAAATACTGTAATACCAATAAAAGAGAAGTAAGATAGATAGCAGCCCTCGGGAAATGCAATCTCTATCTATTTGTCAGGCAAGGGAGATGGGATTGACTTTTACCAGCCTGAATAATGAATACACAGTGAGTTCATAGTAAACAGAATTAGATCTACGTCTCTTTACAGTCCCATCGGGCAAAACAGTTAATCTTGACATGATAGTTCAATAACATGTATTTGCTTCCATGTATTTTTGCTTCTCAAAACCATTTGAAAGAAAATATTTGCACAATGACAAGACTAAAAAGGAGTTAGAGATAGCGTTTTTGTAAAAAGTCATGTTTTAGAATAGTGAATTGTATAGAAATTGTTAAGATAAACGGGCATGAATTTCAAGGAAAATGAAAGGGAGAAAAAAATTGAAATAACGAAAGCGACCGCACGTAAGCTCGTCGAAGGTTCAATTACATTATTATCAACATTTTTTGCTCTGAATTTTTCAATTTGAATTCAACTATAACAATAAATGTATCAACGATGCAACAAATAACACTTTTTTATTAAAATACAAATGAGCAATTGCAAGGTCATTACTCCCAAAAACGTGTATCAAATTATGTTAATTTTCTTTACCTTTTCCAAGTTATGTTATTTACCAAATAAAGGAGGCTCTTATAATCCTACAAGAATCCATATTGGACTATAAGATTCTAACAAGTCAGGGATATTTTATCTCTTTGACACGTAAGATATATTTTAATGCTATCGAAAAAGATAATGACGTTTTAACCCTTCCCTTCATCAAAGGGTGAGAAGTATATGGTATAAAGATTAAATGGTTCCTTAAAAAAAAAAAACAGGTTATAAATTTATATTCTTTATTATATATTTATTTTCACTGTTTTTTTAAAATATTATTATATTTTAAAAAAAAAAGATATTTATTTGAGTATAGTAGAGTTTATAAATTTATTAAAAAAAAAAATTGTAGGTATTAAATTTCAACCATCTTAATTAAAAAATAATAAATTAGATTATCAAAACTAAAAATTTACCCTTCTTGCGCCGAGCCATTTGGAATTTCCTGAAATATCATTACCTTTCGTTTTAGACTTTCCCCTTTAACATGGACTTTCATTCAATTGGATATGGGATGGATCCGAGAAGGATAAAATACTTCGATAAAATAAGAATTAGGATCCGAATAATTTAGATCCGATTATCCAGAGGATAGAGATCTTTTCCAATATTTACATCATTGGTTTTACCCCCATCCATTCTAGTTCTTAGTGGCCCTTCTGATATTTCAAAAGCCAGATATATAACGCAGGTCTAACTAATTTTTTCCTTATTTATATGTAGATAAAAACTAATAAAAATACATACAAAAAGTGTAAATTCTAGTTTTTTAAAACTTATTTTATCAACAAAACTATAAGAAAAAAGTTTATCAAAATTAATAATGGCTGACTCTTTAAAAGCCAATAAACAAGGGCCGAAGGGATTAGGGGGGAAATAAAAACTAATATGAAACGGATAAAACCCATTAAAAAATTTCTGTACAGTAATTTTCTCAACCAATCAAACAACTGAGAAGATTGCTAAATATAGCCGTGTCTGTCGTGATTATATTATTTCTGTACTGCAAGGGCTGCACAGCATACACCAATTAACTGGTGTATACGGTGCAGTAATTTGCTCGTTCTTTCTATTTCATGCAGGCGAACGTGAGGAGCAGCATTAGGGCGTCCATGGAGGGGAGGAGCAGCGACGAGGAAATCAAAAGTCAAGCTAACCGAAAGGAAATGGCCATGCAGCTGGTCCAACGCCTGTAAAGCACTGTGAACGCCTTTCTGGGTCTGTGGATGACGACGAGTCCAAAAAGTACCTCCTCCCAGGCAGATTCAACTCGTCCCCACCCATGATCACATGCCTGTGGGTTCCACGCCTCCCCCACCTTCGAACCAAATCAACTATGGGGTTGATGGTGGTTGTATTCATCATCCACAGCCCTCTGCATTATTAGTCGTGCATGGGCCACATCCTGCCTTGGACTCTTCCGAGAGACAATTGAAGTAGAAGTGGCCACGATATTTCTCATCCACCGCGAGAGAGTGCGGTAATTTTTTGTTTTTTTTTTATTATTATTATGTGGGTGTCCGGACCAGTTTGCGCGCACCACGACTAATCTCACGGTTCATTGAACATCCTATAAACTCAGTGATCATGTAAAGCACCGCGGGGTGACAGAGAACTCGAACTCAGGAACAGCGGAAGGAGACAAGCTCCTCCACCGGTAATTTTTGTTTACAAGTGTTGGGGCTTCTGTTTTTTATAAGAAAAACATCAAAATAAATTAGTTTTTATTAACATGTTTTCAGAACACATGAGAAAAAAACACTTTTAAAACAAAGTTTCAAGCACGATACCAGCTGTTTTGTTAAAGCTTTCAGTCGACACAGTAAAGTCTAAACAGTGTAGAAAAAGTCTTACAGCTCAGGGCCGGCCGGTCACCGTTGAAATTGCTACCACCATCACAAGCTGTTTTCAAACTTGTAAACTTGTATTTACCAAAAGCAATGGCGCCGCCCTTTTTGAGCTGTTCAATTATGACATCAAAACATCAATATTTTGAAGTTGCCGTGTTGAATATTTGCGTGAATTGTTCCTTTGGAGGATGCCAGCTTCATGGGTGCAAATCTAAGCAGTTGATTGGAGAAGTTAGACGCAAAAGGGACATTCCAAACACCTTTCATGATTAATTACGATCGAACTTAGTTCTCTGGGGACTCATTCTCTCTTGACCAAGCAAGAAGAAAACAAAATTAATGTTCATATAAGTTGAAAGGGAGAAACCTCCATTGACAAATAATGAAGGTTAACTAGTGAGCGGTGTTCTATCAATGCACGAGATTTTGACCTTATGTGTTTGCTGAAACAATGAACGAGTATGGAGGCTAATAAATTCAGATTTAACAGAACCAAGCTTTTCAATAAAACTATCAAATTTTTTTTGGACTCGGTCAAAAAGAAAGATCTATTTATTTTATATTTAATTAAACAAAATATCCAGTTTCTATTGGGTCTTATAGAAATAATTTTGTTTTATGAACACAACTACATTTTATATTTTATTTTTTCTATTTTTTTAGATATTTAAAAATTTTTTAAGGACCAATTAATTATTTTTTTAATTTAGTGTTGTATAAGAGATAGTGTATAAAAACTATTTAAGAACTCACCGTATTTTTATTATCAAAAATATTTTTTTTTAATGTTAAAAATATTTCCATCAAAATATATATATATATATATATATAATAAAACTACAAGCGTATAACCTCCTCTTCATTAAAAGATGTTTTGTGTATTATTGAACAATAAATAAATATATAATTTTTGTAAATATATAAACTCAACTATTAGATGGGGTTGCTAGCACCAAGGTCAAGGGTCATTTTCTCTAGCTGCGTGGCTCCAGCAGTATAGCTAGCTGGAGGCCATCAAATCCACGGTTGCATTGGCTAAAAATGGCTAGAGTGGTTTGCAAAGTCTAGCCGAATGGTCAATGGAAGTTCAATAGTTTTGACATTTACGGCACTTAAGGGTTAAAAAAGAACAAGTAAATTGCAAGATATATGAACTTGCAACTTTGATAATCAAATTTTAGCTAACCAGGTGCCCATGCCAGTGCCGGGTACATTTTCTTCACATTAATAAAAAATATATATTTAATATATCTAAAATTGTATTCCTCTCTTTTTTCATATGAGGATAGAGTTTATGATCAATTATCACTGTAAGTTTCATAATATAGAACAGAAGAGAACATAGCTCAAGTGTATCTAATAATTTGTCCATAATAAATTCAATCTCAAACAGACTATAAATTAACATGGTGTGATTTATTTTTGAGTATTTATCTATTTTTTAATTCTTTATTGTAATTGAATTTAATTAATAAACAAATTGAATTTTAATATTTTTAAAAAATAAAATTTAATTCATTTTATTTTCTATATCATTTTCACCTTCTTGGTCTTATCTCTTTAAAGGCATTCAAAAAAAAGTTAATTTTAACATTAAATTTATTTATTTTGACAGTGTAAATTATAATGATTGATCTTTGATTTATTTTTATACTGTTTTTATTTAGAATTCAAATCTTTATACTCAAAATAACAACACACGGAGCTAGAAAGTAAATAATTAAGGTGATTAATGAAAGTTTATGCGTCACTGGCTAATTAATCCAGTGGGTAAACGTGGTTAATAGTATGCCAGGAATCCCAATATTAATTAATCTGATATGTGAACGTGAGGTTTCCTCATATATATTCAAGATTGTACGCCAAGCTCCTTCTCTCCAAGCAGAAAAAGAAGATGCATATTGAACCACGAATTACAAGCGCAGTGCCCTCCACACGGAGAGCTGTTAATTACTAGCTAAGATAACTCCCCGTCGAGTAATCATTGACACATATGGAGAACTAGTATAAGGTCCTTGATCTTGTTGAAACTCCTCAAACATAATTTATTGCCTTGATTGCAACGAAGATGATGCATGCAAGAAAACCCCTTGAGCTTTGAGAGAGAGAGACGGTAGAGGAATATATACATAGAACTGGGTGCAATTAATGTGTAGGACCATGGATAAGTTAATATACCTTCCTTTATCTATCAGCAGAGTATAAAGTGTAAACCCACTGGAAAATGAAGATAGTACACAGAATATAATATCCTGGCTCAGCAGTCCACTGTTTTGTTCATTAAAAAATAAGCAGAAAGCTCAATGAGAGTCAAATAAATTGCATGGAAACAAAAGAATTGACATTGGGTGATGTTACATGGAGAGATTCCTTTGTAGTCTGGTTCGTGTGAAAGAGGGCTGCAAAAAGTCTATATTTTAACATGCATTAACTTTCTTCACTCGGGACGATGATAGCTAGATGGTGGACCATTGAAATCTGGAACAAGAATCGTGCCCAGGAAGACGATGTGTAGGTGTGGGAAAAGGAAATCTTCAAGAAAAAAAATACCGTGCTTTCATACGTGGAGAATTCGTCCATATATGTTTTTTAAATCGAGATTCACATGATATTTGCTATGGAAAAGGAAATCAGATTTGATCAGTTTAATTACTTTAACGATCTAGAAAAAATCAGATCAGATCAGTCTGATATGATTTTAATAGTATTTATACAAGGATCTTTCAACTAACAAATCCCAGAGGCTATATACTGCGAGTGGTTCTCCTGGAGTGTTATTTCTAACTTCATCTTCATGACGTGTTTGTAGGGTTAGAGAGAAAAACCACCTAAGAAATTAATAATTACTGGAGAGACAGAGAATCGAAAAATTATGCAGGCATCTTTCTTGAGATGTAGTAGGAGGCAGAGAGAACGAACTACAAATTTTATACCCAAGGATAAAATCTGACCGCTTCTGTGGAATTGGTGCAGACTTGTAGCCTGGCAGAAAGGGCCCAAAGTGCTGGCACAAAGGGCCCAAAGTGCTGGTAGAAAGGCAGAAGCTTATTGGGCCTGGAAGCACCCACCATACAGGACCCATCTTCAAAAGATCTGCGTTCGTATAAGAACAAAGCTGGGAAAAAAAGAAAAAAAAAAAAACAGGGAAGGAACTTTCCTGTAGACATCGGAGGTCACAGGCATGAACCATGGCCAATAACCCAGTTCAACTTCTTAAATTTTCTTCTTGAATACTTTCGTATTTGAGGGGGAATTGTCTCCCGGAACCAAAATTTTCTCTCTTTTTTTTACTGTTCTGAACCTGTCGTGATCAATATCTAGTACCATGGATTTGAGAAGACATGCATACGACTATTTGCCAAAAACTGAAATCATAATTCACGGCCACCGTATCCTGCTTGAAAGATTGCATTGAAAGTAGAGGTGACAGTACATGAGAGCGGTGGGCTCTGATCGTACTCCTCTCAGCCCTGAAATCATAACTTTGAAATATTTTTTGTATTAATATATTAAAATAATTTAAAAATATATAAGTTTTTAAAATTTCTTGGGTTTTTTTTTATTTTTTTACTTTTTATTTTTTTGTTTTAATTCTATGAGGTTTTTATTAATTTTATTATTTAATATTAAATTGATTTTTTTATTTGGATTTATTTAGTAAATAAGATTAACATCAAGACAATTCTTACCTAATTTAATTTAAAATTCAAATTAAACAAATAATGAAGTTAAAAAATTTAATGTTTGAATAGTTACCGATAAATTTATAACCATCTAGATATTATTTTTTTATATTTAATTTTTTTATACAAGCAGCAAGAGCATGGTCACTACACTATTATATAATATATGTTTCTTGGTGTTTTTTTTTATCTAAAAGTTGAGGATTTCCATTTCAGTGACTTGTTGGGCTCCTATAATGGATACATCTGACAATCTGGATCATGCCTGTCCGCGTAGACGTTGATTTCCTGTGCATGGATCTGACGGCCCAGTCAAGTCCCAATGGCCTCATTGGAAGAGAGAGAGAGAGAGGAGTTCAGGTGATCTTCTGTAAAGGTAAAGGCATCGTCCGCCATTAACAAACTCGTGTAAATAATTTAATATTGTAAAGCAACAAATGCTTGTGTGATTGGCGTTGTTATCAAGAACTTCTTCTATGATGATGGTTTGCACGAACTGTTGTTTAAGTTCTCATTGAATATTCGTGCAGGTTTCCATTGGTGCTCTGACAGCTTGGAAGATAAAATAAAAACAATGGTGGTTAACCTATCTATCTCGAACTGGACTCATTGCTGGTCCAGGGTTCCAGGGATATGATAACTCGTGCTCTCCACTCCGTCCTGTCTCATCAACTGGTTATCAAAAACAATTGCAAGGGAGGATGATTTTAATCTTTTCCTTGACCTTCCTTTGACTCAGCCTCCTCAGTGCCGTGCTGGTTTGATGATATCGAGGGATTGGTCTCGAGACACCGTTTATTGCATGCATTCTGGGAATCAAACGAAACGAAATTTACATTCGACCATTTTTTATATTAAATATCATGTTCTACCAGATTAAAATTAACTCAGAGAGATGGACTTATATTAAGATGTTTTGCATGTAAATTGAATAGTCAAAAAGGGTATAATGAAAGAAACCATCGTATAATAAAATCACTGTTAATTGAGAAGGGCCATTTTGACATCTAATTGTTAGAAGCCGAGTGTTTTTTTGTTATTATTTTTTTTTAAGATCAAACCATTGGAAATTTTGAAAAAAAAAAAAAACAAAGTCTATTGTTTTTATTCCTATTAATTCTGACCCAAGATCCACTCCACGATTATCTTTAGTGTAGTCATGCATGATGATAATATTGGTTTGCTTTTAAAGCTATTAATTGCATATCATAAGCCAACTAATGACCATGATAATGATAATGATATAATTCTTACCAGGTTATTCTAGAAACTTCGAATGAGCTATAGCCAAGAAGATTTACCAGACCTTGTTAATTTTTTATCAAATATATTTTTTTATGTGCTGATTACTAATGGAGAATAACCAGAATACTTTAATGAAATTATTTTACAAAAGAAAAAAGGTGATTGAAAGCTATACATGAAAAGACGAAATCCTTGCATTAAAACCACACTTTTAATTTAGTAGAGTTTTCTAACAGCAAGAAAGCACTTAATAAAAAATGGGTGTTCAAAAATAAAAATTGCTCACAACCAAGGTATAAGGTAATATTGGTTGTGAAAGGTTTATGTACGAAGAAGAGTATTGATTTTAAAGAAATTTATTCACTAGTGGTCAAGATGTCTTCAATCTGAGTTGTGTTTGGTTTAACCGCTAAATTGAATCTTGAAGTTGAACAACTTGATGCAAAATCTATCTTCCTCTGTGGTGACCAGGATAAGAAAATCTATATAGAGTATCTTGAAGGATTCGAAGCAAAAGGCAAAAAATAACTAGTTTGTAAGCTAGAAAAAAAAAGTTTGTATGGGTTAAAGCAGGCTCCAATGAAGTGGTAGAAGATTTTTGATTCTTCCATGGTAGAGCATGGTTATAACAGGACCAATTCTGATCATTATGTGTTTATGAAAAGATTTTTAGATGGAAACTTTAATATTCTCTTATTATATATTGATGATATGTTAATGATTAGCCATGATGCAAAAAAGATTTATAGTTTATAGGGAGAGTTATGCAATTCTCTTACAATAAAAGACTTATGACCAACAAAATATATTCTTGGCATGAAGATTAATCATGATAAGAATAACGAGAAACTTTGGCTATTTCTGAAAACACATGTTCAAAGGGTACTTGTGAGATTTAACACAAGCAAGTCCAGACCTGTTTATTCTCCACTTGAAAGCCATTTTAATTCATGCTTTAAGCAGTATCCTTCAAATGATAATAAAATAAATAAGATGAAAAAGGTTTCTCATGCACCCGCAATTGGTAGTTTAATGTATTTCATAGTTTGCACAAGGTCAAATATAGCTTATGCAATTGTTGTGGTTAGTCGAATCCTCTCTGATCCTAGTAAAGAACAATGGTCATTAGTGAAATGGGTACTTTAGCATCTCAAAGGTATTTCTAGTTTTAATTTATGTTCTGGTAATGGTAAACTTGCATTAGATGGATACACATATATAAATATGGATAATGATATTAAGTTTAGAAAGTTCATATCAAGATACTTGATGACCTATGCAGGGGGGAGTGGTATTATAGCAATCAATGCTGTAAAATTATGTTGCATTATCTACTATAGAGGCCGAGAACCAAATTGCTCTTACTAAAAGGGGTAAAAAGTTTTTTTTTTTTTATTAAAAACTTTTTAAATTAACATGGTCTAAATCAAGAGAATTTTGTGTTGCATTATGATAGATAAGCATGCTATTGTTCACTCTCGATCAAAGCATATTAAGGTTGGATACCAATGAATTTAACATACTATGAAGATGAAGTTTTTGTTGCTGAGAATATTTATATCGATGACAGTATCGAATATAATGATCGAACCTCTACTGAAAAAAGAATTTTGAGTTTTTTAAAAGGAAAGCAAGCTTGACAGAGTCTTTTAAATTGAAGCTTACAAGTTAATTGTTAGTATGACGATTTCCTTACGTGGCATATGAGTAAGATTTTTCGTGTGTTGTCTTCCATCATGTTATAATAGAATCAATAAACAATTAAAATAAACAAGAGTGAAAGGCTTTTAAGCAAATGACATTGTCATGACATAGTCATGACATTGTGGCTTGGCAAGAGAAAAAAACAGAGCACAAGAGAAAATAAAGAAAAGAGACAACTAAACAATTTGTCCTTATTCTTTAATTTCTAGATTATTCACTGTTGGATGATGCTAAAATTTTAAAAACATATTACATATACATTGCTCTATGTTATGAATGATTATATTAAATAATGGAGATATATAAGTTGGTTGTTTTGTCATAAAATAGAGCTATTAGAGATTCTCTCTAACTTTTTTCTTTTTAATCTCATTGTAATATAAAAATAGGTTATTCTTGATGATATACATGTTATATACCTTAGTTATATTTAGGGAATAATACTTGCGAACTCATTATTTATTGATAATGAAGGTTTTTAAGTGAATTACGATCCCGTAGTTTTTTTTGCATTGAATTTTTTTATGTAAAATTCTTGGTGTTGAATTGTGTGATTCATTATATTATTTTTATTGATTGATTGATCTTATTTTTAATTGCATAAAGAGGGAAAGAAACTTGGACTTGTGAATTGTGTAATTGGTTATATTCGTGTCCAGTTTTCCAACCGTTGAAAGTGAAGTTCTTGAACAAAAAAAATATTGGTTTTTGCCTGTTTAATTAGACAGTGAAAGGTTTGATTCTGTGCAGGTCTTGGTAAATAAGCACTCATCTAGATCCAGTTGACTTTCTCTTCCTTGCCAATTCACCTTTGTCCGTAAAAATGAAATGTCATCGTATGTATATTTATCTCATTTTCCTATTTTATGCACTCATAAATTGAGACAAAATTGTTAATATTAGTTAAATATTAAAATAAAAGGTTATTATTTCTCATGAAAGCAAAAGATAAGTAAGTTTGCATATATCCAACCTCAACTTTTCCTTCTAGTTAATGTTTTTTTATTTTTTATATTTTACCGAAAACAGATAATTTTATTTTTTACAAAGATATCATGTAGATAAAGTTTATTTATATAAAATATAAAAACTAAAAATAAATTAGAATAATCACTTTGAAATATTATATACATACAAATAATCAAAGGGCGAGGGAATTAATTTAAATGTAAATATAAAAAATCAATGCAAAGTCAAAATTACATAAAAAATAAAAGTTAAAATTAAAAAAAAAACCACACATAGCCGAGTTTGATTGATCATGACCATCCATGAGCGGGAGGTCCCAGCCCAGCGGCTGGGGAGACAGAAGTCTCCTCAGTTGCCTGGGTTCGACTCCCAAGCTCACCCATGTACTTGGGGGTTCTGCTAGTGGGGGAGGCGTTTGTTCCCTCTCTATACCGCACGGGTTGGAATCCCTTTGTATACCTTCCTGCCATCCTCGCGGTGACTTACCTGCCTTCTGGGCTTGCAGGGTGCTCAGTTAGGCCCTGAGGATTAGTCGTGGTGCGCGCAAGCTGGCCCTGACACCCCAGGTTAATCAAAAAAAAAAAAAAAAAAGGATAGGTTTATGGCAGGTGATGCATAATCTAACCATCTAATTTTTGTCAATGGGAGAGATAATTTAAAAAATAAGTTGATGTTGTTTTATTTAAAAAATTATTTTCAATTATTTTTATCTAAAAACATATAATAAAAACTTTCATAACGTCAGTAAACTAATATATAAACTTAAAACACTTCTAAACTTGAAAAAAAAAAAATAGAAGAAAACAATCAAATCAGAGAAAAAGAAATGCCATCACTCTCGATCTATATTTTTTTCCGACCAAATGAAGTGCGGGAAATATTCCCTTATAATGACAATTAAGCGGAGGCGCAATCATACGAACGGTTAACGTGGCTTGCATGCATTACACAGCACAATGATTATGTCTCCATTACTACCATTTTACGGGACACCGTAGAAGAAGAAGAAGAAGAATCAGGCTTCCTGTTTTACTATCTCTCTTATTATTACGTCGGAGATTGTTTCACAAAATCCAATGGTTCCTCCTCCTCCTCCTCCTCAGGAAAGATGGAGCGGCATTCCACAGCTTTGTAATAGTCGCCTCCCGGAATAATAAGCAAGCAGCCCCTGGGATTTGACCTTTTTCATTTCAAATAACATGTGTCACATTATTTTTTAAAATATTTTTATATATAAAAATAATATATTTTTATTTTTTAAAATTAAAAACATTGAACAACACAAAAATCAACAAAAACCTCGATCCAAAGAGAAAGAGAAGGGTTAGGTGGTGTCTGGTCAGCATTGAATAACAACTGCATTGCCGGAATAAAATTAATTAAATACTGCGTTTTTATTAGGTCGCATCTGCTGAACTTTTCAAATTATTCGAGTTTGAACCTTCAAAGATTTGGCCGTCTTTTCCTTTTCAATCAACGAAAGATTCATGGAGCCAAATTGAATCCCTCAAAATATTATCAAATGGAATGTTTGATCGGTCAAACAATTGAAAGCATTTACATTCAATTGTTAGAAAATACAACCACACCCACCCTAATTTTATAAATAATCCAGTCATGATTAAAAAAAAATATATATTTCTCCAATAATAATAAAAAATATTTGAAAGCAACCTTAAGAGATATAACCTAACTCATCAGATTTTAGATTTGTTCTCTAAAAATTACCGGTTCAAGCTAGTCCTATAAATTTTAAAACTATTGATAATTAATTTTAAAATCTATAAAATTAATTAAAGTACAAACACTAACTCAATCACCCATAATAATAATAATAAAAAATCTTCAAAAGCATAAATTGTTCCGTCATCTCTAAAAGATAGAATGGAAGTTCATGAATCGGAGACTTAGGATCTATGTAACGTACAATATTTTTAAATGCTTTTTAATTGTATTTTTGATCTGAAAAAAATTAAATTAATAATTTTTTAATATTTTTTAATGAATTGATGTAAAATATAAAAAATATAAAAATTATTTTAAAAAATACCGTAAACTATAATTACACCCCTTTATGATACGAAGTTAAACCGGCAAATATCGAAAGCCTTCAAGAACCCTAATTAATTAGAGCTTTTTGTCTAGGAGCCTCTCCTACTGATAATCCAACCCGCCAAAAGAACCATCAAAGACCAGTCAAACCTCCCCGAATATCCCGCTCCACATAGATATGTATCCTAAAATCCCTACCCTGCAATTACCCAATAAAATCCAGGGCAATTTAGTAACACCAACACACCAACCTCTTACTTTTACAAAGAGCCTCAAGCAAGACCGTCCGATATTTCTTAATGATGACCGATCAAGGGTTAAAAATCCACGTTTGACTGTCGTACAAGGAATGATTGGTCCTTTAGGGCGATGGGATTTGACCAATGAAGTATCAAAAAACAGACACATGGTGGCTTCACAAAAATTATCCCTGGAGAGAGAAAGTTAAGGCTTCCACAGAGAAAATCTTGAAGGAAACAGAGAGATTTTGTTGTTGTTGTTGTTCTGTGTTTCTCTCTTTGGGGTGTCCCTTCCTTTTCTCTCACAAATTTCTCCCTCTCTCCCTTGTTGGAGGAGAGAAGGTTGAGTTTGTGTCCTCTTCTTCTGCTTCTTCTTCTTGATTTTCTTTTTTGGATCTTTTTAAAGCGAAATTTAGGGTTTGGTTTGTTTGTTGGTGAAGAGAGGAAGGAAACCATGAATGTGATGCGTAGATTAAAGAGCATTGCTTCCGGTCGAACTTCTATATCATCTGATCCTGTAAGTTTGTTTTTCTTTTTTTTTTAAAAAAAAAAATTCATGCTTTACTTGCTTGAGGAGAAAGTGAGCTAATAAAATGAAAAGAGGAGCTTTAATTTTTTTTGCTTGTGCCGTTTTGGATTTTTAGTTAATTGTGTCAAGAAAGTCTCTTCTTTGCTTCATGTCTTATTGTGGATGATAGGTTTTTTTGGCTGTGGAGCTTAATTTGATTATGGGATTATGTGTTTCTCTTGTTCTTTGATTTCTTTTGCTTCATGTTTTTGGACTTGAGATAGGCATTTTGTGGAACTTGACCCGTTTTTATTGAGTTTTTGATCTAATATAGATCCTGGGTCCAGATTTTTTTTTTTGAAATTTCAAAATTTCATGGCCCTTTCCCCCCTTGATGGGAGGCATTGATTCTAATTTGCACTTGTTTTGTTTTCATTATAAAATGAGATGTTATTTAGGAGTTGGAATTAGGCTTTCTTGCTTTCGTTGTGGTTTTGGCTTGTGGGGCCATATAGCTTTTCCTATTTTTGTTGCTTGTTCATTTAATCCTTAAGGAGGTTTGATTGGTTGGCTGATCGATGTCGGTTAACATAATGTTGTAGCTCAGATGTAACGTCGGATTCTATTATTAATTTAGGATGATTCTATTATTGTGAGTACTATTTTGAATGTGTAACAATTTTTCTCGTAATTTCTAACAAATGTTATAGGATCTAATTAATGTTATTTATTTATATGGATATCAATGGTGAAAGTGTAGTTTAGTGGTTGGTTTTCCTGTAGTGCATTGCTGTTGCGGTTGGTGGTATGTCATGTTGCCCTCATTGGTTCTTTCCTAAAATTTGTTAATACGTATCTTTACCTGCCTTTTCCTTTTTTAAATAAAGGTGAAGACGAGATGGAGCACAAGAAGAAAGTTATTCACATAAGTTCCCGTGTCCTTTTAGGATGTTAACAATGAAATCTTATGATAGATTTGCACTTAAGGATTCACTGCCTAAATAGAATCCTGGTTGATATTAAGAATCATTGTATTTTTATATGCTCACTCAAACAAGCATTAATTAGAGCGCAACATCAAGTTAAATCCTTGAATTGAGTTTTTGGATATGTCATTTCTGTCTGCAGTTGTCTAATTATTTCGGTTCTACCTAGAGAGGAAGTTTGAGTAATAATATTGTATATATGTCTTATAATCAAGTTGCCATATTGGCCTGCCTGCAGTTGTCTAATTAATTTGGATCTGCCTAGAGGGAAGTTTGAGTAGTCATATTTGATATATGTATAAATAATCAAGTTGCCATATTGGCCCGCAGCTTATGAACTTATTAACAGCCTAGGTATTTATTTTATTTATATAATTTCTTGGATCGTGTTTTGATTTTTGAAGCCAATGTGTTTTGTACCAAATTCATTTATTGTAACAAAAATTTGATCGCCTTAAAGGAATATGAGATGGCTATGCAATAAAACTAGTATAATAATGTGAGATAGAATGGGATAAATGGTGCAATTATACTAGTAAATGGAGAAGAAATGTAACTATGCAAGTTATCTAATTTCTTGTGGAAAATGTGTTGTTTTTCATGTAGGGCGGAGATGCTGTAACAAAGAGGGCTAAGGTTGATCAAGAAATGGAACAAAAGATTGATGGGGAATCATATTTAGTTGAAAGGAGTGTCACTGACCAGGAGCAGCATATGGCTTCTACATCACAGGAAAATGCTGCTAGTGCATCCAATGTTACTTCAGTGACAAGAACAGAAAAATCAAGCTATGATCAACTTCCAAAAGAGATGCATGAAATGAAGATCAGAGATGACAAAAACACTAATCACGATGAAAAGGTAAATTTTCATCTGTACCTAACTCCCATTCCACCTTGAAGACCAAACACAATTGGAGAGATCTCAGTACTAAAGTATTTATTGGATGGGCTGTGTCATAGTTTCCTTGGATGTTCTATTAATCATGGAATTTCTGATTATGTAGGATATGGAAGCTGCCATTGTGAGTGGCAATGGGACAGAAACTGGTCAAATTATTGCAACCACAGTTGGTGGTCGGAATGGACAACCAAAGCAGGTTATCTGATTATCCTGGTTGAATGCTTTTGCATTTTATGGGTTGTTTAATCTCATTTTTCTTCATGTAGGCCCTATTTGGTATCACGGTCCAAATGCCCTTTTGATTTTTTCTAGCTTTAAATTATTATTTTTTAGGTGTTTTTGGATCATTTTGATTTGCTGATATCAAAAATGAATTTAAAAAATAAAAAAGCATTATTTTGATGCATTTCCAAGCGAAAAACACTTTGAAAACAACTTTTACCACACTCCTAAACGGGCCAGTAGTTTTGAGAGAGCATTATGAATTTGTTTATTATGGAACTTCACTTTCCGTGCTGTTATTATAAGAGTAGATTTTTTCCTGCCTAGGAGAATTACGCATTATAGATTTCCACTTGCATGTGGAGATGCATTGCTTGGCCACCATATCTTTCCACCCAACTCTCAAGTCTGTCAATGCCACACCATGGAAACCTTCAAGATTGAATGTTATTGATCCTCGGCTTTTCTTTTTTGTCATAACTATTTTAGATTCTTAAGGCTACATGTTCTTTTTATACATCATATGAGTTAGTTATAGACCATGCTGCTAAATGTATTTTACTTCTTTTCCCAGATAATCTCATATATGGCTGAGCGTGTGGTTGGCACAGGTTCATTTGGTGTTGTCTATCAGGTATGTGGAATTAGCCAGCATGTTGCTTGCGATCGCACTAGCTTTTAGCATGTATACAGTTAGCAATATTATGATCTGTTATTTTACATTTTATCTTGCTCTGCAGGCTAAATGCCTTGAAACTGGTGAAGCAGTCGCGATAAAGAAGGTATTGCAGGATAAGAGATACAAGAACAGAGAACTTCAAATCATGCGACTCCTTGACCATCCGAACGTCGTTCAGCTGAAACACTGTTTCTATTCAACTACTGAAAAAGATGAACTATATCTTAACCTTGTTCTCGAGTATATATCTGAGACCGTGCATCGAGTTTCAAGGCATTTTAACAGGATGAGCCATCAACACACACCCATTTTATATGTTCAACTGTATACTTACCAGGTAAACTTTGTAAATTTCCCTATATTTGTGTATATTTTGGATGCACAGCTTGATCTCATGGTGTGCTCTGGATTTTTGTCTAGCAAACTATGGTAAAACTATTTCCATGAGTTTAAATTTTTCCACTTAATGGCCTTGTAGATTTGTCGTGCACTAAATTACTTGCACCATGTTGTTGGGGTGTGCCATCGTGACATCAAGCCACAGAATTTACTGGTCAGTTTTCTTTCTGCCATATCCCCCATCATTTTGGCATTGACATGAAAAAATGGTTGAAGTCTTTTGATCCGCAGCTTTGCTTATGTGAATTTCACCCACCTAGTTTAGTTTCCTTACATGAATTTTGCATTGAAGATTACTGAACCTGATGAATTCCTTGTATTACTAGCAATGCAATTTGACAAACTGGAGAGCTTGCTGCCATAGTCCAGGACATGTTTTTTTTGGCATTTCTGCTATTTGTCTTGAAATATTTTCTATTTAGAGAGCAAAGCCTTGAAAGCAACTGCTCATCACCTCAACTTCATGCTCTCTGACAGTGATTTGTGCAATATATATCATGGAAGTTTTTGCAAGATTTATAGCAGCAATATGTTGCTTTCTTGATGGATGTTTTGTTGTTTATATATGTGGTTAAGGGATAACTTCATGAGGTTATGTTGTATTCTGCAGGTCAATCCCCATACTCATCAGCTAAAAATATGTGATTTTGGTAGTGCAAAGATGCTGGTATGTTATTTTTCTATCTGTAGTGGATGTTAAAACCATGCTAGTGATGTGCTGAAACCTCTGACATTATCCTTTTGATCTTCAGGTTCCAGGCGAAACCAACATATCTTATATTTGTTCTCGGTATTATAGGGCACCAGAACTTATATTTGGGGCTACAGAGTACACAACTGCAATTGATATCTGGTCTGTTGGTTGTGTCTTGGCCGAACTTCTTCTTGGACATGTGGGTCAATATGGCTTTTTCAATCCTCTCTATACTACTATCAGCCTCCTATTATAGATTTGACTAAAAATTGTACCGTATTCTGAAGAATAATTTTGAATAGCTTTCTGTTAATGTTAGAAATTTCCACACCTCCTCTCCTAAGCAGTCTGGTGTGCATGTGTTTAGGACACTGTTCCAGAGCACTCACTAATATATATATATATATATATATAATTTTCTTTCATGGAACTTGCTGAATGGTTTTTGATTTCATTTCCGTAATTTAACTTTTCTTACTGGGTATGGAAATGCAGAGAGTTTACCAATCATGTATTGTTTGTCTGCCATTGTTTACTGTTTGCTTATTGATTTCCTGAGTCAATGCAGTAGCTGTTTGATTATTTGTGTTTTGATTCTATGAAATTTTCCTTTAAATTAGTGCATAGATGATGATTTCTGATGTTTATTCAATGTTGCATTTTGCAGCCACTTTTTCCCGGGGAAAGTGGTGTTGATCAGCTGGTGGAAATTATTAAGGTATGCTATCTTATCTTCTAGCCCTCTTTTTTATTTATTTATTACTTCTCCATATGTTTGGTCAATTTCTGAAGTATTTTCCCCCATTTGGTGATCATAAATTAGGTCCTGGGCACACCTACCCGAGAAGAAATTAAATGCATGAATCCCAATTACACAGAGTTCAAGTTCCCTCAGATAAAGACTCACCCATGGTACAAGGTCTGTTAACAGTTTTATCAGGAGGATCTTTTCTTTGTGAAATTGTGTTTTATATCGGTGGTTAACATATTGATTCTCAAATTCCAGATATTTCACAAGCGAATGCCCCCTGAAGCAGTGGATCTCGTATCAAGGCTGCTCCAGTATTCGCCAAATCTGCGGTGCACAGCTGTAAGCACTTGTACTGCTCTAGATAAATGATATCAGTTTCCAAAATCATGAAACGTTTTCTTTTCTATTTAATGCTTGTTTAGTTTGAATAGCTTTTTTCCCTTCTGGAATTGCACATTACACCCTGCAGCATTTTTTATAAAGCTTTTAATTTGTTATTGGTGAGAAGTATAGTAACTTATTTTTTCTTTACTGGCTGTTAGTTGGAGGCATGTGCTCACCCCTTCTTTGATGATTTGAGAGACGCAAATGCATGCTTACCCAATGGGCGAGCGCTACCTCCTTTATTCAATTTTACTGCCCAAGGTAAGTTAATATAGTATTTTTGTTTCCCATATTTTTCTATAGATTCTCTTTGCATTTCTCATGCCACATGCCCTTTCAGAGTTGGCCGGGGCATCTGCTGAACTGCGTCAACGTCTCATTCCAGAGCATGCAAGAAAAGAAAATTGACGATGGCTAGGTGGTCAGATTTGTAGCCAAATCAATGCCACTGAATTTTTGAATGCTTGGTCACCCATGCAAGCACGCTGCCTGCTTAAATAGTTCACAGACCAAATCAATTTCTCAACATTCACCTCATTAGTGATTACAAAGGGGGGTCTTAGGCAGTAAAGGCTGGTGGGTAGGCTTTGCAAAGATTTTGGATGGAGCTTTAAGATTGAATTATCTGATGGAGCAGGATCGCATGGCAACAGGGTTCCAACATTTTATCTATTTAGGATGTGGTTTGTAGTATGCATCATTGCTTGGAAGTTGAGTTGTGATTACCCTTATTGTTCCACTGTATAGTTTTGCTGGTATTCATTGAGAAATTAACTGGATGGATGATTTAGATGAATTATGATTTCTCAGTGTATACTCTTCGTGCTTTACCTTCTGTTCTACAAAGAAATTAAAGTATATTAGAATTTCATGGTTTCTCTTACAACGTTTGTCTTTAATTTTGATCTTCCTCGGGTTTATTTCTCAAGCAATGGTTTATGTTTCCATTGTTCTGAAATGTAGGCCTGTCCTACTCTGTGATAACTGTACGATCCATATCCTAGAAGCCTGGACAGATATTCTCAACCAAACCCTTAAACTCCATTAATGCACATGCAGCCCTTGTTAAGTTGTTATCAATCATCTTTTCATGGCTGAAAACAAACCTTACAACCATGATTACAGGGAAGACAGTGGCTTCCCAAAAGAGACCTAAATTATTGTCCATTAATGCTTAAATTTCACCACAGATCACGCCATGGCTAAGCTAACATGTCGGCCAGAAGGTTTGGTGGATTAGTTCTCTGTTGATTGAATGCGAGCTGATATTTGATCTCAATTAGTGGTCACAGCTGAACAAGAGAGTCAATGATAAACATTTTTGGACTCTACCTAGCTCGCTCGATTGAAAATTGCCTGAGATGTGATCTCAGGGGTTGTTGGTGTTGAAGGCTCTCGATAAAACCTAAGCTGATTTCTTCGCTGCAGATAAAAGAAAGGGAAAGGCTACCTCTACCTAGCTAACCTAGTCAGTTTTCGTTTGTCGTCTTTAAGCTCAAATAAATTTTAAATAAATTATTCAATAGAAACTGTTACTGAGATTCCGTAAAGTAATTTTTTTCTCCAACTATTTTTATTTAATTTTTATTAGAAAAATTGATTAATAAAAAATACTTTTAATTAAAAAAAATTTAGTTTGGTTTTAAGAAAAGTATTTTTTTTTATTTTAGGAGGGAAACGCTTTTCAAAAATTATAAAAAATTTAGAAATATTATATTATTTGCTGATTATATCAAATTTAGTTTTCAAACTTTTAATTACTATATATTTTATTTTGAATTTTTTTTCTTTAAATTCATCCTATAGAATTTGATTTTTATATCAATCTTGATCTTTATTTTTATGATTATTATTTATTTTTTTATTATTTTTTTAATTAAAATTTTTTATTTATCATATTTAGTCCTCATTCTTTTAATTATTATTTATTTTATTTGAAATAATTTATGAAATTATAATTTTTTTAATTTCATCAATTTTTTATTTTTTTATTTGTTAAGCCTCCAGTAGTCCTATAATTATAAAACAAAAAAAATACTCTAATAATAATTTTTAAATTTATTAAAAACACTTTTAATATAAAAAACAAACTCCATGATTTTTCCTAAATCATGGCAGCCGGAGGAACTTGTCGTGAAGTGAAGTGAAGTGAGTGAGCAGGCATGACTTTAGTACAGATTCAATGAACATTCGCCGTATTGGCACATCATCTTCACTTGTTCTCCCACCACCAATAAGCACTCAATTGCCCTATCACGTGCACTCTGGCTCGTGACACAAGAAAGAAACGAAGACATGTTTTATTTTTGTTTCTCAAACATAAAAATCCATTTCAAAACTCATATCCCTTATTTAAAATCAAATCAATATTATATTGAGTTTAATTCATGAATAAATTTGAATTTAGGTAACAATTTATTATATTTATTATGTCGGAGATAAAACATTGAACCATATGGCATATAGTTGAATTAAATTATATTATTTAAAATATCTCAAGTTTTTCTTTCATCATAATTCCCTCGAAGGGTTTCAAATACAAACACACACAAAACATATTCATTCATTCCCTCGGGATTTCGAGCCCTGAGTTGTTAAAACTTAAGAATTACTGTCCTTTCATTCAAAAATCTCATGTGTCTTTAAGAATCGCACCATAAAAAGAAGAAAAGACTCTTAAGGTACGCAGTCCCGCACAAAAATGTACCCGCCAAATGGTTCCCTGTCATCACCACAGTCCGGGGGCGTTGACACCTCACCGTTACTAACCTCCTCAGTAGCCAACCATCTCCTCCGTATCCGCCGTCCACCACAACTTCGTGGCGCTGCCGCCCGTCTCCTCCGACTGGCAAGCAGCCGCGGAATGATGCTGAGAGAACCATCTGTTCGTGTTCGTGAAAATGCAGCCGAGCAGCTTGAAGAGAGGCAGAGTGGCTGGGGTTACTCGAAGCCGATAGTTCTTATTGATGTTTTGCGGAATTTGGCGTTTGTGATAATAGCTGTTGGTGTTTTGGGGTTAAGTTCGGAGGAGAAGCCAAAAGTGCCTCTGAGAGTGTGGATTGTTGGGTATGGATTACAGTGTTTGTGTCATATTGTGTGTGTTGTTGTTGAGTATAGAAATAGAAGGGATTTGGGGTTTGAAGAAAGTGGGATTTTGAGCTCTGGGTCAGGGGATTCTTTGGGTTTTGGGACTCATCGAAGTGGAAATGATGGTGAAGATGCTAGCCGGTGAGGTTTCATTGTTTGCTGGGGGTGTTTTGGCTCTTCTTGTTTTGTGAATTCGAAAACAATCTTGCAAAACAAGAAATGAGGGGCTTCTTTCCCCACCTCATAAGTTGTTTAAAGCTGTGCATTTCATGATGCTTTGCTTGTGTTGGACTGGAGTGTGAGGATTTTAATCTCATGTATTTTATGAATATGTAGATATAGTAATCCTTATGCTTTATTCTTGCAGCGTGCCAAATCGTGTGGAATCTGCAAGTACGATGGTTTCAGTTGTTTGGTGGGTTATTGGATTCTACTGGATCACCGCCGCTGGTCGCCAAGATTTGGAAGAGAATTCACCTCAGCTTTACTGGTTTGTATGAACAAATTTTGCTTTGATGTGCACTTTGTATATTCACTTTATTTTTTTTTGGTATGTTTATTGGTTTAGCTGTTGGTTTCTTTTGCAGGCTCTGTGTTACATTTCTTGCTTTCGACGCGCTCTTTGTAATCATATGCGCTGCTGCTGCATGTCTCATTGGAATTGCTGTTTGCTGCTGCCTTCCGTGTATAATTGGCATCTTGTATGCTATGACAGACCCGGTAAAAATTTTAGGTGGCCAAGCAACTTCTGATTTTGAAAGGATCTATAAATTACAACAGAAACACGGCTCATTATCTATTTCTTGACATCATAATTTTGCAGTCTAGGACTTGAAAAACTCTGTCTTCTCTCCTCAGTCTTAAATATAAATCAGATACAGGTTTTAGCTTTAAAGTTTTACAATAAGAGATTAAGCCCCGCCTCCAGTTCACATGCCCTGGTGGATGATTTCTGCTACTGTCTGCCATGTTCTGAGAATCCTCCAATTACTCCTCGAAAACGTGATAAGTGGTGAATCTTTGCCTTTGCTCATTCTTCTCAACCTTTGATGAAAGACATTCTAATGCTCCATCTGCCTTCATCCCTTTGATGAACCCTGATGTTTCACCCTACAGACCTAAAAAACATAACTTCCTATTAGATGGACAGCTGGAGCAGTAAGACACCATTGATCAAAGGTTGAGGAGAATGAGCAAGGGGAAACATGCTGCTCCAACCTAGAAAGCTTTGGTGTCTATTGGGTCAGCTTGAAAAACATTACGATGATGATATTTTGTACGCATGAAGGATTTCAAATTAAGCTGCATTGTTGCTTAATTTGGAGGGCAGTCTAGATTCCGGATTATTTGTGATCTTTAAAGTTGATTGGAACTGTTACCAATTTGAAATTGAATATACTTTGTATGAATTATCTTAAGTCTTAAATTGTTGTCCGGAGAGTGACATAAGCACATAATTGTTGTCTCGAAGCCATATTGATGCTTTTTACTGTTTTTAATTCGGGCAATGTAGTTATATTAATTTTTGAGTCGTGACACATGTTATGTGTACTGGGCAATGGCATTGCTTGGTAATTGTCTGAGGTCATCGGATCTGTTTTTTCAAAAGGCATCAGTTTCATTCACAAAATGCATCTTTTGCTCTTGTTCTTGAATTCCATGTCCCTAAACGTGCATTGCCTTCAATTTGGTAGCAGGAAGGAGCGACAGCAGAAGAGATTGATCGTTTACCAAGATACAAGTTTTGCAGGGCAGAGGCTTTTGAGAAAGTTGATGGTGAAAATCCAGAAATTTGTGGAGGGATGATGACTGAATGTGACAATGACACACCCATTGAACGTGCTGTCTCCCATGAAGACGCTGTGAGTATCTCAACAAGCAATTTGGTATTGTCACTTCTAGATTATATACTCTTTCATGCAACTGTGCCTCAGCTTCAAAGCTTCCAAGGGGGTGTTTATAGTAGTGGTTTTTTAAAGAAAATATATTAAAATAATATATATATTTTTAAATATTTTTGATATCAACCTATCTAAACATCAAAACAATAAAAAAATTAATTTTAAACTAAAATAATCAAATTTTAGCCATTTACCGTTTGGAATGCAATACCAAACAGTGTAAAAGGCTGGGGTATGGGTTGGGTAGCTAAAGCAAACTGAACAGGGAAACAAGAACAATTGGTCTTCCTCTCTTAATGATATGGTCGCTTCTATTATGGAGCTGATTCCCCATTTTCAGCTCTTTAACCTCGATGCACTTCTGACTTGAATACTTTGTTGCAAATTATCACAGGAATGTTGCATTTGCCTTTCTGCCTATGAAAATGGAAGTGAACTGCGTGAACTTCCTTGCAATCACCATTTCCACTGTATGTGCATAGACAAGTGGCTTTGCATCAATGCAACCTGCCCTCTCTGCAAGTTCAACATTGTAAAAGCTGGCAATCGAAGTGGTAATGAAGAAGCATAAAAAACAGGTTTTTCGAGAAGAGAATCTTCCCATAATCTGAGTGTATCATACCTTGCAGTTCTTGTTCTTTGACTAAAGAAACAGAGAGTCGATCAGCGATTGCTGCCTGCTACTTTCTAGCCTCCAAAACTCAGCCTGTTGTACCAAATCCAGGCATTCACCACCGGAAATGTGTACATGTTTTATGCTCTGTAATCTGTATATATGATTGAAGTTCAGCGTAGTGTGCAAAGCGAGACACGTTTTTTTGTTTTAAATCAATGTAATTGGCTAACGAGCTGTATCTCAAGCTGTCAAACTGACATCCAGTGCTCGGAGACCAACCATGGAAGAACAGAGAAATAATATTTTAATTTTCTAGAAAATAGGAGATAGAAAAAGAAAATACGAAATCTCAAAACCAAGCCCAGCCAACAACAAAGACTCACAGAACAAGCCCAGCAACACAAAAGGATACCATTCCATGCCACAAAGAAATAAAGTAAACAAATGAGCCAAGAGCCACCTCCCATGCTCTGAGAAAATTCAAAACCTCTAGCAACCCAACCCAGCCATGCCAGGCAGGAAGAAATCGGGGTCCAAAAGAAGAAAACCCAGAGAATTATTATAATACACAGTAACATCAGTTTGGGTAAGCAGTGTTTTTGCCACGCTACTTAATCTTTTTTTGTTAATAAGATATAAAATGCCCTTGACATTTCAAAGTCATTTTAACATTTTAAGCAAAACAACACTTGTCATCAATCATCTTTTCATAGCCGCAATCAACACCTGCAACAAATATAAAAGATATTGCTTGTTTCCTAGGCATTGAACAGAAGCTTCACACTGTAGCTGGGAAAGGGACACAGAAAATCGTTTTTTTTTCCAAAAAAATATTTCTTGATCAGATTCCCTTTACTCAAGGCTGGATCAATTTGCAACCTCATATGGTCTCCTTCTCTTAAAGTCATATGGTTACTTCTATTAAGGGTTTGGTTCCCCATTTTCAGCTCGTTGTCCTTGATCCAATTCTGACATGAACATTTGTTATAAATCACAGGAATGTTGCATTTGCCTTTCTGCCTATGAAGATGGAAGTGAACTGCGTTGATTTCCTTCCAATCACCATTTCCACCGTATGTGCATAGACAAGTGGCTTTGCATCAATGCAACCTGCCCTCTCTGCAAGCTCAACATTACAAAGGTTGACAGTCAGAGCGGTAGTGAAGAAGCATAGAAATCAGGTATTTCGAGCAGATCATCTTACCCAGGTGAATCATGTTCCAATGGTGCTCTTTTTGCTCCAGCAGCATCTGCTTGGTGCTTGGATAAGAGCGACCATGTAATCTCAATGTATTATAGTTCTTGTTCTTTGATGTAAGTCTTGAGGAAATGGTTTCGTTGTGTTTTGTAAGGATGCAGTTTTCTCTACTTCCCCACTCTCATAAATCACCAGTTGTATTTACTGGCTCTTTCATGAATCACCAGCAGAGAAATTAAGATCTCTACCTGAATTTCTGGTAGTTACTGGGTGGCACAAACACCAAAAGAAAAAAGACGATGATAATTAAACGAAGAGCCCGGGCACGCCTCTGTCATCTTTATATCACGTTATTGTGATAGAGCGACCCTACATCAGGTGGTTGCTCTTAAAGGTTATACCTGCCGGAGACCGAACCAAGGCTTGATCAGCTATCAGTTTAATCGATTTGCATCTGGCGTTTCTATTAAGAGAACAGAAACATCGCCTCGCCTTCTTGGGCAATCTATAAATAATTTTATTCCAGCCTCCGTCTTGAATGTTTTCGATCTTGGCTTTGGCAAACATGTTCCTCTCGGCAAGAGAAAGCTCGATGACATTCGGACACAGAGAAATAAGGAATGAAAAACATAATGGAATTTGTATAATTTAAGGGCCATCACATTCTCACTAGCTATTCATGTGATTATTAGATGCTGAACATTTAGATAATTTGTGATTTGTGATTTATAATAATTTAGGTTTAAATAAAATATTTAAAACTTAAAAAAAATCTGATTTTCAAGTAATTTTTACATAAAATTTAAACAATTTTAGATTTATCTAAAAAGATCCTTATGACTAATAAATAAATAAATTAAATTTACACTTTCTACAACATGCATGTATTTCTAGAAACTCAACACTGCTAGCTAGCCTTACCAGGCTCTTCCTTCTTTTTTTATCATCTTGCCACTTTTATTTTCTCTCTCCTTTCTCTTTCTTTTTATTTCTTTTCTTCTCTCTAACTACCCATTTCAACCTCATTACTAGACACATACCTTACAAATATTTTTATTTCTAGGAATGCATCACCTAACATACACCACACCACTCTCTCTCAATCATAAACAACCTCTTTCATGCTAACCTTTTCATCAACAATCAGTTCTAATTCTAACTCGACATCAATTCTTCTAGCTTAACCATTCTTTTCCTGCCCCAACCACCTTTTTCATCAATAACTATCCTAAGCCTCACTTTGCATGAACTTTCTTGTTTTCACTAACCTTTTCACCAATGAATTACTCCCCAAACACCGAACAATCGATCAATAACAATCATAACACACTAATCAATGATTCAACTTTCTCAGAAAGTAAATATTCCACTATCATTTTCTCTTACTAGATAAGCTTATATGACTTATGGTATTTATAAATTCAACATATCACCAGATAAAAAAATAGATGGACTCGTGCTAACTTGACTTCGTTACTTCCTTATCCGACACACCCTTACTCTCATGTTTCATACACTTTCTTTTCACATATATTTCATCATTTTTACATTTATTAACTTAAGTAATGAAGGATCTCTTATTTTGACACATGATTAGTTGTTCATGTGAACACCAATTAGACAAAGTCAAGACCAATCATCTCAATCGAAAACACAAAAAGAAATTATAAAAAAATAACTGAATAAAAAATATAAAAAGAATAGAGAGGATCAATTTGCAATTCCAAAGGGAGGAGAGAAAAAATAATAAATAAAATAAAAAAACCCACATGTAACAAGCTGCTTAACCACTCCTGATACATGTCACACCAAAAAGAAGAGGACTCAACAATACATCCAGTGACATGGCTAAAAAGAAGTTTTAACCGTCGAGAGGTGACACACCCATCTGAAATATACGAGCACCTCCTGTATGCTAACATCTTTTTAAAATTCAATATTATTAAAAGATTATAATACCTTTGACAAAATAATAAATAAAAAAATAACTTAAAAAGATAAAAATAATCATTGATGAAAGACATTTTTTTTTTATTTCTTTAAGGTCTTCTAAGTAATCTAATCGTGTATTCAAAAATAAAAAAGCAAGACTACCCTTGGGCGTAATAAATACACGTATACATACATCCATACATGCATGCATATATATTTAATGGTATTTTAGTATTTTTATTGTTAATAAAAATTAAAAAAATCGTATTACACCTATCAACCACCAAATATTATGTAATCCAGGGTAAAATGTGTGTAGCGTTACAATCAAAATACTATTTTGCATCCCTTTCCCATTTAATTTATTTTGTTATGTTATGTTATACGATGTACACTTTTTGACGTAGGGTCAAGAATCAACAGAATTGAGAGGAAGTTGGATGGAGGGATTGTATTAATAAAAATCTTAGATTACAAGGACCGAATAAAACATGAAAGAGTATATAAGGTCCATATTGAGAAAGTATCAAGAGTAAAAGGACCGAATTCTACGATCAATCCCTTTGTTTTTATGATTTGGTTTTCTTCTACAAGCATCAGCAGGAATCCAGGATTTCAAAAGCATTCCTCGAAGACAAAAAGTTTTCCCACCTGATAAGACAAAAGGAAAAGTTGGCGACCTTCTCCTCCATCTCTCTTGAACATTAAGAGTAGTGTTAATACTTAGCTAGGGTTTTTAATTACCGCTTTACAGGTAACGCTCCGAAGCATCTCTCAATGTCTTCACTAGGGTTCTAAAGAACTGGAATTTCTATTATTTTATTCATTGTATCCTTGCTATTGTTATTGTTTCTGAAATTTATGATTAATTTGACTAAGTTTGGTTGCTGCTATTTTTCTAGTTTTGTTTATAAATGCAATTCAGGGGCTATTATTGGTGCTTTAGCTTCACCTCACTACTTTTTTTTTTTTTTGAAATTTAAATTTTCTGGGTTTCACTTAATTTTTGCTTTTGTGAATTCTAGCAAGAAAAACACAGATTTTTTTGTGTTGGGAAATAAAATTACCCAAGGCTCCATCAACATAATTCACTGAACTACTCAATCTTTTGCATTTTATAGGGTAGGTTTTTATTTTACTATCTGAAAATTTGCCACATTGGTGCAGGATTAAATTGCATTTTGCTAAATTAATAATGGGTGGTGCATCATTGACAGAGCTATCATTTCCACGAAACGATTTCCTTGAGCCATTGTTTACTGCTTCAAAATCGTCTGATTTGAAAGAAACATTAGAGATTCTGATAGCAATAGCTAAAACCGATGATGGTCGTGCAGACCTTGCTTCCAAAAACATTCTCCCGGTTGTCCTTCAGCTTATCACCCATCTACTAAATGATCCCTTTGATCATGAATATCTCTCACTCTCTTTAAGACTCACGAGAAACTTATGTGCAGGAGAAGTTGCAAACCAGAAATCTTTTATTCAATTGAATGGAGTTGGGATTTTTTTGACACTTTTGAGGTCTAAAAAGGTTGCTTCTTCTGAACCAGATCATGGGATTATTCGAATGGGCTTACAGGTTTTGGCGAATGTTTCTTTGGCTGGGAAAGAACACCAACAAGCTATTTGGGGTGGATTGTTCCATGATGAGTTATATATGCTTGCAAAAGTTCGGAGTCAGGGGACTTGTGATCCTCTGTGTATGATTATTTATGCTTGTTGTGATGGAAGCCCTGAATTAGTTTTGCAGCTTTGCGGGGATCAAGGGTTGCCTATTGTTGTTGAAATTATACGAACTGCATCTTTAGGTTAATATTTTGATTTATTCTGCGCAATCATGCTAATATTTAATTCCCCCCCCCCTATCTTATCACCTTTTGTTTGAATTGTATTTATGATTGTTTTTGGTTGCTGTTTTACCAGTTGGTTTTGGAGAAGAGTGGCTGAAGTTGCTTCTCTCAAGGATTTGTTTAGAGGATATTTACTTCCCTCAACTCTTCTCAAGAATATATGGTGTTTGTAGTAATTGTGAAAATGAAGAGGAAATTAGTTTAAGCAGCAATCCATTTTTTACTGAACAAGCATATCTTTTAAATATCGTGTCAGAGATTTTGAATGAGCGACTGAAGGAGATTACCATTCCCAATGATTTTGCTTTGTGCATTTTTGGAATATTCAAGAAATCAGTTGAAGCTTTTGAGTTTGGTTCTAGAGCTGAATCTAGGCTCCCGACCGGGTTTGCTGTTATTGATGTCCTTGGTTACTCACTCACCATTTTAAGAGATATATGTGCTAACAATGGTGGAGTTGGCAAAGAAGAAGATTTGGTAGATGTTGTTGATTCACTCTTGTCATCTGGACTGCTTGATTTGCTCTTATGCCTGCTTCGTGATCTAGAGCCTCCAAAAGTAATCAGGAAAGCCATGAATCAGGCTGGTAACCAAGAAGCAACTACTTCTTACTTCCCTAAAGTCTGTCCCTATAAAGGATTTCGGAGAGACTTAGTTGCTGTCATTGGCAATTGTGCTTACCGAAGAAAGCATGTGCAAGATGACATTAGGCAGAAGAATGGGATGCTTCTAATGTTGCAACAGTGTGTGACAGATGAAGATAACCCATTTTTGAGGGAGTGGGGCATATGGTCCATGAGGAACTTATTGGAAGGGAATTCAGAAAACCAACAGGCAGTCGCTGGATTGGAGCTTCAAGGGTCAGTTGATATGCCTGAACTAGCTGGACTTGGTCTCAAAGTGGAGGTGGATCAAAATACTCGGCGTGCAAAGCTTGTTAATATTTCGTGATGGTATTGGCTTGGCTAAGTAGATTGATTCTCTTGATCTTGTTTTTTGAATGCTATTTCAAAATTCGGTAAGTGTTACATCAGCTTATATTATTTCCTAGAGTATAGCTAATGAGAATTTTAAGAACTTAGTAATAATATCTTTTGCCTTCATGGTTCAGCTAAATTTATTTTCTGATTGGTGCTTGGCTTCCTTACTCCCTACGCCATCTTTTTCATGTCACTTTCATAGAAAAGGTCAATTTAATCATCACTCATCATCTTCAGGAGACTTGTTTTCCTGCGAGTGCTTCACACAAGAGGAGTTGATCACATAATGCAAAGTTGGGTATCTATGTTTGTCTTTTTTGAACAGGACTTGTATGGATATTCTTTTTGCAGGTTTGTGTGTATAACTGAATGGCTGACAAGACATGAAATCAACAGGAATTGGGAAGACTAAGAAGACGTTTACATTTCCACATAATTCAAGATTTGAGGCTGTGAAAGAGAGTTATATATAAACTACTTTGGTTTATGCGAAGACTGAGAAATCCGACTTACTAAAAATTGCTGAATCCTTTCCAAAGGATTTGAATACGTGTTAGGTTGGTGTTATTAGAATGATCTGACAGTCTTTTCCCGAATCTCTTAGGGAGTGTTGTATGAAATATGAGCTAGAGCATTGAATGTATTCTGCACAATTTTACCTCTCATTATTTGATATCTGAAGAGCTTGAAGGGTGATTGCTTTAGTTAAATGTTAAGTGCTATAGCTCATTCGTGTTGCCTTTTCTAAAAGGAGTAATACATATTTCTCACTAGATTCAAACGGTTATCACCGTTGCCATTTATTGAGATGCTTAATGTTGTATGAATTCTGGAGTATTCCCTTTTACTGCATGCTTTGAAGGAGCAGGAATTGATGGGATATTACCAATGAGTCCTACTTTCATATCGCATCTTATGTTTCGGGTGTGGAATTTATGCCAAGTTATTGTTCCCAATAGCTTGCTGATTAGGTTTTTCTTCATCTGCATAAAGAAATTGTAGGACACCTACTGTTATAAAGAACAAGCAGTACACCAGTTCAAGCAATTGCCGTTTCTTTTCTTTTTTCCAGTCTCAAACAACTTGAAGGTTAACGCTTTGATTCTCCTGTTCATGCGTTGGGATTTCCTGATGCTAGAAGTAAGATGGTGAAATGTCAGCTTATAATGACTGAATGCTCCTCAAGGGAAAGTCCAAAAGAAAACCTGGGAATGAAGATTGGCAACAGATACACTTAGTTAAATCTGAATGTCTCTTATGCATTTTCATTCAAACAGCAATCGGAACTACTAGACGTAAGAGAGGTTTTTTTTTTTCTTTTCTTTTTTGGCAAGGCAAAAAACGAGCACCAACTGGAAATAACCAAATTGGAGAGAGGGGTTTCCTGCATCAGAGCTATTGTCAGATCCTACAATGGATGAAGAAGTGCCGACACAGCTATTATCTATACATGAAGATTTCCTCGAGCGGTATCCAGTGCTTCAGAATCATCTGCATTGGAAGAAAAATTGGAGATTCTTATTGAAGTTTCCAAAACTGCTGCTGGCTGTGCAGACCTTTCTTCCAAGAATCTTCTATCTGTTGTCCTTCAGCTTATAACTCAATCTTTGCATTACCCTTCCTGCCATGAATATGCTGTACTCTTTCTAAAACTCCTGAGAAACCTATGTGCAGGAGTATCTGTCAATCAGAAGTCGTTCATTGAATGAAATAGAGTTATGGTTGTTTCAACTGTTTTGAGGTATAAAGGGGTTGGTAGTTCTGTTTTAGATTGTGGTATCACAAGTTTTGGCGATTGTTTCTTTGGCTGGGAAAGAACACCAGCAAGCTATCTGGGGTGGATTGTTTCACCATGTGTTTCCTATGATTGCAAAAGTCCGGAGTCGCGAGACTTGCGATCCTATTTGTATAATTATTTATGCTTGCTGTGACGAGAGCCATGAATTAGTTTCTGAATCTCTTTGGGATTCAAGGGTTGCCTATTGTGACTGAAATTCTACTGATTGCATCTTTAGGTAATTTTTTTTTCTGCACAATTATTCTTGTATTCATTCAAGTGTTCTATTCTCTTATCGCCATCTGTTTGAATTATATATTTATGATTTTTTCTTGGTTGCTTTGTTACCACTTGGTTTTAAAGAAGACTGGCTGAAGTTGCTTATCTCCAGGATTCGTTTGGATGAAATTCACTTTCCTCAACTCTTCTCGAAATTATATCATGTTAGTAATTCTGAAAACGGAGAGGAAGTTGATTCAAGTGGCAGTCCCGTTTCGACCAAGCATATCTTTTGAATTTGTTATCAAACATTTCGAATGATCGCTGAAAGAGATAACTATTCCACATGATTTTGCTTTATCTGTCTTTGGAGTTTTTAAGGAATCAGTCGATCCATTGACTTTGCTTCACGGGGCGAAACTGGACTTCCAACAGGATCGATCTGCCGTGGTTGATCTTCTTGGATACTCGCTTACCATTTTAAGAGACACGTCCCACGCATGGTTTGGTGGATGTTGTTGATACGCTTTTGTCACCTGGACTTCTTGAATTGCCTTTTAGCTTGCTTCATAACCTTGAGACTCCAGCAATAATCAGGATTGTCATGAAGCAGGTTGATAACCTAGAAACAATCACTACCTACACTCCTGAATTCTGTCCTTACACAGGATTTCGGAGAGACATGGTTGCTGTCATCGACAATTGTGCTCACCGAAGAAAGCTCACTGAAGAAAGCATGTACAGGATGGTAAGCAAACGAATGGGATTCTGTTTATGTCGCGACAGTGTGTTACTAACGAAAATAACCCGTATTTAAGGGAGTGGGGCATTCAAAGAACAAACAGGCGATAGCTGAATCGGAGCTTCAAGGGTCAGTCAATGTGCCCGAACTTGCTGGACTTAGTCTCGGAATGGAGATCGATCAAAAGACTCACCATGCAGTGCTTGTTGTTAATGTATCATGATGATGCTAACTTGGTTAATTGGTTTAAAAATTTGGTCTTCAACATTCTGTAACGACTGCATACCGGTTCCTTTCAATAATCACTGCTTGTAGTGTTGGGTTTCTGCTTGAAGCGCTTCCGCTTTCTAGATTTTGAGGTTGTGAAAGAAACCTTTGCATATGCAAGCTACCTTTGGCTTGTGCAAGGACTGGAAAATCGCACTTCCAAGGTTATAGAACAGTTTTGAAGGATTTGGATTTTTGTTATTAGAATATGATCACAAGCAAGGAAAACCTCATTGAAATGTATTCTTCACGATTTTGCCTCCTATTATCTTTAAGTTTCTGCCAAAAGTTCAGTACTAGAGCTCATTTGCTTAATTGCGTTGCCTTTCTTAAGAGGTTTACTGCATTTTTTCATAAATTGTAATATCTTAGTGGTCACCGGCTTCAAAGAAAATTGGAAAATATATTGCTTTTCATCCAGTTTCAAACAACTGGAACGTTAACTCTTCGATTCTCCTGCCCATGCACTGGAATTTCCAAACGTTAAAAGTAGTATGGGTTAAGTGTCAGCTTATAACGTCTGAAGGCTCCCCAAGCAAAAGTTAACTGGGAAATAAATGCACTTGTAAAATCTGCAAGTTTCCTATGCATGTTCATTCAAGAACAGCAAGCACAACCATAAGAATATAATTCGAACACCAGTCAAATAAAATAAAAATCTCCAGATGTTAAACATTCATCGTAAAATCTTTATGTAGCATTTGTATTTACACAAATATACAAAAATACAAGCTCTTCATTCTCAATCGAGACTTTGGCACAAGAAGGAATAGTTTTCTTGAAGATATACAATGAATAGCATCCTTCATATCATGAGTTTTGTGAAATTAATCATGTTTATGCCCACAAAAATAGAGCGAGGGTGAACATACAATATCATTGGCTTTTTAACAAGTAAAGATGGGTATATTTCAAAACTCTGTGCTTGAATCACTATCCTATATGTATATTCATCCTTTTTTATCTCATAGCCAGTGGAAACTTGACATTACAAGATTTATTTAGATGGTCAGATTCTCCTGAATTGCAAGAAACGAACCTATTATATTTCCTCCAACATCTGGGAAAGTTTCAGATCCAGGAATAGGCCTCACCTTGCCCTTACGATCAACTTCAACTGGATACTTTAGCAGGTGCCCTGTCATCTCTGATATCTCCTCAGAGGCGAATTGTTTCCAATTCATCTCCCCCATTGCTTTAATTCTCCTAACACATTCAAGACTCTCTGGTTTTGTAAAGCAGTCCTCAATAACTCCAGTATGCTCTGCCCAGAGAGACATCCGATATCCATGGATCTAAAAAGGAAGCATTTTGTTCAAGAAACAGCAAGTCAATTAGCAAATACAAGAAATTTCAGAGTTTCAAATATTAAATAAAATATGTAGTTTTTTTAACTGCATCCTGCGGCAAGGATGAAGGATAAACAAATAAAATCTTCATCTCTCATGTCAATTTCATGTATGGCTGTCATTGTTGACAGGAATGACTGACAAAAAACTGGTTCTACAGTCAAGTGGCACAACAGTTCAGATTCTTTGATATTTTCGAATTCACATTTTCTTTCAAAAAAAGTTTCCTCGTATTAATTTTCATATTTTGTTTTTCATATTTAATTTATTCATTCAAACATTATCAGACAAAAACAACTCTTCAAGCACCATAAATAATTCTTCAGCTTTTACACAACCGCAGACATTGCTTCACTATTTCAATGCTGTGTTGCACTATAATGCCATCAAATCATTATTGTTGTTCTTCTAAACTAGTTTTTTTATTTATTTAAAGTAATTCTCCCTTTTTCTCGCAGCGAATCCTTTTTCTCGTGAATCAATTGTCATATTGAGTTTCTGTTTTCAACTGTGACATTATCTCAATGACGGTTACCTGTCCAAGTGGATTAGATTGTTTTCTTGCCCAGGTATGTTGAGGTTGGTAGGCTCCCATTGCTATCTCAGTGTCTCTAGTGCCTTCCATGGAACGCTGATTTATGTTCGCAGATCCCAGTATTACATACTCATCATCAACTATCATCCCTTTTGAATGAACATAAATCATGAACCGCCGGCTTTTTCGACTAAGTGCCTGGAAATGCCACAATACAGCACATTATTAAGGAGAGAAAAGGATGGAGAGAATCTGAAAAATTAAGATGGTCTCAAATGAACCAATATCTGACCCTGCTCATACAGAAAATAAAATAAAAGGCATCAAAATCATCAAATTGCAGCAAATTCTCCGGCTGTGTGTTAAAAATAGAGTTAAGGTATCCAGGTATGAAATTCAAATTTTCTAGGATAACAGGATTCGAGGACATCATTTTGCATCAGAGGCTTCTTATTTTCCGAATAACTGCAAAATACATTGCACGAATGAAACAACTGAGTTCAAGAATGAAGATACCTGAGGAGTGTGTGAACTTGGGGGACTTGGCATGCATGAAGAATTAAATCCATCTACAGATTCACGATTACCAAGACAGAAGAAGTTCAGAAAATCCTGTGGTGAGAATGCTTCCTCAAGTCCGACCTCCACTAGAGCCTTGTAAATAGTCTCGTACATCATTTGCATCGTTTTATGCTGCAGCAATTATCAACATTCCCAGATTAGCATAACATAATACCACCATTTAGTGCAGACTTTTCTGTCATGACAAATCTTAGTTCCATTTGGCTTTCCAGTTCTTGGGTCTAGAAACTCAAAAGAGTAAAATATGAAACGACAAAAAGTTAAGCTATTTAATATTTTAGTGGATGATGCTAATAGCTAGCAAGTAGAAAAAATATACAGATAAATAAACTAGGCAAATTAGCTCTGAGCTGTTAATTTTTTATAACCAACAAGTTAGAGTAGGTTTGTTTATAGATTTTGGGTCATGTTCTACCCCAATAACATGATGCAATCCCCTAACAAGCTGTAACAGCAGCTTTTTTACTAACCAATTTTTTCTATAAAATTTTTTCGTATTTACAAAGTGAATACTATTTTATCATTGATATCACTTGCTTGTCATCTTTCCCCATGAAAGAACAGATCTCTACCAGTGAATTAGGACCAGGTAAAAACTTTTATTAGTATCCACAAACTTTTACCTGTTCAGATTTTCTTTAAAAGACATCAATCATGCTGAATAGTAAAGCACAAGAAAGGGCAAATGGCCATTCCTAACAAAACAAAGGTTTCGACTACCAAATCTGTAGCTGGAACCTACCTGCCAAAACAAAATCCTTTGTGTAGCAGCACCAGTTGGAACACCCTCTGGCCACATCGGAACGACAATGTAGGCAGCAAATCTCTCATGTGCTCTGATTTTATTGGCAATCTTTAGTGCGATTTCCATAGGAATCAAATTATTGGCCCCTGCAAGAAGGCAACATGGCAACAGTTCAGTATCTAAATAAATTTTTTTGCTGGAACTATATAAAACAGCTCTTTACAGCAATAGTCCATCTATTTGAGATAGTGAGATGCCCCAGAAAAGAACAATACATGGAGAATTTTTGTTTTTCCTCGTTTAGTTGCTTTCTTTCTTTTAGTTTCTTATTTGATTGAGATTTCTGTTTATATATTGTTGTTCCTTTTAATTCCTCTATCCCTCTTCAGCATTCTTTAATCAAGGTTGAGATTTCCACTAATCATATTTCCTACAATTCTTTTGGATAGTCTGTTTCTTAATTGTGCTACATACTCTCCCATGTTACTTTATCACTAACCCTTCCTTAAGTTCTAAAGCACCTTCAATTTCTCCATCCTTCACAATTGTGCCCCAGATACCTATTTGCCCAATTCTTTTGCAGTATTTTGGTTAAAGAAGGGAATGAAAAATTAATGAACAATGAGAGGAATTCAGGTACCATTACATCTTTACTCCAACAAAACTGAGTTCAATCTTCGTTTCAAAACTGCAAGGTTCGTGCTTTCCATGTTGACTAGAAAGCAGGGAACGCAATGAAATGCAGTATTCAAAGCAGCCTGCCTTAACATGACTTTTTCATAAAATCAGATAAGAGGTTCCTCACCTAAATCTTTATATGAACTCCAGTTGTAAGAAGACCCAATGAAATACTGGTTCTCTATGTAAATAAAATGCTGGGCAGCACGGATGGCCATCACATATGCTGTATGTATGCTCATGTCAATGAGTACATTCTTTCCACACACCAGGTTCTGTTACAACAGAATAGTCAGTCAACTTCCACACGTAGCCATGAAAACACAAACACCTCCCCCTCGCACATGCTCGATAGAGAAACAACGGGCAACCAGTTGCCGAATATTCTCTTATCTTGATTTTTTACTTGTCAAAATAATAATTACAATAACCATCTCACCTTTTTTATGGCATCCTTTGGATCCTTTGGGAAGTCTTTCACGGAGTTTGAATCAATTGATCGAAATATCTGTGGTTTAGAAAAGGCAAAGTCAAATGCAATTTCATTACAGAAAACTATATTCAGCTCTAAGACCAAAATAACCCCTCCCCATCACAGTGCAGATCCTTGAGCAGGCTTGGACAGATTACCTGAACATGCCAAGCTTCAAGATCTTCCTCATTAACAGGAGTCTCGAAAACACCTATAATGTCTGAAATTCTGTCTATCCTGAGTAAAGCATCATCATATGATGTTTTTAGTTTTTTAAGCCCCTTAGGTTTTGCAGCCTTCATCCAACGCTCCTCAAAGTTAGTTAGAACATCATAAGCTGCTGGACCATCTATTCTGCTGTGCAAGTCATGCCACGGTTCTCTTGGGCAATTTGCGACACTACCCTGCTCAGTATTTAAACAATTACATAATTAAGGAAAGAAGACATTGATTTCATTACTTCTAAAAGTCAACTCTAAAAGATTATTTCTGCTTATATTTTATATCATCAATAACATGCCAAATAGCACTTCTACAACTGAATCATATAGCCAATCACAAGTGAACAACAGCAGAGGTAAAATTTAAGACTTACAGTGAAAGTAGGGTTGTGATAGTCATCTTTGTGCACATTTTCTAGCGTCCTAAATAGAGGATGATCTGGAGTATCATATCGACCATCACATAAATCAAGTCCACCAACAAAAGCTATGATTTTTCTTCTATTATTGCCAGCATCAGCATCTACAATTACAGTTTTCTGGTGATGTGTATAAATTGTTCCAACCTCCTGATAATTTGAAACAGCAGAGGAAATTTGGTTAAAATTTCCACTCCGATAAAAAAGAAAACTTGCTGGAATGAGAAAGAAAGCTCTCAGGTATTGCCAATTGACACGTCTCCTGCTTCACCTCACTGAGCACAAAAAAAAAAACAAAGAAAGAAAGAAGGAAAAGAAAAGGTAACATGACAACAAGTTTCAGACAAATTCCTTTTAACAACATGGAGGAGCAGCAAGAAAAAAGAATATCTATGCTACAGATTTTCTAACTACTATTAGCAAAAAAGTGAGCAAAGATCAGCTTGTGATACTGAATTAGTCATTGCAGGGCTGCTGGCCTGGAGTCCACTCAATTCAGTTAAGGTTTATACTTAGCAATTACATTCTGCAACAAAAGAATTATATGTAAGAGAATTCTTTTAGCACTTAAACCAATGATCAATCATAATAAATGCTTTTGTTATGGCAGGTAAACTGACAGGCTCAACACATCAAAGATGTTTGTCACTCGCCAGGCACTAAACACTGCTTCAAGCAATAACACAGCTCAAGAACAGTTGTAATTTGGGATAACTAACCCTTTGCTTGACCCAGCTATGTTTTTTCCCAGCATTGCGAGGACAAAGTAGCACTTGAACAGATGAGTGTTTGAAAAAACGGCGAGTTTCCTCATCATGGGTTGCCATAATCCCATCCTGCATTTTAGAGAGGTTTAGTGGAAGAGTTAAGAAGCTCTCCAGTTGAAATTGAAAGTACATAACCACAGGTAGCATAATTTAAGTGAACAGTTTGAGGATTTAGCAGGGCATTTCCTTGAAATCGTGGATCATTAGCCGGAAGGCTTATGCTCTACTCAAGAGCCCAGACAGAAAGTACAGAGATCATAACGAATGCAAGAAGACACAACAGACAACAGAAGCAACAGTTTCCATAATAGCAATAATAATCAGATATGCAAGCGAAATCAAATTTGCAAAACTACTCACATATAGGCCCACAATTTGTGAATGTTTGCAGAGATGAAAAGGTGGTAGTTCCAAGGACATGTATCTGACCACAAACTACAGTAGAAAACTGCAATTATACAATTAAATAAAGGTAAGATTCTCACCGTTTTATATCCCAAGACACTCCTTGAAGTAGGATCATCCCAAACAAGAAGCAGCACTCTTACACCTTCCTGGGACTTGGACCTCAGAAGATCCCCGAGGGTGACACCTGAATGCTGACCACCATCCCGAACCAGAATAACTTTGTGCCACACAGACCACCCAGTAATGTAAATTAAACGCCGGGCTTGTCGTATAGCATCAAAGATATCTTGCCAGCATTTTCCGTGCAGATAAGGCACCCCGTCATCAAGTTGCACATTTGGAAGGCGCCCGTCCGGAACATGGGCATCTTGATAAAGAGTAACTGTTCCACCTTTCCTAAGAGGAAAATAGGTGCCCGGCACACCATGATAATCAGGACCAGCACCAACACCATGGCGATAAACGCTTAGTTTCTCCATGGGTATGTACTGAATTGAAATTCTCAATGCAGCACCAGGCTTACACTGTTTACCATTGTTATTCAAAATAGGGTAAACCCCCTCAATTCTTTCTCCTGAACATATATGTTCAACTGGAATTGCCACAACTCCTATCAACTGCGATCCCACAACATCATTGTCCTTGACAACAAAATGCACTTCTGCAGCGCGATGTGCAACGGGAACATAAAATTGTTGCATCCATACAGGATTTTCACTATTGCTAATCACAAAAGTCCTCCCAATCACAGCACCAGCCACTGAAATCGAAACATAAGGATCACTGGTAATCTTGGTGAACGCTTGTCCTTCAATCTTGCTACTTACAATTCCAGTGTATTTATTGAACATATCACCCAAAGTCTTGTGGAACATGTCCATGTTTGGGAGATTCTTTGCATCATAAACACAAATGTCCAAATTCCCATGTAATAGCAAAACCCTCAAAGACCCTTTACCACCTGACACTGGCACAATCTCCATACCCTGTCCATGCTTTGATCCGTTAAAGGAGGATGTATGTGCATAAGCAGAACCAGGATAGTGACCAGAAGAATCAACTCTGCTCGCATAATTTTCCTCCCAGTTACTTGAAAATGAGTCATTAGGAAAACCATAGAATTCACGTGGGGGACCATATCCAAAACTAGAGCCCTGATAGCTATGAGGGGAATCAGGCACTGAAGGTGCTGGTGGGGATGCAGGCGCAGTAGGGTGATTATTCCTATCATTCAAATGCATATTACTTACTAAATCATCCAAAGGTGGATAAGCAGAAGAAGTACCAATAACAGCGGCATCAACTTTATCAGGATTTGATGATGATGATCCAATTCCTAAAGATGAAGAACTATCTTGTCTATGATGATCGGAAAAGCTATTATCCCTGGAGGGTGCTTGTAAAATGCTATCAGGGGAAGGATATTGGCTCGGTTGAGATTGAACATAAGGGTAATTATGAAAACTTCCATTATTTTGAAGGATTGAATTTGAAAAATGTGGTGCTGGTGGATATTCAGCATATGGTGATGATGGTGATGATGGTGATGAATAAGTTAAAGGACCAGAATGCAGGCGGTTAAAACCTAAAGGTCCTGAATTTGTTGTTGGTTGTGGTGATGGTTGTAGGTGGTGAGAATAGTCTAAAGGCCCCGAATGGCTTGTTGGATACGGGGCTGAAGGTTTTTGGTGGGAATAATCTACAGAGCCTGAATGAGTAGTTGAATGTGGTGGTGGCGGTGCTGTATATGCAGATGGAGGTGGCGGATATTGGTAAGCACCATAAGGAGGGTATGGCCCATAAGGGTAGGGCTGAGGAGAGTAGCATGGATCGGATGGTGGATACCCAAAACTTGGAGGCGGAGGAGGATGGTGAGGGTATGGATATGGATTGTTATAAGGGTATGAAGAACCATAATTATTATCCATTTTTTCAACAGGAAAACATCAAAAGAAAACTCTTTTGTGATTCTTTTTAACGGTAAAGATTGCTCATAAACTTAACCAAAACATGCAAAAAAAAACCCTCATAGATTCATTTTTCCCCTTTTCTTGATCAGATTCAATGGACAATCCCCTGAACAAGAAAAGGGAGAGAGAAAGTCTCAAACTTGGTAGGAACAATGAGGCAAAAAAGAGAGAATGAATCACCTTTTTAGAACTGATGTGAAAGAGTTTCTTGTAATCTTAAATGAAGAAGAAGGAGAACAACAAGAACAAGACAGAAAAACAGGAACCGGAAGGGTTAAAAAAAGAAAATTTTATCACGCTGACAATGGCCGGCTTTTGCAGGTTACGAGGAGGCTGTCCTAATTTTTGGTAAAGATCCAAATAACTGAGAAAATCTGGCAATTTCCACATGGAAAATTTATCTTGGGCAAATGTCAATGTTTAAGCACACCATCATATTATTTTTCCATTTTTCTCTTAAAAATACTTTATGGATTTTTTTATATTTATTATGACATTTACCCTAACACGCAACGCAAGGTATCCTTTGAATTTCTATCAAGCTTAAAGTAAATTATAAGTTAACCCTTGTTTCCAAGAAACAACAATAAGTTAGTCCATTTGGAGTCCAAAATCATATGTTTAATCCTTTGACCAAAAATCTTTTAAATTAATACCTAAAATTATAGGTCTGATAACCCATAGAAGGTTGTAATTTATAAGGATTGTATGTGGAACTTTTTGAACCAAAGGGACTAATGATGTAGTAATTAGTTAGAAATATAGATATAAGGTTGTAATTTACCCTAAAGTGTCTTACGTTATCATGCAAGAAAATAAGGATCTGATCATATAGTTAAATTCAACATCTGAGACTTGTCTACATTTTTAGAGTTTTCAACAGCAAGAAATATATTTTCTTTGGAGCATCATAACAGCGATACTAATGTGACAAGACAACAGCTTTCACCTTAAAAAAGAAAAGAAAAGAAAAGAAAAATGGTGCAGGCAGGGCAGCATGTCCTTTCTCCTATTCTGGCTTTGCCAAGTGGAATTGAGGTAATCGACAGGGATTGTCTTTTCCATCCTGTCCATCGAGGCTTGAAATAAATAAAGTTTTTAGAAGAATAGTACCTTTACCTATATTTTGCAACCAAAAGTGAGCAATTGACTTTCTTTCTTTTTTTGGAATTGAAATAACCAAGAAGGCTCAAGTTTTTGTATTTTTGGAAATCTTCAACTGTTGACTTTTGCTTTCTCACATTACCAGGAGGTTTTCAGATAAAATGCACAGGATTCTAGACGAGTTTTTGAGTCTTTGTTTCAACTGTTGACTTTTGCTTTTGCCTACATTACCAGGAGCTTTTCAGATAGAATGCACAGGATTGTAGATGAGTTTTTGAGTCTTTGTTTCCAACTTTTGGCTGGGAAAATTGAATTTTTCCTTGGTAGTTATTTAAGATTCAGAAGCTAAGTGATAAAATTATGGGGTTTGAAAGAGTCTAGAAAAGAAAGACTTGCTCTGATTCGTTGGAAACTTAGAGCCCACCTCATGGTCAAGGATCTTTGTTTTATTCTTTAGCAAATAAAAGAAGTTTCCAAGTAATCTTTAACGACATTACATAGGATTTGAACTGGAAACTTCCACTTTCAGGATTTTTTTTCTGTCTGGTCTGCAGTCTGCACCTAAAACAACTTTGTTTTCTTATTCTGCAGTCCTGAAACTACTGCCAGGTTACTGCTATGGGACTTCTAACACTATATTTTCCTGACAGCCAAACTAAAGATCCAAAAGAGGAACTACCTTCTCTACCTTTTCCTCCTGAACTAACAAAGGTCACATTGTAGCTCAGTTTCTGTCCCAATTTTTCAAAACTCAAACTCTTAGGCTCCAGGATCACTGATACTCCATTGGGTTCTTCCACTTTTACTGCATAGGTGCTCGAAAGGGTCCCGACATTGGTCAGGGTTCTCTTGTATTTCACCCTGTTATTTCGAGCATTGCCTTCAAAATTCACTGCAAAAGAAGGGTAGTTCAGGTCACCGGGCTGGAGAGCTTTATTGTCGGGACAAGTGACATTACGTCTGGACACTTGAGCTATTTGAGAAGATGTGTAGTTTAGGCTGCAAAAATAGTTTAAATAGTCTTCTATGGTAATGTCATATATCAACCCTGGATCTGAAGCTCTCTCTGGATCAACATGGCCCGAGCCAAATCCAAAAGGGGTAGCTGATGCAGAGTTACTGGACGCAGCATCTGCAATTGGAGATCCCCTGTTGTCTGTAGCATAAGCTGTTGTCATTAGTGCTGATTTGATTGCTGCTGGTGACCATGTTTTATGGACTGACTTAAGTAGTGCAGCTAGACCACTAACATGAGGGCAGGACATTGAAGTGCCTGAAATTACATTGAACAATACGCTTCTTTTGTCGCTTTTAAGTAGAGTTGGGCTAGTCATTGGTGGCCACGCTGCTAAAATGTTCACCCCCGGTGCAGTCACATCTGGCTTGATCACATCTGGTCCCACTGAACTAGGTCCTCTGGATGAAAATGCAGCCAACAATGGTGCAGGATTACCATACACTGTACCTTTGAAGGCAATCGAAGCAGTTGCTCTTTTAGTCGAGTTCATATACTCTTTGACAGCTATACCTGCTGAGGCTCCTAAAGAAGTTGCCGGCAGAACGTGAGCGTCGGCGAAAAGCTCTTCCCCTCCAGTTTCTGTATTGATTAAAAGCATTCCTGTCCCTCCTGCCAGTTTCACTTCCTCTCCTTTTTGGGCTCGGCCATTCATTCCCCTCTTGCAAACAACCATTTTGCCTTTCACCAACTTTTTCTTCAGCGACCCACTTGTACAATACTCAGCTCCTTCGCCACCTGCAGTCCCTGCATGCACTAGTGGTAACTGTGCTGTTGCCTTGCCTGTATATAGAGATGCTCCTTCAAAAGTTTGTCCCTTTCCAAGCTTGACAGTTGTTGGAAACCTTCGGTCGGTGTAGCTAGCAGCTACTGTCATGATCCATGGAGCATTGTTGTCAACTGAGGAGATAGATGGACCTCCATTGCCAGCAGAGCAAGAAACAAAAACCCCCTTTTGGATTGCCCCAAATGACGCTATAGCAATGCTATCACTATAAAAAGGCTTTGCAAAACCCCCTAAAGAGAGTGATAACACATCAACGCCATCAGCAACAGCTTGGTCTATGGCGGCCAATAAATCGCTGCTGGCACAACCTGATGTCCAGCAGACTTTGTAAACGGCAATTCTTGCTGTGTACTTCATTCCAGCTGCGGAACCGTTTGCCAATCCATAAAAGCTTGCTTTGTCTACGAGGTTTCCGGCAGCAGTTGCTGCAGTATGTGTTCCATGGCCTTGTGAGTCCCGAGGGGATCGATAATCAACTGTTTCATTAATTCTTCCTGCAACAGCCTCGTACCCTTTGAAGAAGGCTCTTGCACCAATCAGCTTCTTGTTGCAATTTGATGGTGAAAACTTTGTGCCACTCTCGCATTTGCCTTTCCATTTCAAGGGTACTGCAGACACGCCCGAGTCTTGGAAGCTAGCATGTTCTGGCCAGATTCCAGTATCAAGAATGCCAACTATCACATCTGAAGCCAGATTTTGAGCATTCCATAGTCCCTTTCCACTTTGCAGTCCAAGGAACTGAGGGCTGTGTGTGGTGTGGAGAGTCAGCATTCCATCAGGAATGGCAGAGAGAAAGCCATCGACTTGGCTCAAGGCCTCCACTTGTTTGGTGGAGAGTTTCGCAGCGAAACCAGAAGTCACTGTTTCGTAGGTGTAGAGAAGCTGAGGAAATCCTGTTTCCTGCTCCTCTTCTTGTTCTTGGGATGAGAATTGGGTGATGGAATCAATTACTGATTCATACCACTGCCTGGAATTGCCTAGAGAGTCATATAAGGCAGGCATCTTGTTTTTGTCCATGTGAATTATATATGTCTGCTTGTCAGTTGAAGCAGCACTTGCTTTGGCAGCCATGAAGGCCAGCAACAGCAAAGATATCCTAAAGATCATGGTGGCTGTAAATTATAAAAAAGTGGAAAAATACTTTGGCTAGAAAAGGCTGAAGATGAACTATTTGTTATGCATAGAAACAAAAATTGATTGGAAGAGAAGCAACATAGAATAAAATGAAAAAGAGAGCAAATTTTTAGGCTGGAAAAGGAGTAGCTTGAAGATCATCTTATATAAGCAAGTAAAGAAGAGTTGCTGACTTAAAGTTGATCACAGCTTGAGCTCACTGTGGTCATTATAGCATAGAATAAAAATACAATTGCGTTCTTCCTTTATCCTTCGAAAGTGCACGCCTTCGAATGGATTAAAGGGAATAGAAGTGATTGAGCAATTAAAGCTGGTGTATGCCTCCACGAGCTACAGAAAGTTGGGTTGTGGGACAGGGCCTAGGCAGTGCTTGCTTGATTAATTTGAACAACATTCTTTATGGGATTTTAAGGAAGAGATATCCTTGAAAAAAAATTGTACTTATAACTAGTTTAGATCATGGATGATTAAGAAATGAAAAGCATTGTATTTTGACTGAGATAATGGACTTACAACTTCTCATGATTACAGAAGGAAGAAGTCCATGCCACACTATCAACGGTGTCGAATCACATAAAATTACAGCAGTTAAGCAACTTGCTTCTTTCTACATTTTCTTTTATTTTGTTAAAGCAATGGAGGCGAGATTCAAATTCTAGTTCTAGGCCCTTTTTTTTATTATTATTTATGTTGGTGTCCGGATCAGCTTACGCGCACCACGACTAATTCTAGTTCCTCTCTTACTTTACAGGGAAAGAGGGAAGGGTGTTTTCTAGATCAATTACTGATTGTTTTTTCTTTGGAGTCTTTTTTTTTAGGCAGTAAGGAGTCCTGGTCTAGTTTTCTTTTTTTCTTTTCTATCTTACAGGGTGTTACGAGGTGAAAACGTAATGGTTGAAGACAAAACATCACTTCTTAAGATTTGAATCTTAAGAAAAAACAGCAATGTGTAACTCGTATGTCCTCATGTTGGCATGTGCAAACAAAGAATTACATCAAGTTTAATTACTCGGGCATTACTTTGGATATGCCAACTAAAATTATAATTAGGTTTTCCAACACTATAATTTGTTTGGCATGTAGTGAAGGAATACAAAACGAATTCAAAGTGAGATATAAACAAATCTTGTAGAAGACGCGAAGCTTACAATGATGTCCTCTGAGGTATGATGCTCGGTAGTAGGTGAGGTGCTATTTAGAATAAAGGTCATTTGCCACGAGCTTTTGTTTTCATGGACCTTCCCTATGCGTTTCACGCCTTCTTTTGCTTTATCTTAAAGGACATCATTTTACCGGAAAACAAAAGAAATCCAACTATATATCTTGAGGCTACTTACGGTCCAAACTTTAACATCATTGCATTTGAGCCTAGCACACATATATAGTCATTAGGCTCGGAATTGGGACAATGTACACCCCGCCCCTCATCTGACCCTCGCTCGAGGCATGACCCATCATGAACACTGGTCTAAAACATGGTGGTACAATCGTTTCATTCAAGCTTCCCATGCTTAGGTATGATTAACCATCTGAATCAGGACACTTGGTAGTTTGTTAGCACGACTTTTGAGATAACCCATTTAACTTGACTATTAAGATTTTCGAGTTAGTCCAGTTAACCTAACAAGTCCATGGTTGTGTTTGGAGCATCTCACATCTAAGAGTGTCATCTTTGTATACATCATGTCCAAGTTCATTTATTTTTACTTGCTTTTTAAATATTAAATGTTCATTATTAAATATTGAGTGACACTAACATGATCCTTTACCATAGAAAGACCCAAAGAATGGTGTTGAGACATGCTTACACCGGAACATGATCCATTTATCACCCTTCTTTATCAATCAATAAAAAAAACTATCAAATATTAAGAGCATGACCCACTTATCATCCTGGGTATGCCTTGCGCCTCACCTAACCTTGGCTCAAAGTATAACTCGTCATGGACATTAGCCCAAGACCTACTGGGTTAATTATTTCATCCAAACTTGCCATGCCAGGACATGATTAACTATTTAGATTTGGACACTAAGTAATCTAGCTAAGTCAACTACTATGATCTTTAAGGTAGCATAGTTGGCCCAACTAGCATGACCTTCATGCTAATTCAGTTGACCTAATAGCCTCATAATTGGATTCGAGACATCCCAAATCTAATAGGGTAGTCTTAAGATACACCGAGTCTAGGTTTATCTATCTTTACCTAATTTATATAATTAACACTCAGTATTAAATGTCGACACTAATGTATCATTTTATCATAAATAGGCCTATAAAACGACTTTAAGGCATGTTTTTATCAAAGCATGACTCACTTGTCACCCTCCTTTCTCAAATCAATAGAAAAACCACAATACATTAAGGGTTATTGTTTCAGATAATTACTCATAAATTAGGTCAGACAATACTTTACCATTTCCACCTCTCCTACCATGCAAGCAAACGTGTTTCATGGGTTTAAAAACCCTAGTAAAACATCAAGTAAATAAAGATTTTGTTTATTACACACATGTGCCTACAATGTTTTACAACACCTATATTTATCATCTTCTTTATTCAATTATCACAAACACAACACATGTGTCTTTAAAGTTATGTTTTTTATACAAATTTACTAATCTAAGTATCGAATGATTCTCATATTATTACATGGGATTTGTTTTGTTGGTGTTCGTGATCTTAAAACTCATTAATGCCTAATCCTCAATCTTGGATATGTCTAGATAAATGAGGGGGTTTTACAATAACCTCACCAATTAAAAGAAACTAAGTCATAAGGCATTTTCACTGTAATATTTTTTACTGTCCACTTTCTCATAATTAATTGTGGATTGAAATATTTATTTTTTTCTAATTTTTCAATTTGGTTTTTTTTTTTTTTGCACAATTGAGTCATTTTAATCTTAAATTAACACCTATTTGCAAAGGTTGGATTGAAAGTCAGAGGACTAAAGTGAAAATGACAGGCAAAACAGGTGGTAGCTTTGAAATTCGTTTGAAAAATTTATTTTGATCTTTTTCACTAAACTAGTTTCATTTAGGTGTTTGTTTTCCTTCTCCTTGCTTGAGGGGGCAGATCTGGCCGCATGAATATTTTTGGGTTCAAGTTAATTTTAGTTTTTTGAGCTATTTTTAGGTTTTTCAAGGTCATAGATAAATTTATCAACGTGTTTAAGGTGTTTTCTAGATGTTAAAAATAGGTTTCTAAGCAAAAAAAACCATGACCTCATTTTCCCAACAACCTTTGGTCGCTAGATTCTGCAGAAAGCAGATGACGCGTCATTTGATTTTTTTTTTATAAGTAAAAAATAGAGTGGATGACAAGTTGTTCGTCCCTTAAAAAAAATAAAAAAAGAATCGGGTGCGCGGACGGTTGGAAAGCCCACACGTGTAAGCTGTTTTTTTTAATGCCAATGCACATAGGGCCACTAGGTCCAAATATCTGGGCTCCTAAATATTTTTTTCTTTTTAATATTTAGATAAAAAAAATTGATAAAAAATTATTGAACCCAATTGAATACATAAGTCAAGTTACAGGTTTAACGAGTTAATCCACAACATTTGAGCTTTTTTTTTGTTTAATGCCTTTTCTACCCTTTAATTAAAAAAAATACAATTTCATTCTTTGTTATTGATGATTTATTTTTTAAAAACTCAAACCTAAAAGAATGCAATTTCACCTTTTATTATTAATTATCTACTTTTGTTATTTCAGCATCACGTTCCTATCATGGTTTTTTTTACTTTAAAAAAATGTTTAATACAAAAAAATTATTATGTGTTTTATATCCATATAATTAAATGAAGAATAATATCTGGGATAAAAAAATTTATTGAACACAATTATGTGCATGACTTGTATCGTGAGTTTACTTGGTTAACTCAAGTTCATTTAGTTTTTTTAATTAAATGTTATTTTTTTTACTGAATTTATCCTTCAACATTAAGTTAAGCTTTCAATTTGTTTTGTTTTTTTTTTAGATTATCCCCTTGAATTTCACAAATCAACCTAAATTAAGTTGGTCAAATGTTTTCATCTCAATATTAATTAAAAATATTGTTCAATTTATGATTAAAATTTATTTTTTTAAAAAAAAAACATGTCATCAATATATCAATATCTAGATATTTTTTTTGCATTTTAAATTTTTTTTTACTCCGAACAACCGTTTAGTGCGTCGCGACTAGTTACATGATGGAGTGTAAAATGTCTTAGATATCTTCTCTCTTTTTTTAAGTATCTAGGTATTTTTTTTTTAGTTTTAATTTTTTTTCCTCCAGACCACGATCGATGTAGTGCATCACGACTGAGTGGAGTGTCCAGAGAAATTTGTAGAAAAAAATGCAGCAATGGAATTTTAAGTGGTGAGAGACAGCTTTGATCACTTGATGAAATGGAAGTAGTTGAGCACACTCAGCATCCATCACAAAACTTGTCTTTTTATTCCTTCTTCACCATATCTTGGTTTTACATGATGGTGACGTCGGCTGACCTTTCTTATCGGATCTTCGACGCTAGACAATTGTCACCAGATTTTCCATTGATTTGAGACATTGCAAAGAGGGCGGCTTTTTTTTTTATTATTATTATTTTAATATAAATCATTCTTATTTATTTTTTATATACTAATGTCCAAAATAATTTTTTTAAAAAATAAATTTATTTTGATATATTTTCGTGTAAAAAACAATCATTACTGTACTTTCAAATATTCCATTAATATTCAAAGAGTACCCTAAAATCTATGAAAATTTGTATATTACTTAAATTATGTTGAATTTTTATTTCAACTTGTATTTTAAAATATTTGAATTATGTATAAAATTTAGTTTTTTATAATTTTATGATTTTATAATTTTTTTACCATTTGAATTTACATTTTATTGTTTTGTATCGTTACTAAAATTATATTTTTAACAACCTTGTTTACATTAAGCAATATCCATTTACTAATTTCACTTGAAATATATATTAAAGTAATATGTTTTATATTTTTTTTTTATATTTATCATTAACATGTAAAAAATTTAAAAAACACTAAAAATATAAATTTGAGATTTTTATAAAAAAATAAAATTTTTGTGTGCCGAGATGCATGCCATCTATTCCTGACTCATGCATTTACAAGTTTTTTTGATTTCGGAATTCCAGCTTAAAACCAATTTCTTAAAAATTTCTAGATTATAAATATTTTAATCTAGAATATGATGGGCACGCGAGGCAAGCAGAACAAACAATTAATCTCAGCATATTATATATTACCAAATATTAATTGAACTATATAATATATATATATATATACACACACACAAATATAAATATAGAGGCAGTTTGGGAACGCGATTCAACATACGTTTCCAAAAATTTCAATTTTTTTGTTTTTTTATTAAAATTGAGTGTGGTTTGTATTTTTTGGATTGTTTTGATGTGCTGATATCAAAAATAATTTTTAAAAAATAAAAAAAACATTATTAGCATACATTTCAACACGAAAAATTATTTAAAAAGTAAATGTTATCACTTTACCAAACACGATCATATATATATATATATATATATATATATATATATATATATATATATATATATATATATATATATATACACACACGCACACGGACGCAAACCAGCATGTTTGTGTGTAATACAGAGTACTTCTTTTCCAATATTAGTCCAGGGGTTTGAAAATAACGATAGGGCTCCTTACAACGTGAAGCTTACTTTTCCATACAAGTGAACCTGACAATATTTGAGGTCCTGACAGGGGTTTTGCCTTGACCACAACCTTGAAACTTCGCTTCTGCCCGGCACCAGAGAAGGAGAGGCTCGTCGGTTTTACTTGGATTTCTACTCCTTCAGGAGCCTTAATGGTTGCATTGTAGATGGAAGGAGAAGGGCCTACATTGGTGACTGTCCTCGTAAAAACTCCTATGGTTGGTTCCTGCTCATTTTTTACATTAAGTTGCATAGTCGGATAGTTAAGAGCATCGTAGCCCAGTCCAGGAAGCAATGAGGAGCAATTGATGGATTTTGAACCAGCTAAAACAGCGAAGGAGGATCCATTGTAGCCTTCGTGGCATAAGAACTGAATGTAAGACATCTCATCCATGTCATAGACTAGGCCAGGGTTTCTAGCTCTAAGAGGATTTATCTGACCAGCACCATAGGCAAATTCTGCGTCCTTGTTCACTCTGGAGCTCATAGGTTTTGCTTGACAGAGATTGGATGAAAGTTTAAGCAGGGAAATTGACTGTTTTTCAACTGAGAATTGAAGGTAGGATTTTATTTTTACCTGTTGTCAGGATGGCGGATTTGATTGCTGCTTCTGTCCAATTTGGATGGAACGACTTTATGTAGGCAGCTAGTCCAGCAACGTGAGGGCAAGCCATGGAGGTCCCTGACATAAGAGAAAATCTTGAGTGCTGTGTATCACCTTTCAGCCCCGTGAGCGACCTCAAGGGAGTGTATGATGCCAAAATGTCAATTCCTGGTGCTGCAACGTCAGGCTGCGTCACAGAAAATCAAACGATAAGTTTAGTTATCAAGTGTTAGGTATTTATAGAAATCGATCTTCTTGGTTCTTTTTTTTCAAGTTTTCTATAACATGCCTTGAGAAGGCGTTCTGATCCTGGATTTGGACCCCGAGATGAAAAGGAAGCGACAAATGGAGCAGGGACTTCTACTTCTTGGGATCTGTGTATCATTGCTGATGGAAATCTGTGTTTATAAAAAATAGTCAGCCTAAGGACAGGACAGCAGAAATTGAGGATAGAACTAAGAACAGGAATGTTAATTACTTTGTGGAATGTATATAATCATTGACTGCGTCGCTCACTGTGGCGTTGACCATGGTTGCTGGTGCCATAAAAATCTGGGCAGCATCAAGATACTGCTGACTCTCAAGAATAATGCCTTTCCCTCCGATTCCTTTAACAACAGAATCAGCACCCCACTCTCCTAACTCACACAATACAAGCTTCCCTTTCACTTTGTTAGGGTCCAACGAGCCTGCATCACAGAACCTGTGATAAAGTTTAGAGCCATTGCAAATCTATTAAATTTTCACTGCTCGTTGCTTTACAAACAAATTAGCAGTACCTTGCACTGTCCTGGCGTCCATAGTAACCAGCTTCAGCTCCATTAACAAGGGGGTATGATTTCTCTTTTGGTTCAAATGTGTTCACTCCAACACCCTAAGCCACATTAAATGCAAGAGCCTGTTACTTTACTAGTTACACAATCTGGTATTTAAAATATATCAATATGAACTTAAGATTCTTGAATTGATGGCAATGCTGAACTTACAGAGAAAATCTTCCCGTTTCCCAACTCAACTTTGCTCCTAAACTCCCGGTTGATGCCACTGGCTGCAACGGTCAAGATCCAGGGAGCATGGTTGGCAACAGAACCAGAAGACGGTCCATCATTTCCAGCGGAGGCCACTGTGATAATTCCTTTCTTCATGGCATGAAATGCACCTATGGCTAATGCATCTGACACATAATTAGCATCCACTCCACCAATAGATATTGATAGAACATCAACACCATCATGTATAGCAGCTTCAAATGCAGCAAGTAAGTCCATATCCAAGCAACCAGAGCTGATCCAACACACTTTATACATGGCTACCCTGGCGTTTGGCACCGCACCGCGTGCAGCCCCTCCTGCTAGACCAAATAGGCTGGCATCTGGAATCAGGTTTCCTGCTAGTGTAGATGATGTGTGTGTCCCATGGCCATCCACATCTACTGGAGATAAGATGTCACTGGGATCCGGTTTGCCATCGAGCTTGAAGTATCTAGCTCCTACAAGCTTACTTCAATATCCGAGATAGGATGGAAAAGAAAAAAAGAACTCTGAGGTTAAACCAGTGCAACTCCTATCAATTACTGGTCATCAAAGATAGAAGGAAGTACCGAAACCAGTTCTAAAAAGTATCTATGTGGAAGAAAAAAAACTATAAACAATTCTGTTTAGTTTACAGTAACGAAATTTACTTGTTGCATCCTGAGAAATTAGTGTAGTGGCCGCAACTGCCTTTCCATTTTTTAGGAGGAGGACCAAAGCCATCATCCTTAAAGCTCTCAGACTGCGGAGTGATCCCTGGCACACACACCAAGAAACAGATTTTTTTGCTCAAGAAATCATGGTTTTTGCTTTTGTGAAAAGAAACTTAAAATACAACTTCCTCCAGTGATCAAGAAGATTCAAAAACCTGAATCCAGTAGACCCACAACTATGTTTCTCTCCATTTTCAGGTTTCTTTTTGCTGTGTTAGGAAGCCCGATAAAATCCCACGACTTGGTTGTGTGGAGTTTGTGGTACCGATTTGGAAACACGGAAAGAACTTCTTCCCTGCCTGAACATTCACACCAAGCCACCAACAATAAATTGGATCAATATTTCAAATTAACTGGAATCCATAATAGTACGAAGGTAACATACACAAGTGGAGTGGTACACATACGTGATAGCTTGGTGGCTTCAGCTTTAGATAGCTTTGCAGCAAATGCATTAAAGATCTTTGTATAGCTATATATGATGGACTCCCTAGCTTCAACATCACTGTTTCACATAAATAAAATTATCATCTGCAGTTATGATCATAATAGACTATGATAGCTATGGCTATTTGGCCTCGAATCAGATATAGGACAGTACTTGTGGCCATGTACTAAACTGCATACTCGCAGGCTTACCTTCTCTTGATGGACAACAGAACATCCATGTGTGTTTGCACTGCAGAGACATTATCCACCGGTTGATCTCCAAGATAAACAATGTAAAATTCCTGTCCATTAACTTAACAACGTTTAGAATTATTGCGCTGGAAAATGAATTAATGAGACGTTAAGAAGTGAAAACATTGAGATGGTTATCTAGGAAGAGAAAAGTATGAACCTTCTGTTCATCTTCAGTTGCGGAAACAAAACCTAACAAGATGAAGATTAAAACGTTTGCAAGAGGAATAGAAGGGATGATTAATTTCTTCCTTGACATGTTGTTGCTAGCAGGATTGATCAAGCTGGTCTTGGTGTTAAATAACTTTATCCTCGACTGCCTCTCCTTAGGAATTCTAGCTTAGTTTATTAATAGCAACACTTCAAACAAGCTTCAATGAGGATAAGAACCAGAAACGTGCACTTTGTTAGCATTATGGAGACAAGCAAGCCCCACCATGTGCAAGTGGAATTCTAGTCTCCCACTTAGCACATGGTAGAGGACACCTCCACTCCCACATTTATTTAATTAAATGTTATTTTTTTTACTGAATTTATCCTTCAACATTAAGTTAAGCTTTCAATTTGTTTTGTTTTTTTTTTTTAGATTATCCCCTTGAATTTCACAAATCAACCTAAATTAAGTTGGTCAAATGTTTTCATCTCAATATTAATTAAAAATTATTGTTCAATTTATGATTAAAATTTATTTTTAAAAAAAATCATGTCATCAATATATCAATATCTAGATATTTTTTTTGCATTTTAAAATTTTTTTTACTCCGAACAACCGTTTAGTGCGTCGCGACTAGTTACATGATGGAGTGTAAAATGTCTTAGATATCTTCTCTCTTTTTTTAAGTATCTAGGTATTTTTTTTTTTAGTTTTAATTTTTTTTCCTCCAGACCACGATCGATGTAGTGCATCACGACTGGGTGGAGTGTCCAGAGAAATTTGTAGAAAAAAATGCAGCAATGGAATTTAAAGTGGTGATAGACAGCTTTGATCACTTGATGAAATGGAAGTAGTTGAGCACGCTCAGCATCCATCACAAAACTTGTCTTTTTATTCCTTCTTCACCATATCTTGGTTTTACATGATGGTGACGTCGGCTGACCTTTCTTATCGGATCTTCGACGCTAGACAATTGTCACGAGATTTTCCATTGATTTGAGACATTGCAAAGAGGGCGGCTTCTTTTTTTTATTATTATTTTAATATAAATCATTGTTATTTATGATTTGTTTTTGTGTTTTAAATTTTTTTAAAAAAATTTAAATTTTTTATTTATTTTTTCTTTTTAAATTAATTTTTTTTATTTTTAGATATTTTTTATGTACTGATGTCCAAAATAATTTTTTAAAAAAATAAATTTATTTTGATATATTTTCGAGCAAATAACAATTATTACTGTACTTTCAAATATTCCATTAATATCCAAAGAGTACCCTAAAATCTATGAAAATTTGTATATTACTTAAATTATGTTGAATGTTTAAACTTGTGTTTTAAAGTATTTGAATTATGTATAAAATTTGGTTTTTTATAATTTTATGATTTTATAATTTTTTGACCATTTGAATTTACATTTTATTGTTTTGTATTGTTGCTAAAATTATATTTTTAACAACCTTGTTTACATTAAGCAATATCCATTTACAAATCACTTGATATGAAGACAAATAATTTCACTTGAAATATATATTAAAGTAATATGTTTTATATATATTTTTTATTTTTATCATCAACATGTAAAAAATTAAAAAAACACTAAAAATATTAATTTGAGATTTTTATAAAAAAAATAAAAATTTTGTGTGCCGAGATGCATGCCATCTATTCCTGACTCATGCATTTACAAGTTTTTTTTATTTCGGAATTCCAGCTTAAAACCAATTTCTTAAAAATTTCTAGATTATAAATATTTTAGTCTAGAATATGATGGGCACCAAACTTTAGCGAGGCAAGCAGAACAAACAATTAATCTCAGCATATTATATATTACCAAATATTAATTGAACTATATAATATATATACAAATATAGATATACACACACACACGAACGCAAACTAGCATGTTTGTGTATAATAATACAGAGTACTTCTTTTCCAATATTAGTCCAGGGGTTTGAAAATAACGATAGGGCTCCTTACAACGTGAAGCTTACTTTTCCATACAAGTGAACCTGACAATATTTGAGGTCCTGACAGGGGTTTTGCCTTGACCACAACCTTGAAACTTCGCTTCTGCGCGGCACCAGAGAAGGAGAGGCTCGTCGGTTTTACTTGGATTTCTACTCCTACAGGAGCCTTAATGGTTGCATTGTAGATGGAAGGAGAAGGGCCTACATTGGTGACTGTCCTCGTAAAAACTCCTATGGTTGGTTCCTGCTCATTTTTTACATTAAGTTGCATAGTCGGATAGTTAAGAGCATCGTAGCCCAGTCCAGGAAGCAATGAGGAGCAATTGATGGATTTTGAACCAGCTAAAACAGCGAAGGAGGATCCATTGTAGCCTTCGTGGCATAAGAACTGAATGTAAGACATCTCATCCATGTCATAGACTAGGCCAGGGTTTCTAGCTCTAAGAGGATTTATCTGACCAGCACCATAGGCAAATTCTGCGTCCTTGTTCACTCTGGAGCTCATAGGTTTTGCTTGACAGAGATTGGATGAAAGTTTAAGCAGGGAAATTGACTGTTTTTCAACTGAGAATTGAAGGTAGGATTTTATTTTTACCTGTTGTCAGGATGGCGGATTTGATTGCTGCTTCTGTCCAATTTGGATGGAACGACTTTATGTAGGCAGCTAGTCCAGCAACGTGAGGGCAAGCCATGGAGGTCCCTGACATAAGAGAAAATCTTGAGTGCTGTGTATCACCTTTCAGCCCCGTGAGCGACCTCAAGGGAGTGTATGATGCCAAAATGTCAATTCCTGGTGCTGCAACGTCAGGCTGCGTCACAGAAAATCAAACGATAAGTTTAGTTATCAAGTGTTAGGTATTTATAGAAATCGATCTTCTTGGTTCTTTTTTTTCAAGTTTTCTATAACATGCCTTGAGAAGGCGTTCTGATCCTGGATTTGGACCCCGAGATGAAAAGGAAGCGACAAATGGAGCAGGGACTTCTACTTCTTGGGATCTGTGTATCATTGCTGATGGAAATCTGTGTTTATAAAAAATAGTCAGCCTAAGGACAGGACAGCAGAAATTGAGGATAGAACTAAGAACAGGAATGTTAATTACTTTGTGGAATGTATATAATCATTGACTGCGTCGCTCACTGTGGCGTTGACCATGGTTGCTGGTGCCATAAAAATCTGGGCAGCATCAAGATACTGCTGACTCTCAAGAATAATGCCTTTCCCTCCGATTCCTTTAACAACAGAATCAGCACCCCACTCTCCTAACTCACACAATACAAGCTTCCCTTTCACTTTGTTAGGGTCCAACGAGCCTGCATCACAGAACCTGTGATAAAGTTTAGAGCCATTGCAAATCTATTAAATTTTCACTGCTCGTTGCTTTACAAACAAATTAGCAGTACCTTGCACTGTCCTGGCGTCCATAGTAACCAGCTTCAGCTCCATTAACAAGGGGGTATGATTTCTCTTTTGGTTCAAATGTGTTCACTCCAACACCCTAAGCCACATTAAATGCAAGAGCCTGTTACTTTACTAGTTACACAATCTGGTATTTAAAATATATCAATATGAACTTAAGATTCTTGAATTGATGGCAATGCTGAACTTACAGAGAAAATCTTCCCGTTTCCCAACTCAACTTTGCTCCTAAACTCCCGGTTGATGCCACTGGCTGCAACGGTCAAGATCCAGGGAGCATGGTTGGCAACAGAACCAGAAGACGGTCCATCATTTCCACCGGAGGCCACTGTGATAATTCCTTTCTTCATGGCATGAAATGCACCTATGGCTAATGCATCTGATACATAATTAGCATCCACTCCACCAATAGATATTGATAGAACATCAACACCATCATGTATAGCAGCTTCAAATGCAGCAAGTAAGTCCATATCCGAGCAACCAGAGCTGATCCAACACACTTTATACATGGCTACCCTGGCGTTTGGCACCGCACCGCGTGCAGCCCCTCCTGCTAGACCAAATAGGCTGGCATCTGGAATCAGGTTTCCTGCTAGTGTAGATGATGTGTGTGTCCCATGGCCATCCACATCTACTGGAGATAAGATGTCACTGGGATCCGGTTTGCCATCGAGCTTGAAGTATCTAGCTCCTACAAGCTTACTTCAATATCCGAGATAGGGTGGAAAAGAAAAAAAGAACTCTGAGGTTAAACCAGTGCAACTCCTATCAATTACTGGTCATCAAAGATAGAAGGAAGTACCGAAACCAGTTCTAAAAAGTATCTATGTGGAAGAAAAAAAACTATAAACAATTCTGTTTAGTTTACAGTAACGAAATTTACTTGTTGCATCCTGAGAAATTAGTGTAGTGGCCGCAACTGCCTTTCCATTTTTTAGGAGGAGGACCAAAACCATCATCCTTAAAGCTCTCAGACTGCGGAGTGATCCCTGGCACACACCAAGAAACAGATTTTTTTGCTCAAGAAATTTTGTGAAAAGAAACTTAAAATAAAACTTCCTCCAGTGGTCAAGAAGATTCAAAAACCTGTATCCAGGAGACCCACAACTATGTTTCTCTCCATTTTCAGGTTTCTTTTTGCTGTGTTAGGAAGCCCGATAAAATCCCACGACTTGGTTGTGTGGAGTTTGTGGTACCGATTTGGAAACACGGAAAGAACTTCTTCCCTGCCTGAACATTCACACCAAGCCACCAACAATAATTGGATCAAAATTTCAAACTGGAATCCATAATAGTACGAAGGTAACATACACAAGTGGAGTGGTACACATACGTGATAGCTTGCTGGCTTCAGCTTTAGATAGCTTTGCAGCAAATGCATTAAAGATCTTTGTATAGCTATATATGATGGACTCCCTAGCTTCAACATCACTGTTTCACATAAATAAAATTATCATCTGCAGTTATGATCATAATAGACTATGATAGCTATGGCTATTTGGCCTCGAATCAGATATAGGACAGTACTTGTGGCCATGTACTAAACTGCATACTCGCAGTGAGCTTACCTTCTCTTGATGGACAACAGAACTTCCATGTGTGTTTGCACTGCAGAGACATTATCCACCGGTTGATCTCCAAGATAAACAATGTAAAATTCCTGTCCATTAACTTAACAACGTTTAGAATTATTGCGCTAGAAAATTAATGAGACGTTAAGAAGTGAAAACACTGAGATGGTTATCTAGGAAGAGATAAGTATGAACCTTCTGTTCATCTTCAGTTGCGGAAACAAAACCTAACAAGATGAAGATTAAAACGTTTGCAAGAGGAATAGAAGGGATGATTAATTTCTTCCTTGACATGTTGTTGCTAGCAGGATTGATCAAGCTGGTCTTGGTGTTAAATAACTTTATCCTCGACTGCCTCTCTTTAGGAATTCTAGCTTAGTTTATTAATAGCAACACTTCAAACAAGCTTCAATGAGGATAAGAACCAGAAACGTGCACTTAACATCTTCACAGTTCTGGCTGATAAGGTATCAGGTTGGGAAACTTGAAAGAAAGACAACAAATTTCCGTTGCTCTCATGCTGTAGCCAGTCAATGTCATAGATAGATAGCTCACTTTAGGATTGCTTCTTTTGGGGAAACTTTATTCAAAATTAACTTTTTTTCCTGTTCTTATGCTCCTAAATCCCAAAACCCTAAAAAAAAAAAATACACAGCAGAGTTACTGTCAACAGCCCTTTATTACATCTGCTTAAATAGAAAAATAAAGAAACCCTAATGCTACTATAACATAGAAAGTAAATAAAATAAATTACAATTACTAATAACATCCCTCGCCTAATTAGAGAAAAATTGCATAGGTTTCAGACTCAGTAAAAAATAGATAAAGATTACAGGAAATTGCCTAGAAATCAAATTATAGCATTGATTCAGGCCCCGAGTCAACAAGAGCCATAATACCGCGTGTGTGTGTATATATAATATATATACATGGCAGTTCATCATTCAAGGGATGGTGTCATCCATAAACTTCCCTCAAACAAGATAAAGTTACACAACACTAAGATTTGTGGGTGATACTATGTCGAAGTGCCTCCGACCCATCAGCAAATTAATATGAAGAGTCAAAGCCTGCTTCTGCCGCACCATTTTCTATCGATATAATAATGGCTTAGTGGAAATAATAAATAGTTTTTTGCAAATGGAAATCTCAAGGCATAAGACGTAGCCTTAAAAGATCGTTGTCAATGGAGAAGTCGCTTGAAAACGAAGCGCCGATGACATCAGGAACCCTGTTTTCCCTTAAATTCCAAGTCAAGCAAGTCAACCTTTGCAATGTTTGGATAACATAATCCAGGATATGGCCTCAAGTTTAGCCTGAAGAGGCTTTAATTAGCTTATCCTGAAACGAGATTCGCGATAGGCTAGCTAGTACTAAACGAAGTTGATGCTGAGACCTCCTAACCAGGATTTGGTCTTTGATTTAACCAAACACAAACCTTGAACTTCAAGAAATTAACCTTAAAAATAAATTTAACAGGTTGTTTCGAATGTTTGGAATGAAATCGTATGTTTGGAATTATTTTTATTATATTTTTAAATTTTAAATAGAATTTAATCTTTATAACGGGTATGAAAAAAAATAGTGTTAAAACTATTTTTTAAAATATTTATTTACTCATTTTAAAAAATATATATATCTTTAAAAAAGTATGATAAACATAATAAAGATAACATAGTAAATAAATGAATTAAATTCCAATGCCAAGATTTTAACCGATATGCGATTAAAATGAATTACTTATTATATATTAAAGATTGAGATTTTTAATTTTATAATCAAACTCTTTTTCCGCTCCTTTCCTTTCTTTCTTACCATTTATTTTTTTAATTGACAAAAAAATATTACTTAACAAAAATAGAATATGATCAAGTTGGGAGGAAAAAGATACCCTATACAGTAGTTGCTATACCAATTTAGGGTCTGTTTAAAAGTGTGGTTGCTGAAATGTATTAAAATGATTTTTTTAAAAAATATTATTTTTGAAATCAACATATCAAAATAATTCAAAATATATATATAAAAAATATTTTTTAAAAAAAATACAAGTTGATCACGTTTCCAAACGCAGCGTTAAGGTCCCATAATTTTTATTTATTTATTTTAAAAAAAGATGCGTGGGACCTTGATCTATCTAATAGAGATAGGCTTGCATAATAATATGGAAAGAGTTACTTCGCACGCAATTGTTAGACTATCCATTTGCACCTACCTATGTATATAAATGTAATTTTAATTAACTTAGCGTTCAAGATTTATGAATAAAATATTCTAGCTTCAAATCATAAGTAATCTGAGATGAGATTTAAGAATAAGAGATGAGTGTTCTTATGTTGAACTACAAGGAATTACATGTCGTATTTACAAATTTCACAATCTAATCATTGAATATCATTGACGAATAATAATAATTGTTTGCTATTGCATAGTAAAAGAATTATATGAGAAATATTTTTAAGAAAATATTTGGATGACCACTTCAATTTAATTTAAGTTTTTTTACTTAAAAAATTCATAAATATGTTTGGTAAGCTTGCTATAAAACCGAGTTAAGATCTTCATCTAATTAAAATAATTTATTTTTAACTTCTAATGTTTTTTAAAATATTGCTTTGAATCATTTTTGAAATATCAAGGTTATTTTAATTTATTTTTTTCTTCAGTTATTTATAAAAAAACGAATTAAAAAGTAAAAATCATAATGAAAAAATCGTATGAAACGCACTGTTGCTATTTTTTTTTTCTAATAAGAAAAAACTGCCTCGAGCCCAGGCAGCAAAGTCCCAACATCAAAGCCTCTTCACCGTTTCTCTTTACTAAAACCCAACACAACTCCAGCCTTTAAACCCCACTAACAAACAAACCAGGAAACCCCACCCTCCATGTCCCCTCTCACGCGCCTCTCCGGCCAAAAACACTTCTTCCTCAAGCGCCACCTCTCATCCTCCACCGCCTCCTCAAAACTGCACGATATTTATTGCTTCAAGCCGCCACCTTCCCTATCCCCTGAAAAACCCCAGACCCCCAACAACAACAACAAAAAGAAGCAAAAACCCGAATATCGCCCACCTTCTTCTCTTGAAACCAACAAGAAACCCTTGCGCTCCGACTTACCATTTGATTTCCGTTTTAGTTACACGGAGAGTAACCCAGATGTGAGGCCCATTGGGCTTAGAGAGCCCAAGTACTCACCTTTTGGGCCGGGCCGGCTAGACCGGACTTGGACTGGAGTTTGTGCACCGGCTGTCGACCTGAAGGTGAAGTCGGTTGATGATGGGGTGGGTGAGGAGGGTCTTGATTTGGAAGAGAAACGAACGGTTATGAGAGAGAAGATTCAAGGGAAGCCATTAACTAAGGCGGAGGGGAGGATTTTGGTGGACAAGTGTCAGAGGAATAAAACTAAGAAGCAAATTAATTTGGGTACGTTTTTCTTTCTTTTTTTGCTTTCTAGTTGTTGTTTTTTTTCGTTTTAAAAAGTATTGATCTTTTTTGGACTTTTTGTGGCGATATTTGTGTTTCGGGTTTTGAGGGTTTCGACCTGTATGTGGCTGTTTTTGGTGGTTTTGATGAGCGGTGTTTAATTGATTAGTATATGATGGTGTTTTTGGATTGTTTAATTCCACTTGTTAATCTAGTATTTTGGTGGATTTGATATTTAATGCTAGAATGTATTTTTACAATGCTATTAAATTGACAATACAGTTCCATTTTAGTAAGAAATGGAGTTGAATTCCTTTAAGGTTGTCTGAATGACTATTGCGGGAAAATATATTCTTGTATACAGCCAAAGTAATGATAACTGATAAGTTCCAAGTAAAGGATAGATCGACCTTCTATTCAACATCTTTTTGTGCGGTTGTTGCTATGTCGTTAGGGTCCTGTGGTAGAAGTTTGTTCTTTTCACTGTAAATTTAGTTGCTTTGTGGGTTTAATGCGTGAAGTAGTTCATTGACTAGATGGGTAGCAACTCGGGGGCATTATGAGATGAGAGACTAGTAATTCAATGGCTTAAACTTTTGTGTCAAAAGCGGCATCGACTTGATGTCCTCCTAAGACTATTATCCTGACAAACATGGACTCAAGAACCACAAAGAGGTATTAGAGCTCATTGTTTTCCAATAGCAGCAGTAACTCAACTGTTCTTTTCCTGTTCTTCCATGGCAAATTGAGCATGTTGTGGTTCCCATGAATGGGCATGTTGGTGGTTTATCCTTTGGCTGAAAGTGGTTCGTGTGCTTGTGAGCATTGGAATCTTGATGCTTCTCATAGCACTCAAACTATTATAAAGGTTTCTGTTCTAGGAGAAGTGGGGCTCTCTGTGAATTACATTCTCACCTAAAGGGAAGGACGTTGTCGTAGACTCGTAGTGCATTTGAACTAATATCTTATTGACATGAAAGAGATTGACGGTCGTGCATATGCAATAAACATAATTAGGTTTGGACTTTTGGATGAAAGGTGGTGTGAGATTTCTTCATTAACCTCACTTGGAATGTAGAACAGGGACAACCTAATTTGCTACTGGACCACAACAAGATGTTTCTGACATTTTTATTTTAAAAGATGCATTTGACCATTGTCACATCAGCAATATAATTATGAGGAAAAAAAGAACATGGGTTATGAGTGTAAAATAATCCAAAATCATCTCTTAGCCTTTCAATCACTCAACCAGGGAAAAAAAATTAGAGTAGTATCTTTCGTGGAAATTTCCTTCTTTTTTACTAATTCAGGCCTGTTGTGTGGCTTTCTTGCTTGTTCTTTTGTAGGAAGAGATGGTTTAACTCACAACATGCTGAATGATATTCATAATCACTGGAAACATGATGAAGCAGTCAGAGTTAAGTGTATGGGTGTTCCAACTGTTGACATGAAAAACGTCTGCACCCAGCTTGAGGTATCTTTTTTGCTCTAATTTCGTGACATTGCCCCTCTTTATCTCTAGACAATTTCCCTAGCAATTGTTTTCTTTTTTTCCTTTTTTGTTGATTTCTTAAAATTGCTTCTTGTTCTTTTGCTTTTCATAGCTTTATGCAACATGGTTTCTATACCCATTATGTGAATTGAAAGTATAATATGCATGAGTATCTACAGTACAATGTTCCTTGCAAGAAAAGTTTCACACCACTTTATGTGTCTATCACAGGATAAAACCTTTGGGAAGATCATTCATAGACATTGTGGTCTACTTGTGTTGTATAGAGGCAGGAACTATCATCCCAGGAACAGGCCCGTGATTCCATTGATGCTGTGGAAACCTCATGAGCCTGTATATCCCAGGCTGATCAAAACCACTATCGATGGCCTAAGCATCGAGGAGACAAAGGAAATGAGAAAGAGAGGACTTGCAGTTCCAGCTTTAACAAAACTTTGTAATTGCTCTGCCCTTATCTGATATATAATACTTGTACAGCATCTGTGTAGTAATTAACTTGGAAGTTGCAACTGCAGCCAGAAATGGTTATTATGGTAGCCTGGTACCCATGGTCAGAGATGCTTTTCTCGTCAGTGAGCTTGTTCGAATAGACTGCCAGGGCCTTGACAGGAGTGATTCCAAGAAAATAGGCTGCAAACTTAGGGTAAAGAATTTCATTTAGTTATTTGCTTGGGGTTGGCAGCTAAAGCTAAGTTTTATCTTTAGATTCTTATATTGATGATTTCTTGTATGTTTGCTTCTTTAACTACACAAAAAGGGTTAGGAATTTCATTTAGGTATTTGTTAGACTGATTTCTTTACTTTTTTTTTCTTTCTTTTTTCTGGAAGGACTTTCTTGCTGAGCATTTCTTTCTATTCTCTGATGTTTCACCCCATTTTATATGGGAGATTGAACTGGTATTTTGAGAGGGAGCACACAATATTGATGTTATAGAGTCCATAAACCTGTAAACAACTTTTGCCAATGATTATATGAGAGAAAATGTTTAGTGCCATGTTAATTATATGAGAGTAAAAATGTTCAGTGCTGTGTTAAATTATGCTGAAATACTCTCTTTCAGTAGTGCTATTTATTGAGTTGATTTATAACAAACCAACTCACAACTCCTCTACACAATTTCTTAATGGAAAGATATTGGGAGATAGTTAAATCAAAACTATCATCTCATCCATTGAATTATCCATATATTTTTGTCTGTTCATTTTTCCGCTGCAATTCTTTTAACAGAGAGCAGAATGATGGGTCACACAGTTGTCAAACCACAATGACTTTACATTGTCAATACATGGCTAATATCATTGTCAATACCGTGACTGTAAATTCTATTACATCCTGAAGGATTAAGCAATGCATAAAATTATTTCCATTACTAAAGTTTCCAGGCCTCCAAGCTTGCACTTTGTTAGAACATGTGAACTTGGCTTTGGTAGTTTTTACTTCATTTCTTGTTATCTTGCTGTTATGATGTATGTTCTGATGGTAAACTAGCCTGAAAATTTCACTTTCAATAGTTTTCTCCTTCGTATTTTTAATTGTTTTTGTTGTCACAGGACCTGGTTCCTTGTATCCTTGTTACATTTGACAAGGAGCAGATTGTGGTATGGAGAGGGAAGGACTATAAGCCTCCAGAAGATGAGGATGAACAGTTCTTTGCTGATCGACAACCTTTTGATGATCCACAGAGCGATATGGATTGTATCAAAGAGAAACTTAGCTCAGATGAAACCAGATTTCAGCAAGAGTAACCACTCTGCCAGTACTGAGTAGTTCCTTGCTGCATAATTATATCTCCAACTTGCTTTTCTTCTTGGACCTGTGCTTGTGCCTGTGCTCTCCGATCTGTAATATTAAGAATTTGAGCACGGGAAAGAGACCTTAACAATGATATTATCATTTGACAGCAATGAGTAGCGGCAATGGTGCACTGTGTACATTGTACGGGCTGACAATTAAATTACTGCGACCACTCTCTGCCCCCGATGTCCAAACCTCCACAGGAAGTGGGAGGAGTTTAAGATTAAGGTTAGGTTGTGTGCGAATCAGATGGATTTGGCAGGCTGATTATCGTACAGATATCACTGTCATGTGAGTATCGCAGGCTATTTTTCTAACAGTTGATATTTCAGAGTTTTTGAGCAGAATATGCTAGTGGTGTGCGCAGGACCATTACCGAGGACTGAAAAGGAGTCTTGTAAATCTAGATCCGAAAAAGAATGTTTACTTTTGCTTTGATTTTTTTTTTTTCCTATTTCATATTGTTGAACTTTTATCGGGGAAATCGTCAGTGGATGCGCCTTTTCCCCATGATGGGCTGCAGGCTTTTCATGTGCAGAATACCATCTTCATCTTTGAAGCTATAAAAAGCTTGCTGAGCTGTAAGGAGTCGTGCTGATGCTCAGTGGAACCGCAGATTTTGGAAATTGGAATCCTCAAATTCTCAAGTGAAGATACAGAAGCTACTCGCGCTGTCCCTCAACGAGACCAACATGTGCTCATGGCACTTGGCAGTGTCAGCACTCAGCAAGTTTGTCTCTAAATTATTACTCTGATTTTTGTTTTTTGTTTTTTTTATCAAATATTCATTAATATTTTACAAGCCTTCGTTGCATGTCAAGCAATGGACAATATATACTGTTCAAATAAATTTTACGCTTTTAAATTCGCATGGTGAAAACATAAATTATGGTATTAAATTTGAAATGGGGTGGATTAGGATGAGACTGGATCATGACCAACCAGTTGACAAAGGATAAACAAACAAACTGATTGCTTGCAGCCAAGAACATTCGCCTCTGTGATGTCCTCCATTAGACATGCTCTTTGGGTCTCCTTCTGTTGGCTAACTTTTCAAAATTTTATGATCGTCTCTCATGATCTCTTCAATATTGCCACCTGTGGGCCGTGACTTTCTTACAGAAGCCATCACAGAGGCGAATGTTCTTGGTGCCTTCTAGTGCTGTGAGTTGTGATTCAGAAAGCTGGATTGGACGTGGCTTTTCTTGCCGACTTTCCTTTGAAAATTAAGACATTTTAAAAAAAAAAAATGGAAACCAGCACAGGTATAAAAAGAAATAGCACAGCTGGGTAAAAATCTTTAGTTTTCAAGTGCCGTACTTTAAAATTAGGAGATATAAATTATTATTTTTTTCAGAATTTCATCAAAACTAAAACTATAACTAGATAGGTTATACAATTTTAATATAACTAGAAAAATAAATTCATAAATACCAAGACAGGTTATTAATGGTGGTTGATGTAAATCACATGGGTTGTTCAAAAATGAAAGGTGGATTTGATGACAGGTGGATTTTGGATTTGTTTTATGATAGTGGCTTTTTAAAATATTTGTTATTTTTTAAAAAATTATATTTAATATTACTATATAAAAACGATTTAAAAATATATGAAAATTTTAATTTTAATAAAAATATTATTTGTAACGCATTCTCAAAGCTTTTTAATATACTATTTAATTGACAAAGTAAAACCTGTGTAACTGTTTTTAGTTTCAATGCAGATATTTTATTTTTTATCAAATAAAAAAAATATCTTAATAGGTAAAAGCTGGTATAATAAAATAAAATAAATATTATATATGAGATAGGTAATATACTAATCCAGTTTATTTTATTAAGAAATAAAATTTTACTTGCGAAGAAATGGATTGAATGCCCACACGATAATATCTGACAATTCTTTTAAAAAATAAATAAATTATATTCCGACAAGTATTCAAGACAATAACTTATTTATCCTATAAAAGCCCAGAAAACTCGGTAAATAGAATTTGGTCTTGTAAGAAAACAAATAATAATAATAAAGTCCCCACATGAGAAGAACGTGGTAGATAACATAGAAAACACTCAATTCCTCTAGTTTCCTCTCTGTCTCCTCACTTTCTTGTGAACCAAACAAATAAAGTAACAATTCACCTCTGTGTCCTTCCTTTCCCCTCCGATTAGCAAAAATAAAATAAAAAATCCTTCCCTCCAAACCCCGCACCCGCCATCAACAATGGCAAACCGTGATCTCGAATCCCCTCTCCTCTCCTCCCAACCGTCAGATCCTCCACATACAATCCTCAACGTTCATGACTCTGACTCCTCCACCCAACAATCCAACAACCACAAACCGAACCCTAATACTTCTTCTCGCAACCCGTTTGAATTTATCGGGTCAGATGGGTTGTCCGTACCCGCACCATCAACATTGGATCCGTTTAGAAATGATACGCCTAATATTGAGGGATTATATGAACTGATCAAGATTGTGATTTGCTTGCCAATTGCAATAGTAAGATTGGTGCTTTTTGGGGTTTGTTTGGCTGCAGGGTATGTTGCAACGAAAATCGCATTGCTAGGATGGAAGGATAAGCATAATCCTATGCCCAAGTGGAGGTCTCGGTTAATGTGGGTCACTAGGGGTTGTACTCGCTGTATTTTATTTTCCTTTGGGTATGCTAAATTTCTCTTTTTTTATCTGTAAAGTTTGAAACTGTATGGTCTGTTTGATTGTTTAAAGAATTGGTTTTATGTGTTTGATTAAGATATGCTGTTTTGCGGTTTTTTTGGTGGTGGTTGTGGGGCGGGGGGCGGGGGAGGTTTGTTGAATTAATTTTTATCATGTTTTTAATATTTATATGTTTCTTGTTGAAGCTCGAAACTTTATGGTCTGTTTGGTTGTTGGATATAAAGAATTTATTTTTTATTTGCTTAACGGGGTTTTGATTTTTGATTTTGTGGATTTTTACTTGAAGGAAATAAAAATGACTTTATATTTTAAAGAATTGATTTTTATATTCTTATTTGAAGGTAATCGTTGTGATTTTTTTTTTGGGTGGTTGGTGTTGCAGTTATCATTGGATCAAAAGAAAAGGAAAGCTTGCTCCGAGAGAAATTGCACCGATTGTTGTGTCTAATCATGTATCATATATCGATCCAATTTTTTATTTTTTTGAATTCTTCCCAACAATTGTTGCAGCAGAGTCACACGATTCTATGCCCTTTGTAGGAACTATTATTAGAGCAATGCAGGTAATCTGATTATATATCATCACATTAGGTGCAGTTGACAGTTTTTCATCTTCTTGTTTTTCCCCTCAAAATTTGGTTTTAATTATCACTTTTCTCGTTGTGCTATGTTTGCAGGTGATCTATGTCAATAGGTTTTCACCATCGTCAAGGAAGCTTGCTGTTAATGAAATAAAGGTATACAGTTTCTGTAATGTTTACTAATTTTATACTTCTTTGAATTGCATTAATAAAATCCCTGCAGTATAGCGTTCAGTGACTTACACAAATTGTGTAATGCTCAGATTCATTAAACTGTACCTAATTTGTGAATGCCCTATTCTGTTTTGGATGTCTTACATGTATCTTCACCAGTCTCAATAGAGCTTAAAAATACCCTTTAACAGTTCCATAAATTGGGAAACCCAGTAGTGATATTATGTTTAGTTTGCAAAATACATCTAAATAATTTATATCAAGTTATAAGCTATTTGATACAGAAATGTGCTTTCAAGGATCTGAATGCAGAGAAAGGCTTCGTGCGGTAGATTTCCTCGAGTTCTTTTGTTTCCCGAGGGAACAACAACTAATGGAAAGGTTCTCATTTCATTCCAACTTGGAGCGTTCATCCCTGGTTATGCAGTTCAACCAGTAATTGTTCGCTATCCCCATGTTCACTTTGATCAATCTTGGTAGGGCTTTGTTCATACATTGAATTCCTTATTGTCTGTAATGGTGTTTAATCTACCTTACTTATCATGGTTGCTGTTTTTGCTAGGGGGAATGTTTCTCTGGGAATGCTCATGTTTAGAATGTTCACACAGTTTCACAATTTTATGGAGGTGTGCTTTCTTGTTGCCTGTTAAATATGATCCTGGGTTACCATGTAATATGGTGATTCAAAGCCATTTATATAACATGTAATAATTTATTCTTAATTGAACAGGTAGAATATCTACCGATTGTTTCACCCCTTGATAATTGCAAAGAAAATCCTTCCCATTTTTCCAAGAGGGTAAGTGATTGATTTTAATTCGTTTACTTTCAGTTCTTTGATCTATTAGCCTTTTTTTTTCTCTTTACACGCACATGCAAATGCTCAATATACTGCTGCCCATTATGGATCTTTGTTGATATAGTCCTCTTATATGCTTCTCCGTTCCTCTGATGGTTGTTAGTACTGATACATTGATGAATATGAATCTATGCAGACTAGCCATGCCATTGCATCTGCTCTCAATGTTGTTCAAACTAATCACTCTTATGGCGACTTGATGCTTCTCACAAAAGCATCTGAGTTGAAGCAGGTATAACATTTCTTTGCCAGAACCTGCCTTTCAAATATATCTTGCACCTATGTTTGCACCACATTGTGAAGTAGTTTGGTGTGTTTAGAGAATGAACATGAGAGTAATGATACAAGGTTGACTTCAGAATATCTGATTTTGCCTTGTTGTTTCCAAACTTAACATGCACAATGGTTTTAAGCATGAAGTTCTAAGCTTACACCTCATAAGTCATAACTTCCTTATGTGGTGATTAGAAATGAAACAAATTAGAAAGAAATATGGGTGTTGATCCAATAGCCTTACCTTGAGTTCCTGACACTGGGAGACTGGGCGTCATAAATCCTTTGCTACAGTTGAGCTCAACTGGATATTTTTTTCCTATCATTTATTGGCAACCATGTCTGTGCTGCTGGGTGTCAAAACAAACTTTACATCATACCAGATCTATGTTTCTCGTGTCTATAATGTGTATTCTGATTAATTTGTTTACTTCAATAAGAAGTTGACATTGTTGTCAGAGGAACTAAAGGGTTGTGGAGTTTGCACTGATATTTATGATATTGTTTTACAGGAGAAGCCCTCAAGTTATATGGTTGAAATGGCAAAGGTGGAATCAGTAAGTATTTTGATTCAAATACCTTAAAGTTGAGTTTACTGTTAATTAAGGAAATTGAACCAATCCATTTATCTGATCTAGGCAAATGGATGGATTACTTTTTTGGGGTGTTTTTCCCTTTGGTTGAATGGTGCAAAATCTTAATAATTTGTTTTTTGTCTATGATTAAATGATCATGTTTCTAGTTTTCTTCCTCATCAACTGTAGCAAGACACCTGTGGGTGTTTGTATCGGATAAGCTGGTAAAGTCACCTTTGGTTTTGATACTAAAAACTCTTTCTCACCTCAAGTTGGGGTTTCTAGGACAGGGTAGTACTTGCATAGAAATAACACAGTAGCAAATTCATTTCCATATATAGGTCTTACAGTAGTCTAGAAGTTATTGACTGTGCAGGATAAATTTTCTTGAAGATTGTCAGGGAAAAAGAAAGACTAAAATGATTCTTGTATTTCATGGTTGTTTTTCATGGTTAGGATTGCAGTGCAAGAGCTAAATTGTGTGTTTGAGAGATAGAGACAGCTTGGTGGCTGCTTTTTTTAATTTGAAAGTAGCACATGCACTATTTAGATAAATTGTTCTTGGCCATGTTTCTGGTAACATGAATCTTTGCAAATAGGACTTGCTAGTATTTGTGTATTGTCGCTTCATTCTAATGTATCATTTAAAAAAAAAAAAAAACCATCGAGTCACTACAATGCACGAGTAAAAAATTAAGTCATGTAGCTTTTGAAAATAGCCTTGGATCCTTAATATTTTCTATTTATAGCTTATCTTACTATATTTTTTAATGAGGTGGTTATTTTGTTCTCCAGTTATTTCATATAAGCAGCTTAGAAGCAGTGAACTTTCTTGACAAGTTTCTGTCTATGAACCCAGATGCCAGGTATTAAGTTTTCCTAACTGAGGAATTTATTTTTGATCTAGCTTTTGCTTGAAGGATACTATCTTGTACTTGAATTTAATGGCGACTATCTAGTTATGGACCACTGAAATGGGATCATGGGAGGAAAAATTTGAAGACAGTTGTGCCCTTTAGCATTCAGCTACTCTGAGTTCTCAATTCCCTGGCAAGTTTCCTCTGGTGGGATTCGTGCATCTCTTAAACTCACTGGAAAAACTGAAGACTGTCAAGTTGTCTTTAACTGTAGTGTTGCATGCTTGGATGCTGTGTTTGAATTGTGGGCCGTACATAGCATTCCTGCTTCCCTGTTTTTTTTTTCCATACTGGTTCAACTTTTTGTTAAGAAATTCTTGTGGTGATTGCTATTTTCATTTTTCTCTATTATCGTTTTTTATTTGATTTTGATATATGGCATTGTAACTAGGCCTCTCTTCTTCTCTATCTCTCAATTCTGGTCATACTACAAGTCTGCAACTTATTGCAAGGCCATAGTTGATATGTTGTCCACAACTTTGGGTTCATGATTTTTCTACATCCCATTTTATGTTGTTCGTAAACTATGTTTATTCTTCTTTTTTATTGCTGATTGCTATGCTTAGCATTATAATAGTTTGATGATGCTTCTAATTTTTAAATGAAAACACTGAAGCTCTTATCATTCATGACTATGATCATTGAAGTCCATTGGTCTTTTATTTCTGCAATAGTGAATGCAAATATATGTTCTGAATCTCTTTCTTTCCACAGTGGTCGTGTTAAATTCATTGACTTTTTGAGGGCTTTCAGACTGAGGACTTGCACACTTTCAGAAGAGGTTAGTTATCCCAAAAGGCAGATTTTTGGGCAAGGCACTTCAATTAAAAAATGGTGATCTAATATTTGAATTAATGTTCTCACTCTGCCTTTCTAGTTTATCTTTCTTGACCGGGTCATGTAAACAATTTAAAGATTATTATTATATTGTGTTATGGAAATTGGCCAAAGCAGCAAGGCAGTGTCATTTCCTTGTAAGGATGTATTTTTGACACAATAGATTACCATACTTGGTATAAAATGGTTACCCTGTCTTTATCTGGGGTGATGGAATAAGCTTCAGTTCTTGAATAGATTAGCACTGGTGTGTGCATTTCATCGTTTAGTGGACTTAGTTTTCTGTAAGAGCGTTTATTAACTTTGTAAACCATGTGATTAAACTTGTTTACAATTTTTTGAGGACATGTTACAAATATAGATTATGATACAGAGACCTTGGGAAGCCGCCTTTTTATCTGACTATGGCAGAAATAGTTGCATCAGTTTCTGGCATGAATTGAAGTCATTAACAAAGAAACATGATAATTATTTATGCTATATGATATTTTTTGAATGCTTTTGAAAAATTCTGCTTCTTTAGGAAATTTAATGAACGCAATTCATAATGTAACAGACTGCAGATGCTGAGTTTTAAACTATTGTCATGTCTGTGGAATTGCACTTTCTTGAGTAATAATTAAGTAGTGTTGGAATGCAGTTATTTGGGTTCCTTGATGTAGAGAAGAATGGATCGATTACATTCAAGCAGGTAAAGTTTCCCTCATTCGGTTTTATCTTTGCTGTGGATGCAGTTCACACCTTTTTGAGTTTATAGTTAAATTATAATTTGAATGTGTATTGCAACCAATTTGTGATCATAGAGACCTGAGCATCTGCAAGTTGTGTGCCCATATCAATGAATGTTTTCTAACCTTTTCTGGTAGAATGGAATCTATGACACATTAGGCAAATTCAGTCCTAAACTCTCTTTTTTTCCCTGAACTTGGAGATATGCGAAGTTTTAGTTACAGCGTGGTTGGCAATTCGTTTTCTTAAGACCATGATATTAAAGTGGTCAAAAACTAACTTCTAATGGATCCTTAAATACTCTTAACCTCATCCACTAGGCTCACTGGAGTGTCACTACATTTTGGTGGTGCATTATGTTGGTCTCTTCAGAAAAGATGCAAAACAACAATAGCTGGTCTTTTCCCTGCTGTGAACTCAATGTGAAAAGGGTCCCGACTAACATAACCTCTGGCTGCTGTTTATCCCAATGTCATAAGGGTCCAAATATATTTTTTATTATTTTTGCTAGAGTTATTTCTTCTTGTATTCATTGAATTACAAAATACTTGATCCAAGAGCGATGTTGGTGCAATCTAAATGTTCGATCCTCTCCTTCCTTTAGTTTCTTCCTTGGTATTATTTCTAGAAATAATACAGAGTGCCTATATTTGATTCAAGAGTAAAGTTGATGGATATTTAGCAGATAACTCACTGCTTTTATACAATCTATAAGAAAACGCTAAAAATGGGCTATGGGAAGAACATGTATGTGCTATACAAATGGAAAAGAAATTTATTTTAGACTTCTACAATGATTGGCAGGAATGGCTGCAATTATTGATATCATGGTGACTCTGTTTGCTAACATATTGTTTGTTGTTCACAGTTCTTGTATGGATCAGCCCATGTCATGAAGCGACCACTATTCCAGCAATCCTGTGAACTAGCTTTTGCTCAATGCGACACTAGAGGACATAATCAAATTTCAGAACAAGAAGTATATTGTTCTTCCCTTTACCTATTAATTTCCCCATTTTTTTAATTCAGGAGAATCCTTGCCCACTTTCTTGGTTTCTGTTGTATTTTGATTAGTTGGGAGATACCATTAGACATGCAATCCCAGACTTCGATGAGGATGAGGTAATTTACTGCAGTCTAATTCATTGTTAATGGAGAGTTATTCATGACAAAACGTTTACTCCCTGTTTACTTGCAGATCCATGAGCTCTTCAGTATATTTGATATGGATGGTGATGGGAGTGTCAGCAAGGATAATTTTCTTTATTGTCTAAGACGGAACCCTTTGCTGATAGCACTTTTTAAACCTTGTCTGGTGCACAAGGACTCGTCACAAGTTGGTCAGGGGATCCTGGAGGAGATCGTATGATGCATGTGTTTCAGGCTTCATGCTGTGTTGTCTCATGTCGTGTATAATCCGTACCCCTTGATGGCTTGGTTTTGTTCTGAAGAGAATTTCAGGGTTAGTAGGGGTGAGGGGCGGGGGCTATTTTTAACCCTGCCACCCTACACTGGCTCATGAGAATTTTGAGTAGCCATAAAGGTTTCCTCCGTTGTATTTTGTAGCAAAACTTAGATGTGTGTATGGTGGATGATGTTATTTTTTAAAGTGTATTTTGTTTGAAAAATATTAAAATAATATTTTTTAAAAAAATTATTTTTGATATTTATAAAAGCATGCCAAATAGAATCTAAATGATGACACGAACTTCCAAATGAAAATCTTCCTAGAGCTGCCATACATTAAGTGTAGCCGATGTAGTTTGAGGAATATTGGGTACCTTGTTTTCCCAAAAAAAATTAGATATCTGTTCAAAACTTATTTAAGAAATTATTCGGTTCGTGAGTAAAAGATGATGAATCTTAAAAAAATTGGCAAGAATAGCAGTACTTTATTACTATTAATTAACTTAAATATTCAAAACTAAAATAGTTTTTAAATTTATCTATGCCAATCTGTCTTAAGAGAGTAGCAATCTATGACCAGTTAAATTATATTATTTCTTTATATAAATTTTGAATTGTGTTTTTTTTTTCAAGGGTGCGGTTGCAATTTTGCTTTAAAAAAAAATCCAAAGAAAATAATAAGATTGACGTTGAAGTTGTCTATTGTTCTTGGATTTGTAGGTATAACAGCTGAAGATAGCAATCAAAAGCGATGGTGACATGCTAGAGCTTTTGAGTTATTGCTGTGTTCAAATGATGAAGATGTAGGAAAACGAACTCTTCTGCTGCCTGGAGCTGGGCTTCCTCTCCCTGTAAGAACAAGCAACATCTTATCTGGGTTGTTGTTAGTGGCCACTTCATCGACCCCTTAGTGGGTGGATTTGAGCATAAAAAGGATTGTTTTTTTTTAAAGGAAAAAAAGAAAGGACTAAGGAGGGACATCATCACGTGAAAAGCAAGGAGGTTGCCACCCATTATAGAGTGTGGGGCACTCTTGCATCTAAGAAAATATGATCCTGAGGTTGTTCTGGTGATGGGCATTGGCCATTACAGAAAGCTCCGACAAGCCCTTTTAGCTGCCTGTTATTTTCATTCACGTGATTCTGTTGGCTTCTTCTTCATGACACGGATGAGCCATTGGCCCCCCCTCCTCCGGTGGCGAGGATTTGCTATTATCTTTTACGAGAACCGCCTCCTCCAATGTGTCGTTCTTGCCAGCCTCCTTAGGAGTTCCACTTGTTATGATTTCTTCTTAAAGAAATCAAACTCAAATTTCTTTTTTTTTATTTAACTGATATTGTTTTTTTCTCAAATAGAAGCTGGCTGGATTTAATTACTTCGGTACTAATCTGTAGTAGTGGTATTAAAGGTATAATGCTCAAATCAAAAGTTTTTAAATAGTTTGTGTTTCCATGCGTGCTTCTGAGAAATTTTTAAGTGTTGAATGAGCTATTAATAATATTTTATTTGTTACTTTATGAGATCTATTTAAAAAAAAAAAATACAAGAAGTTGGAGGTGTCCATCTCTAATGCACAGCTAAAGATCCTTTGTAAGAAAATATAGCTCAAGTCAAAGTGTATATATATAAACTTCAATAGGTCTGATAGACTTTTCCACGGTTGACGATGGATGGAGTTATTATTGGGGTGTTGAAACTACTTGCAAAACAAAATTCCATGTGAATCTTAGGAGAGTTTCTCTGATGACTAAGTCAGTTTAGTAATGGAGCTTAAAAATATAAAAATGCAAGGGAAAAAAATGAAGCTTTTTATTTTTTTTGTATGGTCATAAAGAGCTGGATTTTTTTCCCTGTATCGTGGGGTAGAAAAAGACCTCACCCATAAACTTGACTTTAAAGACGAAGGGTATAAGCTTGCCTTCATAATTGTAACTCTTAGTTTTAGCTTTGTAGCTTTATATACAGGCAATTCATGAAATCCCATGGATATTGACTGTAAAAAACAACATTTTGATTCACCGCGAAATAGACCAGTAAATAGAGATATCGCGAGGGCATTTTACGAATGATTGGATGCGATGTAATTTACTGTTTCGTGTGCCAAACCAATATAACGAGGGAAAATAGTTGTTCATTTGAAAATTTACAGACAAAATAAATTGTGTACACTCAACCGTCTGGGTTGCCAGACGTTTGGACCATGTCCAAACAGCCGGAAAATTAGGCAATTAGCAGAATATACATGGGTAATTTATGGATTAGAATTGTTTAAAAGAGATTTGGCTACATAGCACACTTTCACCTTGTCATGTTTTATAAACACAACAAGGTGAAAGTATACTATCATTTAGCTCAATTGGTAACTGATCAGCTGATTTTAAAATCAATAAAAAAAATCTTAAAATTATCAAAATTAAAAGTTCTCAATGAGATTTTTTATATTTAAAGATTCAATAGCATGTATAGTGGTGTAATTGTTGTTAAAGGAAAAACAGCATCCAAAAACTCCTATAAAAATTTGATTACGATCCAACAATTGAATTAAAAGTAAAAATTTAATAATTATAATAATTTTTTTAAAAAATATTATTTTGATTAGAAGCGTAAAATTAAAAATTATTATTATTAGTAACGCTGATACTAATAATAATTATAATTTTTAATTTTATCCTTCAAATAAAATATATGGTTTTTCTTCAATAGTAATAATATTTTTTTAGATTTAATAATAATAATTTCAATAAGAAGAAGAAGAATACTAATAATTATAACAATAATAATAATAATATTTTATTTTATCCATCAAATCAAATCTATGATTATTTTTTCAATAGTAATAATATGTTTTAAAAATTTATTAATAATATTTATAATATTAACAATGATATTAAACATGTCTGATCGAAGTTCTTATAGTTTTTAATTTTACTTTTCAAATCAAATCTATTGTTTTTCTTCAATAATAGTAGTATTACGATTGAAAAAAAAATCCGAACAGATCATTCTGTCCCCAATCACTCTTTTAATGCTAAATATATCCCATGAAAAATACAATCATACCCCCAACTATATGCCTAATAAGTTTATTTGGCAAAGAATAACAATATTATTATACTGTTTTAATTCATAGTGATTTCTATTTTGGTAATCAATAAAAAAATAAAGAGTAACACATTGATCTCTTTTAATATATTATATAATTTTCATCGATTTTTCTTTCACTGGACAACAAGATAGGAGATAATTTCTCTTTGGTTATCTAGGTGGGGCGAATTTAATTTCAAATTAATTGTTTTGACTCTAGCAATATTTAAAATTTATTGTCTCTAAATCTGCTGTACAGAAATAAAAAGGCAATATTTAAACCAACTACGACTTACCAAGGGTCATGACCATTTCTAGTGAAGCCATGTAAGAACAAAGCAAAACACGGTTTGATAATACTTAGTTTCCATTTACACCCCCCACCCTAAAACAATTATTTATTTATGTTTGAACAATTTTAAAAAATATATTTCTGAGCTAGAAAAGGACAATTTTTGTTGTTGTATACTATATGGTCAACTTATCTGTAAATTTTTTTGTAATAAAAAAACTCTTCTATTTATTTATTCTTTATACCTTTTGTTCCAGTTAATCAGTTGCAACAATTTACTAAAGAAGTTGTGAATTTATTAGCTCATCAGGCGTCATCAAGGTTCTCAATTCCCTTTGTAATTGATATATAATTTGGTATAGCACATGCCTTGATATAGAGTTTACACGTTTTTTCTCTCGTATGTTTAAAGTAAAAGCTGGATGGTGTGTCATCTAAAATTATTGATTATGATCGGTGATGATGTTTAAAAAATCCAAATACCTTATAAATAGAGCTTCAGAGTTGATAATCGGTTAATAAATTGATTATAACAATCTTATTTATTTTCCCTGATCAAAGTGATTGATATACTTGGTGCTTGATATGCCAATATAACTTATAACTAGTACCTGCAAAAAATCTTTTTGATGAAAGTGAAGACTTTCTAGTGCTTAAATTTATATCTTTTTAGATAGAAAAAATACAATAATATTATAGAAATAGATGCTCTAAAAATATATATACAATAGAGAATGAAAACTGTGAATTGTTTTGAAGATCTCATGGTATATTCATAGTCTATGAGTCTTGTACTTTTATGAAAATGAAGGTCTGAAATGTAATTTTACCCTAATAGTATTTAATGAGAGATAAATATATCTTATATTTATATTAATATTTGATGGAAACATGACGAGTCCCTGAATAACTTTTATACACCCAAAAGATATAAGAAAATTAGGATCTAAGACGTCAAATATAGCCGAGTTCATGGAGGTTGAGCTCTTCTCCTAAGCTATACCCAAAAGAAATAGGCCCTTTCCTTGGTGAGTTCAGGAGAGGCAGGTTTCGTCCTTTGAGCGTGCCTAAGAAAAGATGATCATTCTTTTTGGCATATCTAGGAAGAGTGGTCATTCATTCGAGTGTGTTCGGAGCTTCGCACGCTGCCAAGCTTAGCATGCTTGGGGCTTGGTAGTGGTGTACTTGGGGTGTGACATATTGTCATACCCAGAGCATGGTATGCTGTCATGTTCAATTGTGGTCGGATCTAGCTAGCACTAGATCCACATGTATTTACGGAGACATACTTGTGTTATAAAAAATATATCCTTGTAATTATTTTTTAATCCAGTATGTTTTAATAAAAATATACGGATTAAAATTTGTTCATGAGTTGGATTATTCATGTATATAGTCTCCCGTACAAAAAAAAAATTCAAGTAGGGCATGGAAGAGATTATGAAAGGGGCTGGGAGGGGGGTCCTCGCCAAGGACAAATACAAAAGGAAAATAAGATAAAATAAAAATTAATTTGCATTTTCAATTCCTCGAGTACAATAAAATAAAAGAGAAAAAAAAAAAAAGCTTTCATAGAGACCGCGCGTGGTTCCAAAAGCATCTCCAGAAGTGTACTGTCACTACTGTGTGGTGTCGACCGGGGGTGAGGTGGAAGTGTGAATAAATATTAATTTTCCAACAAGCTTGGAAGATGGAACTTGACAGCAAGGTCACAGGAGCCAGCTAAGAAATTGCAGATCTTACTACTATTTCATTTACTCTTTAGAATCATAACAGTGGTTGTAATTTAAAATATTTTTTATTTAAATTTTTTTTTAAAAAAAAATTATTTTTAATATTAATATATTAAAACAATCCAAAAATATATATATATAATATTTTTTAATAAAAAATATTTAAAATTTAAAGAAAAGAGATTTGCCCCTCATTTTCAAATCCAATCATAAACTTATTTCTATTTGTATAAATTTAATATCCGCGTGTTATTTACATACAATTATGGAGGTATCTAAATGCTAAAATCATCTTTACCACAAAAGAAGGGCTATAATCCCAATTGATTCACTAAAACACTTAATAATTTAGCAAAAAAAATAAAAAAGCAATTGCACAGAATTTTTTATTCGTCGGTTAAATTAAGGGCCGTTTAGGATTATATTCTAAACAGAGATTCAAATAAATTTGAATTTAAAAAAAAAAATTATATTTTTATTATTTTAATATTAAAAATGATTTTTTTAAAATATATATTATTCTAATGTATTTAAAAAAAATACTTTAAAAGACAATCGCTACTACACTTATAAAAATCCTCAAAATGTTCTTTGTTATTTGTTTTTTAAATTGCTTTATCTGGCAAATATTTCGTAGAAAACCCCTGTCTATGATGCAGAATATTTGTAGGAGACGGGAACAGGATCCATAAACGAGAATTTCGTAATTGAGTAAGTTCAGTTCAAATTAACCTAACTACTGATTCTTCTCTTACCTTTTACCCTTGCCCTCAGCCATAAAAATATTGCGTTTGGAATTTGGGTAGCTGCAGGATTGTTAAAAACAATGGATGGCCCGTGTATATTTAAAACTACACCTCGAGCAAAAGGACCACTTATTTTCCAATAAATGCTCTCCCTGTTGTGTGCCTGTCTGTGGAAATGCAGTTGCACCGCGGATTCAATGACTATACATGTGTTTTTGTGGTTGAGGTTTAAGATTTGTGTATAAAATTTATTAAAAAACTAGAAAAATTAAAAATAACTAGTTTTTTGTGGTTGAGTTTTATAGATAATTAGATCCTACCTAACTTTAATTTCAACCTTAACTACAAAAATAAACAAACTTTCTTGGAAGCTACGTTGTTACTAATTCAAAAATCGACAATTAAAAAATATATCATTACCGATTCAAAAATCAACGATGAAGTCATTCCGGTTTCACTTTTTTTTTTTTTTTGGGTTGATGTGCTTGTGTGGAAACATGATTATACTTAACCCGTTTAATATTATAGTAGCGGTTATTTTTTAAAATTAATATATCAAAACAATATAAAAATACAAAAATAATTGAAGTGAAGAAAAAAAATTATTTAAAAATACCAAAACAAACAGAGTTGTAATTACCATCCAAAAGCATCATTTTGATGGAGTATTGGTGTTAGTTTTGACTTTCAGTGTATTGTGGCCTATATTTTGCAGACAATCTTGATCTGTGCTGGAAATAAATGCGATCTTACATTTAGCAAAAACGTATTCATTTTGGGAAGAAAGAGTTTCTGGTGATTGATATCGACACTATAGGCTTTGCTTTAGACCCAGGAGTTGCAGAAATTCAGAAAATCAAGAAGAAGATAGAAATGGGTTAGGGTTAGAGATGCAAGGGCAAAAAACTTGAATGGAGAATTGAGCGCAACTGTTCGAAATAATATAAGCAAGGAGAAACCTTTTCTTACCAGCAGTGATTTTTTTCTTTCTTTCAATAGCGGATATATTTTTTTATATTAGCATAATTTTTTTAAAAATTTAACAGAATAACACTATCCGAGAAAGATTTTATAAAATAAAATATTTTTATGTTATCCCGCTTTAAAAACACAACATTTACTAAATATCATTATTCTGAAACGCGATAAAATAGTTATCCAATCATCTAGCTCAATTGGTTAATCGGTTGGATTCAATTGTATTAATCGGTCGACCGTTTCACACAAAAATTAATATTTATTCAACTTTTCTTCCAAATATATTTTATGAATTAAAATATATATCCTTGTCCAACTTGTAAACTAAATAATAGACTCCAATTAAAATTTTAAAAAGTTATTGCTTACTGTTCTATGTTTTTCAATGTCAATAATGTAATTATGCTTGCTATAAGATGTGATTCTAAATAATCAAGTATGAGTCTATCATAACTAAATAAAAATCTTTCCCCAAACAAATTATGTGAATGGCCTAATAGATGTATTTACAGACCAATACAATATGTATAGGCTCAAGAAAATGTTTGGTCGTGCCATATTAAAATAACAGCTAAAAAAAATCATAACTTTTTATCCAAACATTGAATCGCACTCAAATTTTTATAAAAGTTTTTGGAGATTATATTTTTTTCTCTACAATAGTCATCATGCCACTACGCGGACTATCATATCTTTAGATATAAAAAAACTCATCAAACCCCCCCCCCTCTAATTTTAGTAATTTTATTATTCTTTTTATTTTTTAAATTAGTTAATCAATTTGACTAACCATTACTAATCGGTCTATCAATTAATTAGCTACTCCGTCCAAGGTTAGAAGAAACAAAGCAAGGCTTACATATCACTCCTTCAAAGATAGTCAATAGTCTCATCGATCATTCTTGATGTGAAAATCTTTGGTACAAAAAAATTTCTTACTTTCTAATCAAACCTTTCCATCTCATCTGCTTCTTTTCTCTTTTTTCTATTTTTAAGGAATTAAAAAAAAAACCCATTCTCTTATGAGAGAGGGGAAAAGAGATGACGTATAGTGATATTTTAAATATAAATTAAAGATTAAAAAAATAGTTTTTGAAAACACAACCATATGTTCTCCTGTAACAACGATATTGTAGCTATAGGATTATTTGCATCGTGGATTGCACACTATTCTTTACTGTTCATCGAGTTCAAAACAACTTCGTTTAGGGTTTCTTTAGCTTAAAATGATGTTGTTTTCTCAAAAACTTTAAGAGATGTTTTGGAAATATATTCCTCTTTAGTCCTTTGCTTTCAGTGTTTATGCAAACTAGTCCCTAAACTTCACTTGTCTTGTAGCATGGTGTCTTGTTGTTGAGAGAGAGAAGTTGCAAGAGAGACTGATGAGAGAGAAAACTTCGTCCATAAGAACTACCAAAATTAGTGTCAATATTTCTAGTTATTTATATTCTTGAAATATTTGTGACAAGAAATGTTAAAAAGGTTAATATCATAAATAAATAAAAAACATTCTATGAAGAAATTTGTACTTGAAATACCAGGCTCAGTTTTCTTCATACATAAAATATCCTCCTAAAATTAGAACACCTGAATTTCATTAAAATTCCATGATATAAAAAAAAATAATAAGACGTACGCTAGAGTGAATATCAAGATTTAAAGGGGTGTAATTAAAGATTATGATCTGATTTTAGCGAATCAAGTTTAATTTCTTATTCAAGATAAATATATTAAAAAATTAAAACCTTGATAAAAACGGAAGGATTATAATCTAATATGATTTCTAAACCAGAGAAATAATACCACAAAAATAAATAAAAAATAATAGAGGTTATAAACATCTAACTTAATTTTTGAAAGATTCAATATCAAAATCATCAATGGACAAGTTTTAAAGAATGAAGCTCTCAAGGAGTCTTTTCAGCAAAATGAGATGGCAAATCGTTTCTCCACTGGGTGTATCTTTATCAAGAATCAATATAAATCATGTCATTGGCATTCATCCATGGGAGTTGCTTAATGGCGGTAGTAGGCTCTATCATGACTGGAAAAAAGTGATTGCAACTTGGAAGAATTTATCTAGATCTTGACATGATTTGTCCACTTGTTTTAATAATATTTACAGATTTTTTTTTATTAATACGAGTATTTAAATTAATTTTATATACTTTAACTAATTTTATTGATTCTAACTGTATAAATTTTTAATAATTTGAAGATTATGTAAATCCGGGGGGGTCGCGTAGGCTTAGGTCACCAGATTTTCAGGGGGTGACGTGATATATAGCTTCTAGGTCATAATGTCTCCATCCCCGAATCTGAACCATAGGACCATTATCCATATTTTTCATATTTTTGGGAGATATAATATAATATAGAAAGAATTCAAGAAATAAGTAGGGCCCAGCACGCCGCGTGGGTCCCTTTGCGCACAAATACACACACCACACCTCAATTTCCCCAGTTAAGACCGAGCTGAACCCCACCCCGAAAAAGTAAGACCTAAACTGAATAAAGATGGAGAACATAAATGGCATAAAATCCAAAAAAACACTGACAAGTGTCGACACGAGATACGCGAAAAGAATAAAAAGTTCATCTTGGAAACCATCTGTGCTCTATAATAATTATATTAGCTGGAATTATCTGTGCTCTACTGGTCGCTATTTGTTTTTCCATTTTAAAACTGAATTTACGTGAGTTTTTCAATTAAGTTTAGCTTAAGAAAATTAAATTAATATTTTCTCGGTGAATTTGATCTGTTGGTGTCATATATATTTTTTAATAAAATATAATTTTAAAAAATATTATACATTTGAAAGTTTAGTTAATTAATACAACTCACGATAATATACAAAGCTTTTATTGACAACCATGTCTTGAAATATTATTTTTTTAAAAACTACAAATTAATTATAAATTCTTGTAAATTTAGTTATTTAAACTGTGAACACAAAATCTATTAAAGTGCCATTTAATTACAGAATATAAATTATCGAAAGTTATATATATATTAAAAACCATTAAACAACAAGTCTATCTGTTAGATTGTCCAGCACGGAATAGGAAAGCACAAAATGAATAGAATCTACGGTGAATGAATGCATTGTTTAAAAAACCTTCCTTTTATATATATATATATATATATATATATTAAAGAAATGCAACCAAACCTTACCTGTAGGTTGTCTTGTTCCTGGGAATATATATATGTTTGAAATTGTGGATGTTTTTTAAAGTATTTTTTATTTTAAAATATATTAAAATAATATGTTTTATTTTTTAAAAAATATTTTTAATATTAATATATTATATATGCATGTGATTTGTTGGGTATTTTACCATTGCAGTAGTTATTCAGAAAAAAATAATAATAATAAAGTGCTGGCACAATGTTGTTCTCTACAGTCATTGAGAGGTACCGTTTTTTTTATTATGTTTTGCGTGGTTTGAATTTTCTATGGTTAGTCTTCGTATTATTTTCTCCAGAAAGATTTGATTTTAGTAGTTGACTACGAGCGTGTTTGGTAGTGTGGTAGCGGTTGCTTTTTAAATAGCTTTTCGTGCCGAAATACATGCTAATGATGTTTTTTTATTTTTTAAAAATTATTTTTGACATCAGCACATCAAAACGATCCAAAAAGTATAAACCGAACTCAATTTTAGCAAAAAAAAAAAAAAATTTAAAATTTGACGAAACGCAATTTCGACCGCACTACCAAACGGTCCCTACATGCCATACTCGCTTGCTGCTGCAGGTTTATGTATTGTCATGAACTTATAAAAAAAATATATTAAAAAAATATAGAAAACAATTGTTACAGTTTACAATGTTTTAAAGAAAAAACTACAAAAATAATTTTAAAAAATGAAAGGAAAAAACCATGTAGAAAAACACTGTAACAATTTATAGTATTTTATGAGAAAATACACAGTTGTAATTTTCAACCTGCTCGATATTAAAAAAATAGAAGCAACAAAGATAATTTTGAAAAAAAATTATATAAAATAAATCATAAACAAAAATTTAGAAAAACGATTCATATAGAAAAATATTATAGCAATCCACAATGTTTTGTGAGAAAAACTACAGTTGTAATTCTTAACCAACTCTATGTTAAAAAACTAAAATCGACAAAGATAATTTTGGAGAAAATCATAAAAAAAACATAAAAACCATGTGGGAAAACACTATAGCAATCTAAAATGTTTTAAAGAAAAAAAACTATAAAACTAAATTCTCAACCATCTCAATATATAAAAAATAAATTCAACAAATATAATTTTAGGAAAAAAACATGTGAAAAACAATGTAGCAAAGCAAAAATTATGTGAAGAAACATTATAGCGATCGACAATGTTTTAAAAAAAAAACTATAAAGCTAAATTCTCAACCAGTTTAATAGTAAAAAAATAAAATCGACAAAAATAATTTTGAAAAAAATATATAAAAATTAAAAAAAAAATTAAAAATAAGAAGATAATTTTGGGGGAAAACGAAAAAAAAAAAGAGAGAGAGAGAAGAAAAGGCATGTGGGGAATGGAAAAATAAATAAAAAAAAAACAAGAAAAGAAAAAACATGCAGGGAATGGGGAAAAAATGTAAAAAAATAAAATAAAAATGGGAAAAGCTACAATACCTTCCCTGCTTATTTTAGAGTATTGTTAATTTGATGTTGATGGAGTTTCAAGTAGTGTTTAGATGTAAAAAATAAATCTGTTTCCTAAAATATATCTCCACAAATTTTATTTTATTTTTTCATTCAAGGAGTTAAAAAACATGCCTTTTCAATTCCTCAGCTTATAACTAGTTTTGAAAAAATATATTTTTATTTAGTTTAAGTTTTTCTATTATTTTTTTTTATCTAAAATAAACAAATGATCGTGTTTTCGTTTATTTTAGGTAACTCAGACATGCTTTATTATTTATACAAATTTATCAACACAAGAGCTTGTAATTTTCCTTTTAATTTATGGTGTTTTTAATAGATCCCCAAGTCATATTAGTCTTTCTCGTTGCATATTTTATATTTGATTTTTTATGTTGTTGATTATGAAGAAAAAAATTATAACATTATGAACAATATCTCTACCTCGTCCATGTAATAAATTATATAAAAAAGATAATAAGATTAGATAGTGAGGTGGTGTGAGAAAAAAACATCATTAAAAGTTAAATGATCAACCATTTATAGGTAAAAACTTTAATTTTTTTTTTGAATTTTAAATGTTTTTCAATTCTCAAAGTGATTTTTTTATATATAATTCATTAAATAAACACATCCTCTACCTTCTTCACATAAAATGAAAATTAGAAATGACAAAAATAAAAATAAAAATAAAAATAAAAACCAAAGATAGAAAAATAAAAATAAAAATTCTATACAACTAAACAACTCCTTATTCCTTGTTGTCCTCTTTATTATGATTTTGCCCAATGTCCAAATTACGAGCTAGGGAACTTGTGAGTTTTAATTTGTTAGGACCTCACACGTTTTTACACGAATTAGAGTTTATATGAATTAGAGTTTATATGTGTTTATTATTTATTGAAAATATATTAAAATGATATTTTCAAAAAAAATATTTTTAAAATCAATAAATTTTAAAATTTTAAAAAATTAATTTAAAATAAAAAATAAAACTGTTTAATAAAAAATAAATTTAATCTCAATATCAAACCAGCGTGAAGGCACGGGGGCGATTGCATGCGCATCCTTTATTTACTCAAACATTTTCTCTTTTTCCTTTTTACATGTTTGGTGATTGATTTAAATCTTTATAGTCAATATGTTGAATTTAGAGTGGATTTCACCGATCAAGAACAGTGGGGATCAAATTATTTACCTAACGAAATAAATGGGATTAAATGCTCATTAAATTAATATAAAAATAGATACAATATTGACATAGATAGATTTTAACAGTGGTGTGGAATTATTCATAAAAACAAACATAAAAAGAAAGATCCACAGTTGTAGTTGTTAATAATAAGAATATGGTTGTGTTTATGTTTTAAAAATATTTTAAGAAATTATTTTTTATTTATTTCAAATTAATTTTTAAATTTTTAAATTGTTTTGAAGTGCTGATGTAAAAATATAAAAAATATAATATTTTAATATATTTTTAAAAATATAATTTTAAAAAGCAATGGCTACCGGAATAACAAATGAGGAATAAAGAAAGAGAAAACACTATCATGTGAATAGGTATAATCAAGAATAAAATAATATTTTAAAAAATTACAGCTAGAAAAAAATAATAAATTTAAAAAATAATTTTTTAATAATAAGAATGTTTGGGAGTGTGATAACGGTTGCTTTTCAAGGTGTTTTTTTATTTAAAATATATTAAAATAATATTTTTTTTATTTTTTAAAAATTATTTTTGATATCAACCCATTAAAATGATTTAAAAATATATTAATTTAAAATAAAATAAATAAATATTTTTTAAAATTTTATAAAAATACTTTTCAACTACAGATGGGCGTTGCATTTAGAGTAAGGAGTCTGAGTCTATTGCAAAATGCAAGGGGTCATTGGAATTGAATCTAATTGTTGAATTAGAATTAACATTTAAGTCAACCAACCCTTTATTATTTGAAAGGACAGAAGAAAAAAAAAAGAAGGGAAGAAACTAGGCTAACCAATGCAAGGAAAGGTCCTCTTTTCCTAACTCGTGGAGACTAAAGAGCAGGCTTGTAAGATTTCTGGGGAACTGCTCGTTCTTTTAGGACAAAAAAAAAATAGTGTTTTTTTTTTTAAAAATTTAGCTCAGTAAAAAAATAGAATAAATGATGTAGTACACAAAAATTCAAAAAATAATATATTTTGACGAGTTGCATGTACTATTTATGACTAGCTAAAAAAAGTGGTTATAAAAAATTTTATAGTCTCTGAACTCCCTCTATAAAAAAACAATGCCGACAATTATCAATTCTAAAACACAAGTTACAACTCATCTTTCTAATATAATTAAAAAATCAACACCCTTCATGATTCATTAAAATTAACAATTTATAATTTACAAAATGAGAATTCAATTAACATTTTATTGAATTTAAACTAAATTTATAATTTTTGTAACTTTCAAGCATATAATCTAATCATATCTAAAAATTATCCAAGCTTGTGAATAGACCTAGAGCGCTTATAGAAAAGCCTACACCACCCCAATCAATCCACCTCAAGGACAAGCCTATAATGCTTATAGAGGGATCAACACCAAAATCCCCTCAGCTCATAGACAAGTTTGGAACACTCGTGGATGGATTTGAATCCTAAATAACATGTTTCATTCATGATAGGCGATCTTGCCAACCATTAAGGCAACTTTAAGATGCTCAACCTTTCTAATTTTTTGAAATCCACCACAATACAAATTGAGCACATTATTGGCCAGTGCATGTCCCGTCTAATCGATTCCTTCACGAAAAATAGTTATTGTTCTTTAAGTCTCTCGTAATAAATAATACATCTAATAATTTCATCAAAAATATAATTAGCACTTATAATGTATAGTAATATGAATAATGCTTAATAGATGTTGTATCAAAAAAACTATTGCATGCCAATTAATTTTGTCTCAAATAATGGGGGCTCGTAATGCACCAGATTATATGGCTATCTTAGGAAACGCAACCTTGTAGGTGTAATAAACTAGCACGTTATGGGGAAATATGTCTAATGTAATTGTCTTGATCAATTATTGGATTCCATTTCATGTATATCTGATCTCTCCTTGCATGCTAAAAAATTAGGTAAGCTACACTAATCCTCAATCAATTCTCTGTGCGTTACCCTGGTAATTGATATTATACAACTCGTCATTAGTATCAATATAATTCGAGATGTGCTGAGACATATTAAATTGTTGCATTGCCCGATTAGAGCAATGCATCTCAACGATATCAAAGTAATGTAACGGGACTTGTTCTAGTCACAAATCCCCTCTTTTCTAACATACCAATAAAACTTTTAATATCTAATCATTAATGTACAACGTCTAAATAACCTATCAAAACATGAAAGATATATCTTAGAAAAAAATTCAAAACTAAAAAATTGACACCTAGACATGAACAAATGTAACCCATACCCGGTAAGGCTATTGTGCATGTAAGACTCGTGGATGCGAGTGAGATTTAAAGTAAAATGTCTAGCCCCGCACTATTTGACATGACAAGCTAGAAAGCTATTATATTTTTTTTCATGTAATTTATATAAATAACATGTTATTCAAAATTTATTAAATTCTATTATTGGTAATATCCCATGGAGAGTTACCTTTATGTGCTAGCATCAAACACACTGCTCCTTCAAATCTTTTGATTACCTATATAGAAATACTCTCACGACTGGAGCTATATAAATTTATATTATAATTTAAAGTCAATATTTAAAAAATAAATTAACACTAACAAACAAAGTAAATTGCTCACTAAATAATATTTAAAATAAATACACGTGTAAAACACTAGCATTACATTGCCTGTAATACTTATGAATATGAATGACCCTTAAATATGTGTATTATGTATGATCAGTCATACATAATCAATTGACCATCAGTCGCATCCTTTAGGGGTTTTCAAATGAGTGCTCAAACACGTCAACTTAGTGATGCCACCTTTAAAAGCAAAGATCAAAGACACACATTCTAGTATATAACTACACAAAGCATCTTGGTCAAGTGACCCCCTGGTTCCCATAACAGGGGCTATATCTATTAGGAAGGAAACTAACATGGCGATATCATATAGAATTTGTGTCATTTCTCCAATACATAGGTGGAATGTGTGGGTCCTACGTCCTCATCACTAAACCATTACTGTAGTCAATTTATAATCAAGATGTATACCATATAGTTGGCCGATATCATAAAAACTAGTGTCAATAATATACAAGTGAACACGCTCATCCAAATCCACAACGACATACCAATAAGGTGTCATGAGATGGTCATCATGAAAAGCAAACAATTCATACACAATTATTAAAACAATAATTAATTTAAATCTTAGTTTTTTTATATAGGTTAGTTGACCTCACATAATTATTAAAAAAATAATTAATTAAAATGTTGGTTTTTTTATAGGCCATTCAACCTACCTATTCCAAATATTTTTAGATCGATGTTGGTTTTGCAATTACAAAATTGACATGTCATTGGGATTTAACTGCACTAACAAGTGGTCGTATCGATCAGCCGACATTGTTAAAAGTTAAGGAATCTCATGTAGTTTAAACCACATCTACCCCGAGCTTCATATGGAAAAAGTTATCAGTGTAGCAATATAATTAATTTGAATAATTTGAAACAAATACAGATGTCCACTTACATTTTCTAGTTTGACATGTTCTCTTGTTTTGTTCCATTTAATAGCATATGTCATATTTATTTTGTAAGTGTCCCTCACTATTATCCATCTCGTTATAAAGACAAGTGGATCTCCTCCAAATCTTGTTTGTTGACATCTATATATCATTAGCCTAATATAGTTATGCCATGGTAGCGTGTCAAGTAAGAGTAAGAAAACAAGGAGTATATAATATATATGTTGGGTTCTTAATGCATTGCAATTGCATCTAAGTTTTAGGCAAGCACTGGGCCTGTTACTACAATAAATTTCTGACATGCATCGTTTAGCTGCAATAATACTTTTAAACCCGTCTCTGATTTTTTATCCAACTATCAACTAATCACTCGATAAGCTTGAATTTCTACAACTCAATGCCCAGTCATTTCACGTGGTTGGAGCATTTCTACTCACCTTCTTAAATTTAGGAGTTAAAGGTCCTACGAACCGGTTTAATAGCTTAGCAAACTCATCATCCTCGTTTTCACCATCCTTCTTAACTATAATTGTACAATGATCATCTTCATCATCAATTGGTTTAAATTCTCCATAAAAATATGTCCTAATTTATTGTGTCGATGTCAGGGTTCTTGCATAATCACCTAAATTATGGAAACTAGCTGTTCGTGATGCTTGTATAGTTATTTGAGTGTAACTTGACACTCCGGTGAACTCTGCACTAGAAAAATTTTCTTATTAAGATTTATTATTTAAATAGAACTCTAAAATATACAAGTATTATCGTTGGCCAACCCAATATTATCGTTGCATTGACATAACGAGGTAGACCTAACCCAGTTTTCATCCTCAGAGTAATATTTTCCGAAACAGTAAAGAAAAAAAACGAAGAGTGCCTACCAATTTTGTTTTTTTTTCCATGTACTATGTGACCTCGACGCACCATACAAGGCAGAGAGAGGGGAGAGAGAGGGGACAACAGGCATGGTCCCAATTTCCACGTCCTTTCTGGGTTTGACGAAAATAAAAATAATAAATGAAATAATCACTCATCAATGCGTTTTCGTATCCCCATTGGCTGGCGCGTACGCAATTGTACGGATTGATGTTGATTTCTTTCTAACATTGTACCATGGATGCTCCCTTTCGCTTTTTATGGCAAAAAAAATAATAAAATAAAACAATTGCAGGCTTTGAAGACCCCTCTTTATACTTATTTATGGTACTTACCTCTCCAGCTATTTTCAACCATTTCTTTTTCACCGAAAGAATAAACAGCCTCCATGAAAAACTCAAGAAGCTTCTCCATGTTCTTCCCTCTTTTCTATTTCTCCTCTTGGTACCTGTTAGGGTTTTAGAGGCTGTTTAACACTGCAGCAGGTAAAATAATATTCGCTTAAAATTTGAATTTCTTATACTTCTAATTAATTTTTTTAATGTTTTTAAATTTTTTTTCATGTCGAAAATAAATTTTAAAAATAAAAAAAATATTATTTTAATATATTTTCAATCATAATCTTAACTATCACAATATCCAAGATTATATAATATGTTTATTTATTTTAAAAATTAATCGCCACTGTAATTTAAAAATATTATTTTAATTGAAAATGCTTGGAAGTTTGATGGTAAAATTGGTATAAAAAATAGTTAAATAGTAAGATTAAGAACAAAATGTATATTTTTGTTTAGATGGTAGTAGTAAAATTGGTATAAAAAATAGTTACTCTTTATCGGCGTGTTTCGAGGAACTTAGACAAAGAGAGAACAATGATCAATAAGGAAAGGTTCATGTTCGTGCGAGGTCTGTGGTGGCTTTGGTTGTGACTAAAAAAGGGAGCTCGAGTATCCATCAATCAAAAAGACAAAAAAAAAAGGAAAAAAAAAAAAAAATTAGTTGGAGCAACAACTTCTTAGCTAGCTAGACATATCTTTCTGGTTCAGTCATTACCCACAAACCTAAGATTTTTACTTTTAAACAAATCGTGTTCCTTTTCTGGTCATCTTTATTCCGTTTCAGTTTCTCCTCTGGTACAGACCCTCTGGGTTTTTTGCCAATTTGGTAAGATTTCCAAATCTTCCCTCTGACTTGTTCTTCCTTTTTACCTCACCTGTGCTATATGAATTGAAGAGCACGAGCCTTGTGGTTTGGCTTGCACATGTTTTTTGAACAAATCAACTACTTCACTTCTATCAGTAAAAATCTTGTTGGCTGTTTTTGGGTGTTGCTTTTTATCCTCAGATTTCCTCAGCTGCTTCCTTTTCTGGCTTTTATCCGCCATTTCATGATTAAAGCTCTCGTGGGTTTTTTGACTGTTTGGTAAGTTTCTCTCATTTCTCATCAAGGTCTTGCCTGTTCCTTTGGCTTCTTCAAAACCATTTCTTAATTGATCGCTTCTCCTTGGTAGCATTTACTCTCCTGCATCCTTAAATCAATCCATCAAGACAGTTGCTTCTTCAACTGGGTTGTCTGGTCTCAATTTGCTCGCAAGGCTCGGATTTTTGTAGTCCCTCCACTTTCTTACCTTGAAAGGAGAAACCTTTTGTGCTGGGTGTAGTCTATTTGGTGAGCTTAGTTTTTTTTCTCTTCTCATTCTCTCTTTGAATCAAATCCTTTTCGGTTCACGCACTCTCTCTTCTTAGCTTTGAATTTAACAAAATCTGTAAATTAAGCTGAGTTCTTTTCAATTACGTGTATTGACCCTCACCTTGTTGTGAAGGTATAGAGAGATGGTGAGAGGGAAGACACAGATGAGGCGCATAGAGAACGCCACAAGCAGGCAAGTTACCTTCTCTAAGCGGAGAAATGGGCTGCTGAAGAAGGCTTTTGAATTGTCAGTTCTTTGTGATGCTGAGGTTGCCCTTATTGTCTTCTCTCCTAGAGGAAAGCTCTATGAATTTGCAAGCTCTAGGTATCATCTTTTGTACTACTTTCCAACTTTCCTTCCATGATTTATATATAGAATTAATTCGTGTCTGGCTCCTTTGATTTGATCAAACATCCCTCCTCTTTACATCCAAACTCTTGATTTCTTGCATTGTTTTTTCCCCATTTTCCTGTACCAAGAGGGTATGGTTCTTGCACCTTAGGGTTCTGTGCATGATCTTAGTTAGTGTGTGCCTCTCTCTCTCTCTCTCTCTCTCAGAGGCATAAACAAGTCAGACACAAGCACACACAGAAGCACATATATTGGTCCTTGCTGGCCTTAATTCTCTTATTATCCTCTATTATGATCCAAGTGATTCCCTTTCTGCTCCTTTGCCCGTTCCAATAATTTTTCTCTCCGGGTTCTGATCTTCTTGTGCTATAAATCCCACTTCCTGTATGCATATGAACCCGAAAGAAACCTGAAATGTTGAAATGATGATCTAAGTATGATGATCCATGTCATCTTCACTAGCCTAATTAGCCCAAATCATGGTTGAGTATTTTGGTGTACTTGTAGAGATAATTATTACAGTAGGTTCTTGGACATCAGATTGAAGTACAGTACTTACGGAATAAAAAACTTGAAAGTGTTTTTCATCACTGACAGTGAAAAAAATACCAGCGTTGAACTTGTAGCTCAATTTGTAACCATGCTTCTCTGGAGGTTTGAAATTTAAGTCTGTCCTTTGTGAAATAATAATAATAATAATAATAAAAAAAAAAAACAAAAAACAAAGTGAAAATATGGTACACCTTTTGGTATTTAGCTCCTTTGCTAAGTTGGAAGAGAGAAAAGAAAGTGAAAACAAGTCATTCACGAGTCAGAGAGAAAAGAAAGGAAATGCAATATCACTTGTAATAATTACTGATGGATTCATGTGAAGGTGAGAGTGAGTATATTCAGGCCCAGCGATGATCATGATTATCCATGTATCAAGTTTCTGCTATGTCTATATTTTATTTATTATTTAACAGTTAAAAAAAATTAAATATTTATATCTATCTATCTATTGATTTTTTATTCTTTAGTGTTCATTATTATTAGAGTGCCAATTATTATTAAACATAAAACAAAATAATAATATATATTTGAGGTATGAATGTATATGTTAAATGATGAAATTAGAAATGTTACACACTCAAGTATTATGTCAATATTGATATGTATATATTATATTGTATTCAAAATAACAAAAATATTTTGTGTATATCTATATAATAAAAATGTGTATCTTGGATTATGTTTTGAAAACATCTATCCCCTATCCATTATCTATAGATAAAATAGATAATGTCCATTGGGTTTGGATGGAATTACCATTTTATTTAGGTTTTATAGTCAATTAGGTTGTATTTTCTTACTAACTTGGATATATGCTAAAATTAGATCATGAATGTTTATATGAATACCCAAAATCCATAAATATAATATGAATTCCTAAATTTTTTATTATCAAAGTAACGAGTACAGGATATATATAATGAAAATTTGACCCGTGAATATCCATTACTATCCCCAATTTCACATCAGTGGTTTTCCTTTTTCTGGATTATAAATGCAACTATTTCAAACTTGTTTAAATTTTTTCTTGCATCCCCTCTCTCTGAGTATTTATTTCCATTAACCATTGAAGAGTGGTCTAGTCTTAAAATAATAGTTCGTACATCCTTCCCTTTTATTTGAATTCTTAGAATGAAAAGGAGTGGGATGGATAACATATTAAGAAGCATAAAAGGGGTGCTCAAATTCTCTGGTATATGATTAATGTAATGCTCAAGAAAACTATTGAAGGATCATATCTTCATTCCGTGATCACATTTTTTTAGTTATTCAAACCTATAAGATCAAGAAATTCATTTTCCTATTTCACCTTTTATGTAAATATTTCCCCTTACTACCTCTTTCCAATTAACCAAATAAGTGAACAGATGGATTTATTTTTATTCTAATTTTAATGAATCTTTAGCTTTTACTCAACCATTCTTGCCGACCTTTGATCCTCCCTACCAAAAACATTGTTAGGGACAACTAGTTAATATTCTTTATCATATATAAGTTATCAAGATTAATCTGTGCTATCGTAGTGAAATGCCTTAGCTAGAATGTCACCATGGGGTGATGTATATTTCATTGAATTGAGGAAGTAATAAGTTTAAAGATTTTATGAACAGTACTGATTTGTCTTAAGGATCTAATTTTTTTAAAGAATCTGTCATTCTTTAAATAACAATTTTAAAGATTTTATGAACACAAATCCACTTTATGAACACTGCTTCAAAATAAAACAAGAAGGAACAAAGTGGCAAATAATTTAAATACCAAGTCTCTTTTTTTTTTATGATCAAAATCTCAAGTCATTTTTCAAATAATCTTTCGTTTTAATTTTCTTATAATCATTGCATGTGCTCTCCAATCCTAAAAAATTCTATCATGCTCGCTGGATGAGGATATAAATTTTTAACTTCCAAATATAAAAAATAATTGAAAATCAAAAGTTGTTTATTCTTGTTTTCAAAAATTAGATTTAAGTTTTAAAATTGTTAAAAAAAGCACAATATTTTAATAATAAATTAAGAAAAGCTAACCAATTAATATATCAAATATATACCATTGGTGGGTTGTCGAATCCACATCACAAAACTAAACATTTGCGTATTAATAATTTTAATAAAACTAAATAAGGAGCTTCTAGAGGGACTTTTTTTTTTTTTTTAAGAAAGCTAGAGGGATGTTGTGATTAAGGTCATATATATGTTAAAACCCTGAAAGTGGGTGAGATGGGTTGTAAGGATAATGGGAGGACTATATATTAAGTAGCTTTCTGTTGAAAAAGGAAGGAATTGAATAAAGGAGTTTAGCTGAAGGACTTAATATATCTTCATAAAGGACAAGTCTCTAATTTATTGATATATTTGTAATTGTGCTTATTATATCTTTGTATAATATCTATTTACTAATATGTTTTGTTTTTATCAAGTTTCTCCATTCAAATTGATAGAATTGAATCTTTTATTCAAAAATGCCTTTGAGTTTAATAAAGGTGTAACTTTAATTTTTTTCAAAATTCTATACTTGAGTAATTTTGAAATTCTTTTTTTCTTAAAATATTTTGAGAATCTTTTAGCAATTTTTTTTATCATACCCTTGTATGATTCAAATGTATTTTTGAAATTTTAAAAACTAATATCATTAAATTAATTAAGCATCATCAAAATAAATCTAATATGTTTCTTTAATTATTAGATTGTGATAAAAAAAAAACACAAATAAGATATCTGAATAAAATTAAGTGGTATTGATTATAAAAATTAAATAGGTGCTATTTGTAACATTTTAAAATATTAATAACAAATTCTATAACTAAAAATAAAGGTATTTATTAATTTGGAATATTAAATAATTCTTAACAAATGTCTTTTGAACACCCTTAGCTAACTATACCCTTGCAACAATCCATACCACAACCACATCTTATTTCTTGTTCTTTTTTATTTCTTTAGATTAAGCTCCACCATTATATCTAGGATCATGGCACCAAATTTCTCAAGAATTTTATCCATATTCAATGCTAGATTTATATTATGTCTACAAATGAGTTGTGAAAACTAGCTTGATTTTCACAACATAGATCAAAATATCCATGATCTTGAAGCTTGTTGACACTTGTCAATTGTCTCATTTACCATAAAGAAAGGCCCATCCTCATGGTATGATAATTAATTTTCGGTACTTTTAATGGGTTAAAGATTGGTTACTTTTTTTTTTTCGTTGGCTAATTTAAGGCCTCTTTTTATTGGCTGGCAGCATCAAATTACTACAAAATTTGGATAAGAATTGCCTAATACATTCAAATGAGTTGGGTGACAACCTTTCACTGTTCATATGAACAGTGTAGTTTTTTTTTTTCATTTTCTTTTCTTTTTCTCTTTCATTTTTTTTTCAATTTCATTTTTTAACATTTGCTTGATTTTTTAATTTTTCTTTATTAATTATTTTGATTTGTTTTCTATGAGGTTATCTTAATCTCAAACAAACATTCTAACATTTGGTTTGTGTTTAATTTTATGAGCATCTATTTTGTTTTTGCTATCATATAATTAAGTAAAACTAGTTAAAAAAAAAAACAAAGATCTTAAATCCAGTGGAATTCATTACCCAGATTGGTTAAGTCGCAAAGCCGGGTTGATTCAATATGTCGACGTCTTAATATTAAAAAAAAAGATCTTCTTGAATTCTTTGTTTTTAAAGCCAAACCATGTTTTTTAAATTCTCACACGGTTTAATTTTAAACCCAGGCTAGACTGGTCGGGTAAAGAGATTTCAAAGTTGACTTGTTGAGTTGAGTATAATAACAATACCAAATAGTTTCCTATAACCTAAATATTTTGTTTTCCTAAACTACAGGAGGTACCTAGATATAATACCTTTTGAAAGTCGGGATTCAAATTCAGGGCAAGGTTGAGAGGAAAAGTTATTGTGAATACACTAATTTAATCTTAAGTGATTTGTCTAAGACATAACAAATAATTAATTTAACCTTGTTGTGCATGATCTAGTTCAAAAATATACATAAAATGGTAAGATTACCTCAAATATAGTGTTTAAATAAAAAACATTATGCATATAGAACCTGAATAAATAAGGATTTAATCATTCTATATTGTTTAACAAGAGTAAATTATAAAGTAGTCTCTTTAGTTTTGGAAAACGAATTAAATAATCTATCTAGTTTTAAAAATCAATTTATCAGTCTCTTATCAATGTAGCTGATGATTAATTTAGTGATATTTGTTTCAAAAAAACCCTTCCTTTTCACCATTTTCCCCATATCATCTATTTCTTTTAAAAATAAAATATAAAATAAAATAAGTTAAAAAAGAATGCTAAATGTTCGGAATGACTAAGTTATAAATAGAGCTAAGAATATAAAAATATAAAGGTAATAGAATATATAGTTTATGAAGCAATAAAGACTAATTAACTAGTTCTGATAAAAATATAGCGACTAAATTATAATATAGTCAGCTTGGCAAAGAGAAGTTCAAAGCCTAAAGAGAATTGGAGATGACATCTTGCATAATATTAGGATTCTGTATTTCTCCTTCAAGTTTTTTAAATATTTCGAGATTGATATGTAACATGCCTACAAGTTTGGACTGATATTTCCACAACTATTGGATTTTGGACTCGGCATTCTTTTAATCTAATCCTTACTACCATTTTATCAAGCACACATGCATGCATTTAGAATGCAGTTTTCCTGTCAAGGTTCTTCAACCCCTAAGAATCGAAAACTTTCTAACTTTACCAGTGGCCGGTCATACTGGAAGCAAAATTCATATGTGGGGTTCAAAATTTGGATCAGATCAGTAGAGAGTACTCATATATTTCGTTTTCATGTTGTTTTCGATAAAATTGAAAATATGTATTCATTGCTTTGTTATTGAACTTCAGCATGCAGGAGACCATTGAACGGTATCGAAGGCACGTGAAAGAAAACAACACAAACAAGCAGCCTGTTGAACAGAACATGCTGGTTATCCCTCTTTCCTTTCCTATGAAACCCAATGATCTCTCACACACACAAACACAACAATCCACAGGTTTTCATAGATTCATTATAAATGATCAAAACACCCTACGGAGTGTAAAAATAAAAGTGAGAAATCTATTATTACAAGTACTAGGATACTGTTACATCTTGTAGATTGTTTGCTATTTAGTGTCTAGTAATATTTGTTTTAAATTAACAATATTACATGTTGCCTTCTTGCGCTTTGTCAAATAAGCAACCAAAGTGTTATGACTTTGTCTTGTTCATTAATAATTTGAATAAAACAACCGAATGAAAACTCATATTAATTTGTTGTTTAGTTTAACTATATATAAACACAACAATCATGCTCGAATGAAATTACATAAATTTAAACTTGATTGTATGCTAACACTTGTTGAATCACTTATAATCTAATTTAAATGAATATCAGTTATTGTCAAGGATTAATCATTTATTTTTATGGTTTTATTACTCCTCTATTAGTGCAAATGGATTTATTGTAATCAGTCTTCCTGGATTCCAACAATACCATCATATTTAGTTGCATTACTAAGCAAGATCCACAAACTCTTAAGAAGTATAACTAAAATTCTCCCTGCAAAAGCCAAGCTCTAGTATAGAAGAAAAACAAATGGAAATAATCAGAGCTTAAAAGTGAGTTTAATTTGTTTTTTTAATTTAACTACAAGGTAAAGTATATAAATCCTATATAAACATAGGATCAAAGTAGCGTAAATTTAGAATTGATTGTTTAGTAACATTTACATGTTGAATAACTTTGAATATAATTTAGATGAAGATCAGTTATTGTCAATGATTATTTTTGTCTTTAAAACTTTATTGTTCATCTCTAGCTGCAAATGAATTAAATACAATCAGTCTCCTATGATTTCAACAATGCTATTTTGTTTAGTTGCACTATTAAACAAACTCCATGAGCTCTAGAGAATATAACTTAAAAGCTCTCTACAATATAACATAACCTAAGCTCTAGTATTTAAGAAAAACAAAGGATAAAAAACCAAAGCTTAAAACCGAGAAAGGTAATTTGAAAATTGAGTTGAGAAAGAATCTCAAAATTCATGCAAAACACTCTTCTTTCCGCTCTTTTATAATGGATTTTAAAACCAAAATTAATGTAAAATTAATTCTGGTAATTATCTTGTTATAAAACAAAATTATTAACCAAACATTTATTAACTTGAAAATCTGATTTTTTGTATTAAAAAAAAAAGGTTAAAGAAGAAGATTGTTCAATCTATATTTATGGACTTGACAACCTAAACAAGTCAGTAAAAATAATTCTTTATGATTCAAATAATTATTTTATAACAAAACCAAATCCAAGTCATTTTGTCTAGGTTCATTTATGACTCTTCAACTTTCTATAATATAAACTACTAGGAAATCTTATATTTTTTCAATGTGAAATAGAGAGTTTTGGGTTTCACAAAAACATGCCAACAAAAGTTTTTGAGATCAAATTTTTTTTTCATCCACAAATTTTTTATATCATATTATTAATGTTTTGTGCTAAAGAACTTTAGTTGAAGAATATTTTTTTTAATAAAGTTTTTATCATAAAAATGAGTTAACCTCACTTTTAATTTGTTTTCATACATGTCCATTAACCATGCTTTAAAACTTTTTTTCTAACAACTCTTGTATGTTGAAATTGCTTTTGATATAGTGTTCATAACACAAAAAGCTCTAAAATAGATGACACATCATATGCCTAGAATTCCCAATTGTATATCATGCTTGAAATTCGAAGTGATAGGTATGTTTTTGGTTTTGAATCTATTCGGCTTACAACTGCAGAATAGATTTAGTTGTTTCGGCATCTTTAACTATCAATGAGCATTTGCATGTTTTTGAATAAAAATATTAGACATGTATGTTAGAAATAACAAGGAGAGAAGGCATGAAGGGAGCTCTTATATCAAGTTACTCTTAAATGAGAGGAAATCCTTGTAGATTGGATATAAATATAATATTTGAAAACATATATTTATACTAATCTGGATAATTCAAGATATTTAAAAAGATAAACACATCTTTTAATAGTTATACATAAATCTAGAGGACACCTAAGATAACTAGAACACTTTGTTTTCAAAATTAATTCCAACACTCCCCTTTTAATTATGAAAGTCTCACAATTCTTGAAATTTGAAAAATGTGTTGTAGATGCTTTCAAACCTTTTGTTCTTGTTACCTTTTTGCTTGGAACACACTGATTGTTTTGTTATAGACATTGTCTTATTGCAGCTGGATCAGCTTGGTGCCACCATTTTTTGGATCTTCTATCTTCATCTTGAGAAGATCCCGCTTCTCTCTTTTCATGTGTGATCTTTTTTGTATCACAACTTTTCTCGTGCAAGGAGTTGTTAGCTTGCATTAAGCCTCTTTGAGGCCTTTTCTATTATTCTCTTGATGTAAAATTCCAATTCTTTTGTTGGGTTCTATCATCTTGAACCTCTATTTTTTTTATTTTATTTTAATGTTACTTGTTCATCCACTCTATTTTGGGATTTCTTCCTTTCATCTACACACATGCTTTAGTCATTCTAAACACTCACAAGATTGAACTAGTTCCGATACCATATTAGAAATAACAATAGGATAAGGGTGGAAGGTAACTCTTACATTATATTACTCTCACATGAGAGAAAGTTTGAGAGAGAGAATCTTGATAGACTTGGATTTGAATACAGTTCTTAAACACAAATATTTATACTAGTCCAAGATAATTCAAAAAATTTAAAAATATAAACACACCTTTAATAGTTATACATATAACTAGAAGACACTAAGAGAACTAAAAAAACATTTAGACTTCAAAATTAATTCCAACAATGAATGCATTGCTTTTCTTTTATTCTGCTTTTGGCCTCTTTTGTTGCCAGCAGATGTTTTTGGTTTTACTTATTTTTCTCATGCACATGAATTTGGAATTGCAGCAACTAAAGGAAGAAGCAGCAAGCATGATAAAGAAGATAGAGCATCTTGAAGTTTCGAAACGGTTCGAAGGACTAGTTTTAACCTTTTGTGACTATAGTTTAGTTTGATGAATTGATTGTCCGTTGGAATTAAATATAATAAGTTAATTTTAAAATGCCGCAGAAAGCTACTGGGAGAAAGTTTGGGATCATGCACTATTGAAGAACTACAACAGATCGAACAACAGTTAGAGAGGAGTGTAAGCACCATCCGTGCGAGAAAGGTTTGGCCATAAACACCATTATTACTTTGTTTATGCCTCAAGTCATTTTCAGCTGATAGCCTAGCTAATGCTTATTCTATGTCAATGTTCAGAATCAGGTTTTCAAAGAACAGATTGAGCTACTAAAACAAAAGGTAAATAGTCAATTCTTTTTTTATGCCAAGAACTTGTGAATAAAGAAACCAAAGGCTGTAGAGAAGTTGGATTTTTGTGAGTCCATGTTATGTATCATAAAGGAACCTGGCGTTTTTTCCTTCTCCTCTCCCTGGAATTCCTTTGAACCAAACGATGAAGTAGTGAATAAGATTTTTCAAAGAGTGTTTCGCTAATTGCCAACTTTATGTTCCATGTCCTATTTCTACGTTTCAGGAGAAGCTACTGGCAGCTGAAAATGCAAGACTGTCTGACGAGGTGAACTTTTATTTATATTGCCATTATTTTTTTGACATGAACTTCCGATTAATGCTCGTTTTGTTGTTATCATCGTCAACAGTTGCATGTCTTATTTCCTTTTCTCCGTAGCATAAACTCAAGTAACTAAATCGTAGTCTCAAACCTAGCTGGAGTTTGCTGCATGTAAGTTATGAAATAATTGTGATCAATTCTAGCATAGAGAAGGATCTCGAATCTTCATGTAAGTTATGAAAAACTGCATGGCAACTTTCAGTTTGCTTGCACCTCACTCTTTTATCATGGAATTTCTTTTCTGGAAGACTCTGTTCATGAAATTTCATCTCCCACCACATGAAAATTGTCAGTCTCTAACAAAAATGTTTTGGAAAATCGTTTTAATTTAGCCTTAGCATTTGTGTAAATTCAGGAAACATGCTCCTACAATAAAAGGCCAAATTTACTTATGTTCGTCACTTTTTGTCAATTCAATCCAATTGGACCGAACAATGTAGTATCCTTGAAGCACCTGGTCATACTTTGTTTACAAATAAGTTTAATTAGTCTGAATTGATGAAATGTGACGAATACAAGGTGATATTGATGAAATTTTATTCTTTGGAGCTTGTTTGCCAAATTGGCATAAACTTGGGGGTTAAATTGGGGGGTTTCAGCATATTTATATACAACATGTAGCAATGCAAATTTTCCTTTTCAGTGTGGTGCACAGTCATGGCCAGTCTCATGGGAACAGAGAGATGATTTACCCCGTGAAGAGCAGAGAGAAAGCAGTTCAATTTCGGATGTGGAGACGGAATTGTTCATTGGACCACCAGAAACAAGAACAAAGCGCATCCCACCAAGAAACTAGCGGTGAATGCCCATCGTACTGTGAGGTCAACCTTTTCATATTCTTAGACTCCTGCTAATGCTATATTGCACCTGCGCAAGCAATAATTAAGGCAATAGTATTATTTTAAGAGAAATATATATGCTGTCTGTTAAAAAAGCTACCATTATTGATTGAGATCAACTGTAAACAGGGTACTTAAATACTGTAATTTGGTATATATTTGACGTATCATTAGACTTTCCCTTGTGTGTTTTTCTGACAATAATTTTCTTAAAAACTGTTTACTAGCCAGCCTTGATGCTCATATACCATGATCATTATGGCGTGTGGGTGCGTGCGAATTTGGTTCAAAAGATTTGTTTACGTGATGAGACGATGATGCTCTTCCCTCGCGCGCTCCATTCTTGGATATAAATGACTTGAATCCCAGGTCTCTTAGGGGGGATGAAATCAATTTATTAACTAAACTAGCTTGCATAACGCCCGTCTTCTAATCGACAATCCACGTAAAAGTAAATACAGATACTGGTTTCTGAGGGATGATTGTTCTACGTGAAAGTAAATCATCCATGCATATAAACTCAGAAAACATTATTGTGCTTGCACAAGCATACATGATCGAAATCTGTAGCTTTCTTGGCAAGTTATCGAACCAAAATCATTCTACCTAGGACATGGTAATGGCAATGGTTGATGATGATGTGTATTGCATTACCATTACTAGTATGAATCTTCTCAAGCAGCGCGCCAGGGCGTAAAACTTTGAGGACTGCATCTTTTGGGGGAACTGCAGGGATAGCACCTCTCCTGTAACTGAGATGGCACCACATGCATTTGCAAAGAGCAAGGGTTCCTTTAACTTCTTTTCATCCTGCAATGAGAATTCTTGATTTTCATATGCTTCCTTTGCCATGAAATTAAGTTACCGGGTAGCCTGGAAAAAGAAAAATCACCAGCAATGAAATGGAGACTAGAAAGAACGGCAGCTGAATTAACGTTAGTTCCCATCTCAAAAAAATGACTAATTGATCTGATCCGATATGTCGGATGGGTTTGGAATATTTTAAACTGGTGTACTAATATTGTATTTAGGACAAGACTAACTATTTGATTTGCTATGCTATAGGTTTGATTTTTTTTTTTTTAACAAAAAAAACTGAATATATAGGATTTTACAATATATTTTTTTTACATAAATAATATTAAATGTAAATTAAAAAACTTATCTACATATCTAATTAAATAAATCGAGAACCATTTGTATTAATAAATAAATAAATAAAAACATTAACGATAACTAAATGCGTATTAGAAAAAGTTGAGAGATGGTTCTATTTCAAGATATTTTTATCAAGTTGTGTTTAATAATTGTTTATTAAAATTAATTTTTTATTTAATCAAATGATAGTAAAACTAGATATATATATATATATATATATATATATATATAAAATTGATTGAACAAAATAAAAGGAAAAAAAATATCTCTCAGGGCTGCACTTGTTAAAAATGCTTTCTAAAAATGAATATTATTTATCTTTAAAAATACAGTTCAATTATATAAAATATATAAATAAATTAGAATAATCTCTTCAAAAATTAAATACATATAAATTAATTAAAAAAACCTATTTAAAAAAGACTAAATAAAAAATCAAAGAGAAGATGTATTAATTTAAATATAAATTAAAAATTTATTAAAATAAAAACACATTAAAAAAACATGTTTTTTTTTAATAAAAAATAGAAAAAAGATGTCAAAGTGTCGCAAGCCAACGCTTGAACCATTTAGAAAGGGCTCGCGCAATGTCCCTATTTAAAAAAAAAAATTAATTAGGAAGGATGATATGTCGTCTATCTCAATATTTTTTAAAACAAAAATTCTTGAAGATGCTTTGTCTACTAAGGAGAATGACGCGTCACTTAGTATTCCCCAGATTTCAATCACTATGGTGACCGAAAAAATGATGTCTCTAGTTTTTTTATTCAAAAACTCATTTTTAACCCAAAATACTTTTAAAAAAAAACTAAACATATTAAAACTCTTCTTGATCTTGCATATGTTTTTTAAAGCAATTTTCAAGGTAAAAAAACACTAAACTTAAACTCTCTTTATCAAATGGAATATTTCTTCTCTTTCAAATTAGGAACTAAAAAATTAAAAAAAAATTATTGTGTTTTTTAAACTTTGATCATCTTTTTATTTTATTTTATCTTTAGTTAATAAATTTAATTCAATTATTCTTTAATTGTGAAAAAAAATGCAATGTAAAAAAGAAAATTGAAAATCAAAAGAAAAAGTCAATAAATCTACATTAAAATATGAGTTAAAATGTGAGAAGGTAAATAATACACCCGTATTCAGACTGCTTCAGAGCAGTCTTTCTTAACAATAATATTGGGAAGGATTTGAGTGCTCCTGGAGAGCTGTATGATCCTACTTCTGAGATTTTTTGACCGTTAAATAGGGGACACAAAATATCTGGCTTCGGTTAACCGGGGTTTGGGGGTTCCCGACAAGGAAGCAAATCAGTCATTATTACTCTGCCGGAATCAGTTTTCTGTCTGAAGTTTGGACACCAACAGATAAACAACTGTTGTAGTTGTTGATGACCAAGCGAGGAACTAGGGCCCTATGCATTTGAGTTGTCTGGACTGGATTCGAGAAAAAGAGTGCAATTCCCCAATTAAACATATTAAAAAATCCAACCTCGTAAAAGATGTCCAGCTATTTTCTAGACCGCACTCTAGGCTAAAAAGTCCTACGTTGCCAGGGTAATTATCAGAAGAAGCAGGAAAAGCACCTGCATCCTGAAAGATATTGATTTGAACCAGTCAGCCTGAGGTTGCTGCCTAAGCACCATGTTTCCAAGTTCAACTATACATCACGTTTGAATCCCACTGCGTAGACATCATCAATCCATAGCTTTTCAGTACCTTAAACAGATCTATGTCTGAGGCCACGATATTCAGTAAGGCATCACCAGTCCAGCTGTATCAACAGCACCATCTTCAACACCAGAAACTTTGCCCTTGAATTCCTGCTAGGCGTTGCGCAAAGAAGTCAGTTGATTATTTCTTGCAGCCAGGAACAAAAGAAAAGGAATTGAATGTCTTTCTGCCTGGAATGATGTAAATATGTAATCTGTCGCTCAAGAGGCTCTTAATTTAGACGGTCTCCTGAAGCAGATGAAAGATGATAAACGCCCCCAATTAATGACTGTTTCTAAAAATCAAGAGCTTAAATTATCTTTAACCTAAGCATAAATTCTAACCTTTGTATAGTATCTGCAGCCGTCTGAGCCTTCAGTGGCAAGTAAAAGCTTAAGATTGGGCCGGGTTTAAAGTTCTCTAACACCACAATATTGTCATCCTGCGGATCAGCTCCTTCAGTCAAGCATTCAATATCCTCCTCGTTTACCTGGAAATGCAAGTTATCCTGGTTCCTATATATTATTCACTTGCGTTATAAGAAAAAACCATATTTCACTTCGAAATCCATTTGTGAACCCTAAATAGATAATTTATTTATCTGAAAATAAAGCTAATAAACTTTGTCTACTTAACGATTTACAAGAATTTTAAATAGAAAATCCTATCTATGCTTTAAATCAAATAAGAAACCGGAAGTGTAAAGAAAATTAAAACAATAAATCCTGAAAAACATAGGAAAATTTTTCTTGAAAAGCAATGTTTAGATTAGGAGATCCAAAGGTTATATGAATAGTGAATTTGATCGCTTGAAAAAATTTGAGATATATCTAAATGTAAGATATATCTTCTATTATTATCATTTTAAGTCGCCATCTTGATTTGACACAATCAAATCTTCTTGAATTTAGATTTATTTTATTGATTCATAAAATTTTTTGCTAAACAATCCACATCATCTACTGAAATAAATCCCTTTCTAGTTAGGATAGATTCAAATTAACTTGAATGCTCATGAACTTTAGTTTCAACATGATGTTCGACTGCATCAATATTTAACATTGAAGTCTCAAATTGTTCAAACATGCACCTTAATAATGTCAGCTTCATTCCATGTGTCTTGATGTCTTTCCGAGCAGCTTCTTCATATGGCCATTGTAGCAATCTCAAATTTGGGTCATAAGAGAGGAGGCAACCAGCATTCTTAGCAATGTCCATGGCAGCAAGATGAGCAGACTTGCAAGGTTCCTCAAGATATTATTGATCCAATATTGCAAAGGCCATAACGTTTGATCCTCCAATAAGGAAGCATACTCAGTGGTCAAAGTAGAATGTTCAGGCTGGGAATCAAATGAGTAGGAATAAAAATCAACACACACCGGAATCCCCATAGAATTTGGAACCAAGAGTGACTGAAAACAATAATTATCTTCAAGATATGTAACACTTAGACCAATAATCCAAGTGCCTGGAATAAAAATCAAGAGAAAAAAAGTAGCCAATAGCAATATTCCTGAACTCAAAATGCTTCAACCTCATTAAAAATGAAATGAATGAAAAGTAAACCATATAGAGTGAATAAAACCTACTGGAAACACAAACAGGATCTCTTCAAGAAATGAGCAAATCTAAAGAAAAGGGTTAGAGTATCATCGAGCTAGCCTTTTCTATCCGAACCCGCAATAGTAACATGGGAACAAACTCACTCCACGTACCTTCCGAGTAAAATCTCATAAATACTTTAAAATGCACAGAATTTCAGATCAAGAATCAAAATGGGAAAGCAGTGAAAACCAAGAAAAGGACATGGTATACCTTTAGTAGGACTTTTTATCTAACTTCTTGGACGAATAATTCTTGAAAGAGCGCTCAAGCTTCACAGGAAAGCTGCAACTTGACATTTTCAGCTCTTCCTTGTTCACAACTCCACCCATTATATGCACTCCAAATCCGAACTGAACGACCGACATTCTCACTGACTGCACTCCACTCATTTCCTAACTTTCACAGGAAAATTTGGAAACAAAAATATCTATCCAATCTATCTTCTTCTTCTTCTTCTTAATTTTTCAGTTTTGATTTTAAATAAATAAATTAACCATAGTACAAGCTAATTTTATACAAACTGATCACGCATGCCTTCACACACACACACACACACTTTAATTTGAAATCTACATTTTACCACTTGTATATATATTTTGCTGTGCCATATGCATTGGGCCCTGGAAAGCAGGAGGCTTCTGGGGCGTCCTGTGATCATGCATTTTTCAAAATTTTATAGCAGGAATCATGCGAAAGAGGTACTCCATTGGATTCTGATTTACTATAAAAGTGGATATCAAGGATTTTTTTTGTTTAGATTCTTTCAAAGGCCCATCGGGTCTGGGCTAATGGGTCCTTTCACAATTCACACGTTATTCAAACTTATTATACATTTATTTATTTTTACAATATTTCCTCTTTTTTTTTTTTAATTATGATTCGGACATTTGACAAAACAGATAGCAACAAATTGAAGGACATTTGATCAATTCTTTCGTGGGATATTCTTGCTCTTGATAGTTTGAAATTCGGTATATGTGCTAGTTTTTTGAGACTACTTATCTCTGGGCATAGTTAAATTGGCTCCATGTTTCTCATCAAATTGAAGCTAATCATATTATATGTGTATCCTTTCATAAATGAATCTAATCATCCAGGATAACTGTTGTAAATGCAAATTGCAAGAGTTGCCTTTATTTGCAAGGGACTTGGGGGCCTTAAAACAAGCTCTGCAGCAGAAAAAAATTCATTTTAAATTCACGGATTGGAAATGGAATTTCTGGCTACAGATCGAGAAGCTCTAGACAGAAAGGAATACATTACTTTAGTTCAGACTTAAATTATTACAGTGAGACATAGTGTGTCTTCTAAAGTATGCTGTTTAGAAGAAGTTTCATGTCTTGGTTACATAACAGCCTATTTATACAAACATGCAGTTGAAACACAAGAAATCCAATAAAAAAACCATTCAGGCATTCCAAATATGTAGGGCTGGGCATGTTACTGAATGCCTTGATTTGAAGAAGTGTTCAAACTTCAAAGGATCCATCCCTGGAAGAAGTTAGTCTCGTCAGGCATGCTTTTTGAAGCAGACACAGAGGATCCTTCAGCTGGAACATAGTGATGATACCTGTTTTAACAGCAAAAACCAAAATCTTTTTAGAACACGTCCTTCTATACCTTGCTTCTAACAATAAGACCAGTGGATGAATGAGTACTGGATCCTAGATTCTTTTTCATCAAGCTTTATGAAGTGCTCCCACCCACTATTGATTTGATTGTCTAGAGAGCAATCCCTGATCTTAGGAGGGAAGAATCTAGGTCAGGTTACCTGTCTAAGCAATATATATTCACCCTGGCCTCTTCTTTCTAATATTTTTGGCAACAATTAGAAGAAATGTTTACTTGAAGTTGCAAACACAGACAACACTCATCCACATGCCAACGCCAAAATTATTGTGCATGCTAGAAATTAGGAATACCCAATTTGTAAGACAGGCCCTGGATCACAGTCCATCTGGCTGGATTGAGCACGATGCAAGTGGAAGTTGCTACTTCCATCTGCTGCACCAGAGTTCCAATAGTCTTGAATGGCTTTAAGATTTTGTCCTTCTGCTTCTAGCTGAAATGCAAGGCATTGTAAGGGAAAAGCTTAGAAATATTGCTGGTAACATGATCTGATATGAATTTAATTATCATATTTTTTGCACGAGTGCTGATAATTGTTGAAGCAGAACCTTAAGTTTGAGATGCCTGTTCAAGTCTCCAAGGTGACGCTCCTGCCAAAGCAGATCAGAAAGTGATTAGAAGAATGAATTGAATTTTGAGGTTAGGGGCAGGTTGTCAATAGTGAAAGCAACAAGGATCATGAAATATTCGAAGAACTACAGCCGTTTTAAAGCAATTGGTGTATACAAATTCATTGTTGTATACTAGAGTCCTGTCCATTTCCAAATGTTTGATCACATTCGGTCGGTACAGACAGATCCAAGTTTTATGTGCATGTAAGAATCGAAAGGGAAGCAACTAAACCTTCTGAGTTCCAAAACTACTATATCTTAGCTCAACAATACACAGAGAAGATTCTGACTTGTTAAAACAATTATTCTCAGCATAGTGGCTTTGCTTACCTTTTTGCGCAGGTCTTCCATTTGCTCTGTCAAAATCTGCTGCTGTAATAAAAAACAAAAGGATAAAATAAATTGTGTTAATCTTTTGAGCTAATTGACCTAGTCCTTCACTTTAGACAGAAGAAAACAGAAGCTGGTTTCCTGCATTTTATCATGTATGCATACATGTCCATATTGACTGCGGAAATATAAGGTTATCTTTTTCATGCCTAGGATTGGACATATGCTTTTACCCATATGCATGTATAAGATACCAAGCGATAAAAATGATTAAAATTAAACATTTGCTATCTCCATTGTTACGAAAGTTCAGGTGTTATGCACCAACTTTGATGGAGTACCAACAAGAAGCGAGTGAAGAAGATGATAATTTATAGAAATCGTATGTACCTTTCTCTGCCTAGCAAGTGCAAGAGCTCCTTCAAGCTGTTTCTCAAGATTTTGTAGCTCTTTCACATTCAGGGGCCCAAGATCCTCCCCAAGCAAATGCCTTGCATAACATTAGAGTGCTATACATTAGTATGGTATTATCTATCTTCTTACTAGGCCTATCATCAACTTCATTGGCAATTCAAAATTCAATTAAAATGAGACATGGTCTTAGAGATTCAAAAGTTTAATTTACAACCTTTGAGTGCGTTGAAGGGATTCATACTTTGCCTTTAACTTTGTCGCCTCTAGGTACCAGCTCTGCATTGTTACTCAAGGGCAAGATAGAACATGTCAGGTTGAGTTTGTAGCATATGATTTTATTCCACATATATATATTTGCAGCAAAACTATCAGTTCATAACCCATAGTAGGTGCTAGGGGAAATATCTTGGAATATTCTCTAATTTGAGCCGACCTTCTTGGCAACCACAAAGGAAACTAGCGAGGACTAAGTCTTAACTGTAATGTCACAGAGATCGCGAATTTAAACCATCTCCGGAATCAAATTTAGCTGTTTGCTACCCTACTTTTGCAAATGAAATTCCAATGCTAAAAGCAAACAGAATCCACTAGGGGTGAGAAACTGCATGTTAGTGTGATCAATTGTCAGAAATTTGTGCGGAAATGCTTGCAATGATGATTTTGTTTTTTTTCCTTTTGGTTTACAAGGAGACTCCAGCCTGTCTCTTATAGGGGTGGTCATCATAACATGCCAACTGAGCTACAACAGTTTCATGCATCAGAAGATTTTAAAGCTAAATTATTGTTCTACAATTCCTAGTATAACTCAAGATCAGTTTTCCAAAATTGAATAGTTTGTGATTATAGTCCATACACAAAGAGTGATCAAATAATTGAAGGAGCAGTAGAAAAATAAAAGGCAAAGTTTCATTTTCTCAAGAACTAGAAAACAAGCGAGGCAACATGTGTATGACCTGTTAACTAAAATGAAATATATAAGAGGCTCGCGAAAGAAATCAGGACGAATACAAACCTGTGTCTCACGTTCAATGCTGTTCTCTTGTGGAGTGTAGCAGCAGCGTTGATAACGCTCAAGGGTTTTGGTAACACTGAAGAAAAAATTTGATGGTAAACATAAAAATTTATTTGATGAGTGCGAATAAAAGGCCAGATAACCTGTCATGCCACAAAAACTAGGAGGAAAAGATAGGAAAAATATGCTATGGATGCAGGTAAGAGTCACATGACCATATATAAAAATGAATATACTAGAATATGACGACAAAATGGCAACAGTAGCTTAAACATCAATTAATTAAGATGCCATCAATCTTACACAAATCGGATAATTTTGCATGAACAATGCTGGTAATTGAAATCTCTAGTCATATTTATGCCATTTGAGAGTAGGGTATGAATTAGGGCCCCTAGGGTTCTTTTAAACACACTTGAATACCAATTGCCTGTACTAACCATTAGGGTTAAGGTCATGAGGGAACTGATTAATATTTTCTTTCTGCTATCTTTTCATCATACAGTGAAAATCTTTACTCGTTTCTTGTACTGCTATTGTTTTATCATAATAAAAATCCGTACTCCATCAAGCGTAACTAAAGGAGAGCCTATTGATTGTGCAATCTGCTCAACATGAAAACTAAAACTACACAGGAGTAAGTTCTTACAAAATCAAAAGTACTTCGTCCACAAGCATTACTATTAACAGGCAAGAGTAGCTAGAGTACTCAAGAAATAATTAAATCACGACTGGCACACGCAAAGGAAACGGCTAGATGCATACAAACCTGCAGCTAGCAGGACCCATAAATGCTTTTTTGACTGTCTAAATAGAGATAGTGTTACTTTCTGTTTGAAAAATTGCATTGCATGAACATTAATCTCCTAACCCACATGCATAAATAAACCTATCCACCCCTTCACAGCCAATCCCTTTATAGTATACCAGTTCAATTTGATGACCTTTTGTCATTGACAAGAGGGATAAATAGTGATTTGAAAATTACTTATTCCTAAAAAGTTTTCTTATATTTGCATATAATCCTTCTTCAGGAAACTTTCTTCTTTTAGAAACTTTCTTGTTAACAACACAACATACTTTCTTTTGCCATATAAATAGTTTTTTCTCATCAAGATGCAATTTGTTATTTAATGCGTGCTAAAAAGTAATTTTTGTCACTATTTTTTCAAGAACAATTTTCTTTTTTCACTTTATCTTTTATATTAATATTTACAGCTTGACTTTCACCTACAATCAGGTGAAGGGTGGGAGATAGATTATAATTAATCATAGTACGAATCATTATTATATCACAACTAGTTAATTTAACAATTTTTCTATTAATTAATTATTTTCATATCTCTCAAGGTTAAAAAAACCAAAAAAAAAAAATGATAGTTATATATTGATCTACCCCTTTCACTATGAGAAGAAAAAAAAAGGTTCAAGATGATGGCTATATTTCTCAGCATTTATGAATCTAGATATATAGCAAATTAGCACCAGTACATATATATTCTACTTTATTAATTAATCTATTCTTGATAACTCCACAGCGCTAAAAAAAACACCGAGTAATGGCCAGTCAACACATACGTAGAGGGATCGGGAAGGAAAAAGATCTTTTGACCAAAACATCAATACTACCAGGGAGTTCTATGAAATTGGTGTATATGGCAAGATCAGTGCATTAGAGAGAGAGAGAGAGAGAGAGAGAGGTCATGCAATACAGAATACAGTTCATTAGACAGATTTTAAATCTCGTTCACAATTCAAAGCTCAAAGGATCCCATGGAAATCAAAAGGAAAAACCACATCTTGGGTTTTGGAGTAGCACAAATTCATGCTAACTTCACATGATATGCAAAACCCTGACATCACTTGCTACTTTAAGCTACACTGAATAAATAACGAGTTACCAGATGTTTACCTAATTTCATATTTTACACAAACAAATATTATCAAGAGAAGATTGAAAATTAAAAAATGTAAAAAGCAAGACTTTCTTGACCTTATGAGACCTGGTGCTCAACTCCAGAAACTGCTTAGCAAGAAAGAGACAGACGATGAACCAAAAAAAATACCTAAAGATCAAAACTTTGGCCTGCTTCATCAACCACCTAGAGGGAAGCACCCAAAAGATCTTAAGATCCAAATATATCAAACCCAATATAAACTTTGATGATGGGCATGGGTGGCCAAAAATTTATTTGCCACTTAAGCTGCACTGCCCTAATCAATTTGTTGTAGAGCAGAGAAAAAGAAAAGAGAGAAGAAGCATGGATAAAACCAGCTGATCAAAGGATGAAAAGAGATGAAGACAAAACCGAAAAGGAAACGCAAAAGAAAGCCCTAGATCTTGCACAGAGGTCCAAGAAGAAATTTTACTTTTCACTTTTACATTAAATAAACCTAGAACCCAGACACGGACACCAGAGAAAGAGAACTAAGGGTTTTGTGATGGACTTTGAAACGTGTCCTTGTTTTAATGGAAAAGAAAACTCCGAAACCCATCGAGATTTGCAATGTATTCTTACATATATGAACCCAAAAGCCCTCTAGAAATCAAGAGTTAACCTGAGAATAAAGAGATGTCAGACAGTCGTTGGAGAAAGGCATCCCAGGAAAGAATCAAAGAAAGCAAGTACAGATCAGTGGAACTGGAGTCTCACAACAGGGTAGCGTCAATATTGCAAGAAAAATAAAAATGGTAGCATCATCAAGAAAACAGGAGAAAGAAAGCAAGAAATCTGTAACAAAAAAGAAAAAAGCAAAGGTACATGTGTCTGTATATTTAGCAAGAAAACACGGAACTTATTATATTAAAAAAACGATAGCAATTTAGAGCTGTAAGTGATTAAAAAAAAAAAAAGCGAATAATTAAGCTTAGAAAGAACCCTTACAGATCAAATAGAGGGGGAGAAAAATATACCTAGCACTACCAAATTCATAGAGCTTGCCACGACTGGAGAAGATGATAAGGGCAACCTCAGCATCACAAAGCACTGAAAGCTCATAGGCTTTCTTAAGCAAGCCATTCCTTCTTTTAGAGAAGGTAACTTGCCGGTTGATCTTGTTCTCTATCCTCTTCAACTCCACTCTTCCTCTTCCCATTCTTTTTGTTCTCTCTTGGTTATAGCTATATGATTTTTAGGTATACAAGGCTATCTGTGTCTGATAGGAGAAAAATGGGGCTGAAACAGATACAGGAGAGGTAGTACTGATGATATCTGTGTGTTTGCGGTGTCTCTGTGAGAAGTGGAAGTTAAGGTGATGTATAAATAGAGAAAACTGGATCTTCTTTTACAATAAAACACTGAATTTCTTTACCTTTTTTATTTCTTATTCTTTTTTCCACTGTAATTTTAGCAAGTTGCCTGTCCGTTCCCCATATCTCTCTCTCAGTGAAGATCAGTTTCTTGGTAACAAAGTTACTTCTTCTTACTTTCTTCACGGTAGCGTGAGATCACGCTCGGAACCATACTATATAGCATGAATGCTTAGAATGGAAATAGGATTGCTTGAAAATTCTGAAAATCTTGATCCATGAGAGAAAAGGCAAGAATAATAGTACAAAGTGGGTGCTTAACTTTGTTTTCTAAGAATATTTGCTACATTATATAGCAGTTAATTGCACCACAAAATGCTTCAGTTTCAGTTTTCAGTGTATTAATTCCAGTAGTACGAGTACCCATTTACGCTTTGACACGACTTATTTGAATGCTGGTGATTATTCTTATTCTTATTATTATTATTTCCTGTTTTGACGAATTAATGGGATCCAAGAATTTTATTAATTGTGAAAATAAAGGGAGATACAAGGCCATAGAGAGAGACCAGGTAGCAGAAACATAAAAGATGGAAATAATCAAAGCAGCAACTAGGCAGCAGGAATGCCAAACTTGAGAATTTATAACACCTAAAGGAGGCCGCTATGCAAATGCAGGAACTGAAAGGGATCATACACCACCTTGACTCTTGAAAACAATATCACAATATATCAACTTCGTGATGTAGGGCTTGGCTGATTACAATAATCTAAGAATTTTATTAAAATAAAACTCGGGAATTACATGAAAATATTTGAGTTTGATTTCAAATCAGAAGTATTTTCTTGAATTTAACCCAGTACTCATTGATGCTTGAAAACATTTGCTAGAGCAATTGTAAAATTTATTTATAATAGATCTGGATCTAGCTGTGGTGGATTTTCACATAACTATTTAGATTTTTAAAACTATATTACTTTACAATCTAATACTGTTAAGTCAAGTCACTGTAACACTTTATATGCTAGAAGGTTGGATGAAATTTAAAAAATAGTTTTATATTAAAAATTTATTTAGTATTTTTGTGATGTGCCTATTATGTTGCATTGTCTTATTCGGTGTTGTATTATAAGGTAAAGGTAGTATTTAGTAAGTAGTTTTTATGTTGTGCTTACAATTTAAATAAACTAAATAATCTTTGATTGAATTTTATCATTATACTTTTGAGATATAAAATGACCAATAAAATCTGTAGCATACTAAAAGATATTTTATAAGCTTATTTTATTTATATTACATGATTTATAACTTTTAAAACTTACATGTATCTATATATAATTTAATATATGCAGTTACATCATTTCAATAAAATCAATAATATTAAAAAAATGAAATAAAGTTACATGAAATAGTATTATATCTTTTATGCGCTTAAAAAATTTAATGGATAAAAATCATTTTAATTAAAAAGAAATGAATTATAGGTATCTAATTTTGTTTGAAAACCAAAGGGAAAACCCAGCTTCTTTTAAAGCACAATAATACCAAACATCTAAAAAAAAAGCAAAATTTCCAAAACCTGTTTACTTTATTTTATTTTCTTTAATGTCTTAATAATGCTACTATTTAACAAACAATTTCGAAACTAATTCTCCCTCTAGTATGATCTTGAACACTATATCAATATGTGTTGATATCTTCATTAAAAATCTAATCCTTTCAATCCTCTTTTAAATTTTAAATTAAAACAATATATTGGGAGTAACTCCATATTTAACATAAGTCAATTAGAAAGAGTATTTATTTTAGGTTGTATGTGGTTCTGAGATATAAATAATAGAAATATGTTTGTTTGAAAAAATAAAAATAAAAATGAAAAATAAATTGATTTATATGTTAATTTGAAAATAAATTTATATCATTTTAAATAAAAATTACATGAAAATATATTCTATTTGTCTTTACTATTATCTCAAGAAAGCCACCAAATCAAACATTACCATAAAGTTTCGATATAATCATTTGCTAAATTTGCATTTATATACTCTTACCCCATAGAATCATGGTATGACACTCAACCACTACTTTATTCGTAGGGCCTGTTTAAAAGTGTAATTATAGTTGTTTTTTAAAATGTTTTTCTTGTCAAAATATATTAAAATAATATATTTTTTATTTTTTTAAAATAATTTTTAAAATCAGCACATTAAAATGATCTAAAACATATATAAAAAATTATTGTTAGCAAAAATTTAAGTTTAAATTTTTTGAAAACACGAGTTGGCCCGCATTTCCAAACAGACTCTTAATGTTTACTAAAATCGCCAAAAAAAAAGCTAATTACCTAATAATTTTCTACTTTTGATACATCAAGTGTTCCTTCTGCACATTGGATACACTAAAATTAGTACAAAGTCATAATTTCTTTTTTAGTCCCAGCAAGCTAAACATTGCATTAAGAAGAAACCAACTATAATTACGATTGATGAAATTAAGGAAATACAATTAAATGATGCGTCACATGCCTTCTTTTTCAGTCTTAATAAATACTAGATGACCCGAATCACGCATGGTCCAATTAGTGGTTAATTACTTCATTAATTTGCTTCCTTCCATGAGCAATTTCAAAGCTGGGGTGGAGCTGCTTTTTGGCTGTGGTTTAAAACGAGACATCCGATATTTTACTTGTTTGTCCCATTATTACTTGTATTGTCAATTTCTTGTATATATAGATCAATGGTTCTTGACCACCTTCAGATTTTACTTTTGTGAAAGAAAGGGAAAAAAAAAAAAACTAGTTCCCCATTTTTGCTGTAGCTAGCATGCACTAATTATTACTACTAATTAAGTCATTAACTAGACTCTAATGATAACATATCACAGAAGTTGGTCTTCCAGGAACTTAGATCACATGCAAATTCTCGTTAGAGTTGAGACGTTGCTCTACCATTTAATTTTTATTTATTGGATAAAATTGATCCATCGGGCATATGTCCTTAGCCCTCTCAAGTGTTGGGTCATTAGTCCCCTATGCCCTCTTTTTCTTTCTTTGATTTACTCTTTCCCCCACAATCATGCTTATTAAACCATATCCCCTGGTCAGAGTGATCATAAGACTCAATCCTCTCCGATATAATTTTTTTACCAGGTTTTAATTTAAACCGGCAAAAACAAAAAGATTAGGTCAAATTTGATTGATTAACGGCTCAGTTAACTTGAAAAATGATTGTTTTGAATTAATTCTACAACTCCGATTGATCATCAAGCAATATAATAACATGGGTTTTAATTTTGTTGAGTCAAGATCTTGAATCAACTTTAAAAACTATGTTTATAGGTGTTTGGGTACATATATTTGATGACCGGAAGATTTTGATTCAAGTCGAAGTTTAGATATATTTAATTGTTTGATATTTCTATTTGTGCTTGTGTGTGGTATTGGAATTTATTTTAAGAGATAATATATTAAACATTTTTTTCAATCATATTCTTGCTTAAGAAAATCAATATTGATTTGTAATTTGTAATTTTTATATATATTTTTTTCCATTAGTTTTTGTGTTGAAAATTAATTGTCTTGTGCATTGCATATGATATTAAAAAAAAAAAAAACTAAGGATACTAAGTGAAACACAAATACATATTATTATGGATTACTACAATCAAATTACTATTTTATCATTCCCATAAAAAAAATAAAACCATTAGATTTGATATTAAAGGTAGAACGATATTTTTCACATGATTTATTAGTCATTATTAGATTGATTAGGAACATATAAGTTTTTCCTATTTACTTTAGCACTACACTTAAAAGTAAAATTTATTTACTTGGTGTATATGGGCTTTTTTGTACTTTCATTGTGTTTTCTTTATTATAATCAAGTTCACTTGGGGATGACTTAGTAATTGAATAAATATTAAAATAAAAATTATTTAAAAAAAATAGTTTGCATGCGTCAATGTGTAGATAATGACATTGAAATTGTCCTGACTGCCTCTCCTTGTTTAAGTGGCGTGAGTGGTCAATGGACATCTAGTTTGGCGTCGATAATAATTTTTTTTTCTTATTTTTTCTCTTATCCTTGATTTTCATACATGATTCTCCAAATTTTCAACGCAACCCTTTGATTTGTTTTTCATTCAGATTTTGTTCATATTCTTTTGATTGTTATTTATTTTATTCGGAATAATTTATAAAATTAAAATTTGTTTTCAATTTCATCCCTCTTTATTTTTTTTATCTTTCAAATTTGGTATCCATTCTTTTATTTGCTATTTGTTTTACTTGAGATAAAATTTTAAATTGAGATGTTTTTTTTCAATTTTTCCTCATTAAGTTGTTTTTCCTATCAGATTTGACCCTAATTTTTTTAATTCTATTTTTTTTAACTTGGAATTTTTTTAAAATCAATATGTTTTTTGGTTTCATCCTTTAATATGAAATATCTTGGGAATTGAGCTTTTTAATTGAGTCTGAATTTAAAATTTCTCAGGTTACGAGTTTGGAAGATTAACACAGGTTTAGAAGATTCGTTTGGATTTGCTCGATTTTTTTCCTTCTTTTTTTAAGCTAGTGTTTTTTTAATTTTATCATTTAGCATTTATTTAATTGAATATTGGACTTCGTTATTTTTTTTTATTTGCTTTTTATAAGATTTTTCACTAATTTAAAAAATAATCTAGATTATCTCAAGTCTTTTTATTTATCATTATTTGTTAAATTTAGCTTTTTAAAAGAAATTTTATCTTTGAATTAAATTAAATTATTTGATTAAATATAAGAATGAGATACTTACTTTATGATATTTTGTTTGGTTTGTTTTTTGAGTTATTGCTCTAACAATACGGGCAACCACTTTTAATTAGTCTCGTCGTGCAACTTTTAATAATAATATTAGAACCGTCTCAGCGATGATGAGTCACTAATAAGTTTTTGTTTATTTTTTTGAGTATGATATTGATAATTTATTTTTTATGGTTAATTATTAAAAAAAAATCTTTTTGCTGCTTTTTTTAAATCATTTAAGTTTTCTTGTAAATCAAGTATCAATGTCGCCTGACAATTCATTTTGTCATCATATTCGAAGAAGTGGCCTTTTTCATGCCTCGGTATTCGGTTCCCTGACAATTCCCACTCTCCCTCAAACTGAAATAGCCAATTTTCTAACCCTCTCGTAATTCACAGCTATTTTTTTCCTAACCGCAAACAGAACACCCATTAAACAATTTTAATCCTTTGTGAGTTCTAATTTAATTTGCAGTGGTAATTAAGAGCCCGCAATATTATGTTATATATCATTATCAGTCTTTAAATGCATAAAGTATCTTGATTCTTGTGCATGTAATGCATCAAGGATTTGGGTTGTAATCGATTCTTCAAGATGGAAAAATTTTAAGACAAATTATAGCGCAATTTATCATAAAAGAAAAAAAAAGACAAAATGAATATTAATTTTTTAAATAAGATATTCTCAAGACAGGTTTTGCGTGCGAAACCCATTTTTTTCCTGATCCCGTTGAGATAAATGATCCACATTTAAACTGGTACATAGACTATCCAATCATTGAAAACATAAAATAAATTACTTTTATAAGTAATTAAGCAGATTGAAACTCTTCCACTTTATCATATTTTAGTTTCTGCAGCCCAGCACTCATGCTAGATGTCGCCCATACAGGCATCGAGATCAAGAAATTACCTTCTAAATATTTAGTTCAGAATAAATAGAAGATTCTAATAGACTGATTTTATTTAAAATTTTAGGGTAAGAAATTAGTTATGGCCAGAAAAAGTATAAGTAATTCCAATGCACATTAGAGGTAAATTACATTATGTTGTATGAATATGATTTAAAGGTGTTAATGGGTTACTAATTAATTGTAACTGGTGGTTCGTCTATAGTTCAAAACGAAGATTTACACTAATGAATAAATCTAGTATTTTGAATATATTATGAACTCGTATACCCAAGTAAATTTTTATAGGAAAAATTCATATAGATACCCTGACAAGATTTACTTATCCTAGAATGTGAAAGTATTGTTTTCCACAATCCGTATATTATGTTGAAAAACACTCTCAATTAAAATTGATGAATATCCAAAATAATTCTGAAAATTTTTTAGTCAACTCTTATACTTAAATACCAGTCTACTGATAAATCCAGCATCTATATTAGAATGTTAATCATTAATTTGGAGGAATTAAAATATTTAGAGTTATATATTAGTAAAATCTTTAAGAAATTTTACAAAATTATTGTATATTCTGAAAAAAAATGCACATAAATTTTTTAAAACAATGCTAAGAAAACATTTTCCCCTTCTTTTTAAAAATATAATTTTCATGAGGATGGGACCGTATCCAACAAGTAAAATCATCTATTATTATTTAGAATCATACGAGTAGTTGTTTGTTGGGTGGGATTACTCTATACAATTGCTCAGTCTTGTCTAAACCACTAATTAATTTCTGTAAAGGGTGTCACAGGGTTGGACAAACTTGCTAACAATTAACAGAATTGGCATGACCATGTGAATAGCTTTCCCTTCCTTTGAGAACCCATAAACAAACATCCCTGACTGGCAGTAGCATCATATCATATCATTTACCCAAAAAGAAAAATAACCACAAACAGACGCAAAATAGGTTCGAGAGATTAAAAGGAATAAAGGCAGCTGCACCGACTTGTAGTAGTATCATATCATTTATAAAGCCACGCACGTTATTTTCTTGGGGGACCCATCAATGACACAGTACCATTAGGGTTCAGTGGTGGTGGTGGTGGTGGTTGTTAGGGCTTTCCATTTAGGGAAAGTCTTGATGGCTCAGTCGGGGGACCCTTCACTATCTTGGCCCAGATGAGCTTTTGACTGTGTAAGAACTAATTAAGCATGCAGCCTCTGTTTCTCCTTCAGCGATGGCCGGTTTATTTTTATATTTTATAAGTATTTTAAAAAATATATTTTTTTTTTATTTTAAATTAATATTTTTTGATGTTTTTAAATTATTTTGATATACTATGCTAAAAATAAATTTTTAAAAATAAAAAAAATATTATTTTAATATATTTCTAAATAAAAATATTTTAAAAAACAATTATAATCATGCTTTTAAATATATGCTATAATAGCGAACGAAGAGTATACTAATTAGATGCGTGGTTGTAGAAATTAATTTGGTGTAAAACTCCCAGCAGGTATATATTTATTAAACATTGATTATTTATTTACTAAAAACTCAGTTACGATAATTGCCATATTTTGTTTCTTTTAATATTTACATCTCATAATTACATCAAATCATAAAGCAGTAGAAAAAAAAAAAAAACCATAGCATGATTGTTGAGAGGTTAGGGAAACTTTGTATGGCACGCTTCCTCTCACTTTCATAGCACCGTAGCTCGTGCGGAGTGGGGTATTGATTTATTTCAGAGTTTTTTTTTTCATCTTCCATTTTTTTATTGTAAATTGTATTATGCTATTTTATAATTTGAAAGAGTCACACTTGCAATTAATAAGTCACAAATACCATGCATGATTCTTTTAATTGTATTGTTTTTTAGGTATATTATTTTAATATAGATATTACTATGTTAGAGTTAGAAAATACTCTCATGTTTGATGATGATGTGCCATTAAGAGATATTGAGATTGTTATATTATAAGAAAAATGCTTTTATTTTCTAATGAAATGAAATCTGTGTAGAATGTAACAAGCTGCTTGGTCCACGTTTCGTCATGAATCATATCAATGTTTTTTAAATAAAAACATGATATGCAAGTGTTTTGAGGCTTTTTCTTATATATAAAAAAATAATCATAGATTAAAATTTTAATAACTCATTTAATTAAATAAATAAAAAATATTCCATGCTAATAAATGCAAAAATTAATGTTAATGGTAACTAAAAACTAAACTAAAAAATCAAGAGAAAAATGTAAATCAAAATACTTGTTCTCGCAACATAGGTTATGAACCTGGTTTTGTTTAATAAAATTTTTTTATTCAATTTTTTACTTAATCAAACAATGATAAAAATTGACATGCACGATAAATCAAATAAATAAAATAAAATAAAAATATTATGTTGGATTGCATTAAAAAAAGGCGCCTATTAACATCAGGAAAAATGTTATAATCTTATTCGTAAACCAAGTAAAAATTTAAAAATATTTTATTATAAAATACTAAAATTTGTTATATTTATTTATTTTAATTAATCTTAATTAAAATCAAATACATAATAGGTTGGGAATCCCACACATACATTTAATTAATCTCTTTTAATTAATTTTAATTTTAATATAAATATTAAATTAAACCTAAAATAGGGTCAGTGTTTGGACCTAGGTGGCCTAAAAAACTTGGCCCATTAAAAGAAAAAGCCATGCACACAGGCCTGCAAAGCTAGGCCTACATTCCTGGTTGTTTTTTTATATAATAAAAATAAATGACATATCGTATATTTTTATTTAAAAAAAAATAATAAAAGATGATGAAGTGTCTCCCTCCTTACCTAGTTTTCGACCACAAGACAAGTGGTTGGAAAAATGAGTTGGTGATTTTTTATCCAAAAAAATATAGTTTTCAATCTATTTTCATTTTAAAACACTCAATAAACATTGTTATGATGTTAATAAACAAATAAATCAACTTAAAACATCTTAGATTCTGTTTGAAAATAAATAATTAAAATGAAAGAAAATATCATCTCTCAATCCCTATTCTATTTTTTCTAGCAAGATGAAGGGGAGAAATACCTCAATAGAGCTTTTCTCGTCAAATGAAACTTATTGGTAAAAAAAAAAAAAAAAAAACCTTTTTCATGACTGGAATATGACAAACCAACAACTTTCTCTTTCTCTTATTGTTTTATGGCAACTATCTCTCTTCTCTCTCAAAATTGAAAAACAAGAAAAATAAAGTTTTTAACTAAAACAATTCTAGCAAATTGACCTAAAACACAAATAGATTAAAAAACAAAGAGGGCTTGCTTACTTTGTGCATTGAAGCTTCACAAAAAAAATCAGCAATGGATGTCGACATTACTCATAGATGTAGATCAACATCAGCGGGTTGAGGTGGCTATATTTGTAAAAAAATAGAAGGGCTGCTAAAAACATTTATGGTAGGAGGAAGCAACAATAAAAAAAAGAAAAAGAAGAATAGGGGGAGGGAACTATTGGTTATAGCTTATTTATATTTTTCAACAAAATAGTTTTGTTTGTAAATAATAAGTGTCAACTTTCCCATGGAATTACCAATTTTTTTTTTTTTTAGTTCGTTAACAATTCTGTTGAAAATTACCAACAAAATATATTCCGTCAAAAATTTTCAATGAAAATTCTCCACTGCTATTTCAATTGAAAAGCTCCGACAAAATATTATCCATAAATGTTTATGTTGTTATTTGTCATTTTTTTCTGGTAGTGATGGTAGGTGTAAAAGTCATAATTTATTTAATCTTTGATATGTATTCCATTACCGTATACTATTATACTTATAAATAGATAAAATATATATTAAATAATATTCGCTTATTAAGTTGGTTGAACTCACCCCTTTGTTTTTATATTATTTCAGGTTTCTAGCTTTTGTTAGCAGGTTAATCTTTGATTGAGAGTTCCTGCTACTTTATTTATTGGTATGTCTTATTTGCTACTACGAGAATTTTTATTTTTATTTTTTGTGATTCAACATCTTAAATGTTTATTTTCATTTAAGTTTAGATTTTTATTTTAAATATTGGATTTTATTTTTGTAATAAGTAATTTATTCTTTTAAATATTGTGATAGCAGGAGTTGGTCTTACTTATGCTCAAAATAAAAAGTCGACTCTAAATCCATTGATTTTAGTGTTTTTTTAGAAAATTATTTAATTTTAAGATAGTATTTAATTAATGTCTTGAAATTAAAAAAATATTTTCCGTTGCATTATATATTCCTAAAATAAAAAAAAATTATTTTAATATATCTTCAATTAAATATATTTTATTTATTTCTTTTATTTTAAAATATTAATCAAATACAAGCAAAATATTATTTAAAAAAAAAAAAAAACAAAGTATACAAAGTACGAGTTCCAATCTAAATCAGATTAGCTCAACCGGAGACTTTTCCAGCCCAGACCCAAAGCTCAAAATTGCCATCAGTTACTTCTCAACTCTTCTCTTGAAGTGCCCGTTCAACTTTCAAGAGAGAGAGAAAAAAATCGATCGATGGCGGGAATGGCAGAAATGCGGAGGATACAAGAAGCAGACCATTAGCTCCTCCTGCTAGAGGTTTTCCTCCTCCGCCTATTGATCGTGAGAAGGCACACGTTCCTTTCTCCCTTTCTTGCTTTTTCTAGGGTCTCAAATATACTACACCTTTCGAAGTTTTTTTTTTTATATATATACTTAATCTGTGTTTTATTTTGATAATGAAGTGATTAATATGTTTTTTATTGTTAAATATGCAGACATGTACTTTATTGCTTCGGTTTTTCTACCAAGGTATGCTTAATTTGTGGAGCAAATTACAAGAATCTATACATAAAATTGAACTATAATTTGTGAATTACTGAATTTCCTGGCAGGTTGGAGAACATCATAGCAAGGAGGATTTTGCTGTGAGAGGCAAGGAGCCGAAAGACGAGGTTCAGATTTATACATGGAAGGTGCTACTCTTCACGAGTTAATTGATCTTGTAAGTTGATAAGATGTTGCATTGCTTTGCTTATGAATGTTGAATGGGAATTGGCATGTCATTGGTGAAATTTGTAGCCTTTTACTTAGGAGCAGATGCGCTCCCAAGGTTGCGAAGCATCCAATGTTTTTGCATTGGGGTTTCCCATCAGAATGGGATGGGAAAAGTGGACAAGGAGATACGAGTATCAGAATTGTAGCAAATATATAATGTGTGCTTATATTTGCATGCTCAGTTATCTCAAGTTCTTAGATATAAGGTGTACTATTACTTGATAAATTTTAAGATTATTAGCTTTGATAATCGATACTCCGCAATTGGGAGTTTGACGCAATTGTCTTTCCTTTTCTTGGAAGGGGGAAGGGCTCAAGTAATACAGTACTCATTTTTTTCCGGGGCAGTACCTGATGTGCCTGTGTACTTGGGCTATCACATTGTTGTGTCATGAAGTAATTATTTATAACCAGTTTGGAAATTAAAGTTGTAAAAGGACCTCTATGGTCCTGCATGCTTGAGAGTGTTTGGTTTTGTCTATCCACTGAGCACAATCTGTTTCTCTGCAATATTATACTTTATGGAGATGTAATGAGATTAGAAATAGGAGTCATGGCTCCTTTGACTTTGTATTGATTTATGAATTTGGTGTTTGAGAATTGATGAGTACACCAAAGCAGTCTGAATAATATTTTTTTTGCTACCTTGATTTCGCTGTTCGTGCTCTGGCCAAATCTCGTTTTTCTCATTTTTAGTGGCGATGCTTGCTCTTCTCTGCATTAAGTGTTTTAGTTCTAGTAGTTTTGGCTCCATATTTTATCTGATCTCTTTCACGGGTCAGAGAGGTGACACCAGCAGCTAAGAGAAGAAATGCAAGACTGTCCTTTGCTTTCATATTTCCTGATACAAGTGATCGTTTTGTTTTAAGAGAGGTTAGTTCTCCCTGCCTCAATCTCTTTGCGCACATGTGCATGCATGTGAGGAGGAATTTTCTTCTTTTCTAATTCATGTATGTTGCATGCACAAGCCATCTCCTCCTACCTCCCCTTCATCTTAAAAGCTTATGGTGACATATCAATCCATTTGCTTGTACCAATGCTTCATTTCAATGCTCCTTGACTATAATCATGTTTGTCTTCTTTTCTTGATGGGTGTCACTAAGAGAATGAACAAATAATTTCTTTTCGTGGTTTCATTTCATTGCCCCAATCAACCAAAAAAGATCATATGCGGAGGCCTCACGTCACATTTATTTTTTAAATAGCCACTTTAATCTCGCATCTAAGCATCTGTTGGATGGGTGAATATAATCTACCTGGAATGAGGTTTTAATTCCTCTTTTTTTCAATGCCTGGCCCACGAAAGGTTGTAGGCCTTGTAGTGCTTCTGGATTTGTTTTTTTGGGATGAACGATTGGATCTGCTCAAAGGTTACCATCTCTGAATGACTACTGTCCAGGAAGTCAAGATTTCCAGCTAGAGGTTGAAAATGTTGTGTTGCTAATGGGCTAACTGTTCAATACAAGCTGATAATTATTAGTATGGTGGATGCACTCGGCCCAAAATTTGTCCAAGAATTGGGAAGCTGATGGTTGATGTCCAGTTGTAGATGAACTTTTAGTTGCACTATGTAATTGTATTTTAAATGGAGATTTTTTTAAAATTAATTTTTTTATTTAAAATTATTATTTTTTATATAATTTTATATTGCTATGATATGTTGATATTTAAAGTAATTTTTTTAAAATAAAAAATATTATTTTAATTTATTTTTTTAAAAAATATATTTTAAAAAATAACTGTAAATTTTCCTTTAATGGTAGAAAGTTAATGTTACCAAGTGAAAATATTAACTAGCATATTGGTCCGTTGCAAAATTTTTTAAATAAAAAAAAAATATAAAGAATTTAAAGAATATATTAAATGTTTTGGATCTATTTGACAGTCAAATATTTTTTTAACTAAAAAAACAGCGAAGAAAACTTACATAACATTATTGCATCTTTTATATATAAACATTTTATGTTTATAGTATAATTATCAATATAATGAGTTTATATTTATAATATACGTATAATAATTTTTCCATATTTTTTTAAATATAGTATAATATAATGTACTGGAAGATAATACTCCTTACGAGTTTTTAAATAATAATTTATTGAAAATACAATTATGATAAACATTTTTACTTTGTATTTTCGCGATCTTTATTCATAGACACGTGACGATGTAAACTTACAGAGCAACAAAGGTATCCTTTTGTGCACGCTATTCAATGGAAGTCGTTGTCACCCTGTATAATTTGGAAGTTCAATAAATTTTACGAGATTTCAAAAGGACATCGTTTAAGTCAAAAAGATTTTTTTAAAAGAAAAATATTGCAGCTACAGAGTTGTCTCAAAGATTCATGTTTGATCCAATATGTTCTCTCTATTATTATCCGTGATCTGAATTAATGAAACATTAAGGGTAGGTTTAGTAGTTAAGGCTGCCTTTTCTTTCACTTGGTTTTTCAAATCCAAACTTTTAAGGGCAATATTCTTTAATTAAAAAAAGGATTTAATCTTAATTAACGTATAAATTGCTCTGAAAACACGTATAATTGAATTTATTTTTTGGAAACTCACTTAAATCACAATACAGCGAGAATTTAATACGGTGAGCATATACATTGTAACAAAAACATGAATACCAAACGTGACCTTAATTTTTACTTCGATTCTTCTTTTTGTCACAGCCACTCTTTGGCCCTTCTATGTAAATTAGTCACTTAAAAAAAAAATTAGAGAATAATATAAATTATATTATGTGATTTTATTTAATAGTTTAAATTATTAGATTAAAATGGTTTTTTAACATGATATTAAAGTTTTGATGACCAAGTGATCACGAGTTCGAATCTTACTATCCTCATTTATTTGATAAAAAATCAAGTATAAGATAAAATAAACACGTGCAAGTTTCAAATTTAAAAATTTTTATTTAAATAAATATGTTAAAAAATAATATAAATTATATCATGGATGATTTTTCACAAGATTACTATTTAGAGTATGTTTGGTAGCGGTTGTTTTTTAAATAACTTTTCGTGATGAAATGCATGTCAATTATATTTTTTATTTTTAAAAAATTATTTTTGACATCAGCACATCAAAACAATCTAAAATATATAAATCGTATTAAATTTTAATAAACTTTTTTATAAAAATACAGATTCAACTATGTTTTCAAACACTTCCTTACAAAGAAAGGTTTCTGGTTGCAGAGATGGAAGTAAGAGATAAAGTGGCCATAAAATCGATTTTTGACGTGGATTAAGGCTATTGTCACCTCTATTCAATAGATCCTAGCCTTCCGAATTGATTAAAAGTGTTTAGGAGCTTCAAAGTGGTCGAAAAAAGTAGATATAAATAGCGCTCTGTAATGAAAATTAATTTGATGATTTGTTATTTAAAATAGGATGCGAGTCTCTGTCACCTCTATTTGCTACTAAAAGCAACTTAAGCAAGCTTGCAAGATATCCTTGATTTCTTGCGATTAAAAAGTATTTTATGCAGTGAGTAATTTTTTTTTTACAAAGTGTTTTTTTAAATTATTTTTTATTTAAAAATATTAGATTAATATTTTTAAGTATTGTTAAATAATTTTGATATATTAATATAAAAAATAAAAAATATTTTTTTAATATATTTTTAATTAAAAAATATTTTTCAAAAACACTGTAACATTCACACACGTAACATTAGAAATCTGCTGGATTGGATTGGAGGGCTTGTTGACATTGATAAAATACTATTATAAATGATGAAGTGTTTGAAATTGTACTGTATAGTATTTTTTAAAACAATTTATTATTTAAAAATATATATGTTTTTAATTTTTTTTATACTAGCACATTAAAATTATAAAAAAATATTAAATTTTTTTTTATTTAATAATTCTTTAATTAAAAAATACTTTTAAAAAACATCTAAAAGTAAATAGAGAAAATGTATCAAATATCTTTTAAAAAAATATTTATTTTTACAATCTAACCGTGTTTTAAAAAAAGTTTTGAATTTTTTTGTTTCAACTTATTTTTTTTATATGTTTGTATCATGTTTTATGTATTAATATAATAAATAAATTTAAAAAAGTAATAAAATTTTATTATTTAAATACTTTTCCAATTTTGTTTTTTAAAAAACAACCTCAGAATCCCAGCAACAGCTAAGTACAGCCAAGAGTATAAAAAAAATCAATCATTACTCACGCATAGACACCCACGTACACAGTATTCAATTAAAACAACACCACTATTATCGCTGGTATTGGGTCCCACTCTCACCAATCACTAAAAGCAAGGTCCAGAGTCCAGACTGTCTATGAAAACGACATCGTAATCCGACACGTAGTTAATTCGATCGTTGTAAAAAATTAGAAGAAACAATAAAAGAAAGAACTTAATTGCACACTCTCGCATCCTCCACGTTAAGAAATCGAAATCGAAATCGAAATCGAAAGCGAAAGTCCTCTGTATCTTTTTCATGTACTGAACATTTGTCATTTTCTTTATCGAAAAAATCTGACTTCACATTTTCATTAATAATAATAATAATATCAAATCATTGCATTTCCCTTCAATAACACGCTTTCATTCTCTCTGTTTTCTTTTCTTTTTAGGTTTTGACAGGCAATGGCGTTGAGGCGGGGATTATCAAGTTCGGGCGTGAACAAGAACCGAAGTGGTGGTGGTGGTGGTGGTGGATCTAGATTGCCGATTATACTCGTGATTTTCTTCTGCGTTTTGTCGCCGTTGATTTTCTTTGTCGGTCGAGGACTCATTATAACAAGCGCCTCTACTGGTTAGCTTAACAGATCTTTATTTTCCTTTTTATTAATTTTTCAATTATTATGAAACATTATTTTATATATATATAGTTTTATTGCTAAAAAAAAGAAGCTTCAATTAATATGTTATTTTTAGTTAATTTAGTGGCATTATCGAGTTAGTTAGTCAATAGCTAGTGTGTTTAATTAAGCTTCGGCTTCGGTGTTTTGCATTTACATGTTTTAAGTGATTATTGCTGCTATGCAGATCAAAATAATAATAATAATGCAGTTGGTTCTGGTAAGCAGGTATATTTTTCGAACGTTTGTCATCTTTTACTCGTTTTTTTTAGATATGATCTGTGCGTCTGAGCCAAGTTTGAGTGAAGCGAATAAATATTGGATTGGTTGGTGCAGCAATTGGATTGGAGAGAACGGCTGGCCTTGCAACATGTGAAGCCTCTTTTCTCAAAAGAGGCAAGTACAAATTGCTGATTTACTTAGAGATTTCGTGGTTTGTAATTCTTGTATGTGGTGAGTGGTAGGTTTTCAGTTTACTTTTCGATCACATGATGTACTAATTAGAATAATCTTTGTTTTAGGTCATTGATGTTATCGCATCCAGCACAGCTGATTTGGGGCCTTTGAGTCTTGATTCTTTTAGAAAAAACAAGTTGTCTGCCTCGTGGAAATTTATTGGTGGAGAGACTCCAGTTGACAATAAGGCTGCTTCTGAGGTTAGGATGACTGTCATGCTTTGGTTGAATCTTGCTCTTAATACTATGTCCTGTGCACCATTTTTCTGTGAGTTTTATGTCCACTTTTGATGCTGATTTTTTCTGAGCTTGGATTTTCATTAATTTTCCGAAGACAAACCAAACAGCTATGGTTGTCAAGCAGGAAGCATCTAAGGGAAAAGTTGACAACATTTCTGGTAATATAATTCTTGAACCAGATACTTTCATAAGGTTCTTGCTCAAGTGCTTATCTGATCTTCTTCTGTTTGTCTCCTGCAGAAGATAATGCTCGATCTGGCGACACACCTGCAAAACTAGCTCGAAGGGTAATTATCTTTCTTGAATGCTTTGTCTGGTTGCTACGGCTCCTTTCCTCACTTGCCTTAAGATCCATAGCTATGAACTAGGGAAACATTGGAGTTATCAAATTATTGTTTAGCGTAAATAGCTTTCTGAGTTGTAAACTTTGTTGCCTTGAGAGTTTATGCAGCAATTGAGGGAGAAAAGACGTGAAAAACGTGTTGCAGAGTTACTGCAGCAAGATGATGAAGCAACTGCAAGACTTGAAAATGCAGCCATTGAACGCTCGAAATTAGTTGACGGCGCTGTTTTGGGAAAATACAGTATATGGAGGAAAGAAATGGATAATGAGAACTCTGATTCAACAGTACGCTTAATGCGGGATCAGATGATAATGGCAAGGGTGTATTTGAGCATTGCAAAGATGAAAAACAAGCGTGACTTGCTACAGGAACTTCAGACTCGGCTCAAAGAGAGTCAGCGTTCCCTTGGAGAGTCATCGGCTGATTCTGATCTACATCCCAGGTAGAGCAGTATTGGTTGTCACTGTCCTTTACTGTGTGTTATAATCTATATCTTATTCTTCTTTTCATGTTGATGATTATGGCAATCTCTTAAAAAGGATATTATGTTGCATGCGTGATTTATTTTTAGTGCACCTGGAAAGTTAAAAGCAATGGGCCAAGTTCTGTCAAAAGCAAGAGAGCAATTGTATGACTGCAAGTTGGTTACTGGAAAGCTCAGAGCAATGCTTCAAACAGCAGATGAACAAGTTAGGACCTTAAAAAAACAGAGCACATTCCTGAGTCAACTGGCTGCCAAAACAGTTCCTAATGGAATCCATTGCTTGTCTATGCGCCTAACAATTGACTACTACCTCCTTCCTCTTGAGAAGAGAAAGTTTCCTAGAAGTGAGAATTTGGAAAATCCAAATCTTTATCATTATGCCCTCTTCTCTGACAATGTCTTGGCTGCATCAGTTGTTGTCAACTCAACCATCATGAATGCCAAGGTGCTGCAGACTTATTATTTTGTGATACCAATACTGTTAATTTCCCAAATTAAAAAAAAACATCAAAATCATTCCTCAAGATGTTTTTCCTTGCAAGAATTTATTCCTAAACTATATTTTTGTCCAGGGATTTTTATAGTGCAAACATGCCTTTCATTTTCTGGGACTTGGATGCAAGCTGCTTGTTTCTCTAATATGCTTCTTGGTTGCAATTGCAGGATTCTTCCAAACATGTCTTCCATCTTGTTACTGATAAACTCAACTTTGGAGCGATGAATATGTGGTTTCTACTGAACCCTCCTGGAAAAGCTACTATCCATGTTGAAAATGTTGATGAATTCAAGTGGCTCAATTCATCCTACTGCCCAGTTCTGCGTCAGCTTGAATCTGCTGCAATGAAAGAGTATTACTTCAAAGCAAATCATCCAACTTCCCTCTCATCTGGCTCTTCAAATCTGAAGTATCGAAACCCTAAGTATCTTTCAATGCTTAACCACTTGAGGTTCTATCTCCCACAGGTCTATCCCAAGTTGGATAAGATCCTGTTTCTTGATGATGACATTGTTGTGCAGAAAGATTTAACTAAATTGTGGTCAGTGGATCTAAATGGAAAAGTGAATGGGGCAGTGGAAACCTGTGGTGAAAGTTTTCACCGGTTTGATAAGTACCTTAACTTTTCAAATCCCCATATTGCCAGACACTTTGATCCAAATGCTTGTGGGTGGGCATATGGGATGAATATTTTTGATCTTAAGGTGTGGAAAAAGAAGGATATTACAGGAATATATCACAAGTGGCAAAACATGGTACGTTGTTGAAACCCATGGTATATTTCATGCTTTGTTGTGCTCTTCCTACACGTGCCCTTTTTGTACATAAATTCTTAAATTTAGGTGCTGTGGAGGAAGTTTATCTATTTCAAACCTGCATTTCATATTAGGTGCTAATTAATTGTTTCTACTAGAAGTGGTCAAAAAAGATGTTTTTATCGTACTCTTTTATGCATTGAAGGCGTGGCATGTAGTTACAGTTTGTTTTGTTATTGTTTGAATGGACTAAAAGGTTAACTTCCTTTGTTTTAGATAGTCAAGATGTGGGTGCAGTGTGATTTAATATTCTGATTTTTCTTTTTTGGTTTTGTTGAATTTCAGAATGAAGACAGGGTACTGTGGAAGCTTGGGACATTGCCTCCAGGGCTGATTACATTTTATAATCTGACACATCCTCTTCAGAAATCATGGCATGTGCTTGGATTGGGTTATAATCCAAGCGTTGATAGATCAGAAATTGAAAATGCAGCTGTTGTCCACTATAACGGTAACATGAAGCCATGGCTGGAGTTAGCAATGACTAAATATCGACCATATTGGACCAAGTACATCAAGTATGACCATCCATTCCTTCGAAATTGCAACCTAAGCGAGTGAACTTTCAAAAGGCTATTAAGGTACGGCCAATCTCTCTCTCTATCTCTCTCTCTCTGGAGTTGAAGGAATAGTCATTGATTTAGATCAAGAGAAGGAATGTGGTTGAATTTTCTTTGCTGCATTTCCTTCTATCCCGATTGGTTATTGTTTCCTTGTAATTCATTAAATTTGTTTCCACCATCCCTCATATGGAACTAGGTAAAGTCTCTGCTATTGACCTGTAAAGTAAACCCCCACAAGGCAGTTCTTCCCTGTATCTTTCTGTCTCTGTTTCTTCGCAGCCTAGTTTAGTTTAGACAAGAATAGTTACCCTTCATATAAATGTGGAATCATCTGTGTTCTGTTAACAATGGCTAATTGATGTGGTGGTTTTCCCTTGCAATAACCCTTGAATTTAGTGCTAATTGGTCGTATATAAGCTGACTGCTTTGAAGTGATACAGTTTCTTCTTGACATTCTTTCTAGTCAGTGACTAGAAAGACTTGACTACATCTCTTTCTGGCACAAGAGCATGACTGAAACTCAGGTGTTGTAAAATCCTCTTTTTTTTTTTTTTTTAAAAGCTCAATGTCAAGTTGTATGCACAAGTTCTCGTAGCTCGTGTGGGTGTTTTCCTGACCATGGTATTGAGATACAAGACAATGATGTGAAGGCGTACTAAGGAACATTCACAGTACATACATGGTAAGTATCAAGAAAACTATCTCTTACACGGTGACGAAGGCAACAAGATGGGGCATTTCAGGCTAGCATGATGACTCTTGTTGATACTGTTGATGATATTTTACTTCTGCTTTCTGCTCAAATGTGAGGATATGATATATTTCCCCGTTCTTCGAAGGAGAAGCAGAAATGACGGAGAACAAAGAAATGAAATGAAAACTGTATCTAATGCAATAATGCAGTGAGCCAGCAACAATCCAAACTACGTAACCTCCCACGGATGGGGTTGGTTGTGGGCTGGGTCTGGTTTTGTCCTCCCCTTTCCATATTCCTCTTGGTATGGTTATAAAATCAACCCGATGGTTGATTTGGGGAAGACCCGAGAGTCAAAAACCTAGTTATTTTTAAAAAACCCTCTAAGCCAGCAATTTCCCAGGCCTAGCCCAAAATGACTAAAATCCCTGCTCTTTAAAGCTCAAAATTTCCTAGATAAAAGGAAAAACACAAAAAAATGAAAAAATAAAATAAAATCATAAAGAGGAATGAAATCAAACCCTAAACATGCTAAAACCCCTCTTTAATGCTCGCAATTTCCCAGGCCTTGCCACAACATTCATTGTCCCTGCTTCCTTCTCCACTATCACCGTTCCTAAACTAAGCACTGCATTGTTCACCAAAAGAAGAAACAATTTCATCATCATAATATAATTCAAAAGAAAGGAAGAAAAAAGAAAAACTCTAAAATTAGAAATGGATAAGAATAGAGAAGAGAAGAAAAAATGTATGAGATGTTCAGATTCGCGGAAGAGAAGGCCCGAGACTGGTAAGGGAGCAGAGGAGGACACCGGACATAAAAAATAAGAGGCTAGAATTCCTATACGCAAAGTGGTAGCGCACTAATGTTACTCTCACCAATCCTATCAATGCCTTCCATTTCTTTGTTGCGACTGCCATCTCGATCTATCATCATCTTATTCTTCTTCTTCGTTTTTAATCTCTCATTTCTTTGCTCTTGTTGTTTTTGGATATCCATTGTAGAACCACGAGCTAGAGAGTTGGGCAGTAAAAAAATGCATTAGTGAGGTGGTTAAAGAAAGAAAACTCAGGATTGAAAGGTAAGGAAGGAAAGATAACAAAGATATTGAATGGAATGGGATAAATTAATATCAACAAGTTTTACTGATGGGTTGATCGAGTCGTAGGTAGACTTGATTTTTTAAACTAATCATTTTCTTATTTGATTTTTTTTTGAGATAGGTCTAGGATCCGGATTAAACGGGTCCAAGTCAACTTGCTGGCAGTAAGAATGTTCTTTGGACAATATTGGAATATGATGGTGTATTGTGTGTAACTTGGTTCCTGTGTCGGAATTAATTTTTTTTTGGTGTGGGGGGGCTTTCAGTTAAGGTTTTCATGTGGTGGGATTTCGTTATAGCATCAAACAAATACTAGTTTTTATATCATTATTAGAATAATTATGTAATAGAAATTATCATGTTTAAATAATGGACCTTTTAAAAGGAAAAATTTACAGCAAAAAAAAAATGAAAAAAAAATGTGATATTTAATTAATCGGGCTAGCATGGGTTTAAGGGTAGGCGCAGTCTACTGGACGAGGCCGCAATACCATTTATGTAAAAGCTGGGTTTTCTGAGACGGGTCAGGCTGAAGAGCCAATCTCTACTCGCAAATCCTGACGCTTAACGAAAAAGGGAAAACAGGAAGTCTAGTATTCGTTCTATTCTAGTTTTTTGTTCCTTCCCCGAAATGAAATGATTTTTTTTTTCCAGGTTGTGAGTATCTATCTAATCGCTTGTCAAAGTCATGGAATTTTGTGTGGCAGCACGACTAAAAGATATGAGCGATTCGGTGACAGAAAGGTGAGTAGAGCATTATTATGTAACTTGTCATATAAAGAAAGCTAATTTTTACCAGAAGTCATGGTAACTTAAGTAGTGGAAGAGAGGAAAAAACATAAAATCATGGTCATCTTCAGACCTTATGGTTCAGAAAACAGAACCCATGAGAACGTACGGGTGTTGTACCAGAGGATTTCAGAAAAAAAGGAGAGGTGTCAAGAATCAGAGATCAACTTGTAGTTGAAGCCCAAAATAAATAAATGTCTTAATTATGGTTAAACTACGTAGTTAATAAATATATTTATGTTAAACGCATCAAATTCAGACTGGTTTAACTGTCATATTCTAATTCCCTTATCTCGTAAACACCCTTTTGAGTCCACTTCCATTAAACCTGCCTTTTCTCCCTTATATTCCAAATTCAATCAAAGCTGGCATCTTTTCTGCTCCCCATTATCTCAATAATTAATGACTGAAATCCCCCACTAAATCTCCATTAGAAAATTAAGCAACCTGGGCGTCGTACGGAAAAGGGTTTGGTGTTTTTGGATAAAAATATTTATGTGAATATATAATGAGTTTGTCCCTGAGAATGCTTCTTGTCTAAAACATATCGTAGAAAGGTCATGTTCATAGCGTCCTGTTGATACAAGACGGCCTTGTTTTGCAGAATCATGTGCTCCAGCTTTTCATCAGCGAGTATCTGCTTGACAAACCATCATCATCTTTATTTGTTTTGCAGGCATCCTTTCTGGTCAATCCTTTATAAAAAGATCTGGAAGTGTGTTGGACCTGGAAGATCTTTTGTAGATTCATAATTTGATAGATTATTGTTTTCGCTACTGATGCTTTACTACTTGAGGACAGCACCATTATTCTTCTCCACAATCTTTTTGGTCCTAAAGCGCATTTGTGCCATTTGCTGGATGTTTTATCACAACTGTTCGACAACTAACTAGTGGCTTTTGGTAGCTAACGTACGTGTGCCTGTTAGGAAAATATCCTTGAGCTTGCTCGTATCGCCTGGTGACCGTTGGATCATGATCATGATTGTGGACTTGGTGAATATATTGATGTGTAAATCATGAGATTTTTTTAGGTCATGGCAAAAACAAGCGAGTCAAATATGGTCTATGATGAGGTTGGTGTAGACTAAGCCAAGCCAGTACCGGGGTCGGTGTATTTGATATTCGATTTGCCTTTTTTACTTTAGACTAGAAAACACAGAAAATAATGATAATATATTTAACTTATTCGGATGAAATCAAATTAACATATAAATTATGTGATTTGGATCACGAAGATCATATTAATATCATGAAAAATAAATAAAAAAAATATTAAAACTCAATTCTCAATCAATTCATTGATAATAAAAAAAAAATAAAAAAAAATAAAAAAACTCAAGTTAACTTGTGAAACTTGAATTCTAAAATTAACAATGATAAGAAAAAAAAATTATGAAACTCAATTCCAAATCAATCTAACATTTAAATGATAAAATTGAAAACAAATCAATTAAAAAAAACTCGAGTCAACCCGGTTTAATTCATCAAATTTTTAACTCAGATTATAAGATTGAAATAACCTCATATTAAAAAACTAAAAAACAATTATAAAGTTTAATCTTTAATCAATTCAAATAATAAAAAGTAAAATTTTTTAAAAAATCATTAATAAAAAAAAATAAAAACAATTTAAGTCAATCGGGTTAATATACAAAACTTATAACTCGGGTTATCTAAATCATAAAACTTAATTTTTAATAAATTTTATTTTAAAAAATAAAATTTAATAAATATTATTTTAATAAATAATATTTTAAAACGAGAAAAACAGTAATTTCCCCGCCGAATTGTTAACTAATTACGGGGAATTAAGCAATAAAGCTTTTAGTCGCTAAAAATAAAAGATACAAGTTTGCTGCTGCCCTCCCGTGTTGGTTTGCCCCGGCGTCATGTGTTGCCAAGGCTGCCATGAAAATAAAAAGGTCTCTGGTGCGTTGCTTTCTTCCTTTTTTTTGTTTTTTTTAGTGTATCACTGTTGATTAAAGCTATCACAAATCCAGGATTTACGATTTGTTTTGAATTTTAAGGATTTAAACAAGCTCATCGATGGAACTTTGGCTCTAATATCAAAACTAATGCTGGACAAAAAATATTTAAAAAGAAGAAACAAGAAAAGCTAAGAAGAAAAGGCTGAAAAAAAAGAAGATAAAGGGGGTTGAAAAAGTTTTCAACTCTCCAAATTTTATTTAATTCATAAAAAATAATCATAATTTAAAGAATTACATATAAATCATAAAAAACTTTAATCATAATAAAATTTAAACTTCAAATCAACTAACTAATAAAAACAAATATTAAATCCAACAATAAAATTCAATATAATTTGGGTTTATCTTCGTAATTAAAATATTTTTTTGTATTGAAATATATTTAAATAATATATATTTTTTATTTTTTTAAAATTATTTTTGAGATCAGTATATTAAAATAATTTAAAATATATTAATAAAAATTAATTTTTTTTAAAACACAATTTTTCGTTACCAAACATTCTCTTCCCGAGCTGTGCCGTATCTCGAGTCCAGTTTCCCCCATCATATTCTCAACAAAGTAGCCATGATAGGATGAGGTACCTATTTCCTGCCTCCTTTGACTTTAACTATATTGCTTACAAGAAAAAAAGAAAAAAGAAGAAAAAAAGGGAACCACGATAGGATTGCTTCAATAGCATTTAAACTATAATCAATACACTACAGATGTGACAAATTCTTGCCGATTTTAAATTATTGGATCCCACAATATGATATGATTCAGGCCGGTAAAAACTGTCACATTTGCTTTTAATAAAAAGAAGACGGATGATTTGAGATATTTCTAAATTCAAATCTCGAAAAAAGATGTGATGTAATTTTAATAAAAATGAAGATATATAAGCTGTTCCATGGTATGGTTAAGAATAAATTACTTCCTCTAGTTTTGCAAAATAAATTAAATATTTTATTTAATTTTAAAAACTAATTAATTAGACCCTTTCGTCCATTTCATGATTTAAAAAAAAATTGATTTTAATAAATAAAAAGATAAAAAATAAGTAAGTAGTATGGAAAGGTGAATAATTTTTTTGAAACAAAATAATATTAAATTAAGTATGATAAAAACTGTTCAATGAACTAATTAATTAGTTTTTAAAACTAAAGAAACTATATAATTTATTTTGCAAAACTAGAAAGACTAATTTATAATTTATCATATAGTTCAATTAAGACCTATGACCTCAAAAAGTGACATGTAGGGAAGACACCAGACATAGCATTTGTTTTATACCAAGGTCAAGCAAGATAGGCACCACCATAAGCTTATATCATGAGGAGGTGATCATGTGGATACTTAAATTTAAGAACCCTAGATGACAAAATTTAAGCCTTGTTTAGTCATGCGATTTCAGTATATTAGAATTTTTTTTTAATAAAAAAAACATCTTAGGATTGTAAAAACATCAAAATAATAATTCTCAAAGTTTTTCCAAATAATTTTGATACGAGAATATTAAAATCAATGAAAACATTAAATTAATACATTTCCACTTAAAAATCTTCTTTTTTTATATAAAAAATACTTGTACCACCCTACCGAATGATAAAAACTAAAGTAGCTCTTGAACATGCTGAATCACATGGGGGAGCAATTCGATCAACTATCTGCAGAAACACCCTAACATATACATGTTAGGTATACAGCTCTTCTCCACTTTAGTGTTAGTGCAAGCGTCAGTGCAGTGCTAGTTTTGTTTCGACTCGTATAATTAATAAATATTTCAACTCACAGTACTTGGCATCTTGAAGGTTGAAAATGAAGAGCAAATTAGATCCCATACTTTGTCTTTGAAACTCTTAATTATTTGGCTAAGTGTTTTTGTGTGTGTGTGTTTTTCATGGAGTGAAGGATATAGCTGGCTAGGTTCCACGCACCAGTTGCTTACTTTACCTAAACCACGTTAATTTAGCTGATCTCCCTGTTAAGTCATGCTTACTCTAAACAATGAGATAAAGGAAATCAAATTGCTAGGATGATGGATAAGACAAAAGAACAGCTTTCATATATAAGTGGGACTTTATTATTACTACGTTTTTATGAATTTTCTAATGTTTGAAGCCCTCAGACTTGCATGTGCTCGCTAGCTTTACCCGACTTTCTTTTCTTCCTTTTCTACTGAAACCCATTATAATTGGATGAAAGTAAACTTGAGTAACGAGAATTTTCGTACGATTTGCTAGGTTCTTTTGTCGTAAGCATGAAGAAAAGACATTGCATGTAGCACGTCCTGCAAAAAGGAAAAGAGAAAAGTTTATAGACTTTTAGTTAAGTTGACAGAGACTCGTCAGCTAATTAAGATTCACGGACTGCTTACTTGCTCGTTCGGACTTTATCTGAGTCGTGTTTATTTATATTCATGATCATGAGAGAATGAAAGTAATTTTTGCTACACACTCACATATATATTAACCTGCTAGTACTGGTATCTAGTTTCTATTGGTCCATGGAAGATCCAATGTGTCTCATGAGTTGCTTAACAGAGAGTAGCTAGAATTTGAGCCTGTGAGTCGGAAAACCGATCGGATTCTAGCCACTGGGATGTTACTTTGATGAGAGCATCGGCAGCCGGACAGTTAATTCCGATAAAATACGCAGATGGAGCCTCAACGCTTGCGTTTATTTTTCAGAGGAACATACAGAATGTTTTAAAAACAGGAATTTAAAGCATTGTTTTTTTATTGGTTACAAATTCCATTACTGGGATTATGATTCAGGGCATCGAATTAGAACGCTTTCCACCATGTATCTTGTAATCAATTAATACATTATTTCAGATTTTGTACCATCTGCGACAAGCTTTCGTCTGGGAATCTACTTAATGAGTATTGTTACGTGCCAAGTAGAAAGATAGTCGAGACAACAAGAATTTGGCGGTGGCCAAACACATAAGTACATAGAATCTATACATGTCTTGCATTAACAAAATTAAAATAATAATAAAAAACAATAAGAAGACATGCATATATGGAGCCCATTCAAATCTTTATTCCTACAAATTGCTTCTTACTTGCATTGATGTGATTCTCTCCAACACTAACACACTAGCAGCTACTTACAGGGCTGGCCTGTTTTTTGGTTCTTCTGTTGCCTTTTTCCTCTAAATACACGCCATGAAGAACCAAGTCCCTCCTTCTTTGCACCTAGCATTGTCCACTGCTATAATGTCACTTTCCTCAGCCTAATTAACAGGAAGAAGCATTTTTGGTACCCTCTCATCACTTGTTTTTCTGTTGAAGCCATGTTGTGAAGACATCTAGGGTTTTCATGTCGGCCCTGTAATGTTTTTGTGTGAATTCTGACAAAGCTGGCCATGTGAAGTCCGGATATACCCTTGGATTTTTATTGTCGACCAAAGCATTTGGTGGCTTCACCACCTTGTCCATTTTTGGACATAGAAAGAAAGCGAGGGATTTCCTTACTGTTACGTTATTTACCACTGCTCTATGCAAGCAACTCTTGAAAATGCCATTTGATAGAGCCTGAAACAACAACAACACAAGTTTTATTTGTTGTTGGTCAAATTATTAATATAGTAATTAATGCCTTGTTTAGACATGTGCTATTTTTGGAAAAACCTCGGAATGGTAAAAATGGACTTTCTTTGTGGGGTGGAGGAAATAATAATAATAATTGATTAAAGGGTTCCGATTAGCCTAGTTGTTTGTTGATGGTCTTACCATGAATGTGTCACCAATGTTAACGACGAAAGCTTCCGGATCAGGAGTAATGGAGTGCCATTTTTCGTCGACGAACACTTGAAGGCCACTGACATGATCTTGATGAAGAATTGTTAGAGATGTAGGATCACAGTGAGGCCCAGTGCCAAGAGTTAATTCCGGTTTTTGGCAAGGAGGGTAGTAATTTAGTCTCATTATTGAATCATTTCCTTCGAAGAAATCTCTAAAATATTCGTTTCCAACTCCTAGACTTTCTCCAAATAGCTCCATAATTCCAAGGGAAAGAGTGTTCATGGCTTCACAATATTCTTGGTACACCTTCCTATTCAAAACAAAATCACAAATTATTGCATAGTGTCTTCACTTGCTAATATTCTACATAGACGACAGCATTGCGTAATATTTTAAATTTTTTTGAATGAAATTAACTATCGGTTCTTACCCGAAGTGTTTGAATTCTTCTCCCATTACATTCAAGAAGTATTCTTGGACGATGTTAGAGGACTGATTGTCAGCACAATATCTGAAAGAAAGTGTTTCTTTCCATGGAAGCTTGGAGGAGAATCTTCCAGTGAAGCTACTAGCATACCCGTACTGCTCGCCTATCTTCCTTTGAGCTGGCTTCTCCGAGAGCTGCTTACCGAAGAACATGTTCATACCCTCATGAGCTTTAGCTATAAGCTTGGAGTCAACACCATGATTCACAATTACAAAGAAACCATGCTTCTTGCATGCCTCATATACTTGCTGGGCAAGTTTTGAGACCGCCAAACGATCTCCAGTGAGGAAGCTTCCAAAATCAATAGGAGGGATTGCAAGTTCTGGGGGTTCAAGGCATGGTTTTTCGTGGTCAGGCCAGATGAACTGAGAGGGTAAGGTGCCTTGGTGTTGAAGAATGGAAGCATCAAAAACTAATGGCCCTGGAGGAGGAGGCATAATTGTCATGTTTGAAGGGAAACAATCAATGTGCATACAATGTTATATGTATTTCAATTTCTGGTTGGATCAAAAAAATATTATAGGAACTAGAAGGACTGCTGTCTGCTCTAGACGTTGATGAGAGAAATTGAGAGGAGAAAATGGAAGTAGCTATGAGAGGAGAATGAGGAGGCATGTAGAATTTAATAGGCAGTTAGGAGGCAGAGGAGTGAAAATCCATGACCGTTCCTTGGGAAAGTAAGTGAACAATATCGGAATCTGATTGTTTTTAACTGTTGCGTCATTCCTCTTTAGAGAGCGTGTATGCTCTAGCCCGCCCGCCTAGCTAGTCTCATGTTTTGTCCGCCTGGTTATTAATTATTATTTACTGATCTATGATACTATATAAAAAGATTCTATAGTTTTCGAAACAGATGTGACATATATAATTTCTCCAAATTACATCTCAATCCTGTGATATTAATTATATCTCGATTCACACTTGAGGGTCTAGTTCATTGGTTAACTGGAAGGCTTGCTTTTGCGAATGTTCTTGGTTCGATCTTCAAGAGTACCAGCCTGTCATCCCCGCGGTACCTTATCTGTCTACTAGGCTTGCAGAATGTTCAGTAGGCCCTGAGATTAGTTGTGGTGCGTGTAAGCTGGCCTGGACATCCAGGGTCATCAAAAAAAAAAATGATACCTCGATTCTTCACAATAACATAAAGCGGCGGCGGCTCTGTTTAAAAACAACTTATTACGGACATAAACTATCTTTTGTTTGTATGTTATAAAAATATTTTAAAAAAATTTAATTTTTTTTATTTTTTATGTTAAATTAATATTTTTAAATCATTTTGATGCGCTGATGTCAAAAATAATTTTTTTAAATAAAAAAATACTTTGATTCATTTCTAAGTAAAAAATATTTTGAAAAACAATCACAACCACACTTCCACGCAGACTTTCATGTTTTAGCTTTTATTTTATTTTATTTTAATTTTTCAAAAACACCTTGGAACAACTCATGTTTGAGTAAAAATTGACTAGAAGATATAGCAAAATAGCATATAATATAGTGTATATATAGATATTGAGTAGGATTTAAAAGGAAAAAATAAAGTGTGAGAACCCATGAGAAAGAAAGGTTCTCCCCCACAGATGCCACCTCCCCACTAAACTAGATTCTGGTTTAGATTTATGTTGCTTTGTGTAATGGCCCTACGTGCTTAAACTTCATTAATTTAGCTATATGTTTATTTTTTGGTTACATGCTTGTGCTGTCTCTGTGTATATGATTATTTCTCGAACAAATTAATATATGTGGCTATAGAGTAGACAACATGTATAAATATTTTCTTGCCTGGTCTCACGGAAGATTCGAGGATCGATGAGCCGAGTCCCGTGCACTGGCTTTGGTCGCTTTAAAGCAGTGGGAAGAGAGAGAGATATATATGTTTTCTTATACAGGATACACTATTAAAAATTATCAAATTTTATTATTCAGTTGAAATTTAGGTAAATATAGAGGAATTGAATTTTTCTTAGAGAAAATCGATAATTATTAAAAAATATTATTAAGATAGATTGAATAATTTCATATTATTTTAAGTCTCACTTAAGATAAAAATCAACCACGACGTTTCAAGATATGATGAAGGTGAAGAAGTGCTTTCGAGTGAGAGTTTGTCAATATTTTTATATCTTAAATGACCTTTATACAAAAATACAGCGAGGAGAAGATACTTGACATAAATCGAATTCAGACATGTAAATAATTATGTGTTATTTAATTGCGATGAATTGAGCCTTTTTATTCATTAAGTACAATATTAACATGTTATTATTTTTAAACAATTTTTCTCTTATACTTTCATAAACTGATATATTGAATAATTTTCTAATAGGCAATATTGTTTGTTTCTGCTATCTCAAAATTCACATATGACCAAATCTTAAATTTTTTAATTATAAGATGAATAATTTAACATGTAGTTCTTAATAATTCTTAACTATAAAAATACTTCATTTCATTACGTCTTTCTCTTTAACTGTTAATAGTTGTAATCATATACCAGATTTATCAAATGAGAGGGAATGCTAATGGTAGTTTGAATTTACTAATGTTTGGGTTCTGAAAGAAATGTCAAGAGTTATAACGAGTATTTCGTTAATGGATATGTCTTTTATATTGAAGATTATAGTCAGGGTAGAAAAACCTATAATAGTGGAGTTTGTGTTAAAGGATTAACTTCTAATGAGTTTGAAGTTGATTATTATAAGAAGTTAAAAGATGTGATTGAGTTGCAATATCATATCGAGTATAATAGAATCTTTTTAATAAAATGCTATTGATATGATACCATTGATAAAGGAATCAGAAGAGATCTCCACCATGATTTGGTCAAAATTAATACAAGACTAAACTTTACAACATCGATGCTGTTTTTGTTTTTGCCAAGTAATGCCAACAAGTTTATTACACATACACCCTTTTCTTTAGAAATAATTGTTCTAGGGTTGATTAATTATCCGTAGTGAAAACTAATCTTAGGGGTCATATCCAAGTTGTTTATAATGATAACAATAAAGTAAATACGGAAGACGATGCATTTCAACCTGATGAGTTAGTTGCTACACATCAAGTTGCCCTGTCTACTGATTTAGAAAAAAATTTAAATTTTCATATAATGGATAATATTTTTTTTTATGTTAACCCCAATGAGTTAAATGATATATTAAGAATCTATGAAGATATTGAAGTCGATAAAGATGATGATATCGATGAGCTTCAATTCAATAAAGAAGATTATGATGGACATGATGATGATGAAGATGAAGAAGACAATTCTAGTTAAAAATATTTCAAACTAATTTTAAATGTAAAACATCAATGTGTAATGAAATTGACTTTAATGTAATCTTTCTCGTTAATGTTGCTTTACAATGAACTATTGTTAACATAATTGGAACATTTATTGTTGTGATTTTATTATTATGTTATTGAACATAAATGGTGTTACTGTGTTGTGATTTTAATTTATTCATAGGTTGCATAGATATAATATGGAGCCAACAATCTTTGGCCATTCAAGTGATTGTACAAAATAAGTTTAAATTCACACGACCTAGCTTAATGTTTAGATGACCCAACTTGGGTTTAAGATACCCAACTCGAGGGATAAAATGAATGTTCTTCAGCAAATGTTGACAACCCTCATTAGTACATATGGTCACCCCCATCGCCTTCTTGATTCCAACAAAGATATGCCACCACCTCCTTTTTAGCTTTTATCCACTAAATAAATTTATATTCAATTTATTATTTTTTAAACTAATTATAAAAATTTAGTTTTTATTTTAGTTTATTATCCTTTAATATTTTTCATATATTGTCTATTTTATTTTTTTAAAAAATATTAAATATAATACTAACATAATTATTGATGGGATTTACATCACCGATAGAATGATCGACGGACTAATTCCCTTGGAGAGTTCTAGAGAGTTGGAAAAAAATTACAAGGCTTGTCACTGCTAGATGTAATTCTTCGACGGTTTAATTATGTCAGTAATATGTATATGATCACCGATGGACTTACCAATGGTTTATTCTGTCAATAATATGTCATAGTCACCGATGGAATGAATGCCGATAAATTCTTTTTTTGTTTGATGCGCTATATATAAATCCATCGGTGATATTATTATTAACAGAATGAATGATAGAATATAAATCACCGATAATATGTCTTTTGACAATAATTTTTCATCAATATTTTTTTTTTCTAAGAATCAATGTTTAAACTCCGACTGAGTATTTTGTTGGTGTTATGCAATATTTTAGTTGTGATAAATCAAGGAGGGCAGGGTAATAATCAAAGCTAATTTGTTTGTTTGGACGAGTAATGTCTTTTTCCCTTCGGCTAACAAATATCATAACCATAACTTGAAGAATTAATAGAGAGGCAATAAATAACCTTGATGAGTGTAGCTTAACTGGTCAGGATTTAGGTTTGCTCTTTAAGATAACTAGTTTGAGTCCCACAAACCTCATGGCTACTGAAGACTTGCATAATCGTTAATTTTAAGGTCCGTGTAATTAATCGAGATATGTACAAGCTGGTTTGGACACCCATATATATATATATATATAAAGAGAGAGAGAGAGAGAGGCAATAAATAGTTGCACAATAGTCAAAGATCTTTACAATGTGATGAGTATTTCTTTAGAGAAAGGTTAATTACTCATTGGAATTCTTCAGGTAGAAAAACCATGGAGGCATGTCCATCATTGATTAATTATATATTGGCTGCTTATAAATGATGCGTGCGAGGTCGGACATTAGCATCCTAACACTTTTATTATTATTATTATTATTATTATTATTATTATTATTATTATTATTATTAATTTGGGTGTTCGGGTTAATTTATATGCACCTTAACTAATTTCATAGGTCCTGAAGTTAACGATCATGTAAGCTTCCAGTGACCCACTACAAGATTTAACAGTTTTACCGATGGAATTTTTCTGTCGGCGTGAGACATATATTCCGTCGGTAATTAATTTACCGACGGAATCACCGACGAAAATGATCCGTCGGTGAATATTTCATCGGTAATTTTTTTCCATCGGTAAATCCGTTGGTAATAAAAAAATATTATTACCGACGGATTTACTAATGGAACAGACGCGTCGGTAATTTCGTTAGTAATTATGTCGGTAATTATTTTAAAACATTTTTAAAAAATCATTTTATAAAATAATTAAATTAACATAAATCAACACTCTGTAATATTTACTCAAAATGCTTGGAAAAAAGAAAGAGAAAATCAACTCAAACAAATTTGCAACAAATAAATAAAACAAAAAAATAAATTCAACTAAAAAAATTCATATGAAAAATATGAAGTTGCAATTGCTAAAAATTTAAAAATCATATAAATAAATCAACTACAAATTGATCTCATATGAAACAAATATAATCAAAAAATCATGAAAAAAGAAGAAAAAAGAAAAATCTTACCTTAATGTAGTTGCAAGTGAAGCTAAGAAGAGAAACAAAATGTCATAAAGCATATTAATTAAAAAAAAAACTTAGAGGATAAAAAAGAAAGAAGAAGAAGACATACCCGAGCATGAAGGATAAGAGAAGGAGATGAAGATAAAAGAGAAGAGAAAGAAATAAATATTGATGTCTTTTTACATATAGTGAAGAAGAAGAAGAAGAGAATAAGAATTGAGTCTATCTCTTGTTAAATAAGAGGATTCAGGCTTTTTATTGGGCGCGTTAGCGACGGGATTACCGATGGAATTTTCGTCTGTAATATTTAATTTAAATTTTCAATTTCATAAAAAGTTTTTAGAAACCGCCAACAATCACCGATGATTTTTCAATCCGTCGGTGATTTCGTCACTAATATTTAAATGAAACTTTTAAATTAATTGAATATTTTCAGAAAACCACCAAATAACACCGACGACTTTTCAATCCGTCGGTGATTTTGTCCGTAAAAAACAACAATTAACAGTGCAATTGAAAAGTGAACAGTTCTGGAGCTCTCTGGAAAATACCAGCGGAAAAATCCGTTGGTGATTCCCTTTGTAATTAACATGATGAACAGTATTCACAGTTTACAAACGAATTTACCGATGGAATTTTTTCCGTCGGTAATTCTGTTGGTAAAAATTGACACGTCATCATTTTTTTTTTTGCTTTGTTTGAAATTTTTTTTCCAACAGTAATTCCCTCGGTATATACAGAGGGAATATTTCCGTCGGTAAAATCCCTCGGAAATTTACTGACGAAAATATTCTCTCGGTATTTCCGTTTGTATTTAGCGATTTTTTGATAGTGACCATTATATTATAAATCACATGACTCAAACCTGAAACCATAAAAAAACAAAAAAAAAAAAACAAACAAACATTTTAATCTTAAGTTTTTAATATTTAACCACCTATTAGATCGTTTGTTTTTATACATGGGCATCATAGAATATCCTGATCCCCTCTTCCAAGCTATAAATTTTTACCAAGATGTGCCAACATACACGTACGTACTTTATTTCTTTCTTTTTTTTTTTTTTTTTTTTTTTTGTGGTACTTCTCATACATGTACTTGAACATGTGTACAGATGAAGATCCTGAAATAATCAAAGAGATGACATCTCCATTTGGATGGATGGACACTCTTTGGGCGTAAATTGACTATAACCAAAGCAATTTTAAGCTCAATCAGAATATTTGAAACCTTTTATTTTTGTGTTTGAAAAATATATATTTAAAAGAATTATATTTTTATTTATTTTTAAAATTTTATTTTTATTTTCAGATTATTTTAATGTGTTAATGTCAGAAATGATATATTTTTTTAAAAATAATTATTTTAATGTATTTACAAGCAAAAAAACAACCATTACTACTCTCTCAAACATCCTTTTAATAACTGTTTGATAGATGTTTTTCAAAAGTATTTTTTTATTAAAATAATTTTTAATATAAGAACAACAAAATCATTAAAAATATATAAAAATATTAATTTAATATATTTTTAAATAAAAAACATTTAAAAAACACTTTAAAAATAGAAGTCACCGTGATGCTAAACAGTAAATTTAGTAAATTTGAAGCTGGCCTTTTGTAAAGGAACCGATACCAATATTATATGGTAAACCATGAACCCACGTATTAGAAGCATTTTTTTTTGTTGTCACTCTACCATTAGAGGAACAAAAGGCCCCATCCGCGTTCAATTTCTTTGTGATTGAATTTTTTGTTCTTCCAAGGTAAGGGTTCCTATTTTTTTATTTTCCTTTTCAGTTTTTTGAAAACTTATTATTTTTATATATGGAAAAGAAACCATTGTAATTACTTGGTTTTGGATTTTCAAAAAATTAAATATTCTTTTTGCCTTCTTTGTACTAGTTTCTCCGCCCCTTTATTTCCTGCCGTTTGTTTTATATTATTTGCATCTTTAAGTACTTAATCTTATAACAATTTTTTTTTAATTTTTTTAAATAAACAAATTGAAGTATTCAAACAAAATTTCACTCTTAATTGCTTCCATAATTGCACCACCAATCATTAATGAAAGCTTTCATCAATTATCATCACCGTTTAGGGATATTGAGATCGGGCTAGTAGGGTGACATGAAATATTATATGTTTATGAATTAGATTGATAAACTAAAATAATAATAATAAAAAAAAACCTGATGAGTTAAGTAGGATTTATAATTCCCGTTTATATAGAAAGTCGGCTGATTATAATGAGTTGGTATCAGAAAGACTTTTAAATTATACCCTAAAGTTTATGTTTTTTTTTTTAATTTTTAGTGTTATTTTTTAATTTTAATTATTTTTCCTAGTTAGTTTTGATTTGTTTTCTTTTTTCTATATCGGTCATTTCAGTTTTGCTACTAATACAAATATTTGATATGTTATTCTTAAATGAATTTTATGAATTATTGATTCAAGAAAAAATTAAACAATTTTCCTTTACGATTATTTTTTATAATACTTTTTATTAAAAAATATATTAAAATAATATTTTTTTATTTTTTAAATTTTATTTTTGATATCAACACATCAAAATAATAAAAAAAACATTAAAATATTAATTTAAAATAAAAAAAAATATACTCTTACAAAAACACTTGTAAAAAATAAAATAAAAAACACACAGGACCTAAAGCTAAAAGTTTAAGTGCGGTAGCCTTTAGCTAGATACATGTCAAAAAAAATATGCGGAAAAGCTAGGAGAATTGAATTCGTGGATTGGAACCTCCTTCATGCAGCTTTGATTAGCTCAAGTATAATTAAGTGGCACGCATAATATTATTCTTCAAGGGCCTAATTGGAAACTTGCAAAATATAAAATTAAAAACCATCAAGATCCCATCTCTCTGTCCATTAAAAAGAAGAAGAAGCTAGTATCAAAAGACTGGCTGGTAACTCCAGGATACATGGGGCGTGGGCTCCATTGAGCTTCCTTCCACCATGAAAGCCCGTGTTGCTTTTACATTTTCAATTTCACCTCACCAAATTCTACTATCATACGTGTCGTCAGTATCTTTATCTACAAAAAATACTCCTCGTCTCTGAATTAGATCAATTATACCCTTTGTGTTTGTCCTCACATGCAACTTTTTTATTCAGTTGGATCCCTAATGTATCCAAGAATGTTCAATTGGATCCTTTTGTCAACAAATGTGCCTCAGCCTTTTCTCAATTGATTCCGCGACTTGTAGACATTGTAAGGCATGCTTGTTGAAGGAGGGATCGAACAAAGAATTCCTAGATACCCCGGGGACTTAACTCGTTAAATGTATTGGTTGAGGGTCTAATTGAAAAAGAAAAAAAAAGAGTTGTAGATTAGGAACTAATTTGAGGCTATCCTTTAAATAAATCATACTTTCATTGGAATTGTTTGATTCAATTAATTGATAGAGGATATTATTTAAAACAACCCTATAGACATAGGGCATTTTCTAATTATTCCTTTTTATTTACATATATATTTATAAAAGAGCAATATTTAATTTTTTTTCAGAAAGTGCAATATTAGAATTTTTGAAAAGCCGGTTAATATAAAAGGTAACTGGTTAACTTCTGATAAAGGGGGTTTTAATTGTGATGAACCACGTACCACGATCATTCTCTATGCTTAATTATTCGAATGTTTCGTGACAAAAAAAAAATCTTATAAAATTTATTTTTCAAACATTTTTAAAATTATTTATAAAAAGTAACTGGTTAACTTTTCATAAAGGGGGTTTCAATACAATGATTCGATAAATCTTTTGTATAATAACAATTCCTATGAAGGCTAGAACTGCATTAAATGAGAAGTAAGAGTCGAATCGAAACCATTTCTAAATTCTAGATCTTAATTATCTCAGCTGCTTATGGAGTTATGGTTCCAATTCTATGATAGTCATGAGCGATTAAGTGATTACTGATGCCAGAAATTAACCAGAGTGTTAAAAAAGGGATTAATTAAATGATATCATCCATTGACGAGATCCCAATAAATAGTTTTAAAACTAGAAGTTCTTCATAAATATACAGAATCAAAGTTGAATCGAAGAGCTAGCTAGTGATAGGAAAAAAAAAATCAAGAAATTCTTAAACACACCCTTGAATCAAGGCTAGCCTGTTTCATAGAAAAAGATACACATTTTGTCCTCCTGAAAGTTATTTTTTATTTTATAGAAATATATTATTTATTCATTTTATAGCCTCGGTCTAGATCCTTTAATATATGAATTATGAACGTCAAAAGAGATTGCTAAGATAGCATTTTAAAACGAAAAAAAATATGAAAATAACCTTTTATATTCTTCTTGTTTTAAAATGACACGAATTAATTTAAAAATAAATTTGTTTTTATAATCTTATCTAAGTAAACATATTTTTATCATACGGACAATTAGCCGAGAAAAGACACCATGCCGTCATTGCATGCATAACCTTGTAAAGAACGAAGACAATTAGCCGAGAAAAGACACCATGCCGTCATTGCATGCATAACCTTGTAAAGAACGAAAGAAACGACAATTAACAACATCAGTTTCCACAATGTTTTTTTCTTTTTTCTTCTTTTTTCTAAACACTTTTCCAAAACTAGGTAAACGCCCCTTCAGACACCGTTACCGCTGTCCATCCAATATTATATACACTTTTTTAAAGACCACTTGATGACTCCCTTAATAATGTTTAATCGTGCTCGAGCATATAATGCCTTCTGCCAACGTATCTCTAGCTCTTAATCTTCACAGGCAAAAGACAAAAATGAGAGCTCTAGTTTTCTCGAATTCCTTCAAAATCTTGTGTGGCATTGATTCCCTCTAATCATGCTCTTCCTTTATTATTATTTTGCTTCTGGCCTTGCGTCCCTGTCAATCTAGCATTCTGCAAAGTTCGACAGGGTACAAAATTCCACTTGATAGGACGTTTTCTTTACTTATTTCAATGTGTTGGACCGAGTTGGCAAGCCGTTATGGTTCGAGATCTAACTCAGCTAGCAAGCTGTGGTTCGAGATCTATTCAAAATCTGGGTGGGACTGTCTTGTTAAAAGGGCACCGAGTATTTTAAGCAAAGAATGATAGGACTATGCACTGGATACTTGCTTGCAATTGCAACTTGCATGCTGCTCTATGTTCATGCACAAGCATCAGCACATTCTACAACTCGTCATTTTTCCTTGATAACTTGAGAAAATAAGAACTTGTAACATCATGGTTCGAGTTCTGCCTTCCATAGTTGTGCAGGTCAAAGTTCATGATCTTGCGTTGATGATACATCAATTATAGCCCGATTCGGAGTGAATATTGACCACCTTTTTTTATACATATTCAGGTAAATCTCGTCATATTATAAATGGTGGGCTATATATGTCCTAAATGTGGAATTGCAAAAACTCTAAACTATTTAACTAACAAATATTTAACCATGAATGATTAACATATTAATTAGGAGTTCGTTTTTTTTTTTTACTTTTGAGTCATGACTTTAAAATTATTTTTATAAATAGTTAATTTATGATAAAAATGAACTAAAATGACTTTAATTTATAAAAATATTTGATAAGAATTAAATTCAGAGCAAATTATTGAAGAATAAATGTAGCATTAGTTATAATTTATAAGTTAATAGTTAAAAATCTTAACTTTTTATTAAATCAAGATTCGACTCAATTTTATAACATATTTTTTTTAATCTAAAATTGTTTCTAACTAGATCCACTCGTAACTTCTTTTCAATCAAAATTATATATAAAAAAAAAAACTTAAATTAATTTTCAAAAATCTTATCAAACATAACTTAAATCAATGTATTGATGATAGTTTACTTCAAATCTATACCTTGTTTTCTCCTTTACTGCTTTTATTGCTTACAAGGTGCTTGCTGTATTTTTTTCTGAGCTATCGAAAATAAAAATGTCCATGTACACGGTTGGGTTCTAGGCAGTTAAATCATCAGATTCAATGATGACTTGGGGTGGCCAAGATTCGAACCAAGCTTTAGTCCATAAAAAGGAAAAGGAAAGGAAAAAAGAAAAATAGTCCATAGCCCAGTTCTCAGTAGCTGGACTTGAACTAAGAGCCCAGATTCTAAGCCCATGATCCTGCGTCTGGCCATAAATCCCACCACCACCTGCACTCCCTGGCCAGTGTTTCTCTGGATTTTCATTAATTTCGACCACCTTCAGCTTGTCTGTTTTTTTTTTTAACCAGTCCGAAAATTCTATAGCTACCTCGAGCGACCTTAATTTATTACAGGAATTTAAATCATATTACGAAAAATATACTAAGAAATTACAAATTATTAAAAGTAAAGAATACTAATGCAAAGAAAAATTACAAGAAAAAACAAGTAAATATTGTGGTTGAATAGAAAGAATGGCTTCCGGTAAAGATGGTGATGAAACTAAAAGTTCAGTGTAGCAAGTAGCTTAGGTTAATCAGTACTTCTAGACCTTGAAAATCAGTTACAATTTCCAAAAAGAAGCAATGTGTCCATGAAAATAATAAATATTTAAGGACAAAATATCAATATCGAAATACTAGAATTAATTCATGACAGACTAACCAGCAGCTGCAAACAGAGAATTATAGTATTGTTCATCCATCCAATATGACAGCAGAAAGTAAAGGTTTATTTGGGACATCAGGCTCATTCTCAAACACATCCAATCCATCATCTGCGATCTCTCCTTGCATCAATCAAGCATCTCACCATCTCTCCCTCATCTAGAACAGCCCCTTGTGTCCGACAGCAATAATCAATCCTCTCTTCCCCAATGCTAAAAACACTTCCTTGCTAATCATGTGGCGAGTCTGATCATTTAATTCACAACAAATTATGAGGACCTCGCAATTAGCCACTACTTCACAGACATTTGAATAGCATGGATAGGGCACAGATGACTTCTTGGTCCTTGAGTTGTACAAGATATTGCAGCCATGGTGCTCTAGCCCTTTTGCAGCTTCTTGGCCAATGCTTCCAAGTCCAACAATCCCAACTTTCTTGCCTCCTAACTGAAACAACAACCTTGAACATCTTTACGAAAAACAAATTACAACCATCAATCAACATAGAAACAGGATATCAATAATCCAGTTGATATATAGATTAATACATAGAAACAGGATATTAATACATAGATCAAATCCTTCCTTTAGAGCATAGAGGAAAATATCCTTTGTTATCCCACAACCGTTGTGTCTCATACCGATTACCAGTCGATATCTTTCTCGGCACATCAATCAACAGCCCTACTGCTATATCAGCATCATCTACAGATATCCCTCTCCTACGACACTCTTGCAAGTCGATTTGGTTGAGTCCAGCACTTGTGGGGACAATAAGGCTCAGTGATGGCAACAGCCTTATAATGTTGGTGTTGACTGGACAGGTTCCATGAGAGAGAACAGCTTGGACTGAGTGCTCAAGAAGTAGTCTAAAGGAAGTGGTGAGTCCCATGGTGTCGAGAATGGAGTTTTTGGGAGAGTTTGCCTCTATAATATTTGAAGACTAGCGGTGTTTCAAGGACTAGGACTTTTAGGAGTAGGTTTGATGATTTTTTTCTTGACGATGGTGATTCATTCTCAATTTAGGACTGGTTTGATGATGTTATTAGAATTACAGGCCTCTTTGGACTCCTATTATATTAAGATTGTAGAAGCTAAAGCTAAGGCGATAATGTGCATTAATCATACATCAATGACAGGTGAAAGTAAGGGTGTGTTGGAAAAAAAAGCTTCCAGATTGCCTACCACAAGTTCACACAGGGCCATGAAAGATTCTGGGGTAAAGACAACTCTATGAGGGGATAGAACAACATTATCCAATTCAAAGAGCTCTTTTGGAACATCAGGCTCGTTCTCGAACACATCTAGCCCAGCACCTGCAATCTCTCCATGCACCAAACACCGCACCATTTCCTTCTCGTCAACAATAGCCCCTCGTCCAATGTTAACGATGACACCTTCCTTCCCCAAAGCAGAAAAGACATCTTTATCGATCATGTGGCGGGTTTGGTCCGTCAATGCGCAACAAATGATTAGGGCATCACTATTAGCTGCGAGCTGGCGGACATCGGAATAGAATGGATACGAAAGATGTGCCTTTTTCTTTCTTGAATTATACAAAACATTGCAGCCAAAAGCCTCTAGCCTTTTAGCAATTTCCAAGCCAATGCCTCCCAATCCGACAATACCGACTCGCTTGCCTCTCAACTGAAATTATCAACAGCCAATACCACAAAGAATCAGAAAACAGAATGGTGGTGGTCACCAAAAAATTCTTAAACCAAATAACATGATTGATAATTAAGGGATGATCATGATTCATAACCTTAGAACCAAGAGGGTAGTCTCCTTCATTGACCCAAAGCCCCTGCCTCACATACCGATCAGAAGCTGTAATCTTTCTCAGCACATCAATCAACAACCCCACTGCCGCATCCGCGCCATCGTCAGAAAACACATTGCCCGCGTTTGTTACAGAGATTCCACGACGGTGGCATGCCTCCAAATCAATGTGATTAGTACCAGCGCTGGCAGTGACGACAAGACGCACGGAGGGAAGCAGCTGGAGTAAATCATCTGTGACTGGAGCGGCACCCGAGCAGAGAATGGCTTGGATAGAGTCAGCATGTGCGGTAAGAAACTGAAGTAAAGGGAGAGGGGATTCCCATGCTTTCAAGAATTGATATTTTTTTGATAAAAAAGGTTGTTCTCCAATAACGGACAGGACTGGTGGTGGTTTTAGGAGTAGGACTTGCGGTAGGTCTTGGGGTTTGTGGTTTTGATCACTCGTGTTATCTTGCTGTTCTTCTTGATCCTCCATCAACGGAAATGGAAAATTCTTGATTTTTTTTATGAATTAAATAAAGGGTGCCCTATAAAGTATTTGAAGCTAAAAAATAATTGGCAAAACAAACAGAGCAGATAGCTTGCAAATGAGAAGAAAAGGAAAGGTATCTTCTGGAATCATGGCGAAGAATGAAGTGATGGTCACTGTCAATCGTGATGCCACGCTATGCTATGGCTTTTCCTTATGCTTTGGAATCTATAATCTACTTCAGATGAGATCTGTTATTTTAAGAATTTTTTATATGTATATAAAGATTAACCTATCAATCCAGTTAACCTTATTTTTATTAATGGTTATTTTTTTTACTAAGTATCTTCGTATTTTTTAAAATAACAAAACTAATGTATTTGTGATTATTCCTTTTAATAAATATATTTTTTTAAAAAAAATTATATTCTCATTTTTATAGAGATATAACAATACCTTAATTACTAAACCGATATTTTATTGATATTTTTATTAACGATTACATAAATATTTTAAATGACTAATATTTATATATTCGAATTTAATAATTAATATGTGTTTGGTAATTTTAATTTATTATCAAATAATAACATCTACGCTATGAGATTTGTTGGTAAATATATTATTTTACTCCATAATTATAATTTTACCAAATTAAATTTATTTTAATTAAATACAAATTAATACAAGTGTTTATATTAAAAGAGATAAATATCTTGTTGTCAAATTATATACTTTAAATCTTAAGGATAAAAGAATAAACTTCTGTCATAAATTCTTAAAGATGAACTAAACACAAAAACACTTCATTAGATTTTTTTTTCATTTTAAAGTAAACATGAGTATTACATTCCCATCAATTATGTTCTCAACAATCACTTCTCTAGCAATAATAATTAAAGAAGAAATCTAATTTTACTGGTATAACATAGCATTTCAACGATGCCCGAAATTTAATGGAATGGTTTCTGAAGTGCCAGAAGAGCTAGAAGGAATTCATTGCTGAGGAGAAAAAACAAAAGAGCACGAGGCTCTGATACCATGTAGGTTTTTGGAAGAAGAAGAATTTTCTTTCTTATTCTTTCAATAGTTCTGGTTAAAAGATATATGGTGAAGGAGGCCACCAAATCAAAAAATAAAAAACGAAAACAGGAAACAAAAACTCCTAAAAATCTGAAACAATAATTCCATGTTTTATTTGCAATATCACTTCCTATTTTATTTCCTACAAATCCGACATAACTTATTTGCTAATTGGACCCATGGTATTCGAAGAACGGCAGTGGTTGAAGTGCTAGCATTTGCAGAATGTCTTGGGATTGATGCTGATGGCATTGTTCGTGTTCCATTGAGGGTCTTGGGATCCTGAGACGGTAGGCTTTTGTTTGTACAAATTCTGAGTTAGGAGATAGAGATTTAAGGAAAATTCTATGGAGACATGATTCACACAAACCAATGTGCAGACTAATTTTTCCAAAATACAAGGCAATATTCTCGTGGAGAAGGTGAAATGGATCCATCATGTGAAACTATGCTAATGTGTATTCAAAACAGAACATAATGGAAAATTTGATGTCTAAGTCCTGATGTAATGTGATTGACGGAGCAAGGCAAAACTATGCATTAATTTGTGGATAGGATGTGTGCAGAATACAAAAGCCCCATGCCATAGCATCATCTGTTAGACAATGGGGAAAATACGAAGAAAAAAGCTGGTTTACTACACTCTCTCTTGTTGTTTTCAAGGTCACGACAGGCATGATGGGTAATTTTGATTAGGAACGATTGAGGAAAGGAGTTCTACTTCAAGCTTTGTCTGGTTTAGAAATGATTAGGAATTGTCCTTCTCGACTTTGAATAAACACAGAATTAAACAACAATCCTGCTCTGGCGTGTCAAGTTTTCGGAGAACAATCCTACTATCAATGTGGAACCATTAATCTACATACTGAAAGGTATGCACGGAAATACTTCATCCATCTAAGGCTATCAATATGCAAAGCTGTGTAATCTAATCCTGCAATGATCATAAATAGAGTGCAAATACTTAGGCAATCAATGTGACCAGCATCCTCGTGGAGTTTAACACGTATGAAGTATAAGAAATTGACTATGTATCGATCTTCAATGTCTTGCTTAAAGCATCATTGATAAACAATGGCAGGGATTAGAGGTTTAAACATCTAATATACTCGACACTGATGGCCATAAAAAGGTTCTTGTGCAGAACTTTCCCCTCCAATACAGGCTATACACAACTATCAAGTACTAATAGCACAGCATCATCTTTGACATCTCATTAACTTGTTCATTACTCAGTTATTTCCTGCACGCATGCAGATTGTAGGACAATTACTAGAAGGAATCAAACAAATTTTGCTCGAGAGTCACAGAAAGAGGAAGAAATTGTTATGCTTATAGTTGACACCAAATAACCACACAATGAAACAAACATTCGTCAATCTTCTTCTGATGGAAAAGAGATTCCGTTTGCAAGAAACAATACCACCTAAATACTTCAGTGTTGGTATGCCCATCACTGAATCTTTTCTCACTGGCACTTGTAAATTAAAATTATTTCTTACTTTATTTTTATTTGATTGGTCCACATGTACAAGAAGGCATGGTGTAGAGGAAAAGTTGGATTTTTGGAAAAACAAAAGGAAAAGCGGGTGGAATTTTCAGTAATCCTTTTAATCAGGGGAAGGTGCCCGGGATAATCTGGCTTTCTCTTTTATTCCAAATTGATATGTCTCCTTTTTCAGTTTGTGATCGGAATCTTTTTTCCTTAACAGAACTAATTTCCTAATTTAGCATACATTGACTACTAACATTCAACCTTAAAAACATATGCTAATAACTCAAACTGACCCTAACTAAGCCTCTTTCTATTTTATGATTTTAGCATTTAGGGCGTGACCAGCCAGCTCTTGGGCGCATGACTAAGCCCCTCTCAAGACCTGTCTTAAGCAGGTCAGCCACATTCAGAGACTAGTGTATTCACAAGAAATTAATTGTGTTACATCTTCTCAAAAAAAAAAAAATGTGTTACTTCTTATTAGTGTCTTAAGCAGGCCATCCATTGAATTTTTCCTTCTCTTTTCTGGTAAAGATTATTATTCCTTAGTAGTGTATGAACAAATGCCGCGAGAATAAAGCATGACTCGTTACAGATAGCATGGCCAGTGATATAATACCAATCAATATAATGATCAAAATCCATACCTAGTTGAAATGTGTTCACTAACAGGGATCTATTAGAAGAAAGTTAAAAAACTAACCTGCGAATAGCAGAGTTAATTAAAACATCCATCAATCCCCATATTCAGAAAGTAGTGGTTTATTTGAGAAGAAAGCTTCCAGATTCCCCATCACGAGGTCCCTTAAATCCAAAAATGATTCTGGAGTGAAGACGGCAACATGTGGTGACAGAACAACATTGTCCATTGCAAAGAGCTCCACAGGAACATCTGGCTCATTTTCAAACACATCTAAACCAGCGCCAGCAATCTCTCCTTGCACCAAACACTGCACCATTTCCTTCTCATTGATGATAGCCCCGCGTCCGATATTTACAATGACACCTTCCTTCCCCAATGCTGACAGTACTTCCTTGTTGATCATGTGGCGGGTTTGGTCAGTTAATTCACAACATATCACAAGAACATCGCAATTAGCTGCAAGTTCACAGACACTTTCGTAGAAAGGGTATGAAACATGCGGTTTTCTCTTCCTGGAATTATATGAGATACTGCACCCAAAAGCCTCTAACCTTTTAGCAACTGCAAATCCAATATTTCCCAATCCAACAATCCCAATTCGCTTGCCTCCCAACTGAAATCACCACTCACAAAAAGGGGGGAAATAACTTAAATAATCAGTTGATTAGAGGGTGCAATTCAATCGCGTTTTTTGCCAAGATAGAAATTTTTGTCTCCATTTGTCTCATTGTCAAGAAATGGAATGGTTTTAGTCATCAAATTATGATTCTTAATATTCAGCAACAAAATTAAAATGACGAACTATTTAAATGCATAGGTGTTCTTTGCTCAAAGCTCCTCAACCCTCAACAATTATCAGTTCCTTTATCATGAGGCAACATTTTCTCTCTGATAAACAAAATTAAGAATCCTCAGGCAATCAAGAATTAGCATTAAGAACCAAGAAGACAAAATGGATATAAAATAGAGAGGAATTTAATCTAAACCTTAGAACCAAGAGGGTAGTCCCCTTTAGTTGCCCAAAGCCCTTTCCTCACATATCCATCACTCGCCGAGACCTTCCTCAAAACATCAATTAACAACCCAACAGCAAAATCAGCCACGTCATCTGAAAAAACACTGCCTGCATTGGCAACCTTAATACCACGCCGGCGGCACTCGGGGAGGTCAACCTGGTTAAGTCCGACACTAGTAGTGACAACCACACCGACCTCTGGCAACAGCTGCAGGATGTCAGCGGTTATGGGTGTGCCAACAGAGGAGAGGATGGCTTTTATAGAGGGAGAGTGAGTGGACAAGAATTGGTGTAGAGGGAGTGAGGAGTCATAGGCTTTCAAGAAAGTGAATTTGTTAGACGCATAGTGTTGTTCACCAACGTGAGCGAGGAATGAAATTGGTTTTAGAATCAGGACTTTGGGGAAATCTTGCTGGCCTTTGTGACAATCAGTAGAGACTGCCATCTTGAGAACAGAAGCTCGGGAGAGAAGGGGGTTTTTCTTTCCTTTTCTTTTGATAGAGACGAGGCACTCCTCGGCAAAACCATGGCGATTCTGCCAAGTTATATATTTTAACAAGACACACATATTAGTGTCCGTTTGCATCGTTGTAATTTCTATTTTTAAAGTTTTTTTAAAATTGATTTTTATTTTTTATATAGTTTAGATTGGTTGAAGTTAAGACCATAAAAAGAAATAATTAAAAGTATTTATATATAAAAAAAACCTATTAAATTCCAGTACTAAACACGCATTTATTCAGTATGCCACATTAGGCTTCTATAATAAAAGAAACTATTAGAACAATCCTTTTACTGCTTTCTAAGCTCTGCTTCAAGCTCTACGAATGGGAAGAAATTATCAGAATCCATCTCCAGAATCAATCTGCGAAGAACCATTGGCCATGCCAGCTCTAGACCAGTAACCACTGCCCATACTGCTCCAGCCACACCTGGATGTGAACTGCAATCAGCGAAGTCAATTGCCCTCTGTGAGTCGCCTGTCAAGCTGTGGATTGCCTTTACAGTGCTTGCGGCTGCTGTGCTTCCTCCCCCCCAAAATCCCCTGATTACGTCGTTTCCAGATGTTCCATGATGCACACCCAAATAACAACGTCCATGGATATCCATTCCTATCACACTCACGGTCAGCGAGGTTATTAATCAACCATGGTATCAGACCTGAGTCAAAGAAACTCCTTCTGTTCACGTTCCTTAGCCGACGGTCACGCAACACATGGAGAATAAACAGCCTGTTTTTGCCTTTTGGTTTCGTACCTTCCATGAAATGTGTAGTTGGTTCAGAAGAAGATAGTATGGAGAGAAAAAATGTTTAGTTCACACAGTAAGGGAGGATGACAAAATCAAAGATGCTTTCTTCCTCGTTTACACTTTCATGGCACAAATAATTTTAACAAATACTTGCAAGACCTGTAAAAGTCTCCATTCTTATCAAGGTCCATCAACAAACCAACGAGGCATTTCAATCGATCTGTCCAAAGAGATGCTACTAGGGTTGTACGTTGGATTAATCACAAACTCTTGATTGTTATAAAGAAAAATTTTCATGGCGAGGATGATCCGGTACTGTTATCATGTTTCTGAAGTTAAGTTAGTATAGTGTGCGCGTATCTCTAGCATTGAATTTTTTTGTTTTTCCTTTTCTTTTGTGGAGCTACTCACGTAGATAACTAAACGAGGATTATGATGATTAAATAAATATATAATTCATTTACTAACATAAGCATCTTCAATAAAAGTGTTTTATCACATATTATTGAGAAATAGTAATGAAAATTACAGCAATTGTAGTAATATATATATATACATGCATGCATGCATGCATGATGATGATGATGATGATGATAGAATATTCATATCAGAGAATACCTTATATTATCCTTTAAATAATTTAATAAGGGAGGTAGAATGCAATTATCATATATATTTTATAAAATAATTAATAGCTGTTTCGTGATGGCGAAGAAGGTCGTAAAAGCAAAACTCCCAACACCCATTTTTATAACTATGTTTCAATAAATCAGAATAAGGTTTTTTTCTTTCAAAATAATGGTTTGAATTTTTTTAACAAGAAATTAAGACAATCCCTTTGACTCCTTACATGCACAAAAGTTAAATAAGGTAGGGAAATCTTTACAGATCAGGAAGCTTTTTTACTATAAATTATAATAATAGTTTTATTTTAAATTTTTTATCTTTTTACGAGTCATTTCTTTAAAAAAAAATTATATATATAATTAATTAGTCATTCTTTTATCATTCTATTTATTATCAATTTTTTTAATCATATTATTAAATTAAATAAATTTATTAAACATAACATAATCAGGATATTAATACAAAGTCTTAAATTTTTCTTATTTCTTTAAAAATATTATATCACCTTAACATCTTTTTTCACTTTTAAAATAATTAGCTCCTGCAACATGGCAAAAGACACCTCCTATCCAGTAACTAACCATATACTATCGTCACTCTAGCTCACTGGCGATGGCACTCTTAGGTAATTCTCGGAATTGAAATTCTTGACACCTCATGCAAGAGATCATTGAAGTTAGTTAGTCCCTTAACGTTGCTACCATGCGTGACAGATAATTAAAAACCCAACTCCCCTCCCTTCTACCACATCTAACTAATCACTGATGTATATCAGCTTGTCAATAAAAAAAGGAAAATCTTGCATGTATAGTTGTATGCCATTTCCAATTTTGACCATGCAAGAGAATTCACTTCCCTCTCTGTTAAACATCACACAAACCAACCTCGGAGTAATGAGCCAGCGAAATAACTAGGACAAGAAGCTCTCCTATAATTCTGTTACTTCCCCCAGTTCCAACCTTCCGAGGTGGTTGGAAGTTGGAACATCTTGGAGTCCATCACAGAGAGTAATAATAGGTGACTTTCAGTCAGCCGGCAAAACCTAAGGTAAGAATTTGAAGAATTTACTGGGGGCAAGAATGGAAGAAAAGACAAACATAAGACGAGCAGAAGGCATATATAGAGATGAGGATAAGATGACAAAAGTGACTTTACACGCAGGGTATGACTTGGACATAAATACATCTAGTATGGTTCTCCAAGTAGAGACTAGTCAACTAGGAGTATTGTAGGGTTCAAAAAGCGTTACACAGGGATTCGGGTCATGCTGCATGATATCTGCTGCGCGCTCAAACTCCTCTCTCAGAACTTTTATGCTGAATTTATCCACAACTCTACCAAGGTCATGAGATATCTCAAAGGGGTCCTCTATGCATATCAAATGTCGATCATTCCCAATCCTCCTTGTCCAGTCCTTTTCCCGTTTGCTGTAAGAAAAAAAACACAGAATACAGTTGGTCAAAAGTGTACGAAACATCTCAGTTGACAATAAGCAGAACGAAAATCATTTGACTCTCAGTTTCACCTACATTATGAGGAGAGAAAAAGAGAGCTTTCTATCCTTTGCGATGATATGAAATAATTACAATGCATGTATATGTTATCACATAGCTGGCTTAATAAAAATCCTACTAAAGGATCCTGGACTGTACATATCACCTGAGTATGCTTCCTGTTCGAACAGATATAACACCATTTGCATAATCATGACGATATGCCCAATAATTGAAAAATGCCCATACTAATTGAGCAATTGTTTCCTTGTTACGAGATCCAAAACCACGGAGTTTCTCAACCTGATCAAAGTAAGCACACCGAATATCATCTACAATAGCAGAGTATGTTGTTCCCATTTCCTGAAAGAGAACAGCTCACAAAATTAAGGAACAAGCCAAATTTACAGCAGAAGACAAAAGTAAGAAAACAAGCAGCAAATTTCACTTTGAAATGCTTTATTCAGGTAGAAGATTTTGAAGCTGGATAATGCTATTGTCCAACATATGTCCTAAATGAGTTTCCCGGAAATCATAACCAATTCATGATGGGTTCTTTGTGGGACCCACCAATGAGGTCACTCCAATGGTTGTTGTAATCAACAAACTGATTCAGTGAACTTATTTCAGTAAAGCATACATTACCCTATGAAGTGTGATCAGATGCAACAATATGGCAGGAATTACTTGATAAAATAAAGCAGAGAATGATATTAGATATCCTCTTGGCCTCGCTACTCAATCGAGAACAAATGTCCGGTACCATATAAGACTGAAAAGTAAATAGTTTGGCAACACGGAAGAGATCACCATGCTATGACACATAATCACTAACTAAAACTGAAAATTCTGAGCTGATAACCAGCAAAAGGTTCATATTTCCCCAGCTATTGCTTTATGGGACATTCATCTATTCAACTGAAGTAATATAATAAGGGTGAAAGGAAATCAAAAGCACATCAATTCCCTTAATCTTTGGGCAAGAATCACATTAAGCACGGTATGTGCATGTGCTGAAATGTCCAAATAACTGCAATGATAAAAACGACTCTACCAAGAACTCCAAAATAAACAAGCAGAATAGAAATACAGACCTGTAAGCATGGAAGGATAGCAGGTCTACGTTGCTGTAAGAAATGAATGCACATTAAAACATACCTGAAAAGAAAGAAATATGAGCCACCAAAAACACAGTCAACGAAAAAAAATGTCTATGGATCATATAGGCCTATGAAAAGTTTCGGAAAATATAGTAATTCTTTAGTGATGACTCACGCATAGCTAGATAGGGTCCCTTGGTAAGTTGCATTTACTCCTCTTGACTTGGCCCAATGTTTCACTATAAAAGCTAACTGCCGTAACCTCACATCTATTTGTGCATAATCCCGAAGAAGCTTGGTATTCACAACAGCCAAAACATTGTTTAGGCAGATGTCACAAGAGATGCCAGTCACTGGATCCATAAGCTTTACTATGGGAACCCTAGCCCGAGTCAATGCCTGCAAAAGAGATGGGATTATGGACTCACCAAGAAGATCAAACAAGACATCCAAACAGCATAGCAATTTTAAAGGGGAATAAATCAAAATCAATTAGTGATGCAGAAAAGAAGACATCGCATTAAGAAAGAAATGGATAGTAATCAAGTTATAACTGGATTGACAAGGCACCTACATAAGGATCCATTATTGGCTTACATATCTCTAAATTATTTTCCAAGGGCTTTTTCTCACATTTAATCTCACATAGGATACTACCTTATTTTTCAGAGCATGTTCTTACTTTTAACCTCATGGAGGAATTATCCAAACAAGATAATTATTTCTGAGAGGCGCCTCAAGGTTAGATATAGCTGAAAAAAAGTTGACTAAGCAAATGAACCGCGTATGTCCGTAGGAAATGCATTGATCATCTTAGAGTTGTCCAAACACTTGCAAAGTCAATTTAACACAAAAAAGGTAGAAACATGAATCTCATCCTGAAGCAGTAAAAGCACATAATTGCAATGACTTATAAGGCCTCATATCACCAAGCTTACAAAATAATTACTCATTAGTAACATGATAATAGAGTCACCAGAAATGAGAGGAGAAACACATTCACTCACACAAGTGGATACATGAAAATAAGGGCCCAAACAGGACAAGTACAAAGAAAAATAAGCATGGAGAACACTGAACAATAAATTACCCAGGTAAATCAATGGCTCACTGAATTGATGTGCAAAATACACGCAAAATGATGACGCATCCTGAATGTGTGTGCAACAAGTACAGAGCTGCTGTCAGCTCACATGTATGAAAGCGCACACAACTGTAATTATAATATGGTTCTAGAGTAAATTTACCAAAGTGGGCATTTGTAAAACATGCCTGTTACCATCCTATCAAATGATTTTCATTTTATTACCTAACTGCAAGAAGAGAAAAGGCCTCTAAAGATGTCTAAAATAATAGGCAACCTAACAATAACAAGGAAAATATCAAAAAGATTTATAAGGTGTTAGTAGGCCATAATAAATAAATCTTGTAGCTCATAGATCACATAAAACAGCTAGTCGCAAAGCATTGCAATCAGCAACAAAAAGTTTTGCTTTTAATCATGGAGTTGTAATGGTAATCTAATTATGTTAACACATGCACGCTACAAATGTAATACCATACAACTTTGTCCTCTTAAAGGCATAATTACAGCACAAACAGCTTGCCAAACACCCAAAAACAGTTGCCAGTGGCCATATAGTGAAATTGAAGGTAGAAATAAAAATCATTATCTGTATCACATATCTTTCAATTATACATATTACATATCCTTGATGAGAAGGGGATCATTGCAAGTAAGGCAGAGGAGTTATTATTGATCTATTTGATGGGTTTGGATAGATGGAAAAACAGCAAGACATTATGGAAGTGAGCTTTCTTTGCAATTTTTGCCTTTTCATGGCTGTTGATGGACTAGAACTCAAGAATTTCTGAGAATGGAGCCTTTCCAAAACAGTTCTTGCGGGATTTGCCATCCCTATGTTGTTCAGCCACAACGGCCTCTCCAGTTTTTTCTTAGTTGGGAAATCAAATTTCAAAGAAATGAGAGAGCTCTGGTATTCCAGCTGTCCTAGTGTGTACTACTTTGTTTGGAAGATGTCTGTCTCCGTTTATAATTCAAATAATTTCCTTCATCAATAAAATTGCCTTTAAGTAAGATTACCTGTTAGCTTTCAATCATAAGGATTGATAATGTAAATAAATCTATTTGTGGTACAAAAACTAATCCATAAATAAAAGAACAGATTCGTCACCAAGCATTGCAAAACCTAGCTTATTTAGGGGGTGTTTAGGAGTGTGGTGACAATTGTTTTTCAAAGTGTTTTTTGCTCAAAAATGCATCAAAATAATATTTTTTTTATTTTTTTAAATTTATTTTTGACATCAGCACATCAAAACGATCCAAAAAAACTGAAAAAAAAAATAGTTTGAAGGAAAACAAATTCAAATTTTCATGAAAAACACGTTGAACCGCAGCTCCAATTGAGCACTTAATCTGCAGGCTCCACAATTTGGAACTAAATCAAAGAAGACTCAGTTTTGTGTTTTTATTTATATAGTCCACCAGGATTTGGGACAAATTATCTATCTTAAAAACTATCAATGGTAACTCGTTAATCAGAACACTGCATTCAGAAAATTATTTAACAGAAAGTAATTTGGAAAGATAAAAAATAAAACCAGGTCTACCCTTTGGAAGGATAGAACTTCATTAGAATGTCAGGAAACAAAATATGTTAAATGGCATTTATTGTATTAACTCTGAATTTATTTATCCTCTAAAAGGACAAAGCAATCTTTATTTACCTGCACATTCTGGAGGTTATCCGCCTGCAATATATCTGCCAACTTTAACAAGACCTCAGACTTGTTAATCTCAGCATCCTCAATTGTGAGGCAAACATCTATATCACTCTTTGAAACTCCAAATGAATTGGCACATGAACCATATAGGTACAATCGAGCTTCAGGCCATTCCTTGCTAACTAGTTTCTCCAACAACATAAAAAATTGCTTCTGCTTCGCCGTTTCTTCCTCTAGCGGTACCAGTGACTCATAAATTGCAAGAAAAGCAGCATTTAGCCTGTCGACATCTAAACGACATTGCATTTGCCTTTTAAGCATTCTCATCCTCTGACTAAGTATGTTGTGTCCCCTGCTATCTGATCTAAACTCCTGATTATCAAACCGCAAGTTAATCCAACAGATTCACAATTAGAGAAGATAATAAACTGCTATTAAGCATTAATTATATTTTCTTACACTTAGTTCAGTTTTCATTAAGCATATCTACTGAGAATGTCAGTGGAAGATTTATATCAAACTCTTAGTTACTTGAAATTTTAATTCCCTAAACATCAAATAAAATTCAAAGGTTCACATAAAGTAACCGACTTTAAAACTCAAAGCCCAAATAGATAAGAAAAACAACTGACCTTGCTACGTTGCTTCTTGTCTTTCTTGCCATCAGATTCACCCTCAAGCAACAAAGAATCCATCAGCTCTTCACCAAGATCATCCAACAACCCTCCATCATCCTTTCCATCTTCACCATCCAAATTGATCAAAGACTCCTTAATCTCTGAACCCAAAACCGAATGAAGATTACTCCCAGGAGGTGGACCCGGACGATCAAGCTGTCTCGTAAACCTCACCTCAACTGACCCCTCATTTCTCCTCGCTTTCTCATTGTTCAATTCACTACAATCTCCCTTTTCCCTATACATAGTATGCCCTAATTCTCTCCTCCTACCTCCATGATCCCAATTCCCTCCTCCTCCTCCTCCTCCTCCTCTAGGCTTGTTCGAAAACCCCGGAGGCGGAGACTTGTAGTTCTGGTGCTGCTCCTTGTGAAGGTTTCCCCACCCTCCACTGCCGGCTCCTGGCTGTCGCACTTCAAAATTCGTCGAATGCGAGTTTGCTTGCTTCTCGAGATGCCGATTCCTTTCCAATCCATTGAAATTTCTGCTCCCTGGTCCTACTTCTCGCATCAAATTCGCATTGACTAAACCGTCAGCAGGGCTTGGAATGGAACTTGAAAAAGAACCAAACTGTAGCTTGTGCTCTAACTGTTGCTTCTGTTGAGGCAGATGCTGAATCAAGTTGTTGTTGTTGTTGTTGTTGTTGTTGTTGTTGTTGTTAGCTCTAACCTCCGCAATTGAAAGCCCTGATCTTTGCAAATCATCTGCTAAATATTGATTCCCTTGGAATTGATTTCCATGGGGGTGGGGGTGGGGGTGGGGGTGAAGGAAAGCATGGTTTTTCTGCGGAAAGCCGAGATTGTGTGACCGGAGAGGAGGGGTATTAGAGAGAAGATCACGGCCGTTGGATTGCAGCAATTGATGAGGCAGTAGTGGTAAACTGGGGCCCACAGCTGCAACTGCAGGATCAAAACCGAGAGGCTGAGGCTGAGGCTGAGGCTGAGGATGTTGATTTTGTAATTGTGGTGTGATAAAAGGAGAGAATTGCGAAGGAAATTGGGATTGTTGCTGCTGGTGCGGTGGATGATGGTGGTTAGGTCTTTGGAGTAGAGAGAGTAGAAATTCGCCGCCATTAGCATTCGGCGGAATCGGTGGAGCCTCACCGCCACCGCTGGCCATTGTATTATGTTGGTAGACTGCTCTACACTGAAAAGAGTCGTAAGGAAGGAAGGAAGGAAGAGAGCTAAGTGATTTGTCCTCGCTAGAATCTATTAAGTTTGTTGTTGGTGAGGGTAGGGTGCATATGCTTATATGTAAAGAAGCAAATCTATGGAGTACGTACGTAGGATTTGATCCAATCACGATTTCCGGTGTTGATTGAACGGTGTTGATTGGAGTTGTGTATTAGTTTGGTGATTAAATTGGAGAGGAGGGAGGAGGGGTGGACACCTGTGCGTCATCAAGTCTGACGTGGATCTAGCTTAGACAGGAAGTTTTTGGAACTTGGAATCCTACGTTAGTGAATCCAAAGCCTCCAATGATGCGTATACGGTAGTGTTTAAAAGTGTATTATTTGTTGTTTACAAAGTATTTTTTTTAATATATCAAAATAATTTAATATTTTTAAAATTTATTTTTGATATTGAATATTGAAATGATTTAAACACATAAAAATTTTAATATTAAAAAAAAAACATAAAAGTACAGTGCCTAAAACTTTTTCAATAATAATAATAATAATAAATAATTACAAAAACTCTATTATGATTTGATATAAATTTTATTTTCTCTAAATTTTTATAAATTATATTTTATTTCTATAATTTATAGTTTATATATTTAATAACAGTTTATATCATCAACAATGTATTTTATTTGACAGTTTATATATTCAATAATAGTTTATATAATTAATAACAGTTTATATCATCAACAATGTATTTTATTTGACAGTTTATATATTCAATAATAGTTTATATAATTAATAACATGTATTTTATTTGATAGAATATAATTTTTAAAAACAAGAAGTAAAATTCAGATTAAATTATATCAGAGTATTTATAAGTATTTCTAATAATAATTATTAAAAAAAACTCTCTAATTTAATTTAATTATGTTTTTATTTTTGTATTATACTTTAAAAAATTAATTTTATATGTTGAGTCAACTAAAAATAATAAAAAATAAAATTATCATCAAATATAATATATAAAAAAACAACATATCATTTCTTGAGCCAAGTTTATGTGCTTGCATTTGGTTGATGGGAGAGGTTGTGGAGAGTGTGTCAAAGGAGATTTGGTTGATCTTCAGTTGTGTAGGCTGGCAGTGGCATCATAAAATTAGCTTCAGTAGTGTAGAATCTGCAGAATCATATGAACATAAACACTAAATTCATCAGTAGTGTAGAATCTGCAGAATCATATGAACATAAACACTAAATTCATCAGTAGTGTAGAATCTGCAGAATCAGATGAGCATAAACACTAAATTCATCAGTAGTGTAGGCAGGAGTTATCAAGAATACTGTTAATCCTTTGGCATCATACTATGGTTTAATGAGAACAGCTATGTTTTGGTTAAAAATATAAGTGAATAATGCTCTTAGCAACTTCACCACACACACTTGCTTACAAGACTCTTAAAGCAATTTTCACTCCAATTTGTTTTCGTGCACACTTCTGAGTGCATTTTCTCACTCCAATTTCCAAGATTAATCTATTAGTTCACTTGTTTAGAGACCTTCATTCACTAAATTCAGTCTGGGATCGGTGCATTTTCTCACTCCAATTCCCAGGATTAATCTATTGGTTCTCTTGGTTAGAAACCTTTTTTAAAATAAAAAAAAAGAAATGCAGGGTATTCTAGGTCACCTTTCGTGTACTTGGAGTTAGCCTTTACACAAGGTGGCGGCTGTGGCTCCAAGAGTTTGTGGCGGGAGGATTCGATCTTGAAATCTGGAAGGAGAAAACCCCAAGCCCAGCTCTAGACCAACCCCTTGAGGTTCTTGTTTGGAGACCTTCATTCACTAGATTCAGTCTGGGACTGGTTATGGTCATCATTTGTTTACACGGCCATGTTGAATTGCCCTCGTGAAGCTAATTTATGATGCCACTGCCTGCCCGCCCTGTGCAGCTAGAGGTAAGATTAAATTCTGCAGAATCTTATAGTATTTAGGTTTGTAGCTGCAGCTAAGGTGGTGTTTAATCAAGTAGTGTAGTTTGTTAGGTAATGCTAACAATGTAGATGATGATATGCTTGTCGAAATGCTTCAATAAAGCTATTTTGTTTTTAGACGAAACATCTATGAACTATTTGTGAATATATTCTTTGAAGATAAAATTAAAACATGAAATTTATTATGAAACAAGTGCATGAAAAAGTGTGGTTTGAACCCAACCAATTTAAAACTGTTTGTTAAAATGCTTATTTGAGGCACCGCAATATATTTTTTTGAGATTTAATGGGCTTTTTAGATGTTAAATTAAATATAATAGTAAATCTATAAATATTTAAATTTTCTCTTGTTATTTCAATTTTCATGGCATTCCAGACTAAGGAAGGAAATTGTTGTTTAATATATAAACTCATGATATAAAGTGTATTTTCTCAGGCAAAGTAAGAACATGATCTAGTAGGTTTTTATAATTATACCTCCTCCTCCTCCTCCTCCTCCTCGTTATTATTATTATTATACAACTATGTAAAAATTGATTACTTTCTCAAAGAATTTGTAATTTATATGACAGAAACTCATATAATCACCTACGAATATGAATTGTTTATTTTAAATGGAAGGATGAAATATCACACAAAGAACATCGTGAAAAGAATCACTTGTTGATGAGAATCCACAGCACGGTCGACCACATGGAACCCAGCATCATACAGGACAATATTCACATTCAATGGTAATCAGTACACATGATTCTTTTCACGATGTTCTTTGTGTGATATTTCATCCTTCCATTTATTAGAACATGGAGATATATTAATTAGCTTTTCATCTCTGTATCTAGATGTGTGTCTTTCTCTCCTGTTCTTCACGAAACTAACCAAATTGTTGATGGTTCTGCAAAGTAATGTCTCGAAGCCCTTAACATAATAATTATTTTTTAAAGTATTTTTTAATTAAAAATAAATAAAAATTTTATTTCTAATATTAATATATAAAAAATAAAACAGGCTTTTTCATGGCCCAAATATTTATGTTGATGTAATTGTTAATAGATTTTTAACATAGCATGTCAAAAACAATCTAAATTACTAAAAAATAATTTATAAAAAATAACTTATGTTGCATAAAAATAGGCTTTTTCATCACCCAACTATATCCCGACTTTAATCTTCCGACTTATTTACATGTATATATGATATTTATGTTGATATAATCAGTAACAGAGACATAAGGGTTGGTAGCGGTCCCGTTGCCTGTAATGAAATTGTTTTTTCATTCCTTCTCTTAACAATATTTATAATTTTAATTTAATTAATAAAATAACTAAAATTTTAATCCTTTATAATTTTATCTTTTAGCTCCATCCATAAATGTAACTGTTGATAGTTTATTCTTGTTACCTCAAATTTAATTTATGCTGGAATAGATTCTAAATCCTCTTTTTGTCATCTTGAGTTGCTGCCACTTATGCTTGTTGGGTTGTTGGCTTACTTGGTAATAACAAGAAGGAGTCTCCCGTATAGAAGAATTTAATTTATAGTATGGTCATGAAGCCGCATCCTTTTGGCTATGCATTCTTTTCTTAGATAAGAGTAATAGTTATATGATCCGCGCGATGCCGCGGATTAATTATTTTTTATATTTTAAAAATAGTTAAGATATAAAAGTGTTATACTTTTCTGTAAATTTATACCCAAGAATCTTAGGTTTGATTGCAATGTCTGATTCAATAGTGATATTTATAATATTAATAATAACATTAAACTTGCATTATTCAAGTTTAAGTGGGTTTGGCTGCAATATCAGATCCAATAACATTGGATGTAGGTTTGATTGTAAGGTTATGTCATAAAAGTGTGATAATTAAATAAATTAAAAACAAAAAAAAAACCAATAGGAAGAAAAAAACTAATGAAGAAAAAGAAAAAAAATATAAATTAACTGGGTTAAACCTTCATACCAAGTTAACTTGTCAAACCTTGAATTTGCGTCGTGAAAGTTTGATAACTAAATAAAAAAAAACAAATTAATGGGTTAGCCTATAATTAACTGGGTTAACTCGTCAAACCAAGTTAACCCATCGAACCCGGAATTCGTGTCATAAAAATTTAATAATTAAATAAAAAAAAATTTAACATTGACAATATATATTAACCAACTTTTTTATTTCTTTTTAATCATTAATTAATTACAGAAATTTAGTGCGAAGTGACGACTGGAAAGACTTGAGAAACATCTTTCCCGATCATTTGTTGTTGTTCAAGTCCTCACTTAGTGCGAAGTGACGACTGAGAAGGACTTCAGAAACATCTTTCCCGATCATCTGTTGTTGTTAAAGTTGCCACTTGCTTAAAAAAGAATTAAGTTAAATTATTATTTTTATATTAACAATGCCACTGTGCAGCTTTCTTTAGATTTTCAGGTTAATTGAATTATATTAAAATATTTTTTATATAATTAAATTAAATTTAAAAAAATTAAAATTAACTCGCTAAGTCTAGTTTCATGTCCCCTAATTTCTTTATATGTATTAAAAACAAAATTAATTCAACCCGCAAATGGAGCCCATACCGTGCCAGCAACTGAGTAAACAATGAATAACAAGAGTATTTAAAAGACATGGAAAAATTCACCTACAATATATGCTTATTTATGATATTATATTGATCTGGTGCTTCAGAGAAAGAAGTAGTAAATCATGTTCCATACACAATTTATTAGAATAATAGAAAACTCCATTACAAAGCTTTAACCTTGCCAAACCAGCATGCGTGGATTTTGCAGGACCAGTAATCTTCCCTTGCTGCCAATCGAACACCTTACTCCCGGTTCATGTAGCCAGCACAGTATGATCATTTAGCAGTAGTGTTTACAAACTCTTTAACATAATCGTACAAGACCTTGAGCTTTGCTGGATCAAAAACCTCGACAGCATGGAAGCCATCCTCGTCAAACTTTGTAACCACGTCCACTCCACGCGACTCTAACATCTCCACCAGTTCCTTTTGCTTGTCAACAAGCGGATCCCCGCCGTATCCTCTGAAGAAACACCTTGGCAGCCGTTCGATTCTGTTCTTTTCAAGAGACCCACCAGCAATCGGATTGCAATACTCATGATCACGATCGGTATCTTTAGGCAAAGACAGAGCCCACATCTGATCACTAATAGCCAATGGCAAAACCGGATCATTGATCAACCTTTTCTCTGATTCAGTCCTGGTGACAGCAGAAAAATAGGGCATATTCAATATCAACCCAATGATTTCCAAGGGCTTGATATCAATATTCAAGGCAAGCAAGTTCGCGTGGTAAGCAATATTGCCTCCAGCACTCATGCCCATCAAGAAACACCTTGAAGAATCAAGGTATTCTTTAAGCCAGGGTTCACAAGAAGGGCCGTTGATATCCAAAACTTGGTTTTGGACCCACTTCACAGCCTCAATGGCATCTTCATATGCAGAAGGAAGGCGATGTTCAGGGGCAAGACGATAGTCAACAGACAGGACGAGAGCAGGGAAATGAGAAGCCATGTCACTGCACGTTTGATGGAAAGCAAGAGTTGCAGCGCTGTAAAGAACAAAGCCACCTCCATGATAGTAAATAATGAGAGGGAGTTTTCGAGGGGGTTTCAAAGGGCGAAATAAACGAAGGGATGTTTTGTTCTTGGGATTTAGAGGGATGTCTTTTGAGAGCGAAAGTTCCTCGGAATCTGGAGTTGTCTGTTCTGTCGGCGGTACTTCAGGGAATGGACTGTTTCTGGTGAGGGAGCCATCTGGATTCTCCACAAAATCGAGGAGATCTGTTAGCTTAACAGAGCAAGTTGACATGGATTGGATAGGGAAGTAAATTCTGAAGGAGAGTGAAAAACAGAGCGCAAGAGGAGGAATTATAGGAAGGAAGGTAAAGTTAACGAGACTTGGATCAATTGGTATTTTATTAACAAGGAAGGGAAATCACTGGCCCCCTCCTCACATGTTAGTGTTACTGTTTATTAATTTTCAAAACAATAAAGACTATTTAATTCATTTTACAGAAATAAAACGCAATTTATAATCTACTGCACGTGCAACTATACTTCTTTCTCGATGTGCATGTTTAAGATTTATAACCACCAGTTATTTTACATGAATACTTCGAACCTGATAAAAAATAAATTAATTAAATCACACGATTCTTTATTGAAAACAATATAAAAAGTACTAGATGAGAACACGGTATCCTCTGAGTATCATTTTATTGCCAGTAGATTTCGGTGACTCAAAGTATATAAAATCAAATAAGATACTATGGAATTTTGCAGTCTCCTTTCTCACATGGAGGAGTTGGTGGCGGGTGAAGCAGTGCTGATAAATTCCTTGACTTCATCATAGAAAGCTTTAGCTTTTCCAGGATCAAAGAGCTCCACGGCATGGTAGCCATCGGGATCAAAACTTGTCACCACGCGAACCCCAAGTGACTCTAGCATCTCCGAGAACTCCTTCTGCTTGTCCGAAAGGGGATCCCCGCCATAAATTTTAACATAACACATCGGCAGCCGTCCGATCTTCCCATCATCATTGGATCCAGCAAAGATGGGGTTACAATACACGTGGTCACGATCAGCATCTTTAGGCAATGCAAGTGACCACAGCAGATCGTTGGCTGGCATCGGCACGATCTTATCATCTTTCAATCTAATCTCGGACTCAGTCCTCTTGACCCCACCAAAATAAGGCACGTTCATTATTAGCCCTTTGATCCTGATAGACGAAAGATCAACATCCAGCGCCCGTAAAGCAGCATGGTACACAATGTTACCACCGGCGCTACTGCCCATTAAGAAAAACTTGGAAAGATCTCCGTACTCTTTCAACCAAGGATCATCGCCACTGATTGCTTGGTCGCGGACCCACGCGAGAGAATCCATTGCATCATCGTACGCTGCAGGGAGGCGATGTTCAGGTGCAAGACGATACTCAACGGACAGGATTAAAGCAGGGAAGTTCGAAGCCATGGCACAACAAGATTGATGGAAAGGAAGAGAAGCAACGCTAAAAAGAACAAAACCACCTCCATGAAAGTAAAGAATGACAGGAAGTTTGGTGCTTGGTGGCTGGTTTGAAGGGAGAAAGATGCGAATAAAGGTGTTCTTGGTAGGGTTAAGAGGGATGTCTTTGGAAAGAGCGAGTTGGGGCTTGTTTGGATCACTGAGGGGGTTGTCAACTGGAGGTACTGAAGGAAAAGGGTAATTTCTAGTGAGAGAACCGTCTGGGTTTGGAGATATATGAAGGAATTCATAAGGATCCATTGTTGAGTTGTTGCAGAGTTGAGAATGTGGTGAGCTTATGATGGAGAGAGAGAAGAGGTATTTTTTTGTGGTTGGAAATCACGAATTAATTAGGTAATTAATTCCTCCTCCTACTTGTAGGTCCATGCTTTTTTTTTTCTGGTTGTTTTCTAAATGGACTTTATTGCCCTGCCGGTTTTAGTAATGTATTTGGTGTTCAAATCATATCAAATTAGTTACATGACGCGTGATGTTACGGGGGTTAATTTTTTTTTATAAAAAATATCAAAAAAAAATTAAAATCTAAAAATATTAAGTCTTTTTATTAAACTATATCCAAGAATTTTAAGTTTGATTGTAACACTTTATCCAAAAATAATATTTATAATATTAATAATAAAATTAAACTTGGATTCAATAGACGGTTCAATAGCCAGATAAAATTAAACAAGGCAATACCAGATTCAATAGTCTTGGATGCGGGTCTAGCTGCAAGGTTGTATCATAAAAGTGTGATAATTAAATAAATTAATTAAAAAAAAAATCAATAGAAAAAAAAAATAATGAAGAAAAAAAAAATCTGAATTAACTAGGTTAATATTTTAAACCAGGTTAACTCGTCGAACCTTGGATTAAATAGAAAAAAAAAATTGACGGGTTACCCTAGAATTAACTGGGCTAACCCGTGAAACCAGGTTACCTGTCAAACTCGGGATCCGTGTCATGAAAGTCTGATAACTAAATAGAAAAAAACTGAACATTAACAACCTAAATTAAACGAAAAAAATTAATTAAAAATAATAAAAACAAACAAAAAACATTAGCATGTTACTAATGAGAAAAAAGAAAAAAAAATCTGAATCAACTAAGTTAACTTGTCAAGCTTGGGATTCACATCATGAAAGTTTGATAACTAAATAGAAAAAAAATCGATGGGTTAAACGAAAAAAAATTAACAAACTAAACTAAACTAAAAAAAAATTCGGGTTAACTCGTCAAATAAGGTTAACCCGTTAAACCCGAAATCCGTATCGTGAAAGTCTAATAACTAAATAAAAAAAATTCACATTAACAAACTAAATTAAACAAAAGAAAAATCATTAAAAGAAAAAAAACACAAACAAAAAAGGCAAAAAAAAAACTCATAAAGGCATAAAAAACAAAAATAAATAAATAAAAACAGGAATTTTTTTTTAAAAAATACAGTTAAGAACACTAATACGTAAAAAGAATGGAGAAATCTACAATAATTTCCCCATATCTTCTAGAGAGTTCCTTAATATGGCTTGGAAACTGACCAAGTTAAGCAACTGAATTTTATAAGTAAACGTAGATATATTTAGATCAACCCAGAAAAATTTTAAAAGAATTTCTCTTCTTTTTAAAGATCAGGGTTGATGGACCCCTGCTGAGATTCACTCCTTTTTTTTTCTTTTTCTTTTGAAAGCTGTCGATAGTCATGTTCTTATATTTCTTTACTGTTGTGTACTAAATTCATTTGTTCACCAATCAGCTTCAGAAGGAAGCCTGCTCAATCGATTGAAGAACGAAAAATTTTGAAGGAAGGGCAAACAAAAAGCCCTAAAATTTTCCCTATCTTTGTATATATATAAAAAAAAGTTCCACCCTCAATATTTTAAAAAAATATAATTTAAAATACATTAAAATAATATTTTTTATTTTTTAAAAAATATTTTTAACATCAATACATTAAAATACTTTAAAAATATTAAAAATTTATTTAAAAAAAAAACACAGCCAAACACTTTCATGATCGTAATTAATTTAACACTTTCATGATCGCAATTAATTCAAGGCAAGAAAAATATCCAAATTGGAAATTATGTATGGCAACTTATAGCGCTTGCCAATCAAATTTTAAATTGACAAGTAAATGGTGAGATTCAGAGTTTGATGGCCTTTGGCTTTATCTAAATTATATTTTATATCTTGAATTTTAATAATTTTATAATATTTTACATTCTCTAAATAAAAATAATAAATTTTAAATTGCTTATAAAATTATTATTATTGTATTTTATTTAACGACTAAAAAACCTTTGCAATATAAATATTATAACCTTGTCATTTAACCTATGAATATCACTTTCTCATCAAGCTAGCATTACAACTTTGTCAAAAATTAAGACTTTTATAATAGCATTTCATCAAACACTTCATTTGCAGATCAAAATCAACCTTATAATTGAAATTGTTTTTGTATTTCACTCTCTCTTGCAGTAAAGCATAGATATCTTCTCTCATGAACTCAAAGTCACAATTAATTTGTCTTGATAATTTTCTTGTATCTTCAAGAAAGTCATGATGAAGATGGTAAAGAAATCCCAAGAACAAGACCTAACACTTTTCATGATGGCGTGCAAAGCCATGATTCCAACACCAACTATTACAGTTGATGAATTGAAGCTCCATTAAACTCATCAAAACCAACGCTCCCACTATACCATACTCAATTTAATTTTCTTCATTTGCGTTTGTCAAATTTATTGCTAAGATCGCACCACATCAACTATCACCCTCCTCTCTGGTGAAACATTCCAAAACCCTTTTTTTCTATTAACCAAACCAACCACTCGGATCAGAAATCAGCTGGTGTAGAGCTAAATTTGGTTTCGATGCCCAGATTTGATTTTGGTGCAGAGCTAATTTTCATTTTTCTTTTTCTTTTTCTTTTTTCTTTTTCTGCTTGGTGTTGTCGGATCATTCGCTTTTCATTTCTGGGTAAAGAAACTTTGATGTGCAGATTTGCTTTTGATGCCCAGATTTGGTGCAGAGCTTGTTTTGGGTTCAGATATTTGGTTAGAAGAGAGAGTGACCGAGACTAAATTCTGATGTGTACTTTGTATGTTTGTCTTGTATTATATACGAGGTTCAATTTTTCCTTTTAATTTTATTTTAGATTTTTAATTGGTTAAATATGTAAAGTGTAATTTTTTAAAATACAGAGATAAAATAAAATAAAAATAAACAATCAAATTGCTAAGATAAGTAATTAATTAAGTTCACCACGTGAATTATTTCTCAGAAATTGACAGGAAATTTAAAAGTGAATTCTGTTAAATAAGAGAAAATAACCTAATATATATTGGTAGTTGGATATCGTCCTTGAAGTGTTACACTGTTACTCAATCATGGGTCTATTCTTACTTTCGAGGTTATTTCAAAATCATATATATGTTATTCCATGGCTTACTTGTGTGTATTATTATTATTATTATTATTGCAATTAATATATTAATCTCCATGCCAGTTTTCACTTGCATTAAAACCAAGATTCTTATTTAGAATTCATTAAAGTAGTTGAGATACACGTAAATCAATCTAAACATTCAAGTAAATTCTAAAAAATATTAATGTGAAAATTGTACATAGCGACAAATACCATATCATTTGAAAATATTTTATTTACATTTTTTATGATAATGGTTTTTTATTATTATTCTCTTCATATAATTTTAATATCTTTTTTTTTCTACTTTAATTGCAATGCAAATCATGTTTCTAATAAATTTTTTTGCTAAAAATAAAAAATTTTATATGTTTTGGATTGTTTTAATGTATTAATCTCAAAATTAATTTTAAAAAAATAAAAAATATATATTATTTTAATATAAAAAACATTTTAAAAATCCAACTTCTGCTACATAATCTTGAACTCTATCGCAGTAGGATGGTGACGTCGGCCTTGGCTAGAGTAAACCTGGTTGGGCTAACCCATTATGGCGCGGCCGTGTGAACTGTGAATAAGTACACCCTCAATTTACAAACATAAAAGCTAAGCCATGCTTAAAAGTATTTTTTTAAAAAAAATTATTTTTTATGGAAAGTAGATTATTTATTTATGTTTAAAAATATCATGAAAATTTAATTGGAAAATATTTTTTTATATTTGGTTAAGATATGAAAAATAAGTTAAAAAAAATATATTTTTTAAATTTATTGAAAAAATAAAAACCAAATATGACATGTAAAAACGTTTAGGAAGAATGAAATAAAAAAAAAATCTAATTCAAATAATCAAAATAATAGTACCAGATCTAATAGATAAAAAGTTAAAAGGTGATGAAAATTTTAAAAAAATTAATTTTATAAATTATTTCAGATAAAATAAATAGTAATTTAAAAAATGTGAACCAAATCTAACAAATAAAAAAATTAAAAGATGATGAAATTAAAAATAAAAAAAGAATTCAAAACAAAATATATTACAATAAAAAAGTTAAAAATTAAATTTGATATAATAAATAAATAAGAAGATATTTTTCGGATTTCTTACTATTAAAAAGTATATTCGCTAACATTTTCCTGAAAATTAAATTAAAATTTTACCAGACTAGAAATTGTTTTTTTATTGATCAATTTTAACAAACATGAGAAGATTTATGAAGTCTTTTCTGAATTTGTTAATGGGGTCTAAGTGCAATTATTAATGATTAATTTCATTTTATCCAATATTGAAAATAAGGAACAAAATCATTTAAACGGAAAAAGTGAATTTTTCTGGTATTAACAAAATCTAAAAACAACATGAACTGATATCAGACCTGTTTATTCAATGGCTCATAATTTTCTTGTAAGAAAAAAAGTCAAACCCAAAACCTGAAGTCTGAAGATATTATCACCCAATGACACGAGAATTAAGGTAGCTAAGTTCAACGAAAGCATTAATTATTCGTGCCCCTCCTTCCCGTGCGTGGGCCGAGAGTAAACATCGAAGTAGATCATAATCAAGGTAGGAAAGGCTCTAGGTCATGGCACAAATAGCCCATCATGGATCAAAATGGCCCACATTTCCGGACCCTGTTCACTGTCCTCAGTCAACTCAACTGCAGCCATCAATGAGAATGAACAATTACTTTAAGATGAGGACCACCGTCTACAGCTGTGGTCATTAATATCAGGGCGTTTGCCGCTGACCAACCTGTGGCACCACAGTGTGCTATCTAGTTTTTATGAAAGAAATTACCACCACCAAGATTCGGAATAAATACAGCTCAACGTCAAACGGTGACATGCGTGGTGTCTAAGCATGACCTCATCCCGGAATCCGACCATGTCAAGGGGAACTTGAAATATTTGCAGCAGCAATTCCTGTGCGCAATAAAATGAAATTTTCCTGAAGCCTCTAAAATTTATAGCCAATTATTTCAGCTCTGCTAAGGGCTCGACTGCTAGCCCTCTACAATAGTGCTTTGATTTTAGCTAGATAGAAGCCACAGCGTCCTCTGTACTTGCTGCCCAAATACAGTAACCATGTGAATAACAGAGGCATGCAGTCTAGAGTTTGATGTTCACATGCCAAGCTCATCAGAGAGCACCCCAGAGCAAAACATGACCTCATCTAAAAATATACTTAATTCTACAAACATTTATTTTTATTTTATAATTAAATTTAAAAAAATTATAAAAAAAAATTACTAAACCCAATAAATCCCATAACCCAGATTGCAAGAAGACCTAGATCGATCCAATTATTAATTATCTTAATATTAAAAAAATATATTATTTTAATTTTTTTTAAAAATTAAATTATATTTTTATCAATTATTAATGTTATATTTAAACATATAAAATCAATCAATTAAGATGAATTAATTAAAATTTTGAGTTAAATAAAAAAACTAAATCAGAAGAGTTTAAAATTTAAAAAATTCTTCTTGCTCTTAATATTGTTTATATATATATATATAATCAATCCTATCTTCGGCAAAACACACATCTTAAAATAGCAAGTACGAATACGAAGGGCCTCTGTAAGCTCGTGCCATTTTTGAGAGTGTAATTACTATTATTTTTTAAGTATTTTTTATTTAAAAATATATATTAATAATAATTTTTTAAAAATTATTTTTGAAATCAACACATAAAAAACATATTAATTTAAAGTAAAAAAATAAAAACATTTTAAATTTTTTCAAAAATACTTTTTAAAAAAAAAACACTCTAAAACAGGCTTTCCCATCGGTGAGTTCAATTCCCTCAAGTGTTTTAATCAACATCATTGACTGGAAAAACACAGAATGCGAGTGTGTTTTCTGCCCATGCCTTACTGTTTACGCAAGCGTGCGTGCGTAGTATATTATTCACCACGCGCGTTGCCAATACAGGCACCACAGTGATTATAATGCAGCTATTTTGCAAGAGAATTAGACTGGGCCAACATCTGTCTCCCTGAACTGAATTTCATGCTCACTGATGAGAGAGCTTTGGAAAGGTAGAGCAGATAACGAAAAAGGATATTATCTTCTCCGTCCCTTTAGGTCCAAAAGTCATAAAAAAAGCAAAAACTGCACTCCTTGGCACCTGCCAAACATGTATTAATTGCTTTATGGTGGGATCACCATTTGTAAAGTAGATGATATCTCCATCACTGCCTGTATCTTTACAGAACCGTTAATCCTGGGATTCCTAAAACTCAACAACCTGTAGGAGCGAAGGTCAATGTGGTTGTGCCTAAAAATCAGAACTCTCCGGTGAGTAAAAACGTGGAAACACAAGGTGGAGGCCCATACAAAACACTAACAAGGTAGCAAGCCTGGATTTATGAACAAGATGTATATTCATTTCAATCTCAGCAGACAGTTTCTACAGAACATGATAAATTAGAAATGACCTACAAGAGCTGCAACGGTACACACTGTACAGTTGAATTAAAACGATGTCATAAATCCAGTAAAACTCACCGGGCCTTCCTTGGAGACTTAAATGGAAAATTGGACGGCGGTGACGGAGAGAATTCGAATGGCAAGTGGGGTGGCTCTGCCTCGCCAGAGAGCATCCCCACAATTTCTTTCATGGTAGGCCGTTTGCTAGGCGATCTCTGCAAACAGAGTAGACCAATGGTAATGCAAAGCAATGCCTGATCCTTATCCAATGAAAGTATCGAAGGATCGACAAGATCCAATAGCTTCCCATTGTATGCAAGTTGCCTGGCCCAGGATATTAGATTAGCCCTCTCAAATTCCGACATTGGCGATGCAGTTACTTGCAGTGGTCTTCTCCCAGAAACCACCACAAGGAGCAGAACACCAAAACTATAGACATCACACTTCTCTGATAACAGGCCACCGCCACCATATTCAGGAGCGATATAACACACCGTTCCTCTCATGCTAGGCGTGCTGCTAATACCACCACTCTTGGGGATCTCTCCACTAGCCCAATCCTGGCTATTTCTTCTCCCATTTCTGAATTCACCACTAAACCCATCCAACCACCAATCAATACTGCCCTTACTCTTCCTCTTCTTCTTCCTCTCTTGTACCAAATCATCATCCTTTTGCCACCATAAATCTCCACTGTTGCTCGAACTAAGTCCTCTCTTCTTTTTCTTGGTAAGTTCCTCACAAAACTCTTCCTTCCACCACTCTCTAGGCTTCCTATTCTTCTCCTTCTTCCTCATTCTTCCCTCATCCAAAGAAGCCCACCATTCCAGTCGCTTCTTATGCTTCTTTGGCTCAATCTTCAAACTTTCCGTGCTCAACTTATTATCACTCGAACCTGGAGACACAACATTCCATTCTTGCTTAGGTCTCCTCTCTTTATTAATCTCACTTCCAATCCACTCCATCACATAATCCTTCACCCTTCCCGACTCCGATCCACCTCCATTATCCTGTTTCCACCACCAATCCCTCCTCGACCCACCTTTCTTCCCCCCACCAATCAGATCTCTCCCACTATCAACGCTCATCTTATCAAACCCCGCCTCCGATACACTCCCTTTATCCACCCCAACCTCCGGAGAAACCATCTCCGGTGACGCATCCGATTCTAAGACCCTAACACCAAAACTCTCTGGCGACCTCTCAACCCCACCAACAGCAATAATCCCACTCTCTCCACACCCACTTACCACACTCTCCGTCTCCTCCAAAATCGACCCATTTTCCTCTCCCAAACCCTCTTTCTTCTCCACAACATTACTCTCTTCAATCTTCAATCTTGCTAGTCCAAAATCCCCAATTTTCGCATTAAAAAACGAATCAAGCAAGATATTACTAGGCTTAATGTCCCCATGAATCACGGGAGGATTACAAAAATGATGCAAATACTCAAGTCCTTTCGCCACACCAATAACTAAATCAAACCTAACCTTCCAGTTCATTAACTCTTCACATTTCCTATCAAACAAAGCCTCCTGTAAGCTCCTATTCTCCATTAACTCATAGACTAAAATTAACTTCTTTTTTCGCGAACACGAGTAACCAAGGAGAGAAACAATGTTAGGAGAATCCAAGCAAGAAGCAATAGAGAGTTCGTTATGGAACTCTCTCTCGCCTTGAAGTGAACCGTTTTGATCCATTAATTTAACAGCTAAATGTTGATTAGTGTTAGGAAGTGTAGCTTTGTAGACTGATCCGAAGCCGCCGTGGCCGAGGCGGTTAGACGGTGAGAATGAGGAGGTTGCACGGCGGAGAAGGGAGTAAGAGTAGGAGCGGCATTGTTGGTGGTGGTGATTTGGGGATTTAGTTATCGGAGCTGTACGGTTGCGCGTGATTTTGCGATAGAGCAAGATTACAAGTATAACAATAAAAATTAGAAAGAGTGTTAGTGCTCCAGCAAGGAGCGGAGCTAAGAGGTGGTGGTGGTGGTGGTGGAAGGGTAGTGGTGGTGGAGAGAGAGATCGGAGGTGGCGAGATGGCATAGTTGTAGATAGAGAGTAGATGAAGGTGTAGTCTTAGGTTAAGGTTTTCATGGGAGTCGTGTATTGACTGTGTAGTCTGTTACTACTTCCTAGCAGTATTTCTTTCTTCTTCACTGGTTTGTTATTTGTTAGAGAAGATGAAGGGTTTCTTTATTTTTTTAGGATAAGGAGAAGTGTTGGGTAACAGTGATGTGTGAGGAAGGAGTGCTGAACAGCCAGTTGCTTTTGATTTTAATTACACGTGTTCTACTTTGGGTGGGTTGTCATGGTTTAATCTAAGAAGCATGTGAGTCAATTTAGTGAATTGGATACTGTGCCTTTTTAAAAGAAAAAAGAGATTGAGGAGGTCTGGAACATGGTATTGTTTTTAAATTTTTTTTTTAATATATATATATATATTTTTTTTTTATATATAACAAAATTAAATTAATATTTTTTATTTTAATGTATTAGTATTAAAAAATAAGAAAATTTATTTTTAAATATTTTTAAAATAAAAAAGTTATTTTCATCATAATCTTAAACATATTTAACTAGCTATAAAAAGCTTTTGAGTTTTTTTTTTATTTTAAAATGTGTTATAGTAAATGAGGCAAATTACTCTATTAACATGATAAATTTTATTATGTCTAAGTAATAATTATTAATATTTAAGATATTATGTGAGAAATAGATTATATATAAAAAAAGACAGATAAAAGAGATTTTAATTACTTTTAAGTGAGATCGGGTATAATTTTATTCAACTCTTCATATTTTTATCTTTATTTTAATATTGATAGTTATAATTCGAATGCTATAAAATTTCTCACGTAAATGGATTTATAATGTTCATAGATTTTATTTAATGAGATGTTTTTGTTCTAAATATAGGACTTCAGCTCATATATGGAAGAACATTTATTATGAGTGAATTGTTTGAAGTAGGGAGAGTGTGATTCACGCGATAATTAATTAGCGTGGGTGAATGATCTTGTGAAGTTAGCTAAGCTACAATCAGTATGTTTTTAATCAAATGGAATTAACCATGGTGGCAGGGGTCCACAAGTCTAAAATCTAAATCGCGGTTGTTTTTTCTTTTGATTTTAATTTTAAAACATTACAAAATTAATTTTTTAAAAAAATATTGTTTTTTAAGAGATTATTTGGTATAATAATATTTTTTTGTTTTTTTAATCATAGAGAAAAATCATTTGAATAATTAAATAATTTTTAACTTTATTACGAGTCTAATATATAATTGTTTATATAAATTATATTAACTTGTTTTTATATATGAAAATCTAAACAAGATTTATTTGACGATAGTATTAATTAAATATATATTTTTATTTTTATTTAAAAATAAAAATAAAACGCAATCTCAAAAGCTACGGCTACACGCACACACTAAAGTTGTGGTTGATTTTCAGAGATTTTCAAAGCTTTACTTGTGCTTTTGTCGTTGTAGATAAAAGCATGCTAAGCCCAAGAGTGGTCACAGTGTCGGTTTGCGGGAATTTTACCTTCGATAGGTTTTGACTTTTACAAAGGATATCTTCTCTTTTTGTCAGCTTTTTTGTTGCTCAAAGACCAAAGCACCAGAAGGGGAGCTTCATTTTGCTACTATGACCATGGTTTTTTTTATTAATAAGACGATAAGGAGAAGGGTACTTGGGTAATCTCGAGGGTAGTTTTTGACTTGAGCGGCTTAGTGAAAGGAATCTAACAGGACAGTGATACAGTGAGGTCATGTGCATCCCACCACCTGTTCTCTATTTTATTTATTTTACTACCACAAGTCTTACAGCCCACGCTTGTCGGGGGCCGCCTGCCTAGGGGTGATATGATGATCTTAAAGAATGTGCTTACCTTCTTAAACAATAATTAACACTAATCTGGTCTAACCCTAAAAATTCTTGTGCTGTTAAAAAATATATTAAGAAATTACTGATTAGGTACCCTGTTCCTAGTATATACTACATTTTTTTTTAATTTTAATTAACAATTCTATAAAGTAGTCACTCGAAACTCAAATAATTTATATTTTTCTATATATAAAAAAAAAACCGTGAATATGATGAATTTCTACCGTTGTATACACGGGTTTTATCATTTAAATAGTCTAGTCTGTTATTTCAGTTTCACTTGAAGTAGTTAACAGTTCTGTTAACTAATGAGAAGTGAAGATCTAATGGGTGTTTGATGTATTTTAAAAGTATTTTTTTATTGAAAATATATTAAAATAATTTTTTATTTTTAATATTAATATATAAAAATCATTTAAAAATATCTAAAAAATATAAATTTAATTATTTTTAAGATGAATATCTAAATAAATAAATAAATAAGTTGTTCTACGGCCAATAAAGCACAGTAATGAATAGCTGCATTAGTGATTTAAGTTTGATTGTTTTTAAGGTGTTATTGTGTTTTTTTTAAAGTTAATTTTGTATATATTTAAATTTTTTTGGTATGTTAATATTAATAAATAAATTTTAAAAAAATATATATAATTTTTTAATATAATTTTAAATAAAAAATAATTACCACCGCGGTAATAAAGACCCTAGTCGAACGTATTCTATTTTAAGGTGGACAGATCTTTGATGACAAAAACCCTTTGGATGGATTCCCGAAGGGTTGTTTGTACCATCTCGTATAATACACACCTCTTCTGGCTGACAGGTTGTTTTTTTCTTTCTTTTTCTGTTTAAACCTGTAAATTCCATTTTTTTAATTCAATAAAATCACGAGTTTGAGATTCGATTGATGGACTTCGATTTGTTTTTGTCCGATTGGTGATTAAATGGATCAACCCATGTGACCAATTTATGCGTATAACATCTTGCATTTCACAGAGCCTTTGGATTTTAGCCCACACTAGATATATTACCCGCAATTTATCACAGGTTACATAATTTTGTTATATAAAAAAAATGATAGGTTAAAAAAATTAAAGTTCTAATTCATTAATTCAAATGGTAATTTAAATAATATGATAAAAAAAAAAACCCACACTTGAGTCCACTCGAATTATCAAACAACATAATGTTAACCTTCAATTAAAACAAAAGAGGAGTAAAATTTCAAAATAAATAAACAATAAACATCGGTTTCAAAACAGGAGAACCAAGCAAACCTAGACGAACCTTCTAAACCAGATCTAATTTAAAAAAATCTACAACTTGTTAAGTTATAAATCTCAGTTTAATCATTTTAAAAATATATTGAAATATTAATTAAAAAATTAGCTAAAAAAAAAACATGGCAAACTTGATAAACCTCTTGAACTTAATTTAATCTCTAAAAGTCGCATATTGTTAAATCCTTTACTCATATTCAACAAAGAAAGTATAATTTTCAACCAATTTAATTTTGAAGGATAAGATTGGAAAACATAAAATATTAATAAAAAACTAGCAAAAACAACAAACAAATACTAATAAAATTCAATAGAAAAAACCTAAAGAGGATATCATTTAATGAAAAAATAAAATAAGTAATCACGGATAAAATAAATAGCAATTAAAAGAATAAATACCACATTTTAAAGATTAAAAAAGCCATAAGAAGTAAAATTTAAAAACATATGTAAAAAACAAGTAAACCCGGACAAACTTTGTAAACCTGGTCAAATTTTATAAAGCCCACAACCCATGAAACCTTGTATTTGGATCCAATCAATAAGTTTATTATGGGTCAATTTAAAAATATATTTTAAAAAAACTATCAAGGAAAAAAAAACTCAACAGTTAAAAGAACACGAATTAAATTCACTAGGAATAAAAAAAAAGATGATTAAATCGTAAAACAAAACCAAGTTAAAAAATGATCCCAATAAAAACTTGTCAAGACAAAAAAAAAAATTGCAATCAAAAGAACATATATTAAATTTAATAGAAAAAAAAAGCTAAGAATAGTTAAATTGCAAAACAAAATCAATTTTAAAAACAACTCAAAAAGTAAAAATAGCAATAAAAAAATGAGGACCTTGAAAGATAAAAAAGAATCAAGAGGGCTGAAATTGAAAAGACATCAATTTTATAAATTATTCAAAATAAATAAAAAAAATTATAATAATAATAAAAAGAGATCACACATGAAAATCATCAAATTAAAGGGTTATTCTCGAATTTTAAAGGTGTTAGCATGAAAATCCAGGTGTGAAAAGAGAAAAACAAGGGGAAAAGAAATGGTTGTCGGCGTTAAACCACCATGAATGATGGCACATACACCGCCTCGTTGGGTTGAAAACATCAAGACCTTCCAAATGTTGCCTCATGATACGGTGGTTGATACTTGAAAAAAATAAGTGATTTATTTTATTATAGGGCTAAATGAGTGATTTTACTTTGTATTTAAAAACAAAATTACTATTCCAACCTTCTACAATCTACAAAGGATATTTAAGACATGGTGAAAAGACAATTCAACTCCCAGAGCCAGGTTAAAAGATTAAATGATGAATGAGCAATACAATGCAGTAACTACATTGTTGTAATGAATAGTATACACATGCAAGTAGATACACGTGAACTTTACGGGGAGTTTTGATTTTTCTAATATCTAGATTGTTGGTTTGTATTATGTTGAAGACTATATCAAATTTTTTTAAATGCAAAATAAAGAATGGATGTTGCTAATATGTTTTTCAGCAAAGAATAAAATTAAATCGTGTGAGTCTTAACTTGATATAATTTAATTGACATGATAAGTCTAAAATTAACCTGAACCGTAGGGAAAACAACAACAAAAATAAACGTCTGCAAAATCAAGCGCCAATAAAATGCCAGATGTTTATTTGAGATCGCAATAACTCAATAAAAAGAAAAAATAAAAAAACCATAAAAACCAATTAAAATAAATCAAATGATGAATGATAAAATAAAATAAATAAAAATAAAAATCAAATAACAAAGCAAGAAAACCAAAGTACCAAAAAAAATAAAAACATGGGTAAGTGGGTTTGTGCCTTCATTACCTTGTTTTTTTTTTCCATGTTAAAAAATTAGGCGATGCCATGTCGCTGCCGTGTCCATACTTTAGTCACTAAAAGGTGGTTGAAAGTCGGGGCATAATTATTTCACATTAAAAAAATCAATTTTCATTCATTTTTTGACCTAAAAACATATAAAAAATACCTAAAACACTCGAACAAACTTGTTATGTCTTCAAATAACTCAGTGAATCACAAAACAAAAATCAACTTGAAATCCAAACACTTTATGAGTTCAGATCTACCTTTTTATGAATTTTGAAGTTGAAATAACACCTCATTAAAACTACTATTGTCAAATAAAATTTGTTGACACTAAAAACGATCACTTTAATGGTCTAAATCAATGTTAGCTGATATTTTATTTGTATATCAACAAAATCTAGTGATTATCTCTCTAACCTTGAATCAAGGACTGCAAGATATGATAAATAAAATTTTGAACAAGTAATGAGTTTTCAAAAAATTGAAGAGACTAAAAATGGGTCAATTACAAAGTAAAAGAATCAAAGTTAACTATTCATGTCAATTTTGAAACTACTTTATCTAGGTTTTTTTAAGTTTTTTAATTTGATCATTGTCTTTTCATTTTACCCTTATTTATGGGCTGAATGTCAAAAGGAAATGGAAAAAAAAAAAAAAAACTTAGTTGTAAGGGCCTGGGTTCTTTCTGTCGAGCCAACAATAACAGGTCTGCTTTATTTAAACTTAGAATCCGTCGATTCGGCTTGGCACCATTAGCCCTTCATACAAAACTTTGCAGCCTACAGACTCCTAGCCAACTGAACCTCCAAGCCAAGTCAGGATTTTAGCTCTCTAAGTTGGAATAGAGTCCTGCACTTCTCTTCTAGCTTCCTGAATAGTATTGGTTTTTTTTTTTTTTTTTAATATGTACATTTTGATGGTAAAAAATCATTTAGAATATCTCATTATATTTTAAAATATTTGCTAGATAAATATTTTAATAATATGATATGACCTGATTGACTTAATGAATCTAAAACAACCCAAACGATTTTTAACCATCCCAATACTAGAATATAAAATTAAAATAATAATAATAAATAATAACTCAAGTTAATTTAGATGAACTCGTCAAACTCATAACACAAGTTATAAAACCAAGATAATATCATAAAAAATAAACCAAAAAAACATAATTTTTTTTAAAAATACTAATGCAATAAATAGTGTTTTGTTATTTTTATAAGAAAAATAATAAAATAACATTTTGTTTAGAACATGAGTGTAAAATAAACTTTGAAAAATCAAAATAATTTTTATTTTGATTTTTCATTTAGCATCTTGGGATGCGCTCTATTAAAGAGACCCAAGAGACCTTGAACTACGCAATCTGTGTCTGTGCCTCTGTTTATTTCAATGCAAAAGGATTCTCTCATCCATCCATGACCCAGTGTCCCAACGGAAAAAATAATTCAGGAATCATTCAAAAAATCGATTACAAAAGTCAACTTTACCAGAAAAGGCGAATTCAAAACTGAACAATCACTTTATTTTTGTTTAGTGTTTGATGAATTCCTGAAAAAAAATTCACGAAGTTTTCTGCAACTGGGTTGGTTGATTGACGGGCTTCAACCTTTTTTTCTGACATGTTCTCGAAAAACAAATCCCCTTGGAAGACAGGAGACGAATGACGATCAAATGTTTAAGTCAATAAACATAAACATACGAAAAGGGAAAAATACACTGGAAAAGAGAAATAAGATGAAAGTTAGAGATTGTGTATTTGTTTATGTTAACCATTTGACTTGACTTTCTATGATGTAGCTTTGGGAAGATCGCATCAGAAAGAATTGGTGTGTTACCATTCGCCAGATTTAGTTGGCTTTAGTTGTCATTAGTTATTATATCATGTTTTTTTTTTTTTTTTTTATTAACGTGGGTGTCCGGGCCAGTTTACGCGCGCCTCGACTAATCCCACGGGCCCTGAAGTTAACGACCATGTAAGCCTCCAATAACCATCATATGAGCAACCTAGGGATTGAACTTGAGACCACAGAGGGAGCAAACCTCTTGGTCCCAAGCTTTTACCGTTGGGCCACCACCTAGATGGTTATTATATCATGTTATGTTATGATTGTTGTGACATGCATACTATTAATAAAATGGTAGTGATAAATAATGTTATTTATATAGAAAATGGAGTCAGTTATGCATAGAAAAAACTCATGCTTGCTTGGCAAAAAATATGCATGAAAAAAAATTCATGTGCGCAGCTCCTGATTAAAAAAAAAAAGAAAGAACGTACCGGAGCAGCCGGACAAGACTGAACAAACCAGGTGAACACCTGTCTGGCTTCGAATTTTGAACTGAAATTCTAGCCGTTTGGACAGCCCAAACAGCTAAAATAAATATATATTGTTTGCTGGAAAAAATATATATTTTTAAAAATAAATTATAAAAAAATAATTTTTTTTTTATATTTGATAGTGTAATAAAAAATAAGTTGAAAAACATTTTTCATTATATCATATAAAATAAGCTGGAAAATAACTTATTAATATTTTATTTTTTTCAACTTTATTAAAATAATAAGAAACAAATCTTACAAATTAAAAAGTTGAATGATAATGAAATTGAAAAAAAATATAATTTTATAAATTATCTCAAATAAAATAAATAATAATTAAAATAATAAAGATCAAATCTAAAAAATAAAAAAAATAAAAGATGAAGAAATTAAAATAATAATAATTAACATTTCATAAATTATTTTAAGTAACAATAAAAAAAAATAAGAATCAAATTTCTAAATTTTTCTCAGCTTTCGGAAAACTTTTTCCACTTAATTTTTTTTTTAAAAAAACACTTTCCTGTAAACAAAGCCAAATTTTTCTTTAACTGGAAAATATTTTCTATTGACTGAAAAGTGTTTTTTGTTGACCAACTTTTCTAATAGCAAAACAACACATAAAAGTTTGAAAAGTACTTTTTCAAAAATCACTTTTCAGAAAATAAACATAGCGTAGAAAA